>CM037457.1:21495903-22234236 GCA_021014325.1 Plazaster borealis | reverse complement strand
TAGTAAATCGTCATCATGCAGCCATGTCAGAGAAATTTCATAGATTGTCGAGGAAGACATTAAATTTCCATAAAAAGTGAAAAGGGAAACGATTTTCTCGTGTCTTTGTGCACAAAATTAGGCACAAGTACACCGCAGCAGTGGCGCGCGGCGCCCATGGCGGCGCCCAGCACTTGCGCGCCCGGATTGGTGTATAAACATAAGCCGTTGGTAATTGCCAGCGTTGCGCGCTGCAAACTGATTGCCGCAGAGACCAAAAAGTCATGCTACGCGCACGCGCAACGATGGTCCAAATAAACCAATGTTTTGTATGAACCGTTGGTTATCGTTACCAGCGATTACGGCGGCGGCCATATTCCTACCGGAAGGCGAGGATTCTGAAAAACAGTGAGATTTTAACTCTTTTTTGGGGGAGTGGATTTTCTGGACCCGCGCCGAGCTCACTGTGAGAACAAAAAACACGTAGAGCCTAATTTTCGCGAGATCCGGTTTCAAAAGAGAGCTACAAGTTTCTTATATGATTTTGTACATGGCACTCTATATGAGGTTCGTGGAGACGATAGCGGATCAAACCTCATAGTTCTAGGGCTAGGAGTACATGACCCCCACCACTGACACACCCATTCTCCCTGCCCCCCCCCCCACTTGGAAGCAATCCCCCCTGTGCCCCCCCCCCCCCCCTCACCGAAAAATTCCTAGCTACGCCGCTGAGCTGAATTGATCCCGGGGAAAATAATCTGACTTGTTTGTCTGCATTGCTACTCGAAGATTGTAAAATACTGCTAAAAATATACTGAGTCACAATTCAAAAAGAGGAGAAGCGAGGGTGTACACATTACCGTTGCCCGGCCCAACACTCAGAACTGTTAACGCCCGTCCGGGGCCGGTCTCGATGGAGTCCACAAGCGCCGGTAGTTCGTTGCAAATCCAATGATACATCTTCTCTTGTCTGTCACAAAGCGTCTCAAAAATATCGCAGACTCGTTGGTAATACCCTTCATCAGTCGACAGATCTCGGAGGTTGTTAACTTGAGACGTAGACATGGTGGTATTCACACCTCGAATTTTCGAAGAATAATCGTGTAGAGTCCCTTCTTACACAGGTTTTTAAAGTTGAATGTGTGTATTTATGGACGATACAGTTCTCAATCCACTCAAACATGTCTGTTTGCCTCTATTTACACCGAAGATTATAGAGCGCCGAAGGTTCAGAGTCCTATCTCTTGTTGAACTATACAATAATGGGCGCCATTTCAGCCAAGCAATAATGTTTTGTTATCAATCTTGAAGATTAACGCACACTGCCAGACAACACAAGGGACAGCTTTACGATCCGCCCGAAAGGCCGAGCGGTTAAGAGCACCGAACTCAAGCTCTGATCAGGAGGATCGTTGTTTGTTTAGAGATGACCTTCGTCCACTGGTGCATAAGAGATCAACGGTGTTATGAAACACAACAGGGATTTATAGCATTGAGTGTTACTGCTTTATCAACATGAATCATGTTTAAAATTCTTTACTTCGACACTCGTAAGTGGTGGCATGGGTGGCTAGTGCGTAAAGCGCTCGCCTCTCACCAATGTGGCCCTGGTTCGATACCCGGCAAAGGCCGTATGTGAGTAGAGTTGTGCGTTGGTTCTCTCCTATGTCACGAGAGTTTTTCTCTGGGCCCTCTGGTTTTCCTCCTTCCAGGGAAAAATAAAGCTCTTTCTATCTCGTGCTCTGTGTGATCATAATTGGTTGATGTGGTAGGCTGCCAAAGGCTCGAACACGTAATAGCCGCGTCCTTCGCAATTCAGCTTCCCAGCTGCAAGTAAGGATGACTATAGCCTCACAAATTATTATTATTATTATTCATATTATTATTAAATACTGCAGTCTGTAACAAAGGAATTACTAACTACCAATTGTGTTAAAGAAAACACTAAAATTGATTTATCTTGTGTTCAAAATTCCTCTGTTTCCTTTGAACACTGATCTTTGTAGACGTGGATTTTTGCGGGCTACAAATCTTTCTCAGGTTTTTCCAAATTTAGGTTGAATTTCTTTACAATCTTTTAAGGGAAAGATGGGGTAGATAACCAGTTCTTGGATAATAAACATTGAATTTTACCTTAAAATGTCACGTGGGTTTACTTACACTAAACGTTATTTTTATTTTCACCTTTTAATGAAATTTCAAGGGTTTCTGACAGTTTTTAGATAACGTAACCTTATAAAATTTAATTTAGTGTGTCCCCCCCCCCAATTATTTGAGGCAAGATGGGACAACAAGTATTGTATGACCATTACCAGAACTGTCAGTCTGTAGTGTGATAAGTAAGTTTTAAAAAATTGTTTATAATGGTTTTTTTTATAACATTCAACAATATTTTAAACCTTTGAATAAAAACAAATCTTTTACAGTTGTGTTTTGAACAATTAAACGTGTCCCATTTTACCCCAACCGTTCATAATTCATAATAAGCTGTTGACAACTTGACTAATCTTACCCCGCTAAAATGACTTATGGGGTAAAACGAGACAGATCACAATAAAGCACCCAGATATAAAATATTTCTGCTTTCAGTCAGTCTGCAGTATTGCTTTTAGCCGACAATGGTATCATTTCTAAATAATGTGCTCACAAAATGGGTCACGTTCTGTTGACAATAAATCTTGACAGTTTTTCAAAAATACTCATGGACAATGGTAACCCGCACGTATAATATTCCGACGCGTGGATATTTGACAACGAACTGGTACATTTTGTTTGCCGCCATTCAAAAATTAATAGAAAAGGAAAACGGCAAAAGGACGACCTCAAGAGACAGACAAAACAAACCGTAATAAAATTCTGGAAAAACCTAAATTGTAAACCGTTATCTCGTTATTAAGTTGCACCTCGCTTATTATTGCCTGCATGAGCTACTACCCCTCTTTAGTGCCAATAAGGCATTTGATGAGACTGGTCAAACTAAAGGCTAGTCTGGTTCCCTGACCAAAGATTCCTTGACGTCTCTTGTTAAAAATCTTAGTTCTAAATCTAAATTCGACGGAGCCTAGTCGGAGATTTTGGGTCTGGGAACCAGACTAACTAAAGGCTTGGCCTAATTCGCCGTATTTTTGACCGTGTGAGGGCGTTTGTGGACCAATTTTTACGTGATGAAAAACAAGTAAAAACCAAAAATTTTGTTATTATTATGCTTATGTGTTTCGTCACTGATGCAAAACTACATACAGGCAATTAAAATAAGATGAAACTGTAATTGTGATGCAAGACATTCCCTGAAGAAAGCGCCCCCATGCGGTCAAAAATATGGCGAATTCTACCTACCGAGTTTTCGTAACTTAGGCCTATTTATAGCAAGACTAAGATAATGTTCTTGGTATGCCTATAATATACGATCATACTTTGCTGTTAAAAGCATCAAACTGTGTACACGTGTATTTTATACCAGAACATGTACAAATTTATATAGTGTCTGTCATCTCTAAAATAGCATTGGCGGCCATATTTCAAAAAGGCCGCCAATCGCATACAAAGTGTGTCTGCATGGCAGTTGCAGCTGCGACTGTGGCTCAGCTAACGGCTGCCCGTCGTCTGCAACGCACGGAGTGATCCATTGATTGTAGACTAAGCTGCTAAACTTAGGCTCTTTTCGAAAACAAGGCTTTAGCTGGGGTTCTGTCCACCTGATTGAAGCCCCCGCTAGGAAAGCGCACGACGTCATCTAAAATAACTGATGGAGCCTATGCCAAAGCCCAAGCCTAAGCGCCGTGGTTTCGAAAAGGGCCATAAACAACGGTTACCTATGGTGGCAATGAAGGGACATCGCACATCGCAAATCTTCGCAAATATTTGCGACTTTTGCAAATATTTTCGATGTCGCAAATATCTTTGCAAATATTTGCGATGTCGCCAATATCTTTGCAAATATCTTTGCAAATATTTGCAATGTCGCAAATATCTTTGCAAATATTTGCGATGTTTGCAAATATTTGCAATGTCGCAAATATCTTTAAAAATATTTGCGATGTCGCAAATCTATCGCAAAATAATCGCAAAAAAATCTATCGCAAATAATGTCGCAAAATATCTTTGCCAATAATTATTTGCGATGTCGCAAATATCTTTGAAAATATTTGCGATGTCGCAAATCTTTGCAAATATCTATGCAAATATTTGCGATGTCGCAAATAATATCGCATACTTTGTCGCATACTTTGTTGCATAGCTTGCATATTTTGTGCCGGACATTTTTTCAAGAGCCTGAAGTGTCTTAACGACCACGGATGCCTATTTCTACCTCCATGGCAACGGTTATACACGCATGCGGAAAGAGCAGAAGAGTAATCAATCATACCCAAACTGCAGCCGACTTCCCACCCATGTCTTTCCGCATGCGTGTATAGACCTTTCTTTTGTTGATAAACAAAGTGCACCGGTTGGCATGGCCAGCCGAATGTTAGCAAAACAATTAATCGTGTTAAAAGAAAATTGTGACCAAATTCAACATTTTCTGTAAAGATTTATGAGCTGAAATACCTCCCATGATTGTTTGATTTGTTTCCAACGAACTCGACATTATTTTTGAATATTTGTGCGACATTGTTGCAAACTATGGCTATCTGTTTTTGCTTTGCATTTATGGCTTTCCATATTTTTCCACCCTCGGTTGGCAAAAACTCGGGCTGTGACGTGTCAAACAAAAGAAAGGTCTGAAGGTAGAAATAGGCATCCGTGGTCGACGCTTTAGGCTCTTGAAAAAATGTCCGGCACAAAAATTATGCAAACTATGCAACAAAGTATGCGACAAAGTATGCGATACTATTTGCGACGTCGCAAATATTTGCAAAGATATTTGCAAAGATATTTGCGACATCGCAATTGCAAAGATATTTGCGATGTGCGATGTCCCCTCAGGGATGGGCAAACGTATCAAGCACGCTCATTGGTATATCCCGAAAATGCTCAGTCCCATCATGCATCACGCCCACACTGCTATGCACTGCACGCATGACGTACTTCCTGAACAAGAATCTGTGCAAGCTGAGTAGCCCATCCCAGCGGTCCTGGATAGACCCTGGCCGGACGGCGAATTTTTTTTTCCCAAACTTTTTTTTTAAAAACCTTTTTTTATATCTTTTATTTCTTTCCAACATCCGCATTCCGATCGAAAAAAAAATCATCAAAATCATAACAAAAAAAGGTCATCATTGCAATGTCGTTTGGGGAAAAAAAATGCGCGGCCGGCCGCTGGGGCCGAGCGAAGGCAGACCCCGTTACAGTTTATCGCCATATATAGATGCACACTAAGATACAGTGGGGAACCACGCAATAGTTCCCAATGGCAGCAGAGGTTATCATTTTTGCCACTTGAACGAAAAAAATGCGAGTCAAGTTTTCTAGTCTTTGGATAAATTTAATATCCCATTTTACATGTACCAACCCCACCAACTTTTTTTGTCGTTTTACAACAGTTCAACCACGAGAGGGCGCTGTAGCACATATTTTGTGCTCCCCGAAAATGGGAAGTTTCCGTCGTCGACACCTCGAAGCGTTCTTAACAACCGTCAAATAACGGGTAATATGAAGTTTTGTTTTCCATTTAAAGCAAACTTTTAAGGGCAATAATATATTGAGAGAAATATCAATGAATTTATTTTATTCTTGAAAGACAGACTCTGTATTTGCCGTTGTGATGTCAGACTTGCCATTTTCCTGGTTTGCACTGCATTGCACCGAAAAATATTCAAAGCTGTTATTATTAATATTATGGAGGAAGGAATCGTTACTGAGTAGTTTGTTTTAATTGTCCAGAATAACGAAGTTTAATACTTTCGAATTGACACTGGAATACAGAGGTCGGATACGTTTTATTTTTCATTGAATTGATATGATGAATACAAATTTTAAAACACAACTGAACTAGGCCTTTTTTTTTTAATTTTTATTTTTTGTTTGTTTGCATGCATAGGAAAATTTACCAATACATATCCTGCAAATTATTAAATATATCAATTTTATTTTACAATATTACTGAGTTTTTGCGCAGAATAGCCTTATGAGTTGCAACAGTTCTAAGATTAGCTCAATTCTGCACAGGGTTACAATATAGACCCCGACGACCCCGCTAAACTGAATATTTTTTTAGCTGGTTTTATTTGAACAAGCACTAACACACACTTCAACACAGACAACAGAAGACATAAATATCATTTGTCATTTGGATAAGTATTTTTCGATACTATACAATTTGGAAAATATTTATTAGACTCAAATATCAAAGTCAACATTTGAACAAAATTTGTTCACCATTTATTAAGATATTATTATTATTAAATTGAAAAACACAAGACTGCCTGACTTGTCGAGTCGTAAATTAACTGGCCTGACGCTAAAATCACCGGCCTCTGGACTGTGATCCGCATAAGTTAGGCAAAGAGCAATTATACTGTTGCTCAAGGATACAAGGGTGTCATGGGGAAATCTGTCCCCTGGAGATTTTGTCCCCCATATGGGAAATTAACATGGGCTGGAGGAGGATGATTCAAAAGAGGGCGCTATCAGAAGAAGTTTGTACACAGTTCGCCGTATGGGGGACAGAATCTCCGGGGGGGCACACACCGGGAACCGAGATTTAAACCCACAATGCGATGACCCAGCATGTTTAGTGTATCCCCATCCCTCCCAGCTTCTTGTTCAAAGTTCTATTCCATATTTTATTTTTAAAGAGCAAGTGCAAGTTGCTGTAGGAAGCAAAGCCTTAAGTTGTAGCGTCGTCGTGAGCCGAAGTGTCCTTGTGAGCTGAATCTGAATTCTCTCTGAGTTGGCTTTTTATCTCTAGCTGCAAAGATGATGGAATTAAATCTGCATCGGGCTGACTATCTCCAGGTGATGTAGTCCCTATTGTTTTATTATAGTTCTCACTTCATTTTACTGTACTTGTGAAAATTTGTGATTGTTTAGTTTATGCTGTACAACGAATAAATGGATGAATGGAAATGCATTCCTACTGTCTGACCATTCATAATTCACTGTGGTTTGGAATGATAGATAAACTATGCCAGCCTGAAGTATGATATCATGTGGTGAGTGCATCTACACAGTACACAGTTAACCCTCCTACTGTCTGATCATTCAATATCACCCACTGTGGTTTTGGAATGATAGATAAACTATGTCAGCCAGCAATGTGATATCATGTGGTGATTGCATCTACACAGTACACAGTTAACCCTCTTACTGTCTGTCCATTCGATATCACCCACTGTGATTTGGAATGATAGATAAACTATGCCAGCCTACAATATGATATCATCTGGTGATTGCATCTACACAGTACACAGTTAACCCTCTTACTGTCTGTCCATTCAATATCATCCACTGTGGTTTGGAATGATAGATAAACTATGCCAGCCTACAATATGATATCATGTGGTGAATGCATCTACACAGTACACAGTCAACCCTCCCACTGTCTGACCATTCAATATCACCCACTGTGGTTTTGGAATGATAAATAAACTATGTCAGCCAGAAATGTGATATCATGTGGTAAATGCAAATACAAAGTACACAGTCAACCCTCCTACTGTCTGACCATTCAATATTATCCACTGTGGTTTTGGAATGATAGATAAACTATGTCAGCCAGCAATGTGATATATGTGATGAATGCTTCTACACAGTACACAGTTAACCCTCCTACTGTCTGACCATTCAATATTATCCACTGTGGTTTTGAAAGATAGATAAACTATGTCAGCCAGCAATGTGATATCATGTGGTAAATGCAAATACAAAGTACAGAGTCAACCCTCCTACTGCCTGACCATTCAATATTATCCACTACAGCCAGCAATGTGATATCATGTGGTAAATGCAAATACAAAGTACACACAGTCTTTTGCACACAGAGTTGTGGGGACTTCCCGTTGTTGTTCTATTATTCCCTTTTGTAAAGAATCCCCTTGTGGGGACCAAGTAAACAAAAATTCAAATGTTGTGGGGACCTTTGTTCCAAATTGTGTAAAAGTCCCCACAGCTCTGCATATATGCCTACCCATAACTGTACACAGTCAGATCCTGTGCACAGTTGTGACACCTCACAGAACTTGTGCAGTTGAATGATTTCAAGTTGGTCAGTTCGCTGGAAAACAATACAAAGAGTAGGAGGACTAAGGTCACAGTTTAATCTTTATTGATTGTGTATAAGATATACACATATGAGGGCATTACAGCTGTGGTTTTTTTTTACAATGACATATGCAATAATTGACCATATTTTTGACCGCATGAGGGCGCTTTCTTCGGGGAATGTCTTGCATCACAATTACAGTTTCATCTTATTTTAATTGCCTGTATGTAGTTTTCTTGCATCAATGACGAAATACATAAACATAATAATTACAAAAATATATTTAAAAAAGTTTTTTTACTTGTTTTTCATCACGTAAAAATTGGTCCACAAGCGCCCTCACACGGTCAAAAATACGGCGAATTGAAGAGGAGTGACATCACCTTGTAAAATAAGGTTACTAATAAATGTGATTTTTTTTTCTCTCACCAGGTTGGAGTGACGTCGCCTCGGAGCATGAGGTTACTACCGGAGAAGAAACCAAAGGCAGCTCAGCGAGTGGCTGTAGCAGATCAAACTGGCGTCTTACAGTGCTTCAGTATGAAGAAAGGAGAGCCAGTAGTAAGTAATTAGGTTCAGTTTGCTTACTCCCTCTGCATCAAGGGGCGACCCAGGCATGTGTGTCCAGGGGTTACAGTAAACTTTGGAAAAGCTATTCCTGCTCATAATTCTCTAAAATGATAATAATTTAATTTCTTGTTGTTTATAGAGTGCCTTTAAGACTCTTCCTGGACCTAAGATTGCTCGTCTGGAGCTTGGAGGGGCCATGGGTACGGCTCCAGACAAAATCTTCATCACATCCGGGTCAGAGGTCAAAGGTTTTACCAAGAAGGGCAAGCAGTTCTTGGGGTTTGACACCAATCTTACGGAGAGCATCAAAACAATGTAAGAAACAGGTGCTAACCAAATAGGATACCAGTCACAAGACATTGTATTTTGACTGGTAACCTTGTTCTAGTAAGCATAATTTTTGTTGTGCTTAGCTACTTTTGTGCTTAAGCAGCTGTTTGAAATTGGGCCATAAAGCTGCTAAGCAAACATTGGGTGTGGCACCAGTCGCAACAATGTAAACTTTATGGAATGTTGGCTGGTAACCAGTTTCTGCTAAGCAAAGTTTTTTTGTGCTTAGCAAGTTTTTGTGCTTACAGGCTTTATGAAATTGGGCCCAGGTGTTAACCTACAGGTTACTATTTTTAAAGCAACGAATACGATACAGATTTCGGATTGAACTAAATTTTCTGATAATTTTTTTATCAGAGATTTACTTTTTTTTATCAGAGATTTACTTTTTTTTATCAGAGATTTACCTTTTTTTTATCAGAGATTTGCTTTTTTATCAGAGATTTACCTTTTTTATCAGAGATTTGCTTTTTTATCAGAGATTTACTTTTTTTTCAGAGATTTTTTTTTCTGGAGAGAAGTCTTCACTAAACTGTTTTATTGTGGAATTATTATTATTTTGTATAGGTTTATTGCTTTTAAATTATAAAATTATTTTCTTAGATTTAATATTTTTTCCTGTTGAACTTTTAAAATATTTTATATATCATAAGGAGTAACTATAAATGATTAAAAAAATAAACTTGCGGGTACAACCATGTGTAAAATCTCTTTTGGAGGAGTGTTGGCTCTGAAAAGAGCTGGTGTGGTCTTGGCGTTTCTAACAGTATACTCTGCTTGTCTTCAGGAGAAGATGTTTTTACACATGGTTGTACCCGCAATTTACTATTTATTTATTTATAATTACTCCTCATTTTTTCACACCATGCAAAGCTTCAAACACCACATATTTTATATATCGATTTATGATTTCCCTTGTGAAGTAGTATAGTCCGGTTGATAAGATGTTTGTTTTATATTCAAGGTGGGTATGTGGCAGTCATCTTTTCCTAGGTGGTAACTACATCTTTAATCATTACATCGATTGCAAAGACGAGAATTACTATCTGTGTAGCGATCGCATCAACGACATCATCTGCTTGCCTCTGAACCGCGTCAAGGAGGTGACTCCTGTCCTAGCGTGCCAGGATCGCGTCTTGAGGGTTTTAGATGGATCCAACCTATTGTATGAAGTGGAAGTGGCCGGGCCCCCACAGTCACTGTGTCTGTTTGCTGATGAAGGAGGTAAGTTCTATTACTGTGGAGGGGTGACACGTTAGTATTTTGAAAAGGTATGGAATGTTGTAGCTGACAGATTTTAGCCTGGATTTGGAAAAAGGGTGTCCAAATTTGCTGGAAATTAAAAAACTGCGTGTCTAAATTGTTCACTTACAGTACATTTACATGTAAATGACAGATAAAACAGGGTGTCCTAAAGACACCCAGACACCCCTCTGGCTAACACTATAGTGGCTGAGCGGTCTAGTGCACTCAAGTTCTGGTGTTGTCAGAGTGAAGTTTTGGGTCCTGCGCAGTCGTGACACTGTGTTTTTTAGCGAGACACTTAACCATAGTTGCTTTGTCCTTTAGTCAGTGAAGTCTGTCTCGAGCCAATATGGCTCTTCAGGCCGGTGTTTATATCAGGTTTCCTTGGCATTAAAAAACTGAGAATATTTCTATTCCCACGGACACAGGCTGTCAGTCCATCGCAGGTTACTCCCCAGTTTTTTTGCCGGTACCCATTTGTACTCCTGGGTGAAGAGAAGCAATAATGGTTAAGTGTCTTGCTTAAGAACACAAGTGTCACGACCGGGACTCGAACCTACACTCTGTTGATCAGAAACACTAGAGTCCGGTGCTCTTATCCACTCGGCCATGACACATGTCCTTTAGATGAGATGTAAAGCCATAGGTCCTGTGTCTTATGTAATGCACATAAAAGAACTACAGACACTCATTAAGAGAAGGGGCTCATCGCGGCTGCAGATTCGGCCACATCACTGTGCATATTAAACCCTTACAATGTGCTGCATAAATGGGTCTTATACTTCAAACATAGTTATTCGTACCTTTTGTTAAAATAATGAGCACTTTGAGACGCCCGTCAGTTGTGAGATAGAGCCCTTTATAAGAACTGCATATCATTGTAATAGAAACTTCTGTATCTTAATTTATGAAGTGCAAAAATACATGACATGAGTTGAAGATTCACTGTTTAATCAAATTTGAAATTTGGGACCTTTGGAAAATTCCTCATTTTCAAAGCGGTCACATACTTGCCAAAACATTTAGCAGAAGTTAAGCGACATAGGTGTGGCACAACAACTAATTGTTTTGAAGTTGAAGTTCAACTCAACATTTATTTCCATATTTGCAAAATGTACATACATAATTAAACAGAAGGTCAATTGAGGGAAGATGTATAAAGAACTACGAGAATAATAATTATATGAGACACAATGAAACAGAGGCACAAATGGAGGCATATTCAAAAGACCAAGTCTTGTATAAAAATGCCTTTATGAAACAAATCGTACAGGACAGACAGGGGACTGAACAGGACAAACGAACAAAGCTAACGCGACCTAACGAACTAGGACTGGACAAGAAGGTAAATCATACCTAGAAACTCACAGAGGTGAAGGATGAAAAGAGAAGAAGCTACTCTAGATTTATTAGAGACAAGATGTTTTTTATTATATTTGGTGTTACCCTTACACCGATGTGTGTAAAGCACTGTATACTCAGTACTTTCCCGAGTCCTGTGAAAAAAAAAATCCACAGGCATATAATACTCGGGTGGGATTCGACCTCATGACCTTTGCCATTCTAGAGCAGGGCCCAATTTCATGGCACTGCTTACCGTAGAATTCTGCGCTTACACCCAGCTGCGTCCCATAGAAATACACACGTTACAATGCGCGTAAGCGCAGAATTATTTGGTAAGCAGTGCCATGAAATTGGGCCCAGATGTCTTACCAACTAGACCACCGAGATTGCCCTGTAGTTAGAGGCAGTTCGAATCCTATATTTAAGCAGCGGTTTTAAGAGTCCTTAAAAACAAAAAGTAATGCCATATGAAGAATCCTGAATCCTGATTGCAATTTTTTAATTTTCCTCAAAGGTGAGGACGGTGAAGAGGTTCTGTATGGAACATCAGATGGCAAGGTCGGACTGGTGCAGCTTGGAAGGTTTGAACATTTGAATTTTTGTTATTTTCTTCCTTTTTTCTGCTTCTTTTCACACAAACACTCTTGCTTAGCTGAGATGTAGAACAAAGAGCCATTCCAACAGCTTTATTCCACGTACTGCATCGCTATGGAACTCCTTGCCTGGTGCATGTTTCCCTCCATCCTACAATCTAGACTGTTTTAAGAGGAATATCAATTCCTACCTTCAGCTTCTCTTAGTTATTTTCATCGTAAATATTTTCTTCTGGTAGCCCCTTACCTATTTCTCAACCTTTTAAATATATGAAGTGACTTGCTTGTTGCTTCCGAATGAATTTACACCCCCTTTATTGATAGTGATGTGTTCCTAAAGTCCTGTCGTTTTTATTCTCCCTTGAACAGAACAACTCCAAACCACAAGTGGGAGATACCAAATGAGAAACGTAATGGGGGAGTTCTCTGCATGGATAACTACGACATCACGGCGGACGGGATAGCTGATTTGCTGGTGGGGAGGGACGATGGCTTGGTCGAGGTGTATGGATATGATGAATCCGATGAACCTGTTTTGAGATTTAGTCAGGTAAGTCTCCCCCAAAAAAGATATGAGATTGAAAATGTGCACAAATGAATAAATTAAATAGCCCCCCCCCAAACAAAAATACAAAATAAAAATTATGTCTTTGCCCCCCCCCCCCCAAATGAAAATGTCTGGTTACACCACTGACGTCCTTCTCATCACCCACGAGTAAATGGGAACCTGTGAGGGCAGAGATGGTTTTTGTGATTGATTTAGCTTGGTGCGCTACTTGGCAGCACAGGCTGTATACTCCCCAGGAAGCTGAGATAATTAAAGGAATGCAATAAGTGGCCGAATGACCAGGGGTAAAATCTTCATACGCCTTTTTATAATATCAATTGGGGGGTTTGTTTCTATGAGAAATCGCCTAACATCACAAGGCCGGACGGTCACTTCAAAGTGAGGGCTACACTTAACTGATTTGGGCTGTCGACCCAAATCAACTGTCACCAGGGGCACGTTGACACCTACTCCTGGGGCTGAAACAGGGTTACCCCCTTCACAGTCCGTAAGGATGTAGGCATGGGTATCATCCACTAGGAGCCTGGCTGGTAAAGCAGAATGCACTACCTTCCCAACTTTTTACGAAGCTCAAGGGCACAAGTGTCATGACCGGGATTCAAACACACACTCTGCTGCTGACAACACCAGAGCTTGGGTCCGGTGAACTAGACCGCTCGGCCACAACATGCCACATAACAATTGTTATTATTTGTAATTCTTTTTTCTTTTCTTTTTTTCATTCAGACTTTGAGTGAGAGTATCAGCTCCGTTCAGGGAGGTGTTTTAGCGACGGCAGGATATGATGAAATAGTCGCATGTACATACGCAGGTAAACATTATCTTTAACTCTTTCACGCGCCGACCGGTCGCTAGCGATCGGTTTAAATCCCTTCAGAAAAATAGCTGTAAATCACAAAATAAAGATCGCAAGACCACACAGTTTTCAGAATGGAAAAGAGGACTCTTGAGGGTGCTATTGTGACCTGTTTTTGGGGGGGTCGCCATTTGCACAAAAAAAGAGTTAACAAATAATGTGTCCATGAGATCACTTTATCACTAAAATAAATGGTTCATGAAAGGTTTAAAATAGCTGTGACTGCTGCTGGTAATTTCCAACACCTCAAAAGTCTCCAGCTGTCATTTTATTTGATTACACTCATTTGTGATGTGTTCATGCGAAAATCAAAGGGAAGTTGGCAGGGGTTGGAATGAGGTTTTCTCAATTTTTAAGTTAGGGTCATCATTAGCCCTGGATGTCCTTTTTTTTGGTATAAATACTAGATACTACAGGGACGTCCTGGATATGAGGGTACGTTTCCGGGACGGAACAATTTCAGAGCACCATAATTCAAATCTTTCAGATGAAATCATGTCGCGGGATGCTTTAGCTACCTTTACCATCTTTATAACGAGGAGGCTTTCGGATAAAAATGACAATTTCTTTTTGGGGGGTCGTCACCAAAGTATGACCCTACCTTTAAAGAGTTGTACAATTCCTTCGCAATGCTATCGTGAGGTAAAGAATGTTTAAAGATTGTGTTTTATTAATGGAATAGAGATCACGCCTGCTTCCTGCTTCATCATGCACCAGTGTAGGGCAAAACACAACCTTGTTCCCAGTGGTGTACAATCTCGCTGCACCATTATTTTCCTCGGAATACCTTGCTCGATCATAACCCCCTGGAAGTGTGACTTTGAAATATCCAAATAAATTGGATATTTTAGTTAGTCCTGTGGTTAATCCATTCTGTGTTAGGGATGTATGCAGAGCGTGCTAACAAAAGAGGCATCAAGTCATAGAGCAACTGGTCCCCTCTCATTCTTCTTTGATCTTTTGACATGTCTAACTGTATGCAGTTTAGGGTGACCGTGTAAAAACATGATTCATTCGAAGCGGATTGCATCAAAATACTTGCATTTTGACATGCACGTACTAAGCGCCCTACAAGCACGCTACAACTGCTCGAATGTTTTTAACAAGCGTGTGCCCAGAGCAGTCCCTTTTGGTTAGCCAATCAGTGTTGTTTTTTCAGCACTACCCTTCCAGGGGTTAGTGACGAGAGGTGTCGATACGGCATTGTAATTTTTATTTGTTGTACAGGTTGGATTCAAGGACTAAGCACGGAGCCCCCTCACAAAGAAGGCGGGCCTGGAGAGAAGGTCAAAGTCAGTCAAGACACTCAGAATAAGATCACGCATCTCAAGTGAGTCTCGGTTGTCATTTGTTTTATAGGGATTGTATACGTTTGGTAATTGGAACCCACTGTTTTTTTCAGTCTTATATAGTTGTAGATTTATACCATGAAACTAACCTGTGAAAATTTCATTTCAAAATGTGGTAACGTTTTGGAGATATTGCCGAAAATCTGGAGCGGTTATGTCCACGCAGGAAGAATAATCTGCAATTGGAATACACAATCTGAGAAACGTTACTGTCAGTACCGCTTCTCAGATTCAAATTTTTGAGGGATACAAATTTATATTTTTTTCCATAACCGCAGTACTTCTAAGTGAAAAGTTTCTCAAAATGCATTATACTATCCAAAGCTGCTGTACTTCTTTCCAAGTAAGTTTTTATTGCCATTAATTTTCAGAGTCGTAACCAAATGTATGCCACTTTAAGCCCTCTCAACAGTGTCAGGCACTTTTCAGTTCAGTAGATGAGCAACATACCTTCCCTCACTTTCCAAAACTGTCTGTAACCTCTCAAGATTTCCACCCAAACAAGCTATTAAGCAGAAAGTGGTGCTTAGAAAATTTTTCTGCTTAGCAAAAATTTTGCAGGGAACCAGTCACAAGCAATTTACATACATGGCATTTTGGCTGGTAACCTACTTCTGCTATTAGCAAGATTTTTCTTTGCTAAGCAATTTTGGGGGGCTTAACAACTTCATGAAATTTTGCCGTGCTAAGCAAAAATGAGTCAGGAACCAGTCACAGATTCTTTAAATATGATTGACTTGGCTGGTAGCCTGTCGGTCTGTTAAGCAAGATTTTTCTGAGTTGAGCAATTCTTTTTCCTTGCTAATTTAATGCGCTCCATGGCTTTTGTAAAACACAAAGAGAATGGGACCAAGTCTGAAGCACAAAAGCACAATAAAATTATGCTTACTAGAATAAGGTTACCACCCAAAATACCATTCCAGATGTACCATCTGTGACTGGTATCCTGCTCATTTTGCTTAAGCAGAAAATCATTGAGCAATTCTTGCTGCTTAAGCAGCTCTATGAAATTAGGCCTTGAAATTGTGGAAACTCAAGTTCACTCACTTCACTGCCCAGGGCCCAATATCATAGAGCTGCTTAAGCACAAAATATTGCTGAACACATTTTTGCTTAGCAGAAATGAACAGGATACCAGTCACAGATTGTACATGTGACATGGTAGTTTGGCTGGTAACCATATTCTGGTAAGCATAAATTTGTTGTGATTAGCTTCTTTTTGTGCTTAAGCTGCTCTATGAAATTGGGCCCTAGAGATTGTTGCAGTTTGTGAAATTTTGACATGTTTCATCAAATCCACAGGACCGAGCTTGAAAATCTTCAGCGCCGTGTCATTCAAGAAAGGGAGAAGTACCACTACTCCGCCATGAACAACAAGGCCATCTCTGCCGTGCCGTACTTCAACATCAACGATCGCTTCTCACTGAACCGAGACGACGCCAGCTACACGCTGAGCATCGAAGTGCAAGTTGCTATCGACAACGTGTTGCTGCAGAGTGACGTCCCGATCGATCTGCTGGACGTAGACAAAAACTCCGCTGTGGTTAGCTACAGTTCCTGTGATACAGAGGTGGGCTCACATTTGACTATTTTAGCAAAATAATTAAAGCAAAGGGAAAGTTTTATACACTTGGTGGCAGCAGATTTAACAGGTAATTATTAGCGCAATTTCTGAGATTTAAATTTGTGGTAAGAGACTCCAATTTAGGGTAAGTGTAACGCAACCCAGTGGTAATAACAGTAATAATACTGGGTTCGTATATAGTGCTTTATCACACCCCTAGGGGTAGATCAAAGCGCTCATTATTTGTTTTGCAACATGATAAGCAGAGCTATGTTTTGAATTATGAGACCCATTTATGTAGCACCTTCTAATGGTTCAAAAGGTGCTGCGGCGCATTCAGCAGCCACTGCCAGAAACACTGCCCACGGACGTCTGCTAATAAAGTGTATCTTATCATTTTGTAGAATGGCAACTTCCTGTTAGCTACCTATCGTTGCCAAGCCAACACAACACGGCTGGAGCTCAAAGTGCGGTCGATAGAGGGCCAATACGGGGTGTTACAAGCGTACATTACCCCGCGGCTACAGCCCAAGACGTGCCAAGTCAGACAGTATAGAATCAAACCTTTATCTCTCCATCAGAGGTCACACGTACTTGATGACACAAGGTAAAGTTATTAGGTGTTTGGTTTTTTTCTCCATCTTCTTCTCCTTCTTTCCCGGAACTCTTCTCAACAGATTAACTCAAGATTGAAACTGAATTGAGCCTTGACACTCATCAGACAATTGAACCTTTTTATAAAGACGGCACAGTGTTCATGACATCATGATGACATCATCAGGTGTCGAATTACAAGGTTTTTAAAGTTAACAAAATACCATTTGTTAATTGCTGTATTTCATTGAACTTAAAGGCTATGATATTCATAATCGGGCATCTGATAGATCTAGACTTGGGCAACATTTGAAAAGTTAACGCCAAAATCGTATGACCTTTACTTCCGGTCGTACCGGAAGGTAAAATTTTGCCGTTAGTTTTTTTCTTCAAAAAACATTTTTTGAGACTATCTACAGCATAACTCAAGATTGAAATTGAATTGAACATTGAAACTCATCAGACATTTTAACCTCAATATCACGAGGACACAAACTTTAATAGTTTAATATTTGACAAAATCATAACTCATGAACGACAAGTTTGATTTTTAAAATCTATACATCATCTGAAACGTTGTTAAAAGTTCACAGAGCGTGACCACATTTGATCTTGACTTTCAGTTCAAACCGGAAGCTGTAAATTTCAAAAATTCATATATAATAATAATAATAATAATAATAAGACTTGTAATGCGCACATATCCACCCTGCTGGGTGTTCAAGGCGCAGAAAATATAGATATCAAAAGATATATCAAAAGCTACGATTAATTTCAGCTTAATTTTTGCACCAGGTTGTAGAACGTTGAGCCTGCTCAATTTTTTGCTCAGAGATAACATCATTTTGACATTTACATCAATAATGGTCAAGTGTCTGGCTTGAGGACACAAGTGTCATGACATCATCAGAACTTGAGTCCTGTGGACTAAAAGCCATTGGGCACAGCACTCAATTGAAGGTCATGTCGTGAATAAGCCATTTGCGAGTTAGATTAGTCACAAGTTTCTGCCTCAATTTGAATTCCTCAAACTATAGAGACAGTTGCTATGTCAAATGGTTCGGGGCAAGCTTTTGTATAGCAACCTCCAGATGAGCAAAGCCTGGTACTATTGTGCCATACACATTTATTCAAAATTGTGTATGGTGTTCACTGTCTCTTACATAACTATGCAAAAGCTTGCCCCGAATTATGTGACATAGCAACTGTCTCTATAGTCTGAGGAATTCAAATTTAAGGGATAAGTTGTGACTAAGCAAGTCAATGTACCAGACATTATTCAAATCTAACTCACCAATGGTTTATTGACCTTGTTAACATTGATTCCATTTAAGCATATTTTCATCATTTCAGAAACTATTTGTTTTCCCCCTTTTTTTTTGAAACCTTTTTTTTAAGGCATGTTGAAAATTAGTCATGTTGGGGCGTATGGAGAATGGCGTATACCAAAATAAACGCCTTCTAAGGTTCAAAATTGTTTTATTTTACTTAATCAATGATCATACTAGCTGTTTGATCTTTCTGCCCATGGAAGAAAATAAAAAGGAATGTTCTATGCTTGGGTTCAAACCCAATGCCTGTCACATCAACCATCAAAAAATTTGATTCACTTTGTCACTCTGTCATCAACACCTGGGCCCAATTTCATAAAGCTGCTTAAGCAGAAAATATCGCTTAATGATTTTCTACTAAGCAGAAATGTGCAGGATACCAGTCACAGATAGTACATGTGGAATGTTGGGCCATATCCGAATTGGCGGCTACAGCTACGGCTACGGCTGTTGCTAAGGGTGTTACTAAGGACGTCCTATACTTCAAAGCATGATGACGGGGAAATCTAGCCGTAGCTGTAGCCGGCATTTCGGACACGGCCTTAGTTTGGCTGGTAACCTTATTCTAGTAAGCATACTTTTGTTGTGCTTAGCTACTTTTTATGCTCAAAGCAGCTCTATGAAACTGGGCCCTGCTGAGGTCGTTCTCACCCTTATTATTTCTTTTTGAACCGTTTTTTGTTTGCCTGTACACCAGACCGATGAACTCACTGAAGCTGAGTGGTCAGTTCAGCTTGGCCGAGATCCACTCCTGGGTTTGTTTCTGTCTCCCTGAGATTCCTGATCGAACCCCGCCCGGTGACAGCATCAACTTTCACTTCCTCTCCACATTCCTGGATACACAGCTAGATTGCTTCTATAAGTAAGTCTTGTTACTTCTTAAAAGACAGGCATGATATTCTTCCTTTTTTGATCAGATTTTTGATGTATTACTAGTTTATTTATTATTACATTGACAACATTGAAACAGGTGGCGAAAAAGGCAAAAAAAACGATTGAATGTACACAATGTTTTTAAAAAAAAATTGTATTCGAATATTAAAAACTTTACAAATTACAAGATACGACCAACACTAGAGCTCTGTCCACCTGTTTCAAGCCCTTTTTTTTTATATATTTTTTTTTATGAGATTGGCCACGTCAAGGTGAGGGCTGCACTTAACTGATTTGGGCTATCGACTCAAATCAACTGCCACCAGGGGCACATTGCCACCTACACCTGGGGCTGAAACAGGGTTGCCCCCTTCACAGTCCGTAAGGATGTAGGCACGGGTATCATCCACTAGGAGCCTCGCTGGTAGAGCAGAATGCACTACCTTCCCAACTTTTACGAAGCAATTATATGGTTAAGTGCCTTGCTCAAGGGCACAAGTGTCATGACCGGGATTCGAAACCCACACTCTGCTGCTGACAACACCAAAGCTTGGGTCCGGTGAAATAGACCGCTTGGTCACGACACACCACAAATGGAAAGCACATGTTTTCAAATATATTTAACAAAACTGAAGACAAAATCGATTTTCTCTAAGAGGGCTTACTTACCAAGGTACCTTTACAATTAATTGAACTCTCTTTTTAGGAAAGGCGAAGGCATTTTCCGTTCTGACAACATCTCGACCATCTCCATCTTGAAAGATGTCTTGACGAAAGAGGCGACCAAGCGTAAGATCAATCTGAACATCAGCTATGAGCTTCAAGATGACTCCGTCCCCGACACCTTGAAACGTCTCCATCCAAAACTTGAGTATCAACTTCTCTTGGCTAAGAAGGTGCAGCTCATTGATGCGTTAAAGGTACGCAAAAAAAAAAATGGCTCTTCAAATTTTCTTTTTCTTAAACATTTTCTAGCATGCTTTAAAAATTACAATGAAGTTGTTTTATTTAATTTCTATGTTGTAAAGTTTTTTGTTTAAATGATCAACCAGTTCGCTCCAAGATCTCCGGAATTATTCTGGTACCACCCACAAGTATCATTTTCAGACAAACCCCCAAATTTTTTGTGTGAAATATTGTTGTCAAAATGAAACCCTGGCTTAACGGAGTATAGACAACAAACACTCTGATATTTGGCACTGGGATTTACAGTTCTCTATCAAGAAATGTTAGCACGGAAGCCCTCTTTGTTCAACATGTCTCTCGGTCGTCACCTTGGTTGTGGGCCACGGCTGAGGAGAACAATTGTGGCAGTAGATCGATCTCTTGTAATCATCAACAACTTTGTGAAATCTGAACAGAGAGATATTGTAGGTAAAAGTTGGGTTATACTTTTGTAATAACCCTGAAAGAAAACTAATTTTTATTCGAAATCCTCCTTGTTATAAAGATGGCAATGGTAGTAAGCATCCTGCGAAATTATTTCAGCTGAAGTGCTGTTTTGATTAGAAATCAATAAAAGTTTGTCAAAAACAATTTGAATCTTCAAAGATCACCTGAAGGTGATTTTTGGAGATTCAAATTTCTGTTGTGTCCGTTTGTGAATGCTGCGGCCAGAGATGCAGTTTGTACCCACTGTCACCTCGCTAAACAGAGATTGATTCATCATTTCAATGAAAATACTGTGACAGATTTCTTCCTTTTTGGCGAGCTGCTTTAGCAGAATGCGAGCCTATGTAATACCGATTTTGTCCGTCCGTGGTCCGTCCGTCTGTCCGTCCGTCCGTCCGTCCGGCCGTCCGTCCGGCCGTCCGCATTGAGACTTTTTGTTAAAGTTTTTGCCTTAGATAATTTGTATGTAATTGTTTTCGTGTGAATAGATTCACTAGGTGAAAATTGAAATTGTGGTCAAGTTTTTATATTGTTTAAATATGTTAAAGTTTTCAGGGTTCATTATTACCCTCTGGAAATTAAACAGCTTCTGTCCGGCCATCCGCATTGAGACTTTTTGTTAAAGTTTTTGCCTTAGATAATTTGTTGTGATATGTAATTGTTTTTGTGTGAATAGATTCACTAGGTGAAAATTGAAATTGTGGTCAAGTTTTTATATTGTTTAAATATGTTAAAGTTTTCAGGGTTCATTATTACCCTCTGGAAATTAAACAGCTTCTGTCCGGCCATCCGCATTGAGACTTTTTGTTAAAGTTTTTGCCTTAGATAATTTGTTGTGATATGTAATTGTTTTTGTGTGAATAGATTCACTAGGTGAAAATTGAAATTGTGGTCAAGTTTTTATATTGTTTAAATATGTTAAAGTTTTCAGGGTTCATTATTACCCTCTGGAAATTAAACAGCTTCTGTCCGGCCATCCGCTTGAGACTTTTTGTTAAAGTTTTTGCCTCATGATGTTAGATAGTTTTTTGGTGTAAAATAATTGTTTTTACTCTCAATTGCAGTTCATTTGTCTTACAGCCAAAATGTGGTTGGATCCACAGTGTGCAAATGGAAATTGTTTAAAAATGTTAAAAGTTTTCAGGTTACAGTATTACCCTCTGAAAATTAAACAGCTTCCTTCGAGTAATCTTAATGGTTTTGCAATGAGCTTCGAATAAGAATGCTTTTAAATGGTAATTTTCAGGGTACATTATAAAAAAATGCAGAGTATTTTTCAGAACAGCAGTTTTTGGCGAGCTGCTTTAGCAGAATGCGAGCCTATGTAATACCGATTTTGTCCGTCCGTACCCCGTCCGTCCGTCCGTCCTCCTAAACATGTTTGTTTGTTTGTCTGTCTGTGCGTCCGTCCGCATTGAGACTTTTTGTTAAAGTTTTTGCCTTAGATAATTTGTTGTGATATGTAATTGTTTTTGTGTGAATAGATTCACTAGGTGAAAATGGAAATTGTGGTCAAGTTTTTCTATTGTTTAAATATGTTGAAGTTTTCAGGGTTCATTATTACCCTCTGGAAATTAAACAGCTTCTGTCCGGCCATCCGCATTGAGACTTTTTGTTAAAGTTTTTGCCTCATGGTGTTAGATAGGTTGTTGTGAAACAAATAATTGTTTTCACTCTCAATTGCAGTTCATTTGTCTTACAGCCAAAATGTGGTCACAGTGTGCAAATGGAAATTGTTTAAAAATGTTAAAGTTTTCAGGGTACATTATTACCCTCTGGAAATTAAACAGCTTCTGTCCGGCCATCCGCATTAAGACTTTTTGTTAACACTTTTGCCTCTTTCCCACATGTCAAACCAAGTAGGCAATTGTCAACTACATACTTGTTAATTGTCCCCACCTCTTTGAACATCAGTTGATCAAATTTTTGTTTTTCTATTATTCATTGTTTCTCTTCTCTATCGGGCGTTCGGCAGCTCGCCTTGGCAGCTTCTGCTGTTCTAGTTTCTCAAGAACTTGACACTGTCACAGGTGACTTTTATTGTGTCTTTCTTGATAATTTTGTCTCACCTCAGCACAATGCGCGTCTACCATTACCACCATTTTGGGAGTCAATTCGTTTGCGTTCATTTTGACTCCCAAAATGGTGGACAGGATAGGCACTTGTAAGTGCACTGCGCGTTGGGTCAATAAATCAGCATTACTTTGACAAAAACCAATCTATGAACCTACCTTTAAAGAGCCCTTTGAAATTGGGCCCAAGCTCTAAAAATCAGTTTAAAATCCAGGATCTTAGCACCTTTTGAGGTGACACTTGACTTCATTTTTTTTCTCATCAGGAGCTTCAGATACATGAAGGAGATCTGGAGTTCATGTCTCCAGAGTATCGGCAGATTCTTAGCGAGGCGGACAAACTACAGGCCGAGTACAAGAAGCAACCCTGCCACCTTGAGAGACTGTACGGTACGTTAAGTTCACAAACGCCTCTGCCAAGTATGAGGACCAATAGGCAAACCAACAAGTATGTTATGTGAAGTTTGCCCGATTGCTTCTGTGTTGGTTTATTCATCAATAATCAACGGTTTCATTGCTGAGCATTTATTTATTGACAACTTTCCTAGCGATGATCTGAAGCATTCCAGGCCATAGTTACTTTTGAAATATGCTTAAAAATTTTTCATCAAATTTGCTTAAACAGATTTGTGGGACTGAAGCTAAATGTCACGAATTAACATTTCTTTCTGCATGGTTCCTTTACTAGACTTGAAATCAAGTAGTTCATGTTACTTATGTGTGAGAGCCAGTATACTATAGAGGTTGTGATGAAAGTCGCAGAAAGGAGAATGTTGGAATTACGGCTTGATTTACAGTCTACCAGACCCTAAAGACAAATATGTTATTCTCATTGATGTATTTGTTGCTATGTTTCGTCAGGTATGATCACCGATCTCTTCATCGACAAGTTTAAGTTCAAGGGAACCAACGTCAAGACTAAGGTGCCTCAGCTCCTGGAGGTACTAGATAACTACGAGCTTCAAAACCTCATTGATTTCTTCACCTCAGGAGGGTCATAAAGAACTCTATAATTAAAGCATTATTTATTGAATAGTTAGAAAGGCTGTCTTACACAACCTCGTCCCTAAGGTGTGTCGAGCATTATGAGGTTGACCACTCTCTCACCCTGGTATTGGATCATTTGCATATCCAAAATTTTTGGATACGTATGCAAACTAGAATAGTCTGGCTGTGAACATGGTGAATACTGAATGAGTACAACTTAACATGTTTACGTTAGACTTGTGTACACCAGTCGTTGTCCAATCAGGGTCCAAGTAAGGAGTTTCCCTCCCAGGGTTTACTATAGACCTTCATCATGCTGCCACCATCTTGGTCATGTTCCCTGTATCCAACAGCAGTAATGGCCGCTAATATTCATTGCACAAAAAGGAACCAGACGTTTTGCCCTTCCAGCCTCGTTTTGGCTACATTGATTTGAATGGGGGAAAATCAAGATGGCCACACCATGATAAAGGTCTATTGTAAACATGGTTGGAAATAAAGTAAACCATGGGGACGAGGTTGTGTCTTACACAGCTTCTCTGTAAAGTTGGAATGAGTTTATGACATACAGTTGGAGTTGAGCAAGAGGTACTAGACAACTAAGAGCATCAAAACCTCATAACTTTTTCTCACCTTTGGAGGGTCATAAATGGAAGCTGTTTTTGAAGCACTTATCATGAATGAAAAAGCTTGCTTAACATCTCAGAGTGTAAACGTACAATAGGAATTTAACTTGCGGTTAACACCACCCCACTATGTGACTTTTATGTGAACCAGTGTTTTGACCAAGGTACCTCTTACAGCTTCCTGAGGTACTAGGAAACCATACCTCATGAGGGTCATAGGGGAAAACTGAGGTTCTATCCATTTAAAGATATGACACATAATTGGTTTGTGAAAGAAATGTGGAAATTTAATTGAGTGGTCTCATTTTAAAGAAAACAATAATTAGCGTGTCGAGGCTGAGCGGTCAAGCGCACTGGACCCAAGCTCTGGTGTTTTTGATCAGCAGAGTGTGGGTTTGAGTCCCGTCGTAACACTTGTGTCCTTAAGCAAGACACTTAACCAATATTGCTTCGTCCTTCGGATGGGACGTAAAGCTGTAGGCCCCGTCTATTGTGTAATGCACGCAAAGAACCTAGTACACTTTTCCGTTAAGAGAAGGGGTTTGCCCGGTATTTTCTGGTATGTTGGGCTGCAGATTAGTACCTTGTAAACCGTTACATGGTGCTATGTAAGTATTTTGGTCTTATAATTCAAACATAGCTCCACATACCTTGTAGAAAAAAACAATGAGCACTTACGGACACCCTTGTAATAAAACGTTATTTATAAAAACTGCGTTTTTAAGGGAATAAAAGAGTGGCGGCGAGTTTTAACGGCCGTTTAAAACCGGCAGGGTCGTGGCCGTGCGATAAAGGCCCGAGCCGAGGCGAGGGCCTTTATCGCACGGCCACGACCCTGCAAGGTTTTAAACGGCCGTTTAAGAACGAGTCACTACTCATTTATTCCCATTCATAAATGCCTTCTTGTTAAAAAGTGAAAGTATAAGAAAAAATCGGTGGTAAACAGACAATCTCTGACATCAAAGTTTGTACATTTTCAAAAAACTTTTGTAAAATTCTGTTTTGTGCGCGTTGGGTTGTGTGTACGCGCGTGTACAAAAAGATTAGGCTACGCGCGGGAACTATAGCCATGTGTTGCGTTCCGCGTAAGTAAATTGGCGGAGCTTGCGCGTCCAATACGCGAAGCCCAGCCGGTTATAAACACTCTTGGCCGTGCATTATCATCCGTTTAAACACCCCCACGTGACGTGCTCTCCACCAATAGGAATAGCGAAACTGTCTGGGGTATTTATGAATATATATTATATAACAGTTACTATTTTGTTGTGAACTTTGTGCATGTTCATGTGCATATTTTGTTTTGAAATTAAAATAAAAACTGAGTTTGGGTGGAAAGACTTTCTCACATAATGCTGTTTCAGACAGAAATATTTCTGAAAAACATTTAGTACTGGTAATCAATTTTATAAAAGCACAGACTTGCAGATTAAAATTTGTTCGCTGTTTATTGACCAATCTTGTTGTACCATCAATTTTGTTACAAATTCTTTGTAAAAAAAGGGTTCCCCTCAAAGAAATGGGTTCCCCTCAGTCAAAAGTGAAATGTAATAGACGCAGGGGGAAAGGGCTGAAACCATTACATTTTCATTTCACATAAACAAAAATTAAACAAACAAACAAACAGTTATAAAGTATTTAGCTTTAATTTTTATTTTATTTTATTATTATTATTATTATTATTTGTATTTATTCGGCCAAGATTTCAACAAACAGTACAAGATATAGTTACAACATTACCGATAAAATAAAACAGTACAAGAAACAACAAAAGTATTCCTTAAGAATCTTGTGACACCTAGATCAAAAAGTAAACCAATGTTAAAATGGAAACAGAACACTGATAAATCAAAGCAAAAAAACCAAAACAAACAAAAACTATAAAGTCAGACAGGACAATCAGTTTCACATTTCTGTATAAGGTGTAAGAAAAGTGCACTTTAACATTTGTAGTCAAAATATTTTTGGGCATGTACAATTGTTTGTATTTTTAAAAAGTATATATTTTGCACTTGATTGTAAATAGTAGGTTTTCGTTGTGGAGTACTTAAAGGAGTTGGTTTGTATAAAAATAAGTGTAAATAATACATAATATATGTGCTGTGGAAATTTTATGTGAAAGAAACATATATCATTAAACAAAAATTGGGATTATTTCGTCCTGACTAAACAACTACAATTTAACAAAGTTGAAATTGACAGAAATGTGTCTCTTTATTTTGTCTGTCATTTGTTGAGCCTCTTTCTTTCATGCTGTTTTTGTTTACACTTTTACCAAACAAATTGTTCTCAGTGGTATAAATTTTAAAGGGTCTGTATACGTTTGGTAATGACACTGACAATTTATGTCAATAGAAACTTACTTGGTAAGAAGTACAGCAGCTTTGGATAGTATAATGCATTTTGAGAAACTTTTCAATTTGAAGTACTGCGGTTATGGAAAAGGATCTCACTTTTTATCCCCAAAAATTTGAATCTGAGAAGCGTTACTGATGAAACGTATCTAAGATTGTGTATTCCAATTGCAGATTATTCTTCCTGGGTGGACAAAACCGCTCCAGATTTTCCGATTGTTGGTGTAACGGTTTCAGAGATTCTGTCGACCCCATAGTAGACGCGGTTATTTGTGTCTGCATCAGCCACACAAAACGTAATTTCCCCCTACGTGGAAACGTTTTCGTGGATTTTTCTCATAAAAGAAGTTTGTTGTGTGCAGGGGTTACGGTAGACTTGATTTCAAGTCTGAGCTTGCGGTTATTTCTCTGCATCAGCCACGCAGAATTCCCCCGCAGATTTGCTATCACGCGCTCTAACTCGTTCAAGACGGAGGTTTATCCACAAGAGGGCGCTGTTTCAGTCAATAATGTATCGGCTATCACTCAGGACGACTAAAAACCACGATCACAGACTTGGAACCAAGTCTGGGTTATGGCGGGCCACCGACTTCATTGGGCAGGTACTGTAGTTCCATTATTTGAATGGGTAAATTTACTATGACACAATTAGGGGGATCATGTGGCCGAGTGGTTTAGAGCATCGAATTCAAGTTCCGATGATTAATGGGGTGTGGGTTCGGATCCCGGTCATGACACTGATTTTTATTTAGCAAGATATTTCACTATAATTGCTTCTCTTCACCCAGGGGTACAAATGGGTACCTCCGAGGTTGATATTGCTTTTTGAAAAAGCCTTCGGAGCGCTATTGCAGCCGGGCTGTTTACTCCCCAGGGAGCTGAGAAAGATTAAAGAAATGTTATTGGCCCAATGACCAGGGCACTAATGTAAAGCGCATTGAGACGTTATTGTAAAATGCGCTATATAAGAATATTAGTACATGTACAATATGGACAAACATTGTTTTCGTAGTGCAGAACATAGTATTTTTTTGACTTACTTGTTCAATATAACTATAAAAACCCACGATAAATATTCGAATGTTAAATGGACAGACTGTTGGCATTGTGCGTGAATCATTGCAAGTCAACGTCATCGACGATAATTCTGACAGTCTCGATCGAGGACTTAACTGATGGTTTCGCTTATTTTTTAGATGATTTACGAATAATAAAGAAAATTTATGAATTTAACTCATCTTTGATCATGTTTTTATGGACGTTTACTGGAGCAGAAAGCAATGTATTCTTGAAAAACAACACGAACTCATTGAGCAGAATGTCGGTACGCAAATTAAATTTTCCAGCCTTGGTTGGCAAAAACTCGGGCTGTGACGTTGCAATGGAAAGGTTTTTAGCGGTTATTAGCCGATTTACATACTGTACGAAAGCGCCTCAAGACAGGTTTTGTAATAGCGCCCTCTTTAGTATCAAATTGTCCAATGTTTCCATAATCGATCCAATCGCCATTTTAGAAGTCATAACTTCAAATTAATCACGTAAATTCCTCAACTAATTCCTAAATATCCAGTTCGATTTAATCTTCGAATCATTTCCTTTAAAAATCACTGTCCCGTGCGTACTTCATAACAATGATATATTGTTTTAGTTATTGTAAAAGGTGATTCTTAGGAGATTTATTATTCCATGTAATTCACGTCATTGGATTTGTTTACATGTAAACAGATTGCCAATTATATGTTTAAACCTGCGTTATGTAAGGCCCTATAATTGCATATAAAGATGATTATTGTTTCATGCCCAATATGTATAATTGATTGGGGTTAATTTCTCTAAAGAACCACGGGTATGATCAACCACAATAAACAGTTCAGATTTCAAGTTCAAGTGCACTTCTTTTCACATACCCAATTGAATTATTAATGCGCCAAGCGTAAAGGTAACTTAAAGCCAACAACAGAAACATGAACATTCCTTAATAATTGTAAGATAAACAACTACACAGAATGAACAAAGGAATTGTTTACATTTTATGATTGGAAAAACAACGAGGCACTACTTTAGTTTGGAAGGGTATCGGCGAATGGGTATAAGTGATTAAACTCCCGCCATGGTATTAAAAGAACAGTCGTAATATACTTAATTTCTGGCTCTCCATATTATCATCAAGTTTTGATTTCATTCATTACGAATGAATACAGCAACATTGTTTCCTCTGAGAACTACCTGTCCCAAAGGACCTCGGTTTGAGCATGCGTCACTCCTTAAGAAATTCATGACATCATCTCGACACCGAGCCGAAGCATTCCGAGCAAAGCCGATGGTATGAGTCAAGAAGTCAAGGAGAATATTCGCCTCGTCGGACAGCTCATCGAGGGATCGAAACAAGCCGATACATCACAATGATAAATATAGTCCTGAATTCCGGAAATGTTGAAATTGAGTTTTCTTGAGACCTCGATAACGTCTGAAGATGTGAACAGATCTCCTCTTCTGCCAAACTTCTTGTGAAGAAACTGCCATAGACTCCCGAATCCTCCTTCTCCTAATTTATATTTAAAAGATAAAAATAATAATAGACAAAATAGAGAGACAGAAAAATTCTGGTCAAATCTGGATATCGATCTTGTAAATGAAAGGTGAGTCTCAGCTGGAACTTCAATTGAAACCCTTATTGCGCGGAAGTAACTCCAGGAATTACACAATAGGGACCATTAGAACACTGTGCAGGTACGGGATGGGAGTGCGGCTCGGAGAAATTGTTCATGACAATTCATAAAATGTTCATAAAATGTTCATAATTTTTTTTTACTCGCACGGCATTTCTTCATCGCACGTCAGAAACGCCGTGCGAGTAAAAACAAATGATGACGTCATGAACAAGTTTTCCGAGCCGCACTCCCATCCCCGTACATGCACCGTTTTCTAATGGTCCCTAATGAAGGAAGATTCCATCACACACTTGTTACTGGCTCAACAGTAAGCCCAAAGGTTTGATTGGCTGAGGAAGGGATTGCCGCGTTGGAACAAACGGACGGGGAACGAATATTTTGGGAGACTACGCGTCCGAAGCGTCCTATGATTATCCATATTGGACTCCTGTATTAAGTTATGGAGCGAGGCGGCAGTAAACATGGCAAAATAAAGCAAGACTCGTGACGCTTGTTCCACCAATCAAAAATACCAAGGATCGTGTCAGTATACATCTAAAACAGGATACGGATTCCGAGAACTATTGTTACTATCCTGTTACTGTACTATGCTGACGACAGTTCAAATAAAAAATAAAAAGTAAAAAATAAATAAATATAAGAAAACGCAGTAAATTGAAAGTCATAAGGTGCTCTGTACGATAATCCGGATGATGTTAGTTTGAAAACAATCCTTACAAGTATATACTAAGGATTTAAGCTTTACAAATTGTACGTCCCAAGACACAAACAGCACCCTCCACCACTGAGGTTAATAAAGACCTATCATAGACACCTTGCATAATGACGTCACACTCTCAAACAGCGCCCTCAATGAGGCAAAAGGAGGCAGATCATTGGAGGATAGACCTTATGCATATGACGTCATTTGAGTAGGGCGCCCTCGCCTAGAGGTCAAAAGGTCGTTGTTCATTGGCCAGTCCTGTGCGCCGCGTGTACAAATCAGTTTTCGTTTGTTTCATCATCGGTTAAACTCTAAGATGGCGGCTTGATGACGTCAATATGCAAGAGGGGTCTATAGATGGATTGCAAATGACGTAATTGACCGCCATCTTTGGTGACAAACAATGGAAACGAGCACGCGTGCACGCGCTGTGCACGACTCTCACTCAGCCAATGATAGCTTTTACTGCCCTTTTCATCAACGATGGCGGCCAATGCAAGGGCTCTATCGGCTGAGAGACGACGTGGCGCGTGCACGCATGCACGTTTGACCTCAGCGATGGCGGCCAAAATACAAGGGGTCTATTATTGAGCTGATTCGCAAGTTACTTTACCTGACATAAGCGATACCATCAAGATACCTCTTTCATCCAGCTCACCATGAAGACACTGCAAGGCCTGTTCTATATCACCCATGTAGTAAATAGAACTCATGCAGCTGATAAAATGAAACTTCCCCGTCTTGTTGGTGATCTTTTGATACTCGTCGAACGTCTCAGGCCTCCACTCGAAGCTGACACCCTGGAGCTGTGCCGACTCCTTGGACGCTAAGGCTTTGTACTGCTGCAAAAAAGTTGGATTGGGCTCGAGGATAGTGGCGTGGATAAGAGGATGGCTAACCAGGAGGGTCGACATCATCTTTAAATCGATGACACCTGTGAGGGGAGTGTACATGTACTCAACTTTCATTCACACTGTCTTTGGGTTTTATATTACACTGAAACATGGTTTCACGAAGCCACAATAACAGAGGGTGCAGCATCGACTTGCTCAGAGGGACTGGACGAGTCTACGAATCTGAAGTTTATTTTGTAGGATTTGGAACTTTGCATGGTGGAAATACGATATGGAAAGGTTTGCGGTAACACCATGTAATATCTCTAAATGAGTTGGGGTGGTTCTGAAGAGAACCGTTGGTTTCAACTCGACGTTTCGATCAGTATGCTCTGATCGTCTTCTGGAGATCAGAAGACGATCAGAGCCTACAGATCGAAACGTCGAGTTGATAACCACGGTTCTCTTCAGAAGTTATTTTGATATTTTGATACCGTACTGGCCGATTACTAAGGTGGCCGAGTAGTACTCTAGTCAGAGTACCGGGTAATCTGATACCGGAGTAGACGAGTCCAATAAGCTGTATGGATCTCCGAGTAGAAGTACAAGTACGAGTATCCTACTATTTATTTAAAAACAAATACTGCAAAATGAGGTATAAATACATACTTAATGTTTTCTGACTAGTTTGACGACAATGTACTTGCTTTGATAACAATATTTTAAAATGAATACAATGTAGACACCATAGACAACTTCAATTTTACCTTTTCCGGAAGGATACTCCTCTATTCTTTGCATTACGATTGACGTAGGAAAGCTAAAGGAAAGTGGTATTTTGACTACGAGTAAATTTCCAGTCGAACATCAAGAACATGATAATTTTTCAGACGAGCATTGAGGACAGACTTTCAGTACGAGTAATTGCCGAGTACTGAGTACGAGTACCACAACACCCCTGTCCTGACAAAAGCTCAACCTACAAGGAACCCATCCACTCACTCTGAATCCATAGGGAACACCTCTAAAATAAACGCGGTATTTTTTGCTTTTTAAGAGCGTAACTTTTGAACCACGGATGATATCATTTTGGTTCTTTCAGCAAACTGAAAGTATACTGTTCCTCTTTTTAATGTTGATTTTAAATTGTTTTTTAACTACTTTAAAGAACCGTCAATTTTCAACCAAAGATTGTAGGTTTGGCCAATTTTACAGTGCGAAGACGATTTTCAGACAGAACACTTCAACTGCAACCTTGGATTATAAGTGTCAAACTGGCCTCTGGGAATTCATACAAAATAAAACAACAACTGATTTTGTAAGCTGAATCAGCGGCGTAGCCACGGGGGGCCTGGGGGACCCCCCCCCCCACAAATTTCCAGTGCCCCCCAGGTGCCCCCCCCATGAAAAAAATTGCAATAGTGCCCACACAAAAAGAAAGTTAAAAGAATACATCTGCTATTTGTAGGCCTTCATTTACAATAAAGTAAAAAAAAACTTTAGTCGTATTCTACGGAGCCCCTAAAGGGAAATAAAAAAAAAAAAAAAAAAAAAATTTATCTCGTGCGCACGACATATTATCTCGTGCGCACGACATATTATCTCGTGCGCACGACATATTATCTCGTGCGCACGACATATTATCTCGTGCGCACGACATATTATCTCGTGCGCACGACATATTATCTCGTGCGCACGACATATTATCTCGTGCGCACGACATATTATCTCGTGCGCACGACATATTATCTCGTGCGCACGACATATTATCTCGTGCGCACGACATATTATCTTGTGCGCACGACATATTATCTCGTGCGCACGACATATTATCTCGTGCGCACGACTTATTATCTCGTGCGCACGACATATTATCTCGTGCGCACGACATAATTCGGGATTCTTGGAAGCAGCCAGTCGTCACGCCGCCATTGTTATCACACACGTGAAACACACAACACAGACATAACAAGGTTAAGGAGATCGAAAGATTGGAAAGACAACTGTTTAAAGAAGCCTGTATTAATCACCGTGTACTGTGTAAAGTTTTACCAGGCATAGTTTTGAGTAAGTTAATGTAGTTTTTCTGTGTTTATTTTCGTTAACATTGTACTTGAAGTTGTAGTTCAGTGTAGTCAATGATTAGATGGAGTTCTCCGACTAGTGTAGTGCAGTGCAGTGCGGTGCATGCAGCAGAGTAGAGGGGCCTGGCGACGCTATAGCACGGTATACGAGGCGACTCTGCCTGCCCTGATTTTACAGGCCCCGGGAGTTGCGACTATTTGTTTGTTTGTTTTTGCCTACTTTCACTTTAAGTAGAGCTTCACAAAGAGACTAATCTCAGTTGTAAAGAATGTGTTTAGTGATGCTGCACTACACTAGTCGGAGTAATTAACTCCATCTTATCATGGAGAAGACGATCTAATTGACTACAACTTCAAGTACAATGTTAAAGAAAATAAACACAGAAAAACTACATTAACTCAAAACTATGCCTGGCAAAACTATGGTGGCCCTGAAGGGACATCAAACATACATATTTATGTGAATATTTACGTAAATATTCGAGGTTTTTGCCCCAATTCGCAAATATTTACGTGAATATTCACGATTTGTGCCCCAATCGCAAATGTTCACGTGAATATTTACGTGAATACTCACGATTTGTGCCCTAATCGCAAATATTCGTGAATATTTACGTAAACGTGACTCGCGATTTGTGCCCCAATCGTAAATACTTACGTAAATATTTGCGATTTGTGCACCCAAACGCAAATATTTACGTGAATATTTACGTAATATTCACGGTTTGTGCCCAAAGTCTCAAACCCAGTCATCCGTGAACCGTGAATATTGAAGCTAGCCGCGTATTGGGCCAGAATTTCCATCCGCGGATTTTGCTTATTCAGTAGTTCCATGTAGTTCAAGGCGGTAACATTTCTGTCTCCCCCTTAATTCTTTTTAATTTGAGCGATTTTTTTATAATCTTTCTTTATTAGTGTAATTGTTTTCAGAATTCTGAAAAAAACATAGATCACTGAGCATACTTGGCTGACCAATTAGTGAGTAATTATCCGCCACAATTAAGACCTCACCACAGACCAACATACAACTGTTGAAAAACTTGCATTCGCCTGAAAGTAAATGTACCCTTCATGTTGCAAAAAAAATGAAATTTCATTCCATAATCTTATATACCCTACCACTGGGCGCACTTAATTTTGGAGGTGGTTAATTCGCATCACTAATTAATACCTAATTAGCCGCTAAAATACACGCCATTTTCTATCATGCGTTACTTACTATTATGACTGCACTCGCCGAAAGTAAATGTACCCTTCATGTTGGATAAAAGATACATTTTTATTCCATAATCTGACAGAACCACACCACTGGGCACACTCGATTTTGGAGGTTGCTAATTCCGATCACTAATTAATACCTAATTAGCCGCTAGAACACAAGAAGAGGGCGTGTATTCTAGCGGCTAATTAGGTATTAGTGATCCGAATTAGCCACCTCCAAATTAAGTGTGCCCAGTGGTTTGGTCTGTCAGATTATGGAATAACAATTCTTCTTTTACACAACATGAAGGGTACACTTACTTTGTTATGAATTGGGGCACAAACCGTGAATTTTTACGTAAATATTCACGTAAATATTTGCGATTGGGTGCACAAATCGCAAATATTTGCGTAAATATTTACGTAAATATTTGCGTTTGGGTGCACAAATCGTAAATATTTACGTAAAAATTTGCGATTAGGGCACAAATCGTGAATATTCACGTAAATATTTGCGAATTGGGGCAAAAACCTCAAATGTTTTCTGTTTTTTCAAAATATCGCGCTTTATAAAAACTATTGTTTTACTCATTTCTCAGAAACGATAGCATTTTAGGCAGAAATATTTGAAGGAACCCTTTCAACCATTACTTACTTTAAATCATGTAAGTTGTGTGTGAATGTGTAAACATTTGTGTTTTCGATCTTACCAATAGTGTACAGGGCCTTTGAACAGTTGTCTTTCCAATCTTTCGATCTCCTTGACCTTGTTATGTCTGTGTTGTGTGTTTCACGTGTGTGATAACAATGGCGGCGTGACGACTGGCTGCTTCCAAGAATCCCGAATTATGTCGTGCGCACGAGATAATATGTCGTGCGCACGAGATAATATGTCGTGCGCACGAGATAATAAGTCGTGCGCACGAGATAATATGTCGTGCGCACGAGATAATATGTCGTGCGCACGAGATAATATGTCGTGCGCACGAGATAATATGTCGTGCGCACGAGATAATATGTCGTGCGCACGAGATAATAAGTCGTGCGCACGAGATAATATGTCGTGCGCACGAGATAATATGTCGTGCGCACGAGATAATATGTCGTGCGCACGAGATAATATGTCGTGCGCACGAGATAATATGTCGTGCGCACGAGATAATATGTCGTGCGCACGAGATAATATGTCGTGCGCACGAGATAATATGTCGTGCGCACGAGATAATATGTCGTGCGCACGAGATAATATGTCGTGCGCACGAGATAATATGTCGTGCGCACGAGATAATATGTCGTGCGCACGAGATAATATGTCGTGCGCACGAGATAATTTTTTTTTTTTTTTTTTTTTTGATGTCCCTTTAGGGGCTCCGTAGTATTCAAAGCCAATAATTATTGTTTAACTTATGCTGTGGGGATTGTCGCTATCATCACCGGAAGCGCGCGCGTGCCCACGTGTTGATGAACAGTTGGTGTGCTGCACGCTACGCTGGTAAACGATAACCAACGGTTCACGTGTATAGACCAATCCGACGCGCACCGGGCGCGAAAGTGCTGACCACAGATATTTGCAACTAAATAGAAACCGAATCATCTTGAAAACGGTGCTTGTCTTAGGTGAGTTAGGGGAAAAGACGCGGAAACTGCATAATAGTCAACATCGGCAGAGTATTTTGTCAGAATTTCAGTATTTTACTCTGTGCTTAATTTTAAAAAAATTATCAAGAATGTAGTAAATCGTCATCATGCAGCCATGTCAGAGAAATTTCATAGATTGTCGAGGAAGACATTAAATTTCCATAAAAAGTGAAAAGGGAAACGATTTTCTCGTGTCTTTGTGCACAAAATTAGGCACAAGTACACCGCAGCAGTGGCGCGCGGCGCCCATGGCGGCGCCCAGCACTTGCGCGCCCGGATTGGTGTATAAACATAAGCCGTTGGTAATTGCCAGCGTTGCGCGCTGCAAACTGATTGCCGCAGAGACCAAAAGTCATGCTACGCGCACGCGCAACGATGGTCCAAATAAACCAATGTTTTGTATGAACCGTTGGTTATCGTTACCAGCGATTACGGCGGCGGCCATATTCCTACCGGAAGGCGAGGATTCTGAAAAACAGTGAGATTTTAACTCTTTTTTGGGGGAGTGGATTTTCTGGACCCGCGCCGAGCTCACTGTGAGAACAAAAAACACGTAGAGCCTAATTTTCGCGAGATCCGGTTTCAAAAGAGAGCTACAAGTTTCTTATATGATTTTGTACATGGCACTCTATATGAGGTTCGTGGAGACGATAGCGGATCAAACCTCATAGTTCTAGGGCTAGGAGTACATGACCACCACCGCTGACACACCCGGTCTCCCAGCCCCCCCCCCCACTTGGAAGCAATCCCCCCCTGTGCCCCCCCCCCCCTCACCGAAAAATTCCTAGCTACGCCGCTGAGCTGAATTGATCCCGGGGAAAATAATCTGACTTGTTTGTCTGCATTGCTACTCGAAGATTGTAAAATACTGCTAAAAATATACTGAGTCACAATTCAAAAAGAGGAGAAGCGAGGGTGTACACATTACCGTTGCCCGGCCCAACACTCAGAACTGTTAACAACGCCCGTCCGGGGCCGGTCTCGATGGAGTCCACAAGCGCCGGTAGTTCGTTGCAAATCCAATGATACATCTTCTCTTGTCTGTCACAAAGCGTCTCAAAAATATCGCAGACTCGTTGGTAATACCCTTCATCAGTCGACAGATCTCGGAGGTTGTTAACTTGAGACGTAGACATGGTGGTATTCACACCTCGAATTTTCGAAGAATAATCGTGTAGAGTCCCTTCTTACACAGGTTTTTAAAGTTGAATGTGTGTATTTATGGACGATACAGTTCTCAATCCACTCAAACATGTCTGTTTGCCTCTATTTACACCGAAGATTATAGAGCGCCGAAGGTTCAGAGTCCTATCTCTTGTTGAACTATACAATAATGGGCGCCATTTCAGCCAAGCAATAATGTTTTGTTATCAATCTTGAAGATTAACGCACACTGCCAGACAACACAAGGGACAGCTTTACGATCCGCCCGAAAGGCCGAGCGGTTAAGAGCACCGAACTCAAGCTCTGATCAGGAGGATCGTTGTTTGTTTAGAGATGACCTTCGTCCACTGGTGCATAAGAGATCAACGGTGTTATGAAACACAACAGGGATTTATAGCATTGAGTGTTACTGCTTTATCAACATGAATCATGTTTAAAATTCTTTACTTCGACACTCGTAAGTGGTGGCATGGGTGGCTAGTGCGTAAAGCGCTCGCCTCTCACCAATGTGGCCCTGGTTCGATACCCGGCAAAGGCCGTATGTGAGTAGAGTTGTGCGTTGGTTCTCTCCTATGTCACGAGAGTTTTTCTCTGGGCCCTCTGGTTTTCCTCCTTCCAGGGAAAAATAAATCTCTTTCTATCTCGTGCTCTGTGTGATCATAATTGGTTGATGTGGTAGGCTGCCAAAGGCTCGAACACGTAATAGCCGCGTCCTTCGCAATTCAGCTTCCCAGCTGCAAGTAAGGATGACTATAGCCTCACAAATTATTATTATTATTATTCATATTATTATTAAATACTGCAGTCTGTAACAAAGGAATTACTAACTACCAATTGTGTTAAAGAAAACACTAAAATTGATTTATCTTGTGTTCAAAATTCCTCTGTTTCCTTTGAACACTGATCTTTGTAGACGTGGATTTTTGCGGGCTACAAATCTTTCTCAGGTTTTTCCAAATTTAGGTTGAATTTCTTTACAATCTTTTAAGGGAAAGATGGGGTAGATAACCAGTTCTTGGATAATAAACATTGAATTTTACCTTAAAATGTCACGTGGGTTTACTTACACTAAACGTTATTTTTATTTTCACCTTTTAATGAAATTTCAAGGGTTTCTGACAGTTTTTAGATAACGTAACCTTATAAAATTTAATTTAGTGTGTCCCCCCCCCCAATTATTTGAGGCAAGATGGGACAACAAGTATTGTATGACCATTACCAGAACTGTCAGTCTGTAGTGTGATAAGTAAGTTTTAAAAAATTGTTTATAATGGTTTTTTTTATAACATTCAACAATAATTTAAACCTTTGAATAAAAACAAATCTTTTTACAGTTGTGTTTTGAACAATTAAACGTGTCCCATTTTACCCCAACCGTTCATAATTCATAATAAGCTGTTGACAACTTGACTAATCTTACCCCGCTAAAATGACTTATGGGGTAAAACGAGACAGATCACAATAAAGCACCCAGATATAAAATATTTCTGCTTTCAGTCAGTCTGCAGTATTGCTTTTAGCCGACAATGGTATCATTTCTAAATAATGTGCTCACAAAATGGGTCACGTTCTGTTGACAATAAATCTTGACAGTTTTTCAAAAATACTCATGGACAATGGTAACCCGCACGTATAATATTCCGACGCGTGGATATTTGACAACGAACTGGTACATTTTGTTTGCCGCCATTCAAAAATTAATAGAAAAGGAAAACGGCAAAAGGACGACCTCAAGAGACAGACAAAACAAACCGTAATAAAATTCTGGAAAAACCTAAATTGTAAACCGTTATCTCGTTATTAAGTTGCACCTCGCTTATTATTGCCTGCATGAGCTACTACCCCTCTTTAGTGCCAATAAGGCATTTGATGAGACTGGTCAAACTAAAGGCTAGTCTGGTTCCCTGACCAAAGATTCCTTGACGTCTCTTGTTAAAAATCTTAGTTCTAAATCTAAATTCGACGGAGCCTAGTCGGAGATTTTTGGGTCTGGGAACCAGACTAACTAAAGGCTTGGCCTAATTCGCCGTATTTTTGACCGTGTGAGGGCGTTTGTGGACCAATTTTTACGTGATGAAAAACAAGTAAAAAAAACAAAAATTTTTGTTATTATTATGCTTATGTGTTTCGTCACTGATGCAAAACTACATACAGGCAATTAAAATAAGATGAAACTGTAATTGTGATGCAAGACATTCCCTGAAGAAAGCGCCCCCATGCGGTCAAAAATATGGCGAATTCTACCTACCGAGTTTTCGTAACTTAGGCCTATTTATAGCAAGACTAAGATAATGTTCTTGGTATGCCTATAATACACGATCATACTTTGCTGTTAAAAGCATCAAACTGTGTACACGTGTATTTTATACCAGAACATGTACAAATTTATATAGTGTCTGTCATCTCTAAAATAGCATTGGCGGCCATATTTCAAAAAGGCCGCCAATCGATTACAAAGTGTGTCTGCATGGCAGTTGCAGCTGCGACTGTGGCTCAGCTAACGGCTGCCCGTCGTCTGCAACGCACGGAGTGATCCATTGATTGTAGACTAAGCTGCTAAACTTAGGCTCTTTTCGAAAACAAGGCTTTAGCTGGGGTTCTGTCCACCTGATTGAAGCCCCCGCTAGGAAAGCGCACGACGTCATCTAAAATAACTGATGGAGCCTATGCCAAAGCCCAAGCCTAAGCGCCGTGGTTTCGAAAAGGGCCATAAACAACGGTTACCTATGGTGGCAATGAAGGGACATCGCACATCGCAAATCTTCGCAAATATTTGCGACTTTTGCAAATATTTTCGATGTCGCAAATATCTTTGCAAATATTTGCGATGTCGCCAATATCTTTGCAAATATCTTTGCAAATATTTGCAATGTCGCAAATATCTTTGCAAATATTTGCGATGTTTGCAAATATTTGCAATGTCGCAAATATCTTTAAAAATATTTGCGATGTCGCAAATCTATCGCAAAATAATCGCAAAAAAATCTATCGCAAATAATGTCGCAAAATATCTTTGCCAATAATTATTTGCGATGTCGCAAATATCTTTGAAAATATTTGCGATGTCGCAAATCTTTGCAAATATCTATGCAAATATTTGCGATGTCGCAAATAATATCGCATACTTTGTCGCATACTTTGTTGCATAGCTTGCATATTTTGTGCCGGACATTTTTCAAGAGCCTGAAGTGTCTTAACGACCACGGATGCCTATTTCTACCTCCATGGCAACGGTTATACACGCATGCGGAAAGAGCAGAAGAGTAATCAATCATACCCAAACTGCAGCCGACTTCCCACCCATGTCTTTCCGCATGCGTGTATAGACCTTTCTTTTGTTGATAAACAAAGTGCACCGGTTGGCATGGCCAGCCGAATGTTAGCAAAACAATTAATCGTGTTAAAAGAAAATTGTGACCAAATTCAACATTTTCTGTAAAGATTTATGAGCTGAAATACCTCCCATGATTGTTTGATTTGTTTCCAACGAACTCGACATTATTTTTGAATATTTGTGCGACATTGTTGCAAACTATGGCTATCTGTTTTTGCTTTGCATTTATGGCTTTCCATATTTTTCCACCCTCGGTTGGCAAAAACTCGGGCTGTGACGTGTCAAACAAAAGAAAGGTCTGAAGGTAGAAATAGGCATCCGTGGTCGACGCTTTAGGCTCTTGAAAAAATGTCCGGCACAAAAATTATGCAAACTATGCAACAAAGTATGCGACAAAGTATGCGATACTATTTGCGACGTCGCAAATATTTGCAAAGATATTTGCAAAGATATTTGCGACATCGCAATTGCAAAGATATTTGCGATGTGCGATGTCCCCTCAGGGATGGGCAAACGTATCAAGCACGCTCATTGGTATATCCCGAAAATGCTCAGTCCCATCATGCATCACGCCCACACTGCTATGCACTGCACGCATGACGTACTTCCTGAACAAGAATCTGTGCAAGCTGAGTAGCCCATCCCAGCGGTCCTGGATAGACCCTGGCCGGACGGCGAATTTTTTTTTCCCAAACTTTTTTTTTAAAAACCTTTTTTTATATCTTTTATTTCTTTCCAACATCCGCATTCCGATCGACAAAAAAATCATCAAAAGCAGAACCAAAAAAGGTCATCATTGCAATGTCGTTTGGGGAAAAAAAATGCGCGGCCGGCCGCTGGGGCCGAGCGAAGGCAGACCCCGTTACAGTTTATCGCCATATATAGATGCACACTACGATACAGTGGGGAACCACGCAATAGTTCCCAATGGCAGCAGAGGTTATCATTTTTGCCACTTGAACGAAAAAAATGCGAGTCAAGTTTTCTAGTCTTTGGATAAATTTAATATCCCATTTTACATGTACCAACCCCACCAACTTTTTTTGTCGTTTTACAACAGTTCAACCACGAGAGGGCGCTGTAGCACATATTTTGTGCTCCCCGAAAATGGGAAGTTTCCGTCGTCGACACCTCGAAGCGTTCTTAACAACCGTCAAATAACGGGTAATATGAAGTTTTGTTTTCCATTTAAAGCAAACTTTTAAGGGCAATAATATATTGAGAGAAATATCAATGAATTTATTTTATTCTTGAAAGACAGACTCTGTATTTGCCGTTGTGATGTCAGACTTGCCATTTTCCTGGTTTGCACTGCATTGCACCGAAAAATATTCAAAGCTGTTATTATTAATATTATGGAGGAAGGAATCGTTACTGAGTAGTTTGTTTTAATTGTCCAGAATAACGAAGTTTAATACTTTCGAATTGACACTGGAATACAGAGGTCGGATACGTTTTATTTTTCATTGAATTGATATGATGAATACAAATTTTAAAACACAACTGAACTAGGCCTTTGTTTTTTATTTTTGTTTTTTTGTTTGGTTGCATGCAGCGGAAAATTTACCAATACATATCCTGCAAATTATTAAATCTAGCCATTTTATTTTTCAATATTTCTGAGTTTTTTGCGCAGAATAGCCTTATGAGTTGCAACAGTTCTAAGATTAGCTCAATTCTGCACAGGGTTACAATATAGACCCCCGACGACCCCCGCTAAACTGAATATTTTTTTAGCTGGTTTTATTTGAACAAGCACTAACACACACTTCAACACAGACAACAGAAGACATAAATATCATTTGTCATTTGGATAAGTATTTTTCGATACTATACAATTTGGAAAATATTTATTAGACTCAAATATCAAAGTCAACATTTGAACAAAATTTGTTCACCATTTATTAAGATATTATTATTATTAAATTGAAAAACACAAGACTGCCTGACTTGTCGAGTCGTAAATTAACTGGCCTGACGCTAAAATCACCGGCCTCTGGACTTTGATCCGCATAAGTTAGGCAAAGAGCAATTATACTGTTGCTCAAGGATACAAGGGTGTCATAGGGAAATGTGTCCCCTGGAGATTTTGTCCCCCATATGGGAAATTAACATGGGCTGGAGGAGGATGATTCAAAAGAGGGCGCTATCAGAAGAAGTTTGTACACAGTTCGCCGTATGGGGGACAGAATCTCCGGGGGGGCACACACCGGGAACCGAGATTTAAACCCACAATGCGATGACCCAGCATGTTTAGTGTATCCCCATCCCTCCCAGCTTCTTGTTCAAAGTTCTATTCCATATTTTATTTTTAAAGAGCAAGTGCAAGTTGCTGTAGGAAGCAAAGCCTTAAGTTGTAGCGTCGTCGTGAGCCGAAGTGTCCTTGTGAGCTGAATCTGAATTCTCTCTGAGTTGGCTTTTTATCTCTAGCTGCAAAGATGATGGAATTAAATCTGCATCGGGCTGACTATCTCCAGGTGATGTAGTCCCTATTGTTTTATTATAGTTCTCACTTCATTTTACTGTACTTGTGAAAATTTGTGATTGTTTAGTTTATGCTGTACAACGAATAAATGGATGAATGGAAATGCATTCCTACTGTCTGACCATTCATAATTCACTGTGGTTTGGAATGATAGATAAACTATGCCAGCCTGAAGTATGATATCATGTGGTGAGTGCATCTACACAGTACACAGTTAACCCTCCTACTGTCTGATCATTCAATATCACCCACTGTGGTTTTGGAATGATAGATAAACTATGTCAGCCAGCAATGTGATATCATGTGGTGATTGCATCTACACAGTACACAGTTAACCCTCTTACTGTCTGTCCATTCGATATCACCCACTGTGATTTGGAATGATAGATAAACTATGCCAGCCTACAATATGATATCATCTGGTGATTGCATCTACACAGTACACAGTTAACCCTCTTACTGTCTGTCCATTCAATATCATCCACTGTGGTTTGGAATGATAGATAAACTATGCCAGCCTACAATATGATATCATGTGGTGAATGCATCTACACAGTACACAGTCAACCCTCCCACTGTCTGACCATTCAATATCACCCACTGTGGTTTTGGAATGATAAATAAACTATGTCAGCCAGAAATGTGATATCATGTGGTAAATGCAAATACAAAGTACACAGTCAACCCTCCTACTGTCTGACCATTCAATATTATCCACTGTGGTTTTGGAATGATAGATAAACTATGTCAGCCAGCAATGTGATATATGTGATGAATGCTTCTACACAGTACACAGTTAACCCTCCTACTGTCTGACCATTCAATATTATCCACTGTGGTTTTGAAAGATAGATAAACTATGTCAGCCAGCAATGTGATATCATGTGGTAAATGCAAATACAAAGTACAGAGTCAACCCTCCTACTGCCTGACCATTCAATATTATCCACTACAGCCAGCAATGTGATATCATGTGGTAAATGCAAATACAAAGTACACACAGTCTTTTGCACACAGAGTTGTGGGGACTTCCGTTGTTGTTCTATTATTCCCTTTTGTAAAGAATCCTTGTGGGGACCAAGTAAACAAAAATTCAAATGTTGTGGGGACCTTTGTTCCAAATTGTGTAAAAGTCCCCACAGCTCTGCATATATGCCTACCCATAACTGTACACAGTCAGATCCTGTGCACAGTTGTGACACCTCACAGAACTTGTGCAGTTGAATGATTTCAAGTTGGTCAGTTCGCTGGAAAACAATACAAAGAGTAGGAGGACTAAGGTCACAGTTTAATCTTTATTGATTGTGTATAAGATATACACATATGAGGGCATTACAGCTGTGGTTTTTTTTTACAATGACATATGCAATAATTGACCATATTTTTGACCGCATGAGGCGCTTTCTTCGGGAATGTCTTGCATCACAATTACAGTTTCATCTTATTTTAATTGCCTGTATGTAGTTTTCTTGCATCAATGACGAAATACATAAACATAATAATTACAAAATATATTTAAAAAGTTTTTACTTGTTTTTCATCACGTAAAAATTGGTCCACAAGCGCCCTCACACGGTCAAAAATACGGCGAATTGAAGAGGAGTGACATCACCTTGTAAAATAAGGTTACTAATAAATGTGATTTTTTTTTCTCTCACCAGGTTGGAGTGACGTCGCCTCGGAGCATGAGGTTACTACCGGAGAAGAAACCAAAGGCAGCTCAGCGAGTGGCTGTAGCAGATCAAACTGGCGTCTTACAGTGCTTCAGTATGAAGAAAGGAGAGCCAGTAGTAAGTAATTAGGTTCAGTTTGCTTACTCCCTCTGCATCAAGGGGCGACCCAGGCATGTGTGTCCAGGGGTTACAGTAAACTTTGGAAAAGCTATTCCTGCTCATAATTCTCTAAAATGATAATAATTTAATTTCTTGTTGTTTATAGAGTGCCTTTAAGACTCTTCCTGGACCTAAGATTGCTCGTCTGGAGCTTGGAGGGGCCATGGGTACGGCTCCAGACAAAATCTTCATCACATCCGGGTCAGAGGTCAAAGGTTTTACCAAGAAGGGCAAGCAGTTCTTGGGGTTTGACACCAATCTTACGGAGAGCATCAAAACAATGTAAGAAACAGGTGCTAACCAAATAGGATACCAGTCACAAGACATTGTATTTTGACTGGTAACCTTGTTCTAGTAAGCATAATTTTTGTTGTGCTTAGCTACTTTTTGTGCTTAAGCAGCTGTTTGAAATTGGGCCATAAAGCTGCTAAGCAAACATTGGGTGTGGCACCAGTCGCAACAATGTAAACTTTATGGAATGTTGGCTGGTAACCAGTTTCTGCTAAGCAAAGTTTTTGTGCTTAGCAAGTTTTTGTGCTTACAGGCTTTATGAAATTGGGCCCAGGTGTTAACCTACAGGTTACTATTTTTAAAGCAACGAATACGATACAGATTTCGGATTGAACTAAATTTTCTGATAATTTTTTTATCAGAGATTTACTTTTTTTTATCAGAGATTTACTTTTTTTTATAAGAGATTTACCTTTTTTTTATAAGAGATTTGGTTTTTTTTATAAGAGATTTACCTTTTTTATCAGAGATTTGCTTTTTTTATCAGAGATTTACTTTTTTTTCAGAGATTTTTTTTTTCTGGAGAGAAGTCTTCACTAAACTGTTTTATTGTGGAATTATTATTATTTTGTATAGGTTTATTGCTTTTAAATTATAAAATTATTTTCTTAGATTTAATATTTTTCCTGTTGAACTTTTAAAATATTTTATATATCATAAGGAGTAACTATAAATGATTAAAAATAAACTTGCGGGTACAACCATGTGTAAAATCTCTTTTGGAGGAGTGTTGGCTCTGAAAAGAGCTGGTGTGGTCTTGGCGTTTCTAACAGTATACTCTGCTTGTCTTCAGGAGAAGATGTTTTTACACATGGTTGTACCCGCAATTTACTATTTATTTATTTATAATTACTCCTCATTTTTTCACACCATGCAAAGCTTCAAACACCACATATTTTATATATCGATTTATGATTTCCCTTGTGAAGTAGTATAGTCCGGTTGATAAGATGTTTGTTTTATATTCAAGGTGGGTATGTGGCAGTCATCTTTTCCTAGGTGGTAACTACATCTTTAATCATTACATCGATTGCAAAGACGAGAATTACTATCTGTGTAGCGATCGCATCAACGACATCATCTGCTTGCCTCTGAACCGCGTCAAGGAGGTGACTCCTGTCCTAGCGTGCCAGGATCGCGTCTTGAGGGTTTTAGATGGATCCAACCTATTGTATGAAGTGGAAGTGGCCGGGCCCCCACAGTCACTGTGTCTGTTTGCTGATGAAGGAGGTAAGTTCTATTACTGTGGAGGGGTGACACGTTAGTATTTTGAAAAGGTATGGAATGTTGTAGCTGACAGATTTTAGCCTGGATTTGGAAAAAGGGTGTCCAAATTTGCTGGAAATTAAAAACTGCGTGTCTAAATTGTTCACTTACAGTACATTTACATGTAAATGACAGATAAAACAGGGTGTCCTAAAGACACCCAGACACCCTCTGGCTAACACTATAGTGGCTGAGCGGTCTAGTGCACTCAAGTTCTGGTGTTGTCAGAGTGAAGTTTTGGGTCCTGCGCAGTCGTGACACTGTGTTTTTAGCGAGACACTTAACCATAGTTGCTTTGTCCTTTAGTCAGTGAAGTCTGTCTCGAGCCAATATGGCTCTTCAGGCCGGTGTTTATATCAGGTTTCCTTGGCATTAAAAAACTGAGAATATTTCTATTCCCACGGACACAGGCTGTCAGTCCATCGCAGGTTACTCCCCAGTTTTTTTGCCGGTACCCATTTGTACTCCTGGGTGAAGAGAAGCAATAATGGTTAAGTGTCTTGCTTAAGAACACAAGTGTCACGACCGGGACTCGAACCTACACTCTGTTGATCAGAAACACTAGAGTCCGGTGCTCTTATCCACTCGGCCATGACACATGTCCTTTAGATGAGATGTAAAGCCATAGGTCCTGTGTCTTATGTAATGCACATAAAAGAACTACAGACACTCATTAAGAGAAGGGGCTCATCGCGGCTGCAGATTCGGCCACATCACTGTGCATATTAAACCCTTACAATGTGCTGCATAAATGGGTCTTATACTTCAAACATAGTTATTCGTACCTTTTGTTAAAATAATGAGCACTTTGAGACGCCCGTCAGTTGTGAGATAGAGCCCTTTATAAGAACTGCATATCATTGTAATAGAAACTTCTGTATCTTAATTTATGAAGTGCAAAAATACATGACATGAGTTGAAGATTCACTGTTTAATCAAATTTGAAATTTGGGACCTTTGGAAAATTCCTCATTTTCAAAGCGGTCACATACTTGCCAAAACATTTAGCAGAAGTTAAGCGACATAGGTGTGGCACAACAACTAATTGTTTTGAAGTTGAAGTTCAACTCAACATTTATTTCCATATTTGCAAAATGTACATACATAATTAAACAGAAGGTCAATTGAGGGAAGATGTATAAAGAACTACGAGAATAATAATTATATGAGACACAATGAAACAGAGGCACAAATGGAGGCATATTCAAAAGACCAAGTCTTGTATAAAAATGCCTTTATGAAACAAATCGTACAGGACAGACAGGGGACTGAACAGGACAAAGCGAACAAAGCTAACGCGACCTAACGAACTAGGACTGGACAAGAAGGTAAATCATACCTAGAAACTCACAGAGGTGAAGGATGAAAAGAGAAGAAGCTACTCTAGATTTATTAGAGACAAGATGTTTTTTATTATATTTGGTGTTACCCTTACACCGATGTGTGTAAAGCACTGTATACTCAGTACTTTCCCGAGTCCTGTGAAAAAAAAAATCCACAGGCATATAATACTCGGGTGGGATTCGACCTCATGACCTTTGCCATTCTAGAGCAGGGCCCAATTTCATGGCACTGCTTACCGTGGAATTCTGCGCTTACACCCAGCTGCGTCCCATAGAAATACACACGTTACAATGCGCGTAAGCGCAGAATTATTTGGTAAGCAGTGCCATGAAATTGGGCCCAGATGTCTTACCAACTAGACCACCGAGATTGCCCTGTAGTTAGAGGCAGTTCGAATCCTATATTTAAGCAGCGGTTTTAAGAGTCCTTAAAAACAAAAAGTAATGCCATATGAAGAATCCTGAATCCTGATTGCAATTTTTTAATTTTCCTCAAAGGTGAGGACGGTGAAGAGGTTCTGTATGGAACATCAGATGGCAAGGTCGGACTGGTGCAGCTTGGAAGGTTTGAACATTTGAATTTTTGTTATTTTCTTCCTTTTTTCTGCTTCTTTTCACACAAACACTCTTGCTTAGCTGAGATGTAGAACAAAGAGCCATTCCAACAGCTTTATTCCACGTACTGCTGGAACTCCTTGCCTGGTGCATGTTTCCCTCCATCCTACAATCTAGACTGTTTTAAGAGGAATATCAATTCCTACCTTCAGCTTCTCTTAGTTATTTTCATCGTAAATATTTTCTTCTGGTAGCCCCTTACCTATTTCTCAACCTTTTAAATATATGAAGTGACTTGCTTGTTGCTTCCGAATGAATTTACACCCCCTTTATTGATAGTGATGTGTTCCTAAAGTCCTGTCGTTTTTATTCTCCCTTGAACAGAACAACTCCAAACCACAAGTGGGAGATACCAAATGAGAAACGTAATGGGGGAGTTCTCTGCATGGATAACTACGACATCACGGCGGACGGGATAGCTGATTTGCTGGTGGGGAGGGACGATGGCTTGGTCGAGGTGTATGGATATGATGAATCCGATGAACCTGTTTTGAGATTTAGTCAGGTAAGTCTCCCCCCAAAAAAGATATGAGATTGAAAATGTGCACAAATGAATAAATTAAATTGCCCCCCCCCCCCAAACAAAAATACAAAATAAAAATTATGTCTTTGCCCCCCCCCCCCCAAATGAAAATGTCTGGTTACACCACTGACGTCCTTCTCATCACCCACGAGTAAATGGGAACCTGTGAGGGCAGAGATGGTTTTTGTGATTGATTTAGCTTGGTGCGCTACTTGGCAGCACAGGCTGTATACTCCCCAGGAAGCTGAGATAATTAAAGGAATGCAATAAGTGGCCGAATGACCAGGGGTAAAATCTTCATACGCCTTTTTATAATATCAATTGGGGGGTTTGTTTCTATGAGAAATCGCCTAACATCACAAGGCCGGACGGTCACTTCAAAGTGAGGGCTACACTTAACTGATTTGGGCTGTCGACCCAAATCAACTGTCACCAGGGGCACGTTGACACCTACTCCTGGGGCTGAAACAGGGTTACCCCCTTCACAGTCCGTAAGGATGTAGGCATGGGTATCATCCACTAGGAGCCTGGCTGGTAAAGCAGAATGCACTACCTTCCCAACTTTTTACGAAGCTCAAGGGCACAAGTGTCATGACCGGGATTCAAACACACACTCTGCTGCTGACAACACCAGAGCTTGGGTCCGGTGAACTAGACCGCTCGGCCACAACATGCCACATAACAATTGTTATTATTTGTAATTCTTTTTTCTTTTCTTTTTTTCATTCAGACTTTGAGTGAGAGTATCAGCTCCGTTCAGGGAGGTGTTTTAGCGACGGCAGGATATGATGAAATAGTCGCGTGTACATACGCAGGTAAACATTATCTTTAACTCTTTCACGCGCCGACCGGTCGCTAGCGATCGGTTTAAATCCCTTCAGAAAAATAGCTGTAAATCACAAAATAAAGATCGCAAGACCACACAGTTTTCAGAATGGGAAAGAGGACTCTTGAGGGTGCTATTGTGACCTGTTTTTTGGGGGGTCGCCATTTGCACAAAAAAAGAGTTAACAAATAATGTGTCCATGAGATCACTTTATCACTAAAATAAATGGTTCATGAAAGGTTTAAAATAGCTGTGACTGCTGCTGGTAATTTCCAACACCTCAAAAGTCTCCAGCTGTCATTTTATTTGATTACACTCATTTGTGATGTGTTCATGCGAAAATCAAAGGGAAGTTGGCAGGGGTTGGAATGAGGTTTTCTCAATTTTTAAGTTAGGGTCATCATTAGCCCTGGATGTCCTTTTTTTTGGTATAAATACTAGATACTACAGGGACGTCCTGGATATGAGGGTACGTTTCCGGGACGGAACAATTTCAGAGCACCATAATTCAAATCTTTCAGATGAAATCATGTCGCGGGATGCTTTAGCTACCTTTACCATCTTTATAACGAGGAGGCTTTCGGATAAAAATGACAATTTCTTTTTGGGGGGTCGTCACCAAAGTATGACCCTACCTTTAAAGAGTTGTACAATTCCTTCGCAATGCTATCGTGAGGTAAAGAATGTTTAAAGATTGTGTTTTATTAATGGAATAGAGATCACGCCTGCTTCCTGCTTCATCATGCACCAGTGTAGGGCAAAACACAACCTTGTTCCCAGTGGTGTACAATCTCGCTGCACCATTATTTTCCTCGGAATACCTTGCTCGATCATAACCCCCTGGAAGTGTGACTTTGAAATATCCAAATAAATTGGATATTTTAGTTAGTCCTGTGGTTAATCCATTCTGTGTTAGGGATGTATGCAGAGCGTGCTAACAAAAGAGGCATCAAGTCATAGAGCAACTGGTCCCCTCTCATTCTTCTTTGATCTTTTGACATGTTTAACTGTATGCAGTTTAGGGTGACCGTGTAAAAACATGATTCATTCAAGCGGATTGCATCAAAATACTTGCATTTTGACATGCGCGTACTAAGCGCCCTACAAGCACGCTACAACTGCTCGAATGTTTTTAACAAGCGTGTGCCCAGAGCAGTCCCTTTTGGTTAGCCAATCAGTGTTGTTTTTTCAGCACTACCCTTCCAGGGGTTAGTGACGAGAGGTGTCGATACGGCATTGTAATTTTTATTTGTTGTACAGGTTGGATTCAAGGACTAAGCACGGAGCCCCCTCACAAAGAAGGCGGGCCTGGAGAGAAGGTCAAAGTCAGTCAAGACACTCAGAATAAGATCACGCATCTCAAGTGAGTCTCGGTTGTCATTTGTTTTATAGGGATTGTATACGTTTGGTAATTGGAACCCACTGTTTGTTTCAGTCTTATATAGTTGTAGATTTATACCATGAAACTAACCTGTGAAAATTTCATTTCAAAATGTGGTAACGTTTTGGAGATATTGCCGAAAATCTGGAGCGGTTATGTCCACGCAGGAAGAATAATCTGCAATTGGAATACACAATCTGAGAAACGTTACTGTCAGTACCGCTTCTCAGATTCAAATTTTTGAGGGATACAAATTTATATTTTTTTCCATAACCGCAGTACTTCTAAGTGAAAAGTTTCTCAAAATACATTATACTATCCAAAGCTGCTGTACTTCTTTCCAAGTAAGTTTTTATTGCCATTAATTTTCAGAGTCGTAACCAAATGTATGCCACTTTAAGCCCTCTCAACAGTGTCAGGCACTTTTCAGTTCAGTAGATGAGCAACATACCTTCCCTCACTTTCCAAAACTGTCTGTAACCTCTCAAGATTTCCACCCAAACAAGCTATTAAGCAGAAAGTGGTGCTTAGAAAATTTTTCTGCTTAGCAAAAATTTTGCAGGGAACCAGTCACAAGCAATTTACATACATGGCATTTTGGCTGGTAACCTACTTCTGCTATTAGCAAGATTTTTCTTTGCTAAGCAATTTTGGGGGGCTTAACAACTTCATGAAATTTTGCCGTGCTAAGCAAAAATGAGTCAGGAACCAGTCACAGATTCTTTAAATATGATTGACTTGGCTGGTAGCCTGTCGGTCTGTTAAGCAAGATTTTTCTGAGTTGAGCAATTCTTTTTCCTTGCTAATTTAATGCGCTCCATGGCTTTTGTAAAACACAAAGAGAATGGGACCAAGTCTGAAGCACAAAAGCACAATAAAATTATGCTTACTAGAATAAGGTTACCACCCAAAATACCATTCCAGATGTACCATCTGTGACTGGTATCCTGCTCATTTTTGCTTAAGCAGAAAATCATTGAGCAATTCTTGCTGCTTAAGCAGCTCTATGAAATTAGGCCTTGAAATTGTGGAAACTCAAGTTCACTCACTTCACTGCCCAGGGCCCAATATCATAGAGCTGCTTAAGCACAAAATATTGCTGAACACATTTTTGCTTAGCAGAAATGAACAGGATACCAGTCACAGATTGTACATGTGACATGGTAGTTTGGCTGGTAACCATATTCTGGTAAGCATAAATTTGTTGTGATTAGCTTCTTTTTGTGCTTAAGCTGCTCTATGAAATTGGGTCCTAGAGATTGTTGCAGTTTGTGAAATTTTGACATGTTTCATCAAATCCACAGGACCGAGCTTGAAAATCTTCAGCGCCGTGTCATTCAAGAAAGGGAGAAGTACCACTACTCCGCCATGAACAACAAGGCCATCTCTGCCGTGCCGTACTTCAACATCAACGATCGCTTCTCACTGAACCGAGACGACGCCAGCTACACGCTGAGCATCGAAGTGCAAGTTGCTATCGACAACGTATTGCTGCAGAGTGACGTCCCGATCGATCTGCTGGACGTAGACAAAAACTCCGCTGTGGTTAGCTACAGTTCCTGTGATACAGAGGTGGGCTCACATTTGACTATTTTAGCAAAATAATTAAAGCAAAGGGAAAGTTTTATACACTTGGTGGCAGCAGATTTAACAGGTAATTATTAGCGCAATTTCTGAGATTTAAATTTGTGGTAAGAGACTCCAATTTAGGGTAAGTGTAACGCAACCCAGTGGTAATAACAGTAATAATACTGGGTTCGTATATAGTGCTTTATCACACCCCTAGGGGTAGATCAAAGTGCTCATTATTTGTTTTTCAACATGATAAGCAGAGCTATGTTTTGAATTATGAGACCCATTTATGTAGCACCTTCTAATGGTTCAAAAGGTGCTGCGGCGCATTCAGCAGCCACTGCCAGAAACACTGCCCACGGACGTCTGCTAATAAAGTGTATCTTATCATTTTGTAGAATGGCAACTTCCTGTTAGCTACCTATCGTTGCCAAGCCAACACAACACGGCTGGAGCTCAAAGTGCGGTCGATAGAGGGCCAATACGGGGTGTTACAAGCGTACATTACCCCGCGGCTACAGCCCAAGACGTGCCAAGTCAGACAGTATAGAATCAAACCTTTATCTCTCCATCAGAGGTCACACGTACTTGATGACACAAGGTAAAGTTATTAGGTGTTTGGTTTTTTTCTCCATCTTCTTCTCCTTCTTTCCCGGAACTCTTCTCAACAGATTAACTCAAGATTGAAACTGAATTGAGCCTTGACACTCATCAGACAATTGAACCTTTTTATAAAGACGGCACAGTGTTCATGACATCATGATGACATCATCAGGTGTCGAATTACAAGGTTTTTAAAGTTAACAAAATACCATTTGTTAATTGCTGTATTTCATTGAACTTAAAGGCTATGATATTCATAATCGGGCATCTGATAGATCTAGACTTGGGCAACATTTGAAAAGTTAACGCCAAAATCGTATGACCTTTACTTCCGGTCGTACCGGAAGGTAAAATTTTGCCATTAGTTTTTTCTTCAAAAAACATTTTTTGAGACTATCTACAGCATAACTCAAGATTGAAATTGAATTGAACATTGAAACTCATCAGACATTTTAACCTCAATATCACGAGGACACAAACTTTAATAGTTTAATATTTGACAAAATCATAACTCATGAACGACAAGTTTGATTTTTAAAATATATACATCATCTGAAACGTTGTTAAAAGTTCACAGAGCGTGACCACATTTGATCTTGACTTTCAGTTCAAACCGGAAGCTGTAAATTTCAAAAATTCATATATAATAATAATAATAATAATAAGACTTGTAATGCGCACATATCCACCCTGCTGGGTGTTCAAGGCGCAGAAAATATAGATATCAAAAGATATATCAAAAGCTACGATTAATTTCAGCTTAATTTTTGCACCAGGTTGTAGAACGTTGAGCCTGCTCAATTTTTTGCTCAGAGATAACATCATTTTGACATTTACATCAATAATGGTCAAGTGTCTGGCTTGAGGACACAAGTGTCATGACATCATCAGAACTTGAGTCCTGTGGACTAAAAGCCATTGGGCACAGCACTCAATTGAAGGTCATGTCGTGAATAAGCCATTTGCGAGTTAGATTAGTCACAAGTTTCTGCCTCAATTTGAATTCCTCAAACTATAGAGACAGTTGCTATGTCAAATGGTTCGGGGCAAGCTTTTGTATAGCAACCTCCAGATGAGCAAAGCCTGGTACTATTGTGCCATACACATTTATTCAAAATTGTGTATGGTGTTCACTGTCTCTTACATAACTATGCAAAAGCTTGCCCCGAATTATGTGACATAGCAACTGTCTCTATAGTCTGAGGAATTCAAATTTAAGGGATAAGTTGTGACTAAGCAAGTCAATGTACCAGACATTATTCAAATCTAACTCACCAATGGTTTTTTGACCTTGTTAACATTGATTCCATTTAAGCATATTTTCATCATTTCAGAAACTATTTGTTTTCCCCCTTTTTTTTGAAACTTTTTTTTTAAGACATGTTGAAAATAAGCAAAATTAGTCATGTTGGGGCGTATGGAGAATGGCGTATACCAAAATAAACGCCTTCTAAGGTTCAAAATTGTTTTATTTTACTTGATCATACTAGCTGTTTGACCTTTCTGCCCATGGAAGAAAATAAAAAGGAATGTTCTATGCTTGGGTTCAAACCCAATGCCTGTCACGTCAACCATCAAAACATTTGTTTCACTTTGTCACTCTGTCATCAACACCTGGGCCCAATTTCATAAAGCTGCTTAAGCAGAAAATATTGCTTAAAGATTGTCTGCTAAGCAGAAATGTGCAGGATACCAGTCACAGATAGTACATGTGGAATGTTGGGCCATATCCAAATTGGCGGCTACAGCTACGGCTACGGCTGTTGCTAAGGGCGTTACTAAGGACGTCCTATACTTCAACGCATGATGACGGGGAAATCTAGCCGTAGCTGTAGCCGGCATTTCGGACACGGCCTTAGTTTGGCTGGTAACCTTATTCTAGTAAGCATACTTTTGTTGTGCTTAGCTACTTTTTATGCTTAAAGCAGCTCTATGAAATTGGGCCCTGCTGAGGTCGTTCTCACCCTCATTATTTCTTTTTGAACCGTTTTTTTTGTTTGCCTGTTCACCAGACCGATGAACTCGCTGAAGCTGAGTGGTCAGTTCAGCTTGGCCGAGATCCACTCCTGGGTTTGTTTCTGTCTCCCTGAGATTCCTGATCGAACCCCGCCCGGTGACAGCATCAACTTTCACTTCCTCTCCACATTCCTGGATACACAGCTAGATTGCTTCTATAAGTAAGTCTTGTTACTTCTTAAAAGACAGGCATGATATTCTTCCTTTTTTGATCAGATATTTGATTTATTACTAGTTTATTTATTATTACATTGACAACATTGAAACAGGTGGCGAAAAAGGCAAAAAAACGATTGAATGTACACAATGTTTTTTAAAAAAGATTGTATTCGAATATTAAAAACTTTACAAATTACAAGATACGACCAACACTAGAGCTCTGTCCACCTGTTTCAAGCCCTTTTTTTTTATATATTTTTTTTTATGAGATTGGCCACGTCAAGGTGAGGGCTGCACTTAACTGATTTGGGCTATCGACTCAAATCAACTGCCACCAGGGGCACATTGCCACCTACTCCTGTGGCTGAAACAGGGTCACCCCCTTCACAGTCCGTAAGGATGTAGGCACGGGTATCATCCACTAGGAGCCTCGCTGGTAGAGCAGAATGCACTACCTTCCCAACTTTTACGAAGCAATTATATGGTTAAGTGCCTTGCTCAAGGGCACAAGTGTCATGACCGGGATTCGAAACCCACACTCTGCTGCTGACAACACCAAAGCTTGGGTCCGGTGAAATAGACCGCTTGGTCACGACACACCACAAATGGAAAGCACATGTTTTCAAATATATTTAACAAAACTGAAGACAAAATCGATTTTCTCTAAGAGGGCTTACTTACCAAGGTACCTTTACAATTAATTGAACTCTCTTTTTAGGAAAGGCGAAGGCATTTTCCGTTCTGACAACATCTCGACCATCTCCATCTTGAAAGATGTCTTGACGAAAGAGGCGACCAAGCGTAAGATCAATCTGAACATCAGCTATGAGCTTCAAGATGACTCCGTCCCCGACACCTTGAAACGTCTCCATCCAAAACTTGAGTATCAACTTCTCTTGGCTAAGAAGGTGCAGCTCATTGATGCGTTAAAGGTACGCAAAAAAAAAATGGCTCTTCAAATTTTCTTTTTCTTAAACATTTTCTAGCATGCTTTAAAAATTACAATGAAGTTGTTTTATTTAATTTCTATGTTGTAAAGTTTTTTGTTTAAATGATCAACCAGTTCGCTCCAAGATCTCCGGAATTATTCTGGTACCACCCACAAGTATCATTTTCAGACAAACCCCCAAATTTTTTGTGTGAAATATTGTTGTCAAAATGAAACCCTGGCTTAACGGAGTATAGACAACAAACACTCTGATATTTGGCACTGGGATTTACAGTTCTCTATCAAGAAATGTTAGCACGGAAGCCCTCTTTGTTCAACATGTCTCTCGGTCGTCACCTTGGTTGTGGGCCACGGCTGAGGAGAACAATTGTGGCAGTAGATCGATCTCTTGTAATCATCAACAACTTTGTGAAATCTGAACAGAGAGATATTGTAGGTAAAAGTTGGGTTATACTTTTGTAATAACCCTGAAAGAAAACTAATTTTTATTCGAAATCCTCCTTGTTATAAAGATGGCAATGCTAGTAAGCATCCTGCGAAATTATTTCAGCTGAAGTGCCGTTTTGATTAGAAATCAATAAAAGTTTGTCAAAAACAATTTGAATCTTCAAAGATCATCTGAAGGCGATTTTTGGAGATTCAAATTTCTGTTGTGTCCGTTTGTGAATGCTGCAGCCAGAGATGCGGTTGTACCCGCTGTCACCTCGCTAAACGTTGATGATTCGATGGTCCAATTAAAATAGTGTGACAGATTTTATCCTGTTTTCTCAAGCATAAACTTTCACAGGTGACTTTTTGTTTGTATCTTTCTGGATAATTTTGTCTCACCTCAGCACAATGCGCGTCTACCATTACCACCATTTTGGGAGTCAATCTGTTTGCGTTCATTTTGACTCCCAAAATGGTGGACAGGATTGGCGCTTGAAGTGCACTGCGCGTTGGGTCAATAAATCAGCATTACTTTGACAAAAACCAATCTATGGCCCTACCTTTAAAGAGCCCTTTGAAATTGGGCCCAAGCTCTAAAAATCAGTTTAAAATCTAGGATCTTAGCACCTTTTGAGACGGACATTTGACCTCATTTTTTTCTCATCAGGAACTTCAGATACATGAAGGAGATCTGGAGTTCATGTCTCCAGAGTATCGGCAGATTCTTAGCGAGGCGGACAAACTACAGGCAGAGTACAAGAAGCAACCCTGTCACCTGGAGAGACTGTACGGTACGTTAAGTTCACAAACGCCTCTGCCAAGTATGAGGACCAATAGGCAAACCAACAAGTATGTTATGTGAAGTTTGCCCGATTGCTTCTGTGTTGGTTTATTCATCAATAATCAACGGTTTCATTGCTGAGCATTTATTTATTGACAACTTTCCTAGCGATGATCTGAAGCATTCCAGGCCATAGTTACTTTTGAAATATGCTTATAATTTGTTCATCAAATTTGCTTAAACAGCTTTGTGGGACTGAAGCTAAATGTCACGAATTAACATTTCTTTCTGCATGGTTCCTTTACTAGACTTGAAATCAAGTAGTTCATGTTACTTATGTGTGAGAGCCAGTATACTATAGAGGTTGTGATGAAAGTCGCAGAAAGGAGAATGTTGGAATTACGGCTTGATTTACAGTCTACCAGACCCTAAAGACAAATATGTTATTCTCATTGATCTATTTGTTTCTATGTTTCGTCAGGTATGATCACCGATCTCTTCATTGACAAGTTTAAGTTCAAGGGAACCAACGTCAAGACTAAGGTGCCTCAGCTCCTGGAGGTACTAGATAACTACGAGCTTCAAAACCTCATTGATTTCTTCACCTCAGGAGGGTCATAAAGAACTCTATAATTAAAGCATTATTTATTGAATAGTTAGAAAGGCTGTCTTACACAACCTCGTCCCTAAGGTGTGTCGAGGTTGACCACTCTCTTACCCTGGTATTGGATCATTTGCATATCCAAAATTTTTGGATACGTATGCAAACTAGAATAGTCTGGCTGTGAACATGGTGAATACTGAATGAGTACAACTTAACATGTTTACGTTAGACTTGTGTACACCAGTCGTTGTCCAATCAGGGTCCAAGTAAGGAGTTTACTATTGTAAACATGGTTCGAAATAAAGTAAACCATGGGGACGAGGTTGTGTCTTACACAGCTTCTCTGTAAAGTTGGAATGAGTTTATGACATACAGTTGGAGTTGAGCAAGAGGTACTAGACAACTAAGAGCATCAAAACCTCATAAGTTTTTCTCACCTTTGGAGGGTCATAAATGGAAGCTGTTTTTGAAGCACTTATCATGAATGAAAAAGCTTGCTTAACATCTCAGAGTGTAAACGTACAATAGGAATTTAACTTGCGGTTAACACCACCCCACTATGTGACTTTTATGTGAACCAGTGTTTTGACCAAGGTACCTCTTACAGCTTCCTGAGGTACTAGGAAACCATACCTCATGAGGGTCATAGGGGAAAACTGAGGTTCTATCCATTTAAAGATATGACACATAATTGGTTTGTGAAAGAAATGTGGAAATTTAATTGAGTGGTCTCATTTTAAAGAAAACAATAATTAGCGTGTCGAGGCTGAGCGGTCAAGCGCACTGGACCCAAGCTCTGGTGTTTTTGATCAGCAGAGTGTGGGTTTGAGTCCCGTCGTAACACTTGTGTCCTTAAGCAAGACACTTAACCAATATTGCTTCGTCCTTCGGATGGGACGTAAAGCTGTAGGCCCCGTCTATTGTGTAATGCACGCAAAAGAACCTAGTACACTTTTCCGTTAAGAGAAGGGGTTTGCCCCGGTATTTTCTGGTATGTTGGGCTGCAGATTAGTACCTTGTAAACCGTTACATGGTGCTATGTAAGTATTTTGGTCTTATAATTCAAACATAGCTCCACATACCTTGTAGAAAAAAACAATGAGCACTTACGGACACCCTTGTAATAAAACGTTATTTATAAAAACTGCGTTTTTAAGGGAATAAAAGAGTGGCGGCGAGTTTTTAAACGGCCGTTTAAAACCGGCAGGGTCGTGGCCGTGCGATAAAGGCCCGAGCCGAAGGCGAGGGCCTTTATCGCCTGGCCACGACCCTGCAAGGTTTTAAACGGCCGTTTAAGAACGAGTCACTACTCATTTATTCCCATTCATAAATGCCTTTTTGTTAAAAAGTGAAAGTATAAGAAAAAATCGGTGGTAAACAGACAATCTCTGACATCAAAGTTTGTACATTTTCAAAAAACTTTTGTCAAATTCTGTTTTGTGCGCGTTGGGTTGTGTGTACGCGCGTGTACAAAAAGATTAGGCTACGCGCGGGAACTATAGCCATGTGTTGCGTTCCGCGTAAGTAAATTGGCGGAGCTTGCGCGTCCAATACGCGATGCCCAGCCGGTTATAAACACTCTTGGCCGTGCATTATCATCCGTTTAAACACCCCCACGTGACGTGCTCTCCACCAATAGGAATAGCGAAACTGTCTGGGGTATTTATGAATATATATTATATAACAGTTACTATTTTGTTGTGAACTTTGTGCATGTTCATGTGCATATTTTGTTTTGAAATTAAAATAAAAACTGAGTTTGGGTGGAAAGACTTTCTCACATAATGCTGTTTCAGACAGAAATATTTCTGAAAAACATTTAGTACTGGTAATCAATTTTATAAAAGCACAGACTTGCAGATTAAAATTTGTTCGCTGTTTATTGACCAATCTTGTTGTACCATCAATTTTGTTACAAATTCTTTGTAAAAAGGGTTCCCCTCAAAGAAATGGGTTCCCCTCAGTCAAAAGTGAAATGTAATAGACGCAGGGGGAAAGGGCTGAAACCATTACATTTTCATTTCACATAAACAAAAATTAAACAAACAAACAAACAGTTATAAAGTATTTAGCTTTAATTTTTATTTTATTTTATTATTATTATTATTATTATTTGTATTTATTCGGCCAAGATTTCAACAAACAGTACAAGATATAGTTACAACATTACCGATAAAATAAAACAGTACAAGAAACAACAAAAGTATTCCTTAAGAATCTTGTGACACCTAGATCAAAAAGTAAACCAATGTTAAAATGGAAACAGAACACTGATAAATCAAAGCAAAAAAACCAAAACAAACAAAAAACTATAAAGTCAGACAGGACAATCAGTTTCACATTTCTGTATAAGGTGTAAGAAAAGTGCACTTTAACATTTGTAGTCAAAATATTTTTGGGCATGTACAATTGTTTGTATTTTTAAAAAGTATATATTTTGCACTTGATTGTAAATAGTAGGTTTTCGTTGTGGAGTACTTAAAGGAGTTGGTTTGTATAAAAATAAGTGTAAATAATACATAATATATGTGCTGTGGAAATCTTATGTGAAAGAAACATATATCATTAAACAAAAATTGGGATTATTTCGTCCTGACTAAACAACTACAATTTAACAAAGTTGAAATTGACAGAAATGTGTCTCTTTATTTTGTCTGTCATTTGTTGAGCCTCTTTCTTTCATGCTGTTTTTGTTTACACTTTTACCAAACAAATTGTTCTCAGTGGTATAAATTTTAAAGGGTCTGTATACGTTTGGTAATGACACTGACAATTTATGTCAATAGAAACTTACTTGGTAAGAAGTACAGCAGCTTTGGATAGTATAATGCATTTTGAGAAACTTTTCAATTTGAAGTACTGCGGTTATGGAAAAGGATCTCACTTTTTATCCCCAAAAATTTGAATCTGAGAAGCGTTACTGATGAAACGTATCTAAGATTGTGTATTCCAATTGCAGATTATTCTTCCTGGGTGGACAAAACCGCTCCAGATTTTCCGCAATATCTCAAAAACATGTGGCCGAGTGGTTTAGAGCATCGAATTCAAGTTCCGATGATTAATGGGGTGTGGGTTCGGATCCCGGTCATGACACTTGTATCCATTTATTTAGCAAGATATTTCACTATAATTGCTTCTCTTCACCCAGGGGTACAAATGGGTACCTCCGAGGTTGATATTGCTTTTTGAAAAAGCCTTCGGAGCGCTATTGCAGCCGGGCTGTTTACTCCCCAGGGAGCTGAGAAAGATTAAAGAAATGTTATTGGCCCAATGACCAGTGCACTAATGTAAAGCGCATTGAGACGTTATTGTAAAATGCGCTATATAAGAATATTAGTACATGTACAATATGGACAAACATTGTTTTCGTAGTGCAGAACATAGTATTTTTTTGACTTACTTGTTCAATATAACTATAAAAACCCACGATAAATATTCGAATGTTAAATGGACAGACTGTTGGCATTGTGCGTGAATCATTGCAAGTCAACGTCATCGACGATAATTCTGACAGTCTCGATCGAGGACTTAACTGATGGTTTCGCTTATTTTTTAGATGATTTACGAATAATAAAGAAAATTTATGAATTTAACTCATCTTTGATCATGTTTTTATGGACGTTTACTGGAGCAGAAAGCAATGTATTCTTGAAAAACAACACGAACTCATTGAGCAGAATGTCGGTACGCAAATTAAATTTTCCAGCCTTGGTTGGCAAAAACTCGGGCTGTGACGTTGCAATGGAAAGGTTTTTAGCGGTTATTAGCCGATTTACATACTGTACGAAAGCGCCTCAAGACAGGTTTTGTAATAGCGCCCTCTTTAGTATCAAATTGTCCAATGTTTCCATAATCGATCCAATCGCCATTTTAGAAGTCATAACTTCAAATTAATCACGTAAATTCCTCAACTAATTCCTAAATATCCAGTTCGATTTAATCTTCGAATCATTTCCTTTAAAAATCACTGTCCCGTGCGTACTTCATAACAATGATATATTGTTTTAGTTATTGTAAAAGGTGATTCTTAGGAGATTTATTATTCCATGTAATTCACGTCATTGGATTTGTTTACATGTAAACAGTATTGCCAATTATATGTTTAAACCTGCGTTTATGTAAGGCCCTATAATTGCATATAAAGATGATTATTGTTTCATGCCCAATATGTATAATTGATTGGGGTTAATTTGTCTTTTCTCTAAAGAACCACGGGTATGATCAACCACAATAAACAGTTCAGATTTCAAGTTCAAGTGCACTTCTTTTCACATACCCAATTGAATTATTAATGCGCCAAGCGTAAAGGTAACTTAAAGCCAACAACAGAAACATGAACATTCCTTAATAATTGTAGGATAAACAACTACACAGAATGAACAAAGGAATTGTTTACATTTTATGATTGGAAAAACAATGAGGCACTACTTTAGTTTGGAAGGGTATCGGCGAATGGGTATAAGTGATTAAACTCCCGCCATGGTATTAAAAGAACAGTCGTAATATACTTAATTTCTGGCTCTCCATATTATCATCAAGTTTTGATTTCATTCATTACGAATGAATACAGCAACATTGTTTCCTCTGAGAACTACCTGTCCCAAAGGACCTCGGTTTGAGCATGCGTCACTCCTTAAGAAATTCATGACATCATCTCGACACCGAGCCGAAGCATTCCGAGCAAAGCCGATGGTATGAGTCAAGAAGTCAAGGAGAATATTCGCCTCGTTGGACAGCTCATCGAGGGGATCGAAACAAGCCGATACATCACAATGATAAATATAGTCCTGAATTCCGGAAATGTTGAAATTGAGTTTTCTTGAGACCTCGATAACGTCTGAAGATGTGAACAGATCTCCTCTTCTGCCAAACTTCTTGTGAAGAAACTGCCATAGACTCCCGAATCCTCCTTCTCCTAATTTATATTTAAAAGATAAAAATAATAATAGACAAAATAGAGAGACAGAAAATTCTGGTCAAATCTGGATATCGATCTTGTAAATGAAAGGTGAGTCTCAGCTGGAACTTCAATTGAAACCCTTATTGCGCGGAAGTAACTCCAGGAATTACACAATAGGGACCATTAGAACACTGTGCAGGTACGGGATGGGAGTGCGGCTCGGAGAAATTGTTCATGACAATTCATAAAATGTTCATAAAATGTTCATAATTTTTTTTTACTCGCACGGCATTTCTTCATCGCACGTCAGAAACGCCGTGCGAGTAAAAACAAATGATGACGTCATGAACAAGTTTTCCGAGCCGCACTCCCATCCCCGTACATGCACCGTTTTCTAATGGTCCCTAATGAAGGAAGATTCCATCACACACTTGTTACTGGCTCAACAGTAAGCCCAAAGGTTTGATTGGCTGAGGAAGGGATTGCCGCGTTGGAACAAACGGACGGGGAACGAATATTTTGGGAGACTACGCGTCCGAAGCGTCCTATGATTATCCATATTGGACTCCTGTATTAAGTTATGGAGCGAGGCGGCAGTAAACATGGCAAAATAAAGCAAGACTCGTGACGCTTGTTCCACCAATCAAAAATACCAAGGATCGTGTCAGTATACATCTAAAACAGGATACGGATTCCGAGAACTATTGTTACTATCCTGTTACTGTACTATGCTGACGACAGTTCAAATAAAAATAAAAAATAAAAATAAATAAATAAAAAAACGCAGTAAATTGAAAGTCATAAGGTGCTCTGTACGATAATCCGGATGATGTTAGTTTGAAAACAATCCTTACAAGTATATACTAAGGATTTAAGCTTTACAAATTGTACGTCCCAAGACACAAACAGCACCCTCCACCACTGAGGTTAATAAAGACCTATCATAGACACCTTGCATAATGACGTCACACTCTCAAACAGCGCCCTCAATGAGGCAAAAGGAGGCAGATCATTGGAGGATAGACCTTATGCATATGACGTCATTTGAGTAGGGCGCCCTCGCCTAGAGGTCAAAAGGTCGTTGTTCATTGGCCAGTCCTGTGCGCCGCGTGTACAAATCAGTTTTCGTTTGTTTCATCATCGGTTAAACTCTAAGATGGCGGCTTGATGACGTCAATATGCAAGAGGGGTCTATAGATGGATTGCAAATGACGTAATTGACCGCCATCTTTGGTGACAAACAATGGAAACGAGCACGCGTGCACGCGCTGTGCACGACTCTCACTCAGCCAATGATAGCTTTTACTGCCCTTTTCATCAACGATGGCGGCCAATGCAAGGGCTCTATCGGCTGAGAGACGACGTGGCGCGTGCACGCATGCACGTTTGACCTCAGCGATGGCGGCCAAAATACAAGGGGTCTATTATTGAGCTGATTCGCAAGTTACTTTACCTGACATAAGCGATACCATCAAGATACCTCTTTCATCCAGCTCACCATGAAGACACTGCAAGGCCTGTTCTATATCACCCATGTAGTAAATAGAACTCATGCAGCTGATAAAATGAAACTTCCCCGTCTTGTTGGTGATCTTTTGATACTCGTCGAACGTCTCAGGCCTCCACTCGAAGCTGACACCCTGGAGCTGTGCCGACTCCTTGGACGCTAAGGCTTTGTACTGCTGCAAAAAAGTTGGATTGGGCTCGAGGATAGTGGCGTGGATAAGAGGATGGCTAACCAGGAGGGTCGACATCATCTTTAAATCGATGACACCTGTGAGGGGAGTGTACATGTACTCAACTTTCATTCACACTGTCTTTGGGTTTTATATTACACTGAAACATGGTTTCACGAAGCCACAATAACAGAGGGTGCAGCATCGACTTGCTCAGAGGGACTGGACGAGTCTACGAATCTGAAGTTTATTTTGTAGGATTTGGAACTTTGCATGGTGGAAATACGATATGGAAAGGTTTGCGGTAACACCATGTAATATCTCTAAATGAGTTGGGGTGGTTCTGAAGAGAACCGTTGGTTTCAACTCGACGTTTCGATCAGTATGCTCTGATCGTCTTCTGGAGATCAGAAGACGATCAGAGCATACTGATCGAAACGTCGAGTTGAAACCAACGGTTCTCTTCAGAAGTTATTTTGATATTTTTGATACCGTACTGGCCGATTACTAAGGTGGCCGAGTAGTACTCTAGTCAGAGTACCGGGTAATCTGATACCGGAGTAGACGAGTCCAATAAGCTGTATGGATCTCCGAGTAGAAGTACAAGTACGAGTATCCTACTATTTATTTAAAAACAAATACTGCAAAATGAGGTATAAATACATACTTAATGTTTTCTGACTAGTTTGACGACAATGTACTTGCTTTGATAACAATATTTTAAAATGAATACAATGTAGACACCATAGACAACTTCAATTTTACCTTTTCCGGAAGGATACTCCTCTATTCTTTGCATTACGATTGACGTAGGAAAGCTAAAGGAAAGTGGTATTTTGACTACGAGTAAATTTCCAGTCGAACATCAAGAACATGATAATTTTTCAGACGAGCATTGAGGACAGACTTTCAGTACGAGTAATTGCCGAGTACTGAGTACGAGTACCACAACACCCCTGTCCTGACAAAAGCTCAACCTACAAGGAACCCATCCACTCACTCTGAATCCATAGGGAACACCTCTAAAATAAACGCGGTATTTTTTGCTTTTTAAGAGCGTAACTTTTGAACCACGGATGATATCATTTTGGTTCTTTCAGCAAACTGAAAGTATACTGTTCCTCTTTTTAATGTTGATTTTAAATTGTTTTTTAACTACTTTAAAGAACCGTCAATTTTCAACCAAAGATTGTAGGTTTGGCCAATTTTACAGTGCGAAGACGATTTTCAGACAGAACACTTCAACTGCAACCTTGGATTATAAGTGTCAAACTGGCCTCTGGGAATTCATACAAAATAAAACAACAACTGATTTTGTAAGCTGAATCAGCGGCGTAGCCACGGGGCCTGGGGACCCCCACAAATTTCCAGTGCCCCCAGGTGCCCCCATGAAAATATTGCAATAGTGCCCACACAAAAAGAAAGTTAAAAGAATACATCTGCTATTTGTAGGCCTTCATTTACAATAAAGTAAAAAAAAACTTTAGTCGTATTCAAAGCCAATAATTATTGTTTAACTTATGCTGTGGGGATTGTCGCTATCATCACCGGAAGCGCGCGCGTGCCCACGTGTTGATGAACAGTTGGTGTGCTGCACGCTACGCTGGTAAACGATAACCAACGGTTCACGTGTATAGACCAATCCGACGCGCACCGGGCGCGAAAGTGTTGAGCGCCGCGCGCCACTGCTGCGGTGTACATGTGCCTAGTTTTGTGCACAAAGACACGAGGAAATCATGTTCCTTTTCACTCTTTATGGAAATTAAATGTTTTCCTCAACGACTTACACGATTTCCTTTCCAGGACATCATGATATACTAATGTAGATCACTGACCACAGATATTTGCAACTAAATAGAAACCGAATCATCTTGAAAACGGTGCTTGTCTTAGGTGAGTTAGGGGAAAAGACGCGGAAACTGCATAATAGTCAACATCGGCAGAGTATTTTGTCAGAATTTCAGTATTTTACTCTGTGCTTAATTTTAAAAAAATTATCAAGAATGTAGTAAATCGTCATCATGCAGCCATGTCAGAGAAATTTCATAGATTGTCGAGGAAGACATTAAATTTCCATAAAAAGTGAAAAGGGAAACGATTTTCTCGTGTCTTTGTGCACAAAATTAGGCACAAGTACACCGCAGCAGTGGCGCGCGGCGCCCATGGCGGCGCCCAGCACTTGCGCGCCCGGATTGGTGTATAAACATAAGCCGTTGGTAATTGCCAGCGTTGCGCGCTGCAAACTGATTGCCGCAGAGACCAAAAAGTCATGCTACGCGCACGCGCAACGATGGTCCAAATAAACCAATGTTTTGTATGAACCGTTGGTTATCGTTACCAGCGATTACGGCGGCGGCCATATTCCTACCGGAAGGCGAGGATTCTGAAAAACAGTGAGATTTTAACTCTTTTTTGGGGGAGTGGATTTTCTGGACCCGCGCCGAGCTCACTGTGAGAACAAAAAACACGTAGAGCCTAATTTTCGCGAGATCCGGTTTCAAAAGAGAGCTACAAGTTTCTTATATGATTTTGTACATGGCACTCTATATGAGGTTCGTGGAGACGATAGCGGATCAAACCTCATAGTTCTAGGGCTAGGAGTACATGACCCCCACCACTGACACACCCATTCTCCCTGCCCCCCCCCCCCCCACTTGGAAGCAATCCCCCCCTGTGCCCCCCCCCCCTCACCGAAAAATTCCTAGCTACGCCGCTGAGCTGAATTGATCCCGGGGAAAATAATCTGACTTGTTTGTCTGCATTGCTACTCGAAGATTGTAAAATACTGCTAAAAATATACTGAGTCACAATTCAAAAAGAGGAGAAGCGAGGGTGTACACATTACCGTTGCCCGGCCCAACACTCAGAACTGTTAACGCCCGTCCGGGGCCGGTCTCGATGGAGTCCACAAGCGCCGGTAGTTCGTTGCAAATCCAATGATACATCTTCTCTTGTCTGTCACAAAGCGTCTCAAAAATATCGCAGACTCGTTGGTAATACCCTTCATCAGTCGACAGATCTCGGAGGTTGTTAACTTGAGACGTAGACATGGTGGTATTCACACCTCGAATTTTCGAAGAATAATCGTGTAGAGTCCCTTCTTACACAGGTTTTTAAAGTTGAATGTGTGTATTTATGGACGATACAGTTCTCAATCCACTCAAACATGTCTGTTTGCCTCTATTTACACCGAAGATTATAGAGCGCCGAAGGTTCAGAGTCCTATCTCTTGTTGAACTATACAATAATGGGCGCCATTTCAGCCAAGCAATAATGTTTTGTTATCAATCTTGAAGATTAACGCACACTGCCAGACAACACAAGGGACAGCTTTACGATCCGCCCGAAAGGCCGAGCGGTTAAGAGCACCGAACTCAAGCTCTGATCAGGAGGATCGTTGTTTGTTTAGAGATGACCTTCGTCCACTGGTGCATAAGAGATCAACGGTGTTATGAAACACAACAGGGATTTATAGCATTGAGTGTTACTGCTTTATCAACATGAATCATGTTTAAAATTCTTTACTTCGACACTCGTAAGTGGTGGCATGGGTGGCTAGTGCGTAAAGCGCTCGCCTCTCACCAATGTGGCCCTGGTTCGATACCCGGCAAAGGCCGTATGTGAGTAGAGTTGTGCGTTGGTTCTCTCCTATGTCACGAGAGTTTTTCTCTGGGCCCTCTGGTTTTCCTCCTTCCAGGGAAAAATAAAGCTCTTTCTATCTCGTGCTCTGTGTGATCATAATTGGTTGATGTGGTAGGCTGCCAAAGGCTCGAACACGTAATAGCCGCGTCCTTCGCAATTCAGCTTCCCAGCTGCAAGTAAGGATGACTATAGCCTCACAAATTATTATTATTATTATTCATATTATTATTAAATACTGCAGTCTGTAACAAAGGAATTACTAACTACCAATTGTGTTAAAGAAAACACTAAAATTGATTTATCTTGTGTTCAAAATTCCTCTGTTTCCTTTGAACACTGATCTTTGTAGACGTGGATTTTTGCGGGCTACAAATCTTTCTCAGGTTTTTCCAAATTTAGGTTGAATTTCTTTACAATCTTTTAAGGGAAAGATGGGGTAGATAACCAGTTCTTGGATAATAAACATTGAATTTTACCTTAAAATGTCACGTGGGTTTACTTACACTAAACGTTATTTTTATTTTCACCTTTTAATGAAATTTCAAGGGTTTCTGACAGTTTTTAGATAACGTAACCTTATAAAATTTAATTTAGTGTGTCCCCCCCCCCAATTATTTGAGGCAAGATGGGACAACAAGTATTGTATGACCATTACCAGAACTGTCAGTCTGTAGTGTGATAAGTAAGTTTTAAAAAATTGTTTATAATGGTTTTTTTTATAACATTCAACAATAATTTAAACCTTTGAATAAAAACAAATCTTTTTACAGTTGTGTTTTGAACAATTAAACGTGTCCCATTTTACCCCAACCGTTCATAATTCATAATAAGCTGTTGACAACTTGACTAATCTTACCCCGCTAAAATGACTTATGGGGTAAAACGAGACAGATCACAATAAAGCACCCAGATATAAAATATTTCTGCTTTCAGTCAGTCTGCAGTATTGCTTTTAGCCGACAATGGTATCATTTCTAAATAATGTGCTCACAAAATGGGTCACGTTCTGTTGACAATAAATCTTGACAGTTTTTCAAAAATACTCATGGACAATGGTAACCCGCACGTATAATATTCCGACGCGTGGATATTTGACAACGAACTGGTACATTTTGTTTGCCGCCATTCAAAAATTAATAGAAAAGGAAAACGGCAAAAGGACGACCTCAAGAGACAGACAAAACAAACCGTAATAAAATTCTGGAAAAACCTAAATTGTAAACCGTTATCTCGTTATTAAGTTGCACCTCGCTTATTATTGCCTGCATGAGCTACTACCCCTCTTTAGTGCCAATAAGGCATTTGATGAGACTGGTCAAACTAAAGGCTAGTCTGGTTCCCTGACCAAAGATTCCTTGACGTCTCTTGTTAAAAATCTTAGTTCTAAATCTAAATTCGACGGAGCCTAGTCGGAGATTTTTGGGTCTGGGAACCAGACTAACTAAAGGCTTGGCCTAATTCGCCGTATTTTTGACCGTGTGAGGGCGTTTGTGGACCAATTTTTACGTGATGAAAAACAAGTAAAAAAACCAAAAATTTTTGTTATTATTATGCTTATGTGTTTCGTCACTGATGCAAAACTACATACAGGCAATTAAAATAAGATGAAACTGTAATTGTGATGCAAGACATTCCCTGAAGAAAGCGCCCCCATGCGGTCAAAAATATGGCGAATTCTACCTACCGAGTTTTCGTAACTTAGGCCTATTTATAGCAAGACTAAGATAATGTTCTTGGTATGCCTATAATATACGATCATACTTTGCTGTTAAAAGCATCAAACTGTGTACACGTGTATTTTATACCAGAACATGTACAAATTTATATAGTGTCTGTCATCTCTAAAATAGCATTGGCGGCCATATTTCAAAAAGGCCGCCAATCGCATACAAAGTGTGTCTGCATGGCAGTTGCAGCTGCGACTGTGGCTCAGCTAACGGCTGCCCGTCGTCTGCAACGCACGGAGTGATCCATTGATTGTAGACTAAGCTGCTAAACTTAGGCTCTTTTCGAAAACAAGGCTTTAGCTGGGGTTCTGTCCACCTGATTGAAGCCCCCGCTAGGAAAGCGCACGACGTCATCTAAAATAACTGATGGAGCCTATGCCAAAGCCCAAGCCTAAGCGCCGTGGTTTCGAAAAGGGCCATAAACAACGGTTACCTATGGTGGCAATGAAGGGACATCGCACATCGCAAATCTTCGCAAATATTTGCGACTTTTGCAAATATTTTCGATGTCGCAAATATCTTTGCAAATATTTGCGATGTCGCCAATATCTTTGCAAATATCTTTGCAAATATTTGCAATGTCGCAAATATCTTTGCAAATATTTGCGATGTTTGCAAATATTTGCAATGTCGCAAATATCTTTAAAAATATTTGCGATGTCGCAAATCTATCGCAAAATAATCGCAAAAAAATCTATCGCAAATAATGTCGCAAAATATCTTTGCAAATAATTATTTGCGATGTCGCAAATATCTTTGAAAATATTTGCGATGTCGCAAATCTTTGCAAATATCTATGCAAATATTTGCGATGTCGCAAATAATATCGCATACTTTGTCGCATACTTTGTTGCATAGCTTGCATATTTTGTGCCGGACATTTTTCAAGAGCCTGAAGTGTCTTAACGACCACGGATGCCTATTTCTACCTCCATGGCAACGGTTATACACGCATGCGGAAAGAGCAGAAGAGTAATCAATCATACCCAAACTGCAGCCGACTTCCCACCCATGTCTTTCCGCATGCGTGTATAGACCTTTCTTTTGTTGATAAACAAAGTGCACCGGTTGGCATGGCCAGCCGAATGTTAGCAAAACAATTAATCGTGTTAAAAGAAAATTGTGACCAAATTCAACATTTTCTGTAAAGATTTATGAGCTGAAATACCTCCCATGATTGTTTGATTTGTTTCCAACGAACTCGACATTATTTTTGAATATTTGTGCGACATTGTTGCAAACTATGGCTATCTGTTTTTGCTTTGCATTTATGGCTTTCCATATTTTTCCACCCTCGGTTGGCAAAAACTCGGGCTGTGACGTGTCAAACAAAAGAAAGGTCTGAAGGTAGAAATAGGCATCCGTGGTCGACGCTTTAGGCTCTTGAAAAATGTCCGGCACAAAAATTATGCAAACTATGCAACAAAGTATGCGACAAAGTATGCGATACTATTTGCGACGTCGCAAATATTTGCAAAGATATTTGCAAAGATATTTGCGACATCGCAATTGCAAAGATATTTGCGATGTGCGATGTCCCCTCAGGGATGGGCAAACGTATCAAGCACGCTCATTGGTATATCCCGAAAATGCTCAGTCCCATCATGCATCACGCCCACACTGCTATGCACTGCACGCATGACGTACTTCCTGAACAAGAATCTGTGCAAGCTGAGTAGCCCATCCCAGCGGTCCTGGATAGACCCTGGCCGGACGGCGAATTTTTTTTTCCCAAACTTTTTTTTTTAAAACCTTTTTTTATATCTTTTATTTCTTTCCAACATCCGCATTCCGATCGAAAAAAAAATCATCAAAATCATAACAAAAAAAGGTCATCATTGCAATGTCGTTTGGGGAAAAAAAATGCGCGGCCGGCCGCTGGGGCCGAGCGAAGGCAGACCCCGTTACAGTTTATCGCCATATATAGATGCACACTACGATACAGTGGGGAACCACGCAATAGTTCCCAATGGCAGCAGAGGTTATCATTTTTGCCACTTGAACGAAAAAAATGCGAGTCAAGTTTTCTAGTCTTTGGATAAATTTAATATCCCATTTTACATGTACCAACCCCACCAACTTTTTTTGTCGTTTTACAACAGTTCAACCACGAGAGGGCGCTGTAGCACATATTTTGTGCTCCCCGAAAATGGGAAGTTTCCGTCGTCGACACCTCGAAGCGTTCTTAACAACCGTCAAATAACGGGTAATATGAAGTTTTGTTTTCCATTTAAAGCAAACTTTTAAGGGCAATAATATATTGAGAGAAATATCAATGAATTTATTTTATTCTTGAAAGACAGACTCTGTATTTGCCGTTGTGATGTCAGACTTGCCATTTTCCTGGTTTGCACTGCATTGCACCAATTTCGTGAAAAATATTCAAAGCTGTTATTATTAATATTATGGAGGAAGGAATCGTTACTGAGTAGTTTGTTTTAATTGTCCAGAATAACGAAGTTTAATACTTTCGAATTGACACTGGAATACAGAGGTCGGATACGTTTTATTTTTCATTGAATTGATATGATGAATACAAATTTTAAAACACAACTGAACTAGGCCTTTGTTTTTTATTTTTGTTTTTTTGTTTGGTTGCATGCAGCGGAAAATTTACCAATACATATCCTGCAAATTATTAAATCTAGCCATTTTATTTTTCAATATTTCTGAGTTTTTTGCGCAGAATAGCCTTATGAGTTGCAACAGTTCTAAGATTAGCTCAATTCTGCACAGGGTTACAATATAGACCCCCGACGACCCCCGCTAAACTGAATATTTTTTTAGCTGGTTTTATTTGAACAAGCACTAACACACACTTCAACACAGACAACAGAAGACATAAATATCATTTGTCATTTGGATAAGTATTTTTCGATACTATACAATTTGGAAAATATTTATTAGACTCAAATATCAAAGTCAACATTTGAACAAAATTTGTTCACCATTTATTAAGATATTATTATTATTAAATTGAAAAACACAAGACTGCCTGACTTGTCGAGTCGTAAATTAACTGGCCTGACGCTAAAATCACCGGCCTCTGGACTGTGATCCGCATAAGTTAGGCAAAGAGCAATTATACTCTTGCTCAAGGATACAAGGGTGTCATATAGGGAAATCTGTCCCCTGGAGATTTTGTCCCCCATATGGGAAATTAACATGGGCTGGAGGAGGATGATTCAAAAGAGGGCGCTATCAGAAGAAGTTTGTACACAGTTCGCCGTATGGGGGACAGAATCTCCGGGGGGGCACACACCGGGAACCGAGATTTAAACCCACAATGCGATGACCCAGCATGTTTAGTGTATCCCCATCCCTCCCAGCTTCTTGTTCAAAGTTCTATTCCATATTTTATTTTTAAAGAGCAAGTGCAAGTTGCTGTAGGAAGCAAAGCCTTAAGTTGTAGCGTCGTCGTGAGCCGAAGTGTCCTTGTGAGCTGAATCTGAATTCTCTCTGAGTTGGCTTTTTATCTCTAGCTGCAAAGATGATGGAATTAAATCTGCATCGGGCTGACTATCTCCAGGTGATGTAGTCCCTATTGTTTTATTATAGTTCTCACTTCATTTTACTGTACTTGTGAAAATTTGTGATTGTTTAGTTTATGCTGTACAACGAATAAATGGATGAATGGAAATGCATTCCTACTGTCTTACCATTCATAATTCACTGTGGTTTGGAATGATAGATAAACTATGCCAGCCTGAAGTATGATATCATGTGGTGAGTGCATCTACACAGTACACAGTTAACCCTCCTACTGTCTGATCATTCAATATCACCCACTGTGGTTTTGGAATGATAGATAAACTATGTCAGCCAGCAATGTGATATCATGTGGTGATTGCATCTACACAGTACACAGTTAACCCTCTTACTGTCTGTCCATTCGATATCACCCACTGTGATTTGGAATGATAGATAAACTATGCCAGCCTACAATATGATATCATCTGGTGATTGCATCTACACAGTACACAGTTAACCCTCTTACTGTCTGTCCATTCAATATCATCCACTGTGGTTTGGAATGATAGATAAACTATGCCAGCCTACAATATGATATCATGTGGTGAATGCATCTACACAGTACACAGTCAACCCTCCCACTGTCTGACCATTCAATATCACCCACTGTGGTTTTGGAATGATAAATAAACTATGTCAGCCAGAAATGTGATATCATGTGGTAAATGCAAATACAAAGTACACAGTCAACCCTCCTACTGTCTGACCATTCAATATTATCCACTGTGGTTTTGGAATGATAGATAAACTATGTCAGCCAGCAATGTGATATATGTGATGAATGCTTCTACACAGTACACAGTTAACCCTCCTACTGTCTGACCATTCAATATTATCCACTGTGGTTTTGAAAGATAGATAAACTATGTCAGCCAGCAATGTGATATCATGTGGTAAATGCAAATACAAAGTACAGAGTCAACCCTCCTACTGCCTGACCATTCAATATTATCCACTACAGCCAGCAATGTGATATCATGTGGTAAATGCAAATACAAAGTACACACAGTCTTTTGCACACAGAGTTGTGGGGACTTCCCGTTGTTGTTCTATTATTCCCTTTTGTAAAGAATCCCCTTGTGGGGACCAAGTAAACAAAAATTCAAATGTTGTGGGGACCTTTGTTCCAAATTGTGTAAAAGTCCCCACAGCTCTGCATATATGCCTACCCATAACTGTACACAGTCAGATCCTGTGCACAGTTGTGACACCTCACAGAACTTGTGCAGTTGAATGATTTCAAGTTGGTCAGTTCGCTGGAAAACAATACAAAGAGTAGGAGGACTAAGGTCACAGTTTAATCTTTATTGATTGTGTATAAGATATACACATATGAGGGCATTACAGCTGTGGTTTTTTTTTACAATGACATATGCAATAATTGACCATATTTTTGACCGCATGAGGGCGCTTTCTTCGGGGAATGTCTTGCATCACAATTACAGTTTCATCTTATTTTAATTGCCTGTATGTAGTTTTCTTGCATCAATGACGAAATACATAAACATAATAATTACAAAAATATATTTAAAAAAGTTTTTTTACTTGTTTTTCATCACGTAAAAATTGGTCCACAAGCGCCCTCACACGGTCAAAAATACGGCGAATTGAAGAGGAGTGACATCACCTTGTAAAATAAGGTTACTAATAAATGTGATTTTTTATTCTCACCAGGTTGGAGTGACGTCGCCTCGGAGCATGAGGTTACTACCGGAGAAGAAACCAAAGGCAGCTCAGCGAGTGGCTGTAGCAGATCAAACTGGCGTCTTACAGTGCTTCAGTATGAAGAAAGGAGAGCCAGTAGTAAGTAATTAGGTTCAGTTTGCTTACTCCCTCTGCATCAAGGGGCGACCCAGGCATGTGTGTCCAGGGGTTACAGTAAACTTTGGAAAAGCTATTCCTGCTCATAATTCTCTAAAATGATAATAATTTAATTTCTTGTTGTTTATAGAGTGCCTTTAAGACTCTTCCTGGACCTAAGATTGCTCGTCTGGAGCTTGGAGGGGCCATGGGTACGGCTCCAGACAAAATCTTCATCACATCCGGGTCAGAGGTCAAAGGTTTTACCAAGAAGGGCAAGCAGTTCTTGGGGTTTGACACCAATCTTACGGAGAGCATCAAAACAATGTAAGAAACAGGTGCTAACCAAATAGGATACCAGTCACAAGACATTGTATTTTGACTGGTAACCTTGTTCTAGTAAGCATAATTTTTGTTGTGCTTAGCTACTTTTTGTGCTTAAGCAGCTGTTTGAAATTGGGCCATAAAGCTGCTAAGCAAACATTGGGTGTGGCACCAGTCGCAACAATGTAAACTTTATGGAATGTTGGCTGGTAACCAGTTTCTGCTAAGCAAAGTTTTTTTGTGCTTAGCAAGTTTTTGTGCTTACAGGCTTTATGAAATTGGGCCCAGGTGTTAACCTACAGGTTACTATTTTTAAAGCAACGAATACGATACAGATTTCGGATTGAACTAAATTTTCTGATAATTTTTTTATCAGAGATTTACTTTTTTTTATCAGAGATTTACTTTTTTTTATCAGAGATTTACCTTTTTTTTATCAGAGATTTGCTTTTTTTTATCAGAGATTTACCTTTTTTTTATCAGAGATTTGCTTTTTTTTATCAGAGATTTACTTTTTTTTTTCAGAGATTTTTTTTTTTTTCTGGAGAGAAGTCTTCACTAAACTGTTTTATTGTGGAATTATTATTATTTTGTATAGGTTTATTGCTTTTAAATTATAAAATTATTTTCTTAGATTTAATATTTTTTCCTGTTGAACTTTTAAAATATTTTATATATCATAAGGAGTAACTATAAATGATTAAAAAAATAAACTTGCGGGTACAACCATGTGTAAAATCTCTTTTGGAGGAGTGTTGGCTCTGAAAAGAGCTGGTGTGGTCTTGGCGTTTCTAACAGTATACTCTGCTTGTCTTCAGGAGAAGATGTTTTTACACATGGTTGTACCCGCAATTTACTATTTATTTATTTATAATTACTCCTCATTTTTTCACACCATGCAAAGCTTCAAACACCACATATTTTATATATCGATTTATGATTTCCCTTGTGAAGTAGTATAGTCCGGTTGATAAGATGTTTGTTTTATATTCAAGGTGGGTATGTGGCAGTCATCTTTTCCTAGGTGGTAACTACATCTTTAATCATTACATCGATTGCAAAGACGAGAATTACTATCTGTGTAGCGATCGCATCAACGACATCATCTGCTTGCCTCTGAACCGCGTCAAGGAGGTGACTCCTGTCCTAGCGTGCCAGGATCGCGTCTTGAGGGTTTTAGATGGATCCAACCTATTGTATGAAGTGGAAGTGGCCGGGCCCCCACAGTCACTGTGTCTGTTTGCTGATGAAGGAGGTAAGTTCTATTACTGTGGAGGGGTGACACGTTAGTATTTTGAAAAGGTATGGAATGTTGTAGCTGACAGATTTTAGCCTGGATTTGGAAAAAGGGTGTCCAAATTTGCTGGAAATTAAAAAACTGCGTGTCTAAATTGTTCACTTACAGTACATTTACATGTAAATGACAGATAAAACAGGGTGTCCTAAAGACACCCAGACACCCCTCTGGCTAACACTATAGTGGCTGAGCGGTCTAGTGCACTCAAGTTCTGGTGTTGTCAGAGTGAAGTTTTGGGTCCTGCGCAGTCGTGACACTGTGTTTTTTAGCGAGACACTTAACCATAGTTGCTTTGTCCTTTAGTCAGTGAAGTCTGTCTCGAGCCAATATGGCTCTTCAGGCCGGTGTTTATATCAGGTTTCCTTGGCATTAAAAAACTGAGAATATTTCTATTCCCACGGACAGGCTGTCAGTCCATCGCAGGTTACTCCCCAGTTTTTTTGCCGGTACCCATTTGTACTCCTGGGTGAAGAGAAGCAATAATGGTTAAGTGTCTTGCTTAAGAACACAAGTGTCACGACCGGGACTCGAACCTACACTCTGTTGATCAGAAACACTAGAGTCCGGTGCTCTTATCCACTCGGCCATGACACATGTCCTTTAGATGAGATGTAAAGCCATAGGTCCTGTGTCTTATGTAATGCACATAAAAGAACTACAGACACTCATTAAGAGAAGGGGCTCATCGCGGCTGCAGATTCGGCCACATCACTGTGCATATTAAACCCTTACAATGTGCTGCATAAATGGGTCTTATACTTCAAACATAGTTATTCGTACCTTTTGTTAAAATAATGAGCACTTTGAGACGCCCGTCAGTTGTGAGATAGAGCCCTTTATAAGAACTGCATATCATTGTAATAGAAACTTCTGTATCTTAATTTATGAAGTGCAAAAATACATGACATGAGTTGAAGATTCACTGTTTAATCAAATTTGAAATTTGGGACCTTTGGAAAATTCCTCATTTTCAAAGCGGTCACATACTTGCCAAAACATTTAGCAGAAGTTAAGCGACATAGGTGTGGCACAACAACTAATTGTTTTGAAGTTGAAGTTCAACTCAACATTTATTTCCATATTTGCAAAATGTACATACATAATTAAACAGAAGGTCAATTGAGGGAAGATGTATAAAGAACTACGAGAATAATAATTATATGAGACACAATGAAACAGAGGCACAAATGGAGGCATATTCAAAAGACCAAGTCTTGTATAAAAATGCCTTTATGAAACAAATCGTACAGGACAGACAGGGGACTGAACAGGACAAACGAACAAAGCTAACGCGACCTAACGAACTAGGACTGGACAAGAAGGTAAATCATACCTAGAAACTCACAGAGGTGAAGGATGAAAAGAGAAGAAGCTACTCTAGATTTATTAGAGACAAGATGTTTTTTATTATATTTGGTGTTACCCTTACACCGATGTGTGTAAAGCACTGTATACTCAGTACTTTCCCGAGTCCTGTGAAAAAAAAATCCACAGGCATATAATACTCGGGTGGGATTCGACCTCATGACCTTTGCCATTCTAGAGCAGGGCCCAATTTCATGGCACTGCTTACCGTGGAATTCTGCGCTTACACCCAGCTGCGTCCCATAGAAATACACACGTTACAATGCGCGTAAGCGCAGAATTATTTGGTAAGCAGTGCCATGAAATTGGGCCCAGATGTCTTACCAACTAGACCACCGAGATTGCCCTGTAGTTAGAGGCAGTTCGAATCCTATATTTAAGCAGCGGTTTTAAGAGTCCTTAAAAACAAAAAGTAATGCCATATGAAGAATCCTGAATCCTGATTGCAATTTTTTAATTTTCCTCAAAGGTGAGGACGGTGAAGAGGTTCTGTATGGAACATCAGATGGCAAGGTCGGACTGGTGCAGCTTGGAAGGTTTGAACATTTGAATTTTTGTTATTTTCTTCCTTTTTTCTGCTTCTTTTCACACAAACACTCTTGCTTAGCTGAGATGTAGAACAAAGAGCCATTCCAACAGCTTTATTCCACGTACTGCTGGAACTCCTTGCCTGGTGCATGTTTCCCTCCATCCTACAATCTAGACTGTTTTAAGAGGAATATCAATTCCTACCTTCAGCTTCTCTTAGTTATTTTCATCGTAAATATTTTCTTCTGGTAGCCCCTTACCTATTTCTCAACCTTTTAAATATATGAAGTGACTTGCTTGTTGCTTCCGAATGAATTTACACCCCCTTTATTGATAGTGATGTGTTCCTAAAGTCCTGTCGTTTTTATTCTCCCTTGAACAGAACAACTCCAAACCACAAGTGGGAGATACCAAATGAGAAACGTAATGGGGGAGTTCTCTGCATGGATAACTACGACATCACGGCGGACGGGATAGCTGATTTGCTGGTGGGGAGGGACGATGGCTTGGTCGAGGTGTATGGATATGATGAATCCGATGAACCTGTTTTGAGATTTAGTCAGGTAAGTCTCCCCCAAAAAAAGATATGAGATTGAAAATGTGCACAAATGAATAAATTAAATAGCCCCCCCCCAAACAAAAATACAAAATAAAAATTATGTCTTTGCCCCCCCCCCCCAAATGAAAATGTCTGGTTACACCACTGACGTCCTTCTCATCACCCACGAGTAAATGGGAACCTGTGAGGGCAGAGATGGTTTTTGTGATTGATTTAGCTTGGTGCGCTACTTGGCAGCACAGGCTGTATACTCCCCAGGAAGCTGAGATAATTAAAGGAATGCAATAAGTGGCCGAATGACCAGGGGTAAAATCTTCATACGCCTTTTTATAATATCAATTGGGGGGTTTGTTTCTATGAGAAATCGCCTAACATCACAAGGCCGGACGGTCACTTCAAAGTGAGGGCTACACTTAACTGATTTGGGCTGTCGACCCAAATCAACTGTCACCAGGGGCACGTTGACACCTACTCCTGGGGCTGAAACAGGGTTACCCCTTCACAGTCCGTAAGGATGTAGGCATGGGTATCATCCACTAGGAGCCTGGCTGGTAAAGCAGAATGCACTACCTTCCCAACTTTTTACGAAGCTCAAGGGCACAAGTGTCATGACCGGGATTCAAACACACACTCTGCTGCTGACAACACCAGAGCTTGGGTCCGGTGAACTAGACCGCTCGGCCACAACATGCCACATAACAATTGTTATTATTTGTAATTCTTTTTTCTTTTCTTTTTTTCATTCAGACTTTGAGTGAGAGTATCAGCTCCGTTCAGGGAGGTGTTTTAGCGACGGCAGGATATGATGAAATAGTCGCGTGTACATACGCAGGTAAACATTATCTTTAACTCTTTCACGCGCCGACCGGTCGCTAGCGATCGGTTTAAATCCCTTCAGAAAAATAGCTGTAAATCACAAAATAAAGATCGCAAGACCACACAGTTTTCAGAATGGGAAAGAGGACTCTTGAGGGTGCTATTGTGACCTGTTTTTGGGGGGGTCGCCATTTGCACAAAAAAAGAGTTAACAAATAATGTGTCCATGAGATCACTTTATCACTAAAATAAATGGTTCATGAAAGGTTTAAAATAGCTGTGACTGCTGCTGGTAATTTCCAACACCTCAAAAGTCTCCAGCTGTCATTTTATTTGATTACACTCATTTGTGATGTGTTCATGCGAAAATCAAAGGGAAGTTGGCAGGGGTTGGAATGAGGTTTTCTCAATTTTTAAGTTAGGGTCATCATTAGCCCTGGATGTCCTTTTTTGGTATAAATACTAGATACTACAGGGACGTCCTGGATATGAGGGTACGTTTCCGGGACGGAACAATTTCAGAGCACCATAATTCAAATCTTTCAGATGAAATCATGTCGCGGGATGCTTTAGCTACCTTTACCATCTTTATAACGAGGAGGCTTTCGGATAAAAATGACAATTTCTTTTTGGGGGGTCGTCACCAAAGTATGACCCTACCTTTAAAGAGTTGTACAATTCCTTCGCAATGCTATCGTGAGGTAAAGAATGTTTAAAGATTGTGTTTTATTAATGGAATAGAGATCACGCCTGCTTCCTGCTTCATCATGCACCAGTGTAGGGCAAAACACAACCTTGTTCCCAGTGGTGTACAATCTCGCTGCACCATTATTTTCCTCGGAATACCTTGCTCGATCATAACCCCCTGGAAGTGTGACTTTGAAATATCCAAATAAATTGGATATTTTAGTTAGTCCTGTGGTTAATCCATTCTGTGTTAGGGATGTATGCAGAGCGTGCTAACAAAAGAGGCATCAAGTCATAGAGCAACTGGTCCCCTCTCATTCTTCTTTGATCTTTTGACATGTCTAACTGTATGCAGTTTAGGGTGACCGTGTAAAAACATGATTCATTCGAAGCGGATTGCATCAAAATACTTGCATTTTGACATGCGCGTACTAAGCGCCCTACAAGCACGCTACAACTGCTCGAATGTTTTTAACAAGCGTGTGCCCAGAGCAGTCCCTTTTGGTTAGCCAATCAGTGTTGTTTTTTCAGCACTACCCTTCCAGGGGTTAGTGACGAGAGGTGTCGATACGGCATTGTAATTTTTATTTGTTGTACAGGTTGGATTCAAGGACTAAGCACGGAGCCCCCTCACAAAGAAGGCGGGCCTGGAGAGAAGGTCAAAGTCAGTCAAGACACTCAGAATAAGATCACGCATCTCAAGTGAGTCTCGGTTGTCATTTGTTTTATAGGGATTGTATACGTTTGGTAATTGGAACCCACTGTTTGTTTCAGTCTTATATAGTTGTAGATTTATACCATGAAACTAACCTGTGAAAATTTCATTTCAAAATGTGGTAACGTTTTGGAGATATTGCCGAAAATCTGGAGCGGTTATGTCCACGCAGGAAGAATAATCTGCAATTGGAATACACAATCTGAGAAACCTTACTGCAGTAACGTTTCTCACATTCAAATTTTGGGGGATACAAAGTTATATTTTTTTCCATAACCGCAGTACTTCTAATTGAAAAATTTCTCAAAATGCTTTATACTATCCAAAGCTGCTGTACTTCTTAACTTAAGAAGTTTTGATTGCCATTAATTTTCAGAGTCGTAACCAAATGTATGCCACTTTAAGCCCTCTCAACAGTGTCAGGCACTTTTCAGTTCAGTAGATGAGCAACATACCTTCCCTCACTTTCCAAAACTGTCTGTAACCTCTCAAGATTTCCACCCAAACAAGCTATTAAGCAGAAAGTGGTGCTTAGAAAATTTTTCTGCTTAGCAAAAATTTTGCAGGGAACCAGTCACAAGCAATTTACATACATGGCATTTTGGCTGGTAACCTACTTCTGCTATTAGCAAGATTTTTCTTTGCTAAGCAATTTTGGGGGGCTTAACAACTTCATGAAATTTTGCCGTGCTAAGCAAAAATGAGTCAGGAACCAGTCACAGATTCTTTAAATATGATTGACTTGGCTGGTAGCCTGTCGGTCTGTTAAGCAAGATTTTTCTGAGTTGAGCAATTCTTTTTCCTTGCTAATTTAATGCGCTCCATGGCTTTTGTAAAACACAAAGAGAATGGGACCAAGTCTGAAGCACAAAAGCACAATAAAATTATGCTTACTAGAATAAGGTTACCACCCAAAATACCATTCCAGATGTACCATCTGTGACTGGTATCCTGCTCATTTTTGCTTAAGCAGAAAATCATTGAGCAATTCTTGCTGCTTAAGCAGCTCTATGAAATTAGGCCTTGAAATTGTGGAAACTCAAGTTCACTCACTTCACTGCCCAGGGCCCAATATCATAGAGCTGCTTAAGCACAAAATATTGCTGAACACATTTTTGCTTAGCAGAAATGAACAGGATACCAGTCACAGATTGTACATGTGACATGGTAGTTTGGCTGGTAACCATATTCTGGTAAGCATAAATTTGTTGTGATTAGCTTCTTTTTGTGCTTAAGCTGCTCTATGAAATTGGGCCCTAGAGATTGTTGCAGTTTGTGAAATTTTGACATGTTTCATCAAATCCACAGGACCGAGCTTGAAAATCTTCAGCGCCGTGTCATTCAAGAAAGGGAGAAGTACCACTACTCCGCCATGAACAACAAGGCCATCTCTGCCGTGCCGTACTTCAACATCAACGATCGCTTCTCACTGAACCGAGACGACGCCAGCTACACGCTGAGCATCGAAGTGCAAGTTGCTATCGACAACGTGTTGCTGCAGAGTGACGTCCCGATCGATCTGCTGGACGTAGACAAAAACTCCGCTGTGGTTAGCTACAGTTCCTGTGATACAGAGGTGGGCTCACATTTGACTATTTTAGCAAAATAATTAAAGCAAAGGGAAAGTTTTATACACTTGGTGGCAGCAGATTTAACAGGTAATTATTAGCGCAATTTCTGAGATTTAAATTTGTGGTAAGAGACTCCAATTTAGGGTAAGTGTAACGCAACCCAGTGGTAATAACAGTAATAATACTGGGTTCGTATATAGTGCTTTATCACACCCCTAGGGGTAGATCAAAGTGCTCATTATTTGTTTTTCAACATGATAAGCAGAGCTATGTTTTGAATTATGAGACCCATTTATGTAGCACCTTCTAATGGTTCAAAAGGTGCTGCGGCGCATTCAGCAGCCACTGCCAGAAACACTGCCCACGGACGTCTGCTAATAAAGTGTATCTTATCATTTTGTAGAATGGCAACTTCCTGTTAGCTACCTATCGTTGCCAAGCCAACACAACACGGCTGGAGCTCAAAGTGCGGTCGATAGAGGGCCAATACGGGGTGTTACAAGCGTACATTACCCCGCGGCTACAGCCCAAGACGTGTCAAGTCAGACAGTATAGAATCAAACCTTTATCTCTTCATCAGAGGTCACACGTACTTGATGACACAAGGTAAAGTTATTAGGTGTTTGGTTTTTTTCTCCATCTTCTTCTCCTTCTTTCCCGGAACTCTTCTCAACAGATTAACTCAAGATTGAAACTGAATTGAGCCTTGACACTCATCAGACAATTGAACCTTTTTATAAAGACGGCACAGTGTTCATGACATCATGATGACATCATCAGGTGTCGAATTACAAGGTTTTTAAAGTTAACAAAATACCATTTGTTAATTGCTGTATTTCATTGAACTTAAAGGCTATGATATTCATAATCGGGCATCTGATAGATCTAGACTTGGGCAACATTTGAAAAGTTAACGCCAAAATCGTATGACCTTTACTTCCGGTCGTACCGGAAGGTAAAATTTTGCCATTAGTTTTTTCTTCAAAAAACATTTTTTGAGACTATCTACAGCATAACTCAAGATTGAAATTGAATTGAACATTGAAACTCATCAGACATTTTAACCTCAATATCACGAGGACACAAACTTTAATAGTTTAATATTTGACAAAATCATAACTCATGAGCGACAAGTTTGATTTTTAAAATATATACATCATCTGAAACGTTGTTAAAAGTTCACAGAGCGTGACCACATTTGATCTTGACTTTCAGTTCAAACCGGAAGCTGTAAATTTCAAAAATTCATATATAATAATAATAATAATAATAAGACTTGTAATGCGCACATATCCACCCTGCTGGGTGTTCAAGGCGCAGAAAATATAGATATCAAAAGATATATCAAAAGCTACGATTAATTTCAGCTTAATTTTTGCACCAGGTTGTAGAACGTTGAGCCTGCTCAATTTTTTGCTCAGAGATAACATCATTTTGACATTTACATCAATAATGGTCAAGTGTCTGGCTTGAGGACACAAGTGTCATGACATCATCAGAACTTGAGTCCTGTGGACTAAAAGCCATTGGGCACAGCACTCAATTGAAGGTCATGTCGTGAATAAGCCATTTGCGAGTTAGATTAGTCACAAGTTTCTGCCTCAATTTGAATTCCTCAAACTATAGAGACAGTTGCTATGTCAAATGGTTCGGGGCAAGCTTTTGTATAGCAACCTCCAGATGAGCAAAGCCTGGTACTATTGTGCCATACACATTTATTCAAAATTGTGTATGGTGTTCACTGTCTCTTACATAACTATGCAAAAGCTTGCCCCGAATTATGTGACATAGCAACTGTCTTTATAGTCTGAGGAATTCAAATTTAAGGGATAAGTTGTGACTAAGCAAGTCAATGTACCAGACATTATTCAAATCTAACTCACCAATGGTTTATTGACCTTGTTAACATTGATTCCATTTAAGCATATTTTCATCATTTCAGAAACTATTTGTTTTCCCCCTTTTTTTTTGAAACCTTTTTTTTAAGGCATGTTGAAAATAAGCAAAATTAGTCATGTTGGGGCGTATGGAGAATGGCGTATACCAAAATAAACGCCTTCTAAGGTTCAAAATTGTTTTATTTTACTTGATCATACTAGCTGTTTGACCTTTCTGCCCATGGAAGAAAATAAAAAGGAATGTTCTATGCTTGGGTTCAAACCCAATGCCTGTCACGTCAACCATCAAAACATTTGTTTCACTTTGTCACTCTGTCATCAACACCTGGGCCCAATTTCATAAAGCTGCTTAAGCAGAAAATATTGCTTAAAGATTGTCTGCTAAGCAGAAATGTGCAGGATACCAGTCACAGATAGTACATGTGGAATGTTGGGCCGTATCCAAATTGGCGGCTACAGCTACGGCTACGGCTGTTGCTAAGGGCGTTACTAAGGACGTCCTATACTTCAACGCATGATGACGGGGAAATCTAGCCGTAGCTGTAGCCGGCATTTCGGACACGGCCTTAGTTTGGCTGGTAACCTTATTCTAGTAAGCATACTTTTGTTGTGCTTAGCTACTTTTTATGCTTAAAGCAGCTCTATGAAATTGGGCCCTGCTGAGGTCGTTCTCACCCTCATTATTTCTTTTTGAACCGTTTTTTTTGTTTGCCTGTTCACCAGACCGATGAACTCGCTGAAGCTGAGTGGTCAGTTCAGCTTGGCCGAGATCCACTCCTGGGTTTGTTTCTGTCTCCCTGAGATTCCTGATCGAACCCCGCCCGGTGACAGCATCAACTTTCACTTCCTCTCCACATTCCTGGATACACAGCTAGATTGCTTCTATAAGTAAGTCTTGTTACTTCTTAAAAGACAGGCATGATATTCTTCCTTTTTTGATCAGATATTTGATTTATTACTAGTTTATTTATTATTACATTGACAACATTGAAACAGGTGGCGAAAAAGGCAAAAAAACGATTGAATGTACACAATGTTTTTTAAAAAAAATTGTATTCGAATATTAAAAACTTTACAAATTACAAGATACGACCAACACTAGAGCTCTGTCCACCTGTTTCAAGCCCTTTTTTATATATTTTTTTTTATGAGATTGGCCACGTCAAGGTGAGGGCTGCACTTAACTGATTTGGGCTATCGACTCAAATCAACTGCCACCAGGGGCACATTGCCACCTACACCTGGGGCTGAAACAGGGTTGCCCCCTTCACAGTCCGTAAGGATGTAGGCACGGGTATCATCCACTAGGAGCCTCGCTGGTAGAGCAGAATGCACTACCTTCCCAACTTTTACGAAGCAATTATATGGTTAAGTGCCTTGCTCAAGGGCACAAGTGTCATGACCGGGATTCGAAACCCACACTCTGCTGCTGACAACACCAAACTTGGGTCCGGTGAAATAGACCGCTTGGTCACGACACACCACAAATGGAAAGCACATGTTTTCAAATATATTTAACAAAACTGAAGACAAAATCGATTTTCTCTAAGAGGGCTTACTTACCAAGGTACCTTTACAATTAATTGAACTCTCTTTTTAGGAAAGGCGAAGGCATATTCCGTTCTGACAACATCTCGACCATCTCCATCTTGAAAGATGTCTTGACGAAAGAGGCGACCAAGCGTAAGATCAATCTGAACATCAGCTATGAGCTTCAAGATGACTCCGTCCCCGACACCTTGAAACGTCTCCATCCAAAACTTGAGTATCAACTTCTCTTGGCTAAGAAGGTGCAGCTCATTGATGCGTTAAAGGTACGCAAAAAAAAAAATGGCTCTTCAAATTTTCTTTTTCTTAAACATTTTCTAGCATGCTTTAAAAATTACAATGAAGTTGTTTTATTTAATTTCTATGTTGTAAAGTTTTTTGTTTAAATGATCAACCAGTTCGCTCCAAGATCTCCGGAATTATTCTGGTACCACCCACAAGTATCATTTTCAGACAAACCCCCAAATTTTTTGTGTGAAATATTGTTGTCAAAATGAAACCCTGGCTTAACGGAGTATAGACAACAAACACTCTGATATTTGGCACTGGGATTTACAGTTCTCTATCAAGAAATGTTAGCACGGAAGCCCTCTTTGTTCAACATGTCTCTCGGTCGTCACCTTGGTTGTGGGCCACGGCTGAGGAGAACAATTGTGGCAGTAGATCGATCTCTTGTAATCATCAACAACTTTGTGAAATCTGAACAGAGAGATATTGTAGGTAAAAGTTGGGTTATACTTTTGTAATAACCCTGAAAGAAAACTAATTTTTATTCGAAATCCTCCTTGTTATAAAGATGGCAATGCTAGTAAGCATCCTGCGAAATTATTTCAGCTGAAGTGCCGTTTTGATTAGAAATCAATAAAAGTTTGTCAAAAACAATTTGAATCTTCAAAGATCATCTGAAGGCGATTTTTGGAGATTCAAATTTCTGTTGTGTCCGTTTGTGAATGCTGCAGCCAGAGATGCGGTTGTACCCGCTGTCACCTCGCTAAACGTTGATGATTCGATGGTCCAATTAAAATAGTGTGACAGATTTTATCCTGTTTTCTCAAGCATAAACTTTCACAGGTGACTTTTTGTTTGTATCTTTCTGGATAATTTTGTCTCACCTCAGCACAATGCGCGTCTACCATTACCACCATTTTGGGAGTCAATCTGTTTGCGTTCATTTTGACTCCCAAAATGGTGGACAGGATTGGCGCTTGAAGTGCACTGCGCGTTGGGTCAATAAATCAGCATTACTTTGACAAAAACCAATCTATGGCCCTACCTTTAAAGAGCCCTTTGAAATTGGGCCCAAGCTCTAAAAATCAGTTTAAAATCTAGGATCTTAGCACCTTTTGAGACGGACATTTGACCTCATTTTTTTCTCATCAGGAACTTCAGATACATGAAGGAGATCTGGAGTTCATGTCTCCAGAGTATCGGCAGATTCTTAGCGAGGCGGACAAACTACAGGCAGAGTACAAGAAGCAACCCTGTCACCTGGAGAGACTGTACGGTACGTTAAGTTCACAAACGCCTCTGCCAAGTATGAGGACCAATAGGCAAACCAACAAGTATGTTATGTGAAGTTTGCCCGATTGCTTCTGTGTTGGTTTATTCATCAATAATCAACGGTTTCATTGCTGAGCATTTATTTATTGACAACTTTCCTAGCGATGATCTGAAGCATTCCAGGCCATAGTTACTTTTGAAATATGCTTATAATTTGTTCATCAAATTTGCTTAAACAGCTTTGTGGGACTGAAGCTAAATGTCACGAATTAACATTTCTTTCTGCATGGTTCCTTTACTAGACTTGAAATCAAGTAGTTCATGTTACTTATGTGTGAGAGCCAGTATACTATAGAGGTTGTGATGAAAGTCGCAGAAAGGAGAATGTTGGAATTACGGCTTGATTTACAGTCTACCAGACCCTAAAGACAAATATGTTATTCTCATTGATCTATTTGTTTCTATGTTTCGTCAGGTATGATCACCGATCTCTTCATTGACAAGTTTAAGTTCAAGGGAACCAACGTCAAGACTAAGGTGCCTCAGCTCCTGGAGGTACTAGATAACTACGAGCTTCAAAACCTCATTGATTTCTTCACCTCAGGAGGGTCATAAAGAACTCTATAATTAAAGCATTATTTATTGAATAGTTAGAAAGGCTGTCTTACACAACCTCGTCCCTAAGGTGTGTCGAGCATTACGAGGTTGACCACTCTCTTACCCTGGTATTGGATCATTTGCATATCCAAAATTTTTGGATACGTATGCAAACTAGAATAGTCTGGCTGTGAACATGGTGAATACTGAATGAGTACAACTTAACATGTTTACGTTAGACTTGTGTACACCAGTCGTTGTCCAATCAGGGTCCAAGTAAGGAGTTTACTATTGTAAACATGGTTGGAAATAAAGTAAACCATGGGGACGAGGTTGTGTCTTACACAGCTTCTCTGTAAAGTTGGAATGAGTTTATGACATACAGTTGGAGTTGAGCAAGAGGTACTAGACAACTAAGAGCATCAAAACCTCATAAGTTTTTCTCACCTTTGGAGGGTCATAAATGGAAGCTGTTTTGAAGCACTTATCATGAATGAAAAGCTTGCTTAACATCTCAGAGTGTAAACGTACAATAGGAATTTAACTTGCGGTTAACACCACCCCACTATGTGACTTTTATGTGAACCAGTGTTTTGACCAAGGTACCTCTTACAGCTTCCTGAGGTACTAGGAAACCATACCTCATGAGGGTCATAGGGGAAAACTGAGGTTCTATCCATTTAAAGATATGACACATAATTGGTTTGTGAAAGAAATGTGGAAATTTAATTGAGTGGTCTCATTTTAAAGAAAACAATAATTAGCGTGTCGAGGCTGAGCGGTCAAGCGCACTGGACCCAAGCTCTGGTGTTTTTGATCAGCAGAGTGTGGGTTTGAGTCCCGTCGTAACACTTGTGTCCTTAAGCAAGACACTTAACCAATATTGCTTTGTCCTTCGGATGGGACGTAAAGCTGTAGGCCCCGTCTATTGTGTAATGCACGCAAAAGAACCTAGTACACTTTTCCGTTAAGAGAAGGGGTTTGCCCGGTATTTTCTGGTATGTTGGGCTGCAGATTAGTACCTTGTAAACCGTTACATGGTGCTATGTAAGTATTTTGGTCTTATAATTCAAACATAGCTCCACATACCTTGTAGAAAAAAACAATGAGCACTTACGGACACCCTTGTAATAAAACGTTATTTATAAAAACTGCGTTTTTAAGGGAATAAAAGAGTGGCGAATTTTTAAGGCCGTTTAAAACGGCGGCAGTGTGGCCGTGCGATAAAGGCCCGAGCCGGCGAGGGCGCCTATCGCACGCCACACACCTGCAAGGTTTAAGGCCAGTCACTACTCATTTATTCACATTCATAAATGCCTTGTTGTTAATAAGTGAAAGTATAAGAAAAAATCGGTGGTAAACAGACAATCTCTGACATCAAAGTTTGTACATTTTCAAAAAACTTTTGTAAAATTCTGTTTTGTGCGCGTTGGGTTGTGTGTACGCGTGTACAAAAGATTAGGCTACGCGCGGAACTATAGCCATGTGTTGCGTTCCGCGTAAGTAAATTAGAGCTTGCGCGTCCAATACGCGAAGCCCAGCCGGTTATAAACACTCTTGGCCGTGCATTATCATCCGTTTAAACACCCCCACGTGACGTGCTCTCCACCAATAGGAATAGCGAAACTGTCTGGGGTATTTATGAATATATATTATATAACAGTTACTATTTTGTTGTGAACTTTGTGCATGTTCATGTGCATATTTTGTTTTGAAATTAAAATAAAAACTGAGTTTGGGTGGAAAGACTTTCTCACATAATGCTGTTTCAGACAGAAATATTTCTGAAAAACATTTAGTACTGGTAATCAATTTTATAAAAGCACAGACCTGCAGATTAAAATTTGTTCGCTGTTTATTGACCAATCTTGTTGTACCATCAATTTTGTTACAAATTCTTTGTAAAAAAAGGGTTCCCCTCAAAGAAATGGGTTCCCCTCAGTCAAAAGTGAAATGTAATAGACGCAGGGGAAAGGGCTGAAACCATTACATTTTCATTTCACATAAACAAAAATTAAACAAACAAACAAACAGTTATAAAGTATTTAGCTTTAATTTTTATTTTATTTTATTATTATTATTATTATTATTTGTATTTATTCGGCCAAGATTTCAACAAAACAGTACAAGATATAGATACAACAATACCGATAAAATAAAACAGTACAAGAAACAACAAAAGTACATGTATTCCTTAAAAATCTTGTGACACCTAGATCAATAGTAAACCAATGCTGAAATGGAAACAGAACACTGATAAATTAAAGCAAAAAAAAACAAAAACAAAAAACTGTCAAATTAGACAGGACAATCAGTTACACATTTCTGTATAGGGTGTGAGAATAATGCACTTTAACATTTGTAGTCAAAATATTTTTGGGCATGTACAATTGTTTGTACTTTTAAAAAGTATATATTTTGCACTTGATTGTAAATAGTAAATTAGGTTTTCGTTGTGGAGTACTTAAAGGAGTTGGTTTGTATGAAAATAAGTGTAAATAATACATAATATATGTGCTGTGGAAATTGTATGTGAAAGATACATATATCATTAAAAAAATTGGGATTATTTCGTCCTGACTAAACAACTACAATTTAACAAAGTTGAAATTGACAGAAATGTGTCTCTTTATTTTGTCTGTCATTTGTTGAGCCTCTTTCTTTCATGCTGTTTTTGTTTACACTTTTACCAAACAAATTGTTCTCAGTGGTATAAATTTTAAAGGGTCTGTATACGTTTGGTAATGACACTGACAATTTATGTCAATAGAAACTTACTTGGTAAGAAGTACAGCAGCTTTGGATAGTATAATGCATTTTGAGAAACTTTTCAATTTGAAGTACTGCGGTTATGGAAAAGGATCTCACTTTTTATCCCCAAAAATTTGAATCTGAGAAGCGTTACTGATGAAACGTATCTAAGATTGTGTATTCCAATTGCAGATTATTCTTCCTGGGTGGACAAAACCGCTCCAGATTTTCCGCAATATCTCAAAAACGCTACTACCTTTCAAAAAGAAATTTTCACAGGTTATTTTGTTGGTATATATCTACAACTATATAGGACTGAAACAAACAGTGGGTTCCAATAACCAAACGTATACAATCCCTTTTAAACAAATGACAATCGAGACTCACTTGAGATGCGTGATCTTATTCTGTTTCAAAGAATAGTTTTATGGTATACATACATACTGGTATCTACAATTGAAACAAACAGTGGGTTCCAAATACCAAATTAATACAATTCCTTTAAGGAATAGCACACAAAATACAGTGTTCGTATCTTGGCCTTATGTCCCACTGGGGATGAAGAGGATTTTAAGAGTAGCTTCATCTCCAAATAATTTTGTCATTTCCAAGCAGTGGATTATTCCTAAGAGCATACAGTTAGTGGAGTTTTATGCTCATTGAATATCATTGACGGTCATTCGCGAACAATCAAAATTCAGTCCTAATTTGTGTTGGACTCAAACTACGTGCTAATTTCAGTCTAGTCTGGTGTGGGCATGGTGCTGTGGTGGTATCAAGACGTCCACGTCGTCTAACAGCATGATTGATTGGGTGAGCAGTGCATGCAGTGCAGGCACAGGCAGGTCAATCCACCACCACATCGCAGCAGCAGCAGGTAGGAAACAACTTACCAGATCACTTGATGAATGTCTTTTTATTTGTAAGAAAAATGCATCTTCAGATTCATTAAGACTGAAAGTCACAAACACAATTATTTGTGCACATTTGTGTACTGTGGTCTTTAAATTAAGGTCTTGGCCAATGTTTATAAATGTAATTTGATTAACTGTTCCTTCCTTGCTCTCTGGAGTCTGACTGAGTGACGAGACTGGACTGAGTCATGAGTGGACTGTGCACTGTCATACTCGAGTCCCATCATTCCTATACGATGTATGTAGAACAATGAGGTTTGGCCTGCTGAAGAGCGGAACAAACCTTTGTCATAGTTCTAGGAGTAGGGTCGTCAGTGTCAAGTTCCACAGTTTGCTTTTTTGTTTACTAACACGTGTGACATGTCATAAGGCGAGGGCCTAGGCCCAGTAACTGGGGCGCTGTACTCCTTTTTCAAAATTTTGACATCATCGGTCGTACTAGCGCCCAAGATTACGTTTTTTTTTCCCGAGGGATCTTCAATTTAGACGGGTGCCTTGCCTCAACCGTGATAACAGGGCAGTTGAGGCAGGACACCCGTCTAAAATTGGACAGGTGTCCTGCCTCAACCGCGCTGTTATCACAGTTGAGGCAAGGCACCCGTCATGCCCGTCTAAAGTCCAACCGAGAGTTGGATGCGGGGAAAATACGACCGTAATCTGGGGCACTAGTACGACCGATGATGTCCAAATTTTGAAAAAGGAGTACAGCGCCCCAGTTACTGGATCTAAGGCGAGGCCTATGATTAAAGAATCTTTCAAATTATTTTATTTTCTTGAACATGTTGAATAGACTGTGTGTGTGCCAAGTTTTAGTCTACCTACCTTACAGCTCGGCTGACTTTATATAATTCCATCATGCCGAAAAAGAAGACTGGAGCTAGGAGAAAGGCAGAGAAGCAGAAAGAGCGACAGCGTGAAATCAGATTGGCTGGAGAAAATCGGCAGATCGTGCAGTGGGCATGCAATTTTACAATGGTATGGAGGATTAACAATTCTGTAAAAAAAAACATAGTTGTGATAATCATAGCCCTATAGTGTCAATGGATTGTGCAAGTTTCGTGCGAATCGAAAACGAGAAAACAACTCAAACGAAGACTATGTTATTCTATAAAATAAAATCTTCCTTTTAGATTGTATTCATAAAAAAATACAAAATTCTTGAAAATAAAAATACCCATTTAGGGCCTATAGCAATTTAAATACATTTTCAATTTTTAATACAATTTGAAATAATTTGTTAAAATTTACAGTGAAACAAAATGAAAACTTTGATCGAGGATGCTTATTGTTTAGAAACCACATTTGCCAATCAAAATCTGAAAGGAAGATTTTATTACATAGAATAACATAGTCTATGATAACATTAGCTTAAATTGGGCAAAATTATTAATTGTTTACAAACAACGGAAAGGGACGTCAAGTCTTATTTCTCAGGTTTTCTTTGTTGATTTGTTAAATTTATTTTACTTTCATATATTTTGTATAAAAATTTTACTTTCCCAACAATATGATATAATTTTTATAGCCATAAACTTTGTTAAACTAAAGTATTTGACAAAACAGAAATAAAAAACCTGTGAAAGTTTACTCTCAGTCAGTCATGGAAGTCACGAGAAAATAGTGAAGGAAAACAAATCTTCACTGTTTTCAAACATTGAGTTTTGGACTCGCGAGATCAAAACTAATTGTTTTACTCATTCCTCAAAAATTAGAGCATTTCAAACAAAACTGTTTCAAGGGAAGTTTTCCACCATGACCATCTTCATACCATGTAAGTTATGTGCAAATCTGTGAACATTTATATTTCCAACCTTACCAATGTTGTACACACCTTTTAAACCAGTTAATTTTAAGATAAAAGCTTTTAAGATAAATACCTCAAAATTGCTTTTTCTTCTTATTCAGACAACTAAACTCTTATTTTCATTTTGCTCACTTTCAGGAGTGTGACAAATGCAAAAGGTAAATATTTCCATCTGTCTTTATAGAACTGTTTAAAAGCATAACAAGATATTTGGCAAACATCCGATGAATTTTTTATTTTTTGTACAAATTTTGTAACCTATTTTATCGGCCAAATACAAGCCATTTTTATCGGGCAAATACAGGCCAGTTTCATCGGGGAAAAACAAGCCACTTGTGTAAGCCAAAAACAAGCCAGTTTTATAAGCCAGATACAAGCCAGTTCAAAGCCAATACAAGTCAATTTTATACACCCAAATACAAGCCAATTTTATCAGCCAAATACAAGCCAATTATATGCCAAATACAAGCCAGTTTTTATAAGCCAAAAATGAGGGAGAACATGGTCCTTGACTGGTGTCTTGTTTATGGCAAGAAACAAAATATGTCAAGCAGTACTTTCTGCTAAACATTTCTTTGTGATGTAAAGGACCAACTTGGTTCAGAGAGAATAATGTTAAGGCTTTTTAACAGCTTTTTGGAAAATTCAGAGCAGAATTTACACAAAAAGAACAACTTGTATTTCTATTTTATTTACTGTCCAAACAAAGAAACTTGTTTTATTTCTAGGATATGTAACTTTACATTTTGAAGATTATTTTTATGGTTTGTAGGATTTGTAACTTTACATTTTGAAGATACATAATTTAGTCAGTAACACCATGTGCATGAATATAATCGCTCTATGAGTTGTGATGGTTCTGAAAAAAACAAAAACATTATGTTAACAAGTTGAGGTTTCGATCAGTATGCTGTGATTGTCTTCATGAGATAGCTGAACTCTGATGTTGTAGGCTGTTTTAGCTGCTTGATGATGCACAAAGGGCATGAAACTTGAATTTTTGCAGCTGGCTGTTCCACCTTTTAATTTGTTCTCTTTGATATTCATACTTCTAATCATTTTGTTAATTCTTTGTATTTCCTGGTGTACAGGAGACAAAAGAACAGAGCTTTTTGTTACTTTTGTGGCTCAGTGCAGAAACTACCAGTCTGTGGGCATTGTGGTAAGAATCCTGTCATTTCATTATTGTTCATGGGTTAATTGTTAAATGGTTAATAACAAATATTCATTAGATCCCTTACATTGGCCGCCATCATGGATGCCAAAAAACAGAAATGTGCGTGTGTGTACGCACCACGCACAATTTTCAGCCAATGATAGGTCTTCCTTTGACTTCAGTGAAGGCGCTGTTTGAGCTTCTGACAATGTCATATGTTGTTTTTGTTGTTGTTTGTTTAGATAATCTTCCCAACAAACAAATTCTGCAAAGTATCCACAAGGGGATATAAACACCAAGCTGGCAAAACAGCCAATCTCTCTCATACAAACATTGGTGTATCGGTCTATGATTATGAATTGCACAAATCAATAAATTGTGATTTAGTAACTAGATGATAATACCTTTTCTAGTCATTGTGAAATCAGCGGTTAGCTTGGCCAGATTTGAACCCACAACCTCGTGATGCAAGTCCAGCAGTCTAAGCAAATTTGCAAGGGGACCGGGGTCTATGCATAATTGCCTTAAATTCATCACTAAGATAAAAAATCTGAATTTGTTTAACATTAAAAGTGTACATTCTCAATTTAAAAAATTTCACATGTGTTCAAAAGTATAACAAAATACACGTTTCACAATTGAACAATTTTAAAAAGTCAATGAAACTCTCTGAACTAGCCTTTTTTCACTTTTGCAGTTTAATTTTTCCCTTTGCTTGGTTTCAATTTGCTGAAATAGGGAAAGTAAAATGCATGCAGAAGAGCGGAGATTGTGTGGTCAAGCACCCTGGGCAGTACACCACTGGTCTTAGTATGGTGGTAAGTAACATAATAATAACAAGCTACAGTAATTTAGCCCCTTTAAACATAATAATAACAATAATAATATAACGTATTTGTATAGCGTCTACTGCAGGCCAGCCTCTAAGCGCTTTAAGGTATTATTTCTTGCAAGGTATGTGGAGCTACGTTTTGAAGTATGAGGCCTGTTCATTTATAGCAACATGTAATTGTTTACAAGGTGCTGTGGCGCAATACATGTATGCAGCCAATCAAACCAGGAACACCGGGGCGAACCCCTTCTCTTTGCGATAAGTGCACTGGGTTCTTTTACGTGCATTACACAACACACGGGACCAACGGCTTTACGTCCCATCCGAAGGACGAAGCATGTGGTTAAGTGTCTTGCTGAAGGACACAAGTGGCACGACTGGGATTCGAACCCACACTCTGCTGATCAGAAACACCAGAGCTTGAGTTCGGTGTTCTTATCCGCTCGGCCACGACACGCACACGAAATATCTACATTTCCAAGGAGTCTCCAGGCCTGGAGTTTCATCATTGAGAGAGAAAGGCCTTTTTTCATTTTGCAAATGGGACTTCCATTGCAAAAATGGAGAACTTCAGGGTTTGCCTTTAACTTTTTCAGTGACTAGCCAATGGAACCAGTCAGCTTGTCATTTCAATAGTCCGCCCAGCATTTTCACTAGTCCATATTTCACATTTACTCTTTCAGTGCCTGCGTTTTTTTTGTGTTTTCACCCTAAATTGCAATTTTGTTTTAGGTTTACAAAATTCTGTAAACAATAAAATAAAAAAGTCTTACTCACCAAACAGTATGCATTTTGCTGATTTGTTGTACATTCCAAGGTGAAAAGTATTTTACAGGGTGATACATTGTGAAGTAAAGCATGTACGTTTCCTGGATCCAATTTCATAAAGCTGCTTAAGCAGACAATATTGCTTAACAATTTTCTGCTTAGCAGAAATGAGCAGGATACCAGTCACAAATTGTACACGTGACATGGTAGTTTGGCTGGTAACCCCTATTCTGGTAAGCATCATTTTGTTGTGCTTAGCTATTTTTTTGTGCTTAAGCAGCTCTATGAAATTGGGCCCTGGGGCTGCCATTGTTTCAAAGTGTAATTACAAACAAACAGACGATCATTCGACCCATGGCGGTATCGATTGCAGCTAAAAATAGAATACATTAGAAAAGCTCAGAAACTGATGCACTCTTTTGCATATTGTTGGTCGTACAATTTATGACACTTTATGAGTACATAAAATAGATCGCACATGTACGATATTGGCACTTTCGGAATACATAAAATAGATCGTACATGTACGACCTTGGCACTAAAAGAGTTGAATAGGGATGCTTTTCAACACTGAACTAGCTAGCCGGACCACTTGGAGTGAATTTTGACTGATCCTCGGGTGTTTTAACTGGCATTTGGCCAGCGGACGACTGTTAAGGGAGAATGCTGAACTTTTGAAGGGGCACCAAGGCCAAGACCAGGGCAATGGAGGCTATTGTCTCTGTGGCCTCCATATAATTCCAGGGGCCTTCTGTAATTTTGGGGTTTTTTTACAAACTTTTCAGGGAGCCATATGTGACTTTTGTGAAGCGTTCATCTGTCATGGCAGGAAATGTTTGACAACTCATGCGTGTGAGTGTCCTCTGACAGATATGGAATGTAAGGAGTGCCAACGAGGAGTATGGGATCATGGTAAGCCCCTTTCCCCTACTTGATAACTCCCCATCCACCCCCACCCCCTTCCCACCAGCCTTAACTTCGCTCCTAGCAGCCCCTACTGCCTCCCAACTAACCCCTACCTTTTCCCCACCACCTCCTTTACCACCCTACCACCCTACCACCCTACCACCCTTAACTCCCACCACCTTCCATACCACACCCACTGCCTTCCCTTCTACCCTTAACTTCATTCCTACCAGCCCCTACTGCCTCCCAACTAACCCCTACCTTTTCCCCACCACCTCCTTTACCACCCAACCGCCCTACCACCCTTGACTCCTCACCTCCTTCCATACCACACCCACTGCCTTCCCTTCTACCCTTATCTTCGCTCCTACCAGCCTTTATCGCCTCCCACCACCTCACCATCATCTAACACCTCCCCACCACACTTATCACATTCCATTTACAATAGATTTTACTTGTATTCATCATGTGGAACTTATTTAATCGCAGAACCAACCCCTACCGCCTCCCCACTACCCCTACCAATCCCTAACGCCTCCCTACCACCTCTAACAACCCCTACCGCCTCCCCACTACCCCTACCGACCCCTCTCGCCTCCCCACTACCCCTACCAACCCCTACCCCCTCCCCACTACCCCTACCAACCCCTATCGCCTCCCCACCACCTCTACCAACCCCTATCGCCTCCCCACCCTCCCTACCAACCCCTACGCCTCCCCACTACCCCTACCGACCCCTAACGCCTCACCACCACCCCTACCGCCTCCCACCACCCCTACCTACCCCATCCGCCTCCCCACTACCCCTACCGACCCCTAACGTCTCCCTACCACCTCTACCAACCCCTGACGCCTCCCCACCATCCCTACCAACCCCTACCGCCTCCCCACTACCCCTACCTACCCCTAACGCCTCCCTACCACCTCTAACAACCCCAACTGCCTCCCCACTGCCCCCGTCTGACCCCTAACACCTCAACACCACCCCTACCGACCCCTATCGCCTCCCCGCCATCCCTACCGACCCCTATCGCCTCCCCACCATCCCTACCAACTCCTACGCCTCCCCACTACCCCTACCGACCCCTAACGCTTCACCACCACCCCTACTGCCTCCCACCACCCCTACCTACCCCTACCACCTCCCCACTACCCCTACCCCTGCCGCCTCCCCTACCAACCCCTAACGCCTTACCACCACCCCTACCAACCTCCCCGCCACCCCTATCACATTCCATTCATATATTCCAGCCGTATTAATCATGTGAAACTTATTCAATCTTGGAACCTTTTTGAATATTTCCTACTCTCATGCTGCAGGTGGCCGTGTCTTTATGTGCTCCTTTTGTAACAGTGCATTATGTGAAGACGACCAGTTTGAGCATCAAGCCATGTGCCAACAGCTGGAGTCAGAATCATTTAAATGTAGGTATCCTTCAGAATATTCTCCAAAATTTATTCTTCGTTATTCTTTATAAACCCTTATCCTCCCAAATCTTTCCATATCCTCTTTGCTGAAATGATGGATTCAAAAGGACCGAGGGTTGTAGGCCCAAATAACAATTGCGTATCACAGTGTCAGGCATTCCAATCTTATCCAAGTCCAAACAATTTGGTGTGGAGTGACATTGGAGAGGAGGATAGTGGAGGATTGAGGTCACCTGTAGGCAAAAAGGCCTAGGGAGTAAGGATGAATGCTGTGATGACAAACCATTGCCGGCTTAAAAAAGTATAAATTCAGTTCAATTCGACACTTATTTCCATAGTGGCGCAAAGAAATTAGGTTGAAGCAAAGACAAAGAAGTCAATCCAAATATAAGAGAACTGTAATCAGCAATGGAAACAAACCTTTTGACCCAATTCACCTGACGTCATCACCATTTCGGGAGTCAATGTCCCTGTGTATTATGCAGTGTAGTGTGAATTTTAGGTGATGCGGCGTTTACGCGTTGACTCCCAAAATGATGAGTGTGCCACAGTCACTGCATGTGAAGTTTGTGCAAGGGGGTCAGTATGGGGCACTTTCAGAAGCCAAAGGTAGGCTTGTATAAAGCAATAAACAAACACAAATCAATGGACAGCCCCAGAAAAAGAAAACCCCAAAAAATAAACACCCCAATAAAACAATCGGCCAGACAGATGGACGAACGGGACACACGCACACACGCGGCTCTGTGTTACAATCAATCGGTGAACATTCCTTTGTTCTGTGCACTTAAGAAAAAACATATTCTTCAACACTGTAAAAACGTTGTGTGGACATGTGTAAGTCCACATAGTGTTTTGAGTCCCTGTATGGTGTGGACTTTGTTGTTCTCAGGTCCACACTTTGTACGTAATGCTTAAACACATTTTTCAACCTGATAAATCAAGGACTTCTCCGTGTTCTCCCATTGTTTAGACTTTTTTTCCGTAATGTCCTCATTGGTTTTGTGCACAACAGCGAACAGAGGACAGTTTCTCTCTGTCAAAACACCCGGATCCCTTTTGTTAAAATCCTTGATTTCAACAGGTAGAAACCCCCCACCCACCTTAATGAGGAACTGTGAAATATATTGCTTGCTTTTAAATTAAGTCTTTCTTTGCTTTGTTGCAGGTGCTTCGTGTAACAGGCTAGGACAGTATTCCTGTCTCAGGTGTAAGGTAAATATCCTTCATGATATTCATTGCCTGAAAGTCTCAAACCGAGTTGTCTTCAAAATACTGACCTTAGTTTTCAAATGTCTTAGTACTGAGACTGCACCTTTATACTTATAGGAACTCATTCAACTGTACAAGGCAGCCAGAAGCCTCCGATCATCTACAGATACCAAATTACTCGTTCTGACCAAAACCCATACTATCGTACTATGGGAAGGTAGTACATTCTGCTCTACCAGCCAGTCTCCTAGTGGATGATACCCATGCCTACATCCTTACAGACTGTGAAGGGGTAAACCCTGTTTCAGCCCCAGGAGTAGGTGGCAACGTGCCCCTGGTGGCAGTTGATTTGGGTCGATAGCCCAAATCCGTTAACTGTAGCACAAATCCGTTAAGTGTAGCCCTCACCTTGAAATGGCCGTCTGGCCTTGTGATGTTAGGCGATCTCTCATAAACTATCAAATTAAAAAAAACTACCACTGGCGACAAAAGCTTCAATGCTGCTGCCCCAAAACTCTGGAAAAATTTACCCTACAGTATCCGCCACTCTAACTCACTAGCAGCTTCCAAAAAAATCTCTCAAAACTCTCTTGTTTAATTGCTCTGTTTATATTTCTCTTTTTGCTTGTTGTTTAAGCGCTGTTTTACTTTTTCTGGCTAGTGAGAGTGCTGTATAAATTCTCTGTATTATTATTATAAATATTAAAAAATTACGTAAATTTACTTTTTTGTGCACTTCATTTTTACGAGAATAGGAGATGGTGTCTCCACAATTGCACTCAGCATTAATGCTAAAAATAGAAACCAAATATGACGATGTCACGCAAGCATGTACTGTACTACTGTGCTCTGGCACGCCGCTCGCGTGAGCGGTGGAAAGTTTTGTCCGACATCCAGGTGTTTTGAGCAAAAGTGACGTCAGTGCAGAGTGCTATTGCAGATCAATTTTTGTCATTGTTTCGGCTGAAAAGATCAAATTATAGAATATTAATTTTTGCAAGGACAACATTTTGAAGGATATTTAGTTGTAGCAAAGGGTATTGTTTTTCATTTTTAAGGCTTTCAACTGTAAAATAAACTTCTTTTTTTAACGCTCTTTCGCATACAATTTCTTTTTGTATTCCAGATTTGTTAGCAGGGAACAGCGAGGATAGTTTGTGGTTTCATCAACATTAATTCCTCATTAATTGAATGTTTTTTCCCCAGATTTGTTACTGCGACGATCACGTTAGACGGAAAGGATTCAAGTACAATAGAGATGATGCGATGCCGTGCCCAAAGTGTGGCTTTGAAACAAAAGAAACCAAGGATCTTAGTATGTCAAGTAAGTACATGCAGTTATTGAATAAATGTTAAATTTGCATCAGGGAAAAAGGATATGATTTGGTTTTACTCATACACCGATGTGTGTGAAGCACTGTATACTCAGTACTTTCCTGAGCCCTGTGAAAAAAATCTCAGGCATATTACTCAGGTGGGATTCGAACCCACGACATTTGCCATTCTAGAGCAGATGTCTTACCATTAGACCACCGAGATTGCCCAGTAGATACAGGCAGTTTGAATCCTATATTTTAGCAGCAGGTACCGCAACAATTTAATAGATGATAAATTTGCATCGGGAATAAAGAATATTATATTTGGTTTTACCCTACACCGATGTGTGTAAGCACTGTATACTCAATACTCTCCCGAGTCCTGAGAGAAAAAACCCAGGCATATTACTCGGGTGGGATTTCGAACCCACGACATTTGCCATTCTAGAGCAGATGTCTCACCACTAGACCACCAACATTGCCTGGTAGCTAGACGCAGTTTGAATCCTATATTTTAGAAGTGAGAGGATGCAGTATGCAGTGTTTTGAGGTAGTGAATGTAACCAGGGGTTTTTACTGTTGTTTTCGTTTCGTTTACAGCAAGAAAAGTTGCATTTGGTCGGCATGCCAACAATGGAGAAGAGGAAGGTTACAGCTTTGGATACACCAACGACGAGGATGGTGAATATGCCAGCAATGGTGAGTTTAAATCATACCAGCTAACAAGTTATTAATCTTCATTAAAGCAGTGACTGTGACAAAGTGAAAGATACAAATTTGAGCCCGCCTAAAACTTAAAATTGTTCCGACGCTTCAAGCAGAAGTGTAAGATATATATCACATTAAAGAGAACGAGGTGCTCTTTTCAGTTGTATACAGTTTGTTGTGGATATGTTTATGTGCAAGGCAGTAACTGATGTATGTTTAGGCAGGAACAGTTTTTATGTGCTGTGACCGGTACAGATCTTCATCTCGGGTTCCCCAAGGTTAGTGCAAAAATCTGTGCAAGAAGAGTCAGGTTTGCAGGGCGCTGCTACGGTCACCCTGAGCTTACAGCCAGCAAGCTTGAACTTAGGGAGCTCGAGCAAGGTCGAGCCCAAAGAGGTCGAGGTCACCTGACTTATGTTGATTTACTAAGAAGGGACACTGAGTTTGTGACAGCTGGTGAAATATCTATATGCATGAGGGACAGGGAGATCTGGGGACACTCGAAATAGAAGGAGAAGAAGAAGTCAGGCGGGTATGGGTTAACAAATTTCACATTGTCTATAAATCCTTTGTTGTTCTCGTTTATTGCAGACTATGGTTTCTATGGAGGAGGTGCGGCTGGAGGATCCTACGACGATGACGATGACGATGATGATGAAGATGATGAGGAGGAGGATGAAGATGAAGATGAAGAAAGTGGAATGGCTAACCATCTAGCTGCTCTAAACATAGGAACCACCTATGGTACTTAAGGTATAACAAAAATAATATAAGTTTGGATTTCAATGGTCAGGACTATGATGAAATTTAAGGTCGAGTAATAAACCACAAGGGGAAACTGACGGGGTAAATATTTTATAATTTTGGGTTGAACAAAGGAAAATTGACACAAGCGGGACTTGATTCTGTGACTTCCTGATTAACATGCCAGTGCTCAACCAATTGAGCTATTTAGCTCTAATGATGGCGGTTTCCCTTTTTTTCAATATCATTGTTCGGGGGTGCCAGTCAGAAGCCATTCAACCTGTAACTGCCGTGTAGCCAGGGATCACACCCAAGTTTACGATACAACCTGGGAAGTGGCAGCAGAGGGATCACCTTAAGGGATGCAACTTTTTATTTTAAATATCAAGTAATAAACCACAAGGGAAACTGACTGAGTAAATTTTAAATAATGTTTCTTTGTTCAACCCCAAATTAAATAAATTTAAGGTCAGTAAACCATGTATGTTAATGTTCCATTGGTTTAACCTAAACTTTGGTTCTGGGTTCAACTCATAATACTGCTATGAATTATTATGTTTTCCTTCAGATCGTGGCCAAACTTCATAAAGCTGTTAAGCATCAGAATTTGCTAAGCACAGAAAAGTCTTGCTAAGCAGAAATGGGTTATCAGCCAAGATACAGTGCAATGTAGAATGATTGTGACTGGTATTCTGCTAATTTGTGCTTAGCAACAATATTTTCTGCTTAACAGTTTTTTTGAAAATGGTCCCTTAATTTTCCTGTGTTAGATCTTTATCATGCTGCCACCATCTTGGTCTTGTTCCCTGACTACTATGGCAGTAATGAATAATGACTTTCATTTTAACTTAAAAGGGTCCTGACTATTTTGCCCTTCCAGCCTCACTTTGGTTACATTCATTTGAATGCGAGAGAAACAAGATGGTTGCACCGTTATTAAGTTCTGCTGTCACTAATCGAAAATGGCTGCTTTACGGGAAATTGTTTGATGCCTTCACTAAACGGTCTATTTTTAAACGCCTGTAACTTCAAATGCATGTTTTAAACAGGGCTTAACCCTCCTACTGTCTGACCGTTCAATCTTATGTGGTGAATGCATCTACAGAGTACACAGTCAACCCTCTTACTGTCTGACCATTCAGTATCATCCACTGTGGTTTTGAATGATTGGTAGACTATGCCAGCCTGCAAAATTATATAATCTACACAGTACATAGTCAACCCTCCTACTGTCTGACCATTCAGTATCATCCACTGTGGTTTTGAATGATTGGTAGACTATGCCAGCTTGTAACATTATATAATCTACACAGTACATAGTCAACCCTCCTACTGTCTGACCATTCAATATCATCCACTGTGGTTTTGAATGATAGATAAACTATATAACAACCAGCCATGTGATATGTAGTGAATGTATCTGCAATGTACACTTATTGTACAGTGTTAATTCTGTGCACAGTTGTGCCACCATACACAAACCTTTCAGTAGAATTGTTTCAAATGATCGGTCAACTCACTGGAAAATGTTACCAAGAGTTGAAGGGTTAATTTCACTGAGCTTTTTAAGCAGGAAATGCTACTGATCAAATTTCTGCTTACGATAACTAAGTGGGGAACCAGTCACAAACATTACACATGTGATGTTTTGGCTGGTAACCATTGTCTGGTAAGCAACATTGTTTGGTGTTACGGCAGTTTTGTGCATTAAAGGGTCTGTATAGGTTTGGTAATGACTCTGAAAATGAATGGCAACAAAAACTTCCTTGGTAAGAAGTACAGCAACTTTGGATAATATAATGCATTTTGAGAAACTTTTCACTTCAAATTACTGCGGTTATGGAAAAAGATATCACTTTTTATTCCCCAAAATTTGAATCTGAGAAGCGTTACCACAATAACGTTTCTCAGAGTGTGTATTCCAGGCATCTGAGACCTCCGCAATTACGCGGAAATCCGCATTTTTTATTTTCCCATTCCGCGTTTTTCTTGCGGGCTCCGCTTTTTTCCCGTCTCCGCCGTGAGTGGCCGGCCCGCGTTGTTTATTTTGTTTTACCTCCAACATCGGGCAGCAAGTAATTTTACTGCACAATACTCACACAGAGAATGGGAACCTTGCATCGGGAAGCACCTTAATTGCGATTTTATTTTGACGAGTGAGTCGAGACCCGGTAAAATGCTCCGCGTTAGGCTTTGATTAAAGCTGTTGTTGTTCATTTTTCGTTAAGCGCGATGTCCCATTATACTTACCCATGGTGTCGTCCTGTTCCACCAAGAGAGGGCACATTACTAAAAAATGTATTATAAAGCCAACACCTTGAGCCAAGACTAGGCACACACGGTCTTTCATGTGTGTGTGGTACCCATTGATCTCTATTATACCTGACTGTAGCGCTGGCCCAAATTTCGGACACGTACAAATAGCGCTGGCCAAAAATCCGGACACGTACAAATAGCGCTGGCCCAAAATCCGGACACGTACAAATAGCGCTGGCCCAAAATCCGAACACTGAAAAATAAAGTTTTCCTCGTTTTTTTCCATGACCTGCTCACATGCCTGGTATTCCAATTGCAGATTATTCTTCCTGCGTGGACACAACCGCTCCAGATTTTCAAAAACGCTACCACCTTTTGAAATGAAATTTTCACAGGTTAGTTTAATGGTATATATCTACAACTATATAGGATTGAAACAAACAGTGGGGTCCAATTATCAAACGTATACAATCCCTTTAAAACAAATGACAACCGAGACTCACTTGAGATGCGTGATCGTAGCAGCTCAAAGAAAACAAAGTCAGGGTGATCTGGTCAGAGTGACTTTCTTTTAACCCATACCTGCCCAATTACAGATTTTCTGTGTAACACACAGACGCTGTAATAGCGCCTAACTACGGGAAAACCTGTTGATGAACAAGACTTTAGTGTCTTTCTTTGTACTCTCACTACTAGTGATATGAGATGGGAAACACGACAAAATATATATCACATTGAAGAGAATGAGGCGCTCTTTCCAATAGTAGACAGTCTGTTGGGATATGTTTATTTGCAAGGCAGTAAATAATGAATGTTTATTGTAATGCAGCAATAAGGGTTAATTTGGGCTGAGGCAGGAACAGTGTTTATGTACTGTGACCAGTCAGGCAGATTTGGGTTAAACAAAATACTTGTAGGTTTACCAATTTATGTATTAACAGTTGAAATAAGGAACTCATTTACTTGTGGGTATGCCTTTTTTAAGATAAGTTTTAAAATGCCATTTGCATTTTTTATTGACAAGTTGAACTGAAAACATTTGATGGATACACTATAAAAGGAAACATTCTTGTGCTTATTTGTTTATGGAATTTTCGTTTTGATTGCGCGTAGCAACGGGGGTGGCTGGCTGGCCATGGCTGTTCCACTTTCTGCTTCTGTTTAGCAGATTCAAGAATTCAGACATAATTAAAATTTTTAGCCAAAACCAAGTGGCAGTGGTGAGTCTGGATCTTTTCAAGTCTTCTTTAAAAATATATTTGTCAAGATTTTTTAAGAAGCGTAAGTAAAGATGGAGAAAAAGTGCTGGCCTACAGTGGAACTCTTAGGGCCTTGTCACACGAGGCAACTTTTGCAGGCAACTTGGAGGCAACCATGCTGCAGTACATGCTACAGGACCACTTTGGTAGCATATGAATCATTTTTCAAACAATGTCGTATGATCCCGTGAGATTCAAATGTGAATGGATTCTCTTCTTGGAGATTGCCTGGAACTGGTTGCCTGTAAAATTGCCTCGTGTGGAATTACCCTAATGCTACATGTATAAGGCACCTACACAGGACACAATATTCATACCAACAAGTATATAGAATTAATATTTTCAAAAAACATTTTTGTTTCCATGGGAAGGGATGATACACCCCTCCCCAACCACTGCCGAGGTTGATGGATACTGTTGTCAAGATTTTTAGACGGATTAGTGCCACTGCTCACATGGATTGTAACTAAATGGTCGCCCCACTTCAAACCCTTTCATCAACCATTTATTTTATTGATAAGTTGATCAAATGGACACATTAATTGTTTACTCTTTTTTTTTGCAAATAAAAGTTCACAATATCACACTCAAGAGTGATCTTTTCAATTCTGAAAACTGTGTGGTCGTGCGATCTTTATTTTTTGATTTACAACTATCTTTCTGAAGGGATTTAAACGGTCGCTAGCGTCCAGTCAGCGCACGAAAGAGTTAAACACCTTGCTTCGCACCTGGTAAGGGCACTTTCAGTTTCTTTACCCCCCTTTGCTTACAATGCAAAGAAGGTAAATTTTCTGCTGCTACTAATTCCTAAATCGAAAAAAAAAAAACGTACAAACCGTACAAACCGTATTAAATGTTCAATACTTATTTTGTGTCAACATTTATTCTATAAAATACTCTGCTATAATATCAGTTTTACAACCACTCAATGCGCATATTGTATTAATATACACAGTCAAATAAACAAAACTATATAATGTTCTTAAAACTGAATTCATTTACAAAATTTGACATTTTTAAGTGTCAAATAAAATTATAAAATACATTGAAATCAAACACACTTTTTATATACAATCAGTGTCAATCAGTCTAAGGAATATCTAAGCTTTGGCAACTTTTTTTTATATTTTGTTTGTTAAGTATTTTGTTTTAGACTCTCTAGTGAGGTATGTGGTAACATGGGATGAATCTCTCTTATGAGTTGTGGTGGTTAGTTGTGGTGGTTCTGAAAAGATACAGTGGTGTAAAACAACTCGCCGTTTCGATCAGTATGCAGGGGTGAAAATCCACAAGACTGCAGAGCTTGTAGCTCAGAATGTTTGCTGGACCAGAATTTGTTTTACAAGACCCGAATTGAAATGATAAAGAAAAATACCTTCACAGTTTAACATTTGGACTGTTTCAATTTGAACAATCATTAAGAGAAGATTAATTTCATTTGTATTATGGGTAAGTATTCTTCACTACTGAACAGAATTGAAAGATATAAAATATCAGACTGAAAGTCAACATTTGAACACAAACACAAGACCGCCAGACTTGTCCAGTCATGAGTTTACTGGCCCGATGCTAAAAATACTGGCCTCGGGCCTGCGGTCCAGTGTTAAATTTGAGCCCTGGTTTGGTCTGGTTGTCTTCAGGAGAATGCCGGACTCAGATGCTCATTGGAAAAGGCGGGAAAGCTGGAACAGATCCTGTGGGCAAGGATTAGCTTTATGATGGCTGGCAGATGAGGGATCGAGGCACCATAATTCATAGGAGAGAGATTGTTTATGTACCTAGTGTTACTTCAAACCTTTACTAGATTGTATTTCCAGCAAGCAAAGTTTCAAACCCTACTTGTATTATAATTATCTCAAATTTAAACCAAAACTTTATCTGAAGGGAATTAGTCTGTCTCCCTTCGGTGTTGCAATGGAGAACATTTGTCATCAATGTGCATTTAGCTTGGGAAATTTTTCATGCAGAAACGTTTCTCAGATTGAAATGTTTTTGAATCCCTCTCTCTTAAATAACATTTCTTTGAAAGGGAATTGTTTCTCAAAATGTTATACATTATCAACAGCTGCAGTGCTTCTTACCAAGTAAGTTGTTATGGTCATTAATTTTTGGAGTATTTACCAAAGGTATACCCTCCCTAGGCGCCACATCTAAACTGCTCACAAAAAGTTAGGAAACTTTTTTAAATCATGTATATTTTTATTATTTATTACCCTCTTGTATTATGTTGCATATCAATAGAAAGCTGAAGTGTTCTTCTTTAAAATGATACCAAATGTGCAATGATGACATGTTGCTGGACTTGGCCACATTAATGAGAATGAGACAAAGTCACAAATCAAATGTGCCAAAATTAGCAATTTTGTGTTACTTTGTGAACAAACAAATTGACACTGTAATTCAAACATGCGGTAATTTTGGCACATTTGATTTGTGACTTTGCCTCATTGTCATTCATGTAGCCAAATTCAGCAACATGTAATCATTGCAAATGTGGTATCATTTTAAAGAGGAACACTTCAGCTTTGCATTGATATATAACATATACAAAGAGAGTAATAAATAATAAAAATATACTTGATTAAAAAAAGTTTCCTAACTTTTTGTGAGCAGTTTATTTGTTAGCGCTCATTGTCAAGCTTGTCTACCTGATACCCGCCACAGAACTAATTGATCATTTTTGGAACAACACTTATACTTACAAACATTTTTTTACTACAGTAAGCACAAAGATGTGCTTACCGGTAAACAGCTTTATTAAATTGGGCCCTAGTGCAAGATCTTTGTCTAGTTTTTAGTCTCCATTCCTCTACCCATCAATACATCCATACATATCCAGTTTGATCCCCGGAAACATATCATACTCATCCACAAAGATAAACACATATTGTGCATAAATCACTTCACCCATTGAGTGAGAAGTCGTGCTGGTAACAGATGATACAGAAAATTCCTGAAAAACAAATTGAAATAAATTGATTAAGTAATATCAAATAGTTTCATCGTTTTTAAATATTTGCCAACTGGCCTTCTTATTCTATGGAGGAAAGTTAGAGGGTTATTTAATTTTTGCACAAGCCTCGTATTCTACGTGCATTGAAAACTGTTAAGGGTTAAGAAAAACAATGAAACACAATAGACAAAAGGGTTTACAAGGGCCAAGTTCGCGCAAGGAACAATGGTTAACGAGTGGTTGTTCAGTGACATACGTAGGGCATGCGCACAGAAGTTGAAGTGTGAACGACTGTAGTCATGTCATGTCAACACGACCGGCGACTCAACATACGTTATCAGTTTCTTATAACTGGTTCACTCTGCACTGTCCTATGAAAACGGCTATTAGTAACCAGCGATGCGACCATGCCCAGTAGGCTGGTTCCAAATAGTCGACTAGAGTGGTCCAACTATCATCGACTAGACAGAGTTCGGGCTAAGTTAGTCGAACTATGGTCAACGATAGTCCTTGCGCGAACTTGGCCAAGATCGTCAAGGCTTTGAGCCCTTACGGGCTCACATGCTAGGACTGAGGGCGCAAGCGGTGTGTTTGTGGGGGTCGCGTAGCTAGCACTGCGTGAGTGCGTGGTGAGAACATGGTGTGCTCTTTTCGAGTCTGTCGCGCAGCTGGGGTTGCATCACATTCGGGTGGCTGGGGTTATGTTTAGTAAGCAAAGCTATCCCACAGCCTTGAAATCAAGGCTATTCTTGGTGATGTGTCCAAACTAAATACCCTTGTCCATGGCTGGGCAACATCGGGCCTGGGGTCCAGTGTAAAATTCGAGCCATGTTGTGCATTATTATGGGCATCACACACAGCCTCAGCTTCCCATACTCGAGTGATAGAAAACAAAGATGGCGTCTCAGACCAACCCCATACCTTAGCAACCAATAAGCCTCTCTCAGTCACAAGCTGGATGTCTTGGTCCAGGGCCAACTGGTACCCGACTCTGAATTTAGTGACGCCAGTGTGTTGGTTCATCCCGCTGATGTACATTCCTTTAGTCTCGATCTGAATACAAATCAAAGCAAAAATGCAAATTTCATTTGTGTAGACCTTTCTATTGCAACGTCACAGCCCAAGTTTTTTTGCCAACCAAGGTTGGAAAAACTATGGGAAGCCATGAATGCAAAACAAAAACAGATAGCCACAGTTATGTAACAATGTTACCGAATATTCAAAAATAGTTTTAATCTGTTGGAAACAAAGCAACCAATCATAGGATGTATTTTTTTGCAATCAAAACTTTGCAGAAATGCGGAATTTGGTCACAACATCCGTCAACACGATTGAATGTTTTGCTAACATTCGGCCGTCCATCCCAACCAGCGCGATTTTTTTATCAACAACAGAAAGGTCCATAATGTGTTCCAGTCATCCTCAGCATGGTAGAAACCAAGAGGGCGCCCTACAGTTAACTGTCGTGACCTATCACTAACCAGTGATCATGAAGCATTGTTGGTAATGCCCAAGTTCACTTGATTAAAAAAAATGTATAGACCCTTTTCAAAACAACAGCCTGGGCCCATACTCATAAAGCATGTAAGCACAAAAAACTTGCTAAGCACAGAAAACTCTTGCTTAAGAAAAATAGGTTACCAGCCAAAATACCATACAGTTACCATTGCTGTGACTGGTACCCCACTCATTTCTTAAAAGGAATTTGCTAAGCAGAGTTTTCTGTTAAACAGCTTTATGAAATTGGGCTTTGGGCTCCGGCTACTGCTTAGGCTTTGCCCGCCTCTGCCTGACTCTTTGAAGCCTATACTGAAAGCACACATTTTTGACTGAAGGAGCCTAAGCCGGAGCATAAGCCAAAGCCGGAGCACAAGCCAAAGCCCAAGTTTCAAAACTGGGCCTGCTTGTACAAAACAAAAGTGAATTATTGAAATTTGTGTTTAAAAAAACCAACCCTGTTGAAAGAGCGCTTGCTTCCAAGATTTATCTCCAGCTCAAAAGGGATGCTGACGCCAATGTTGGTGAAATTTGTCAGCTCAATGGTCGGGTTCTGGTCCAGAGCATCAAACCAGAGGCCGTAATCGTCAGTGGCATCATTGTTGTGCATCGGGGTACCAGACATCTGGCTCTTGGCAAGTCCAAATGCTAGATTGCAGTCTGTTATAAACAAAGTGAAAATAGTGGTAATGATAATAATATTAACATGGTTATCATAAGAAGAAAAAAATTATCCCATGAAATAAATCGAGGCGCTCGATAAAGGAAACAAAAACAGTCGGCGTGTCGTGGCCGAGCGGTCTAGTTCACCGTACCCAAGCCCTGGTGTTGTCAGCAGCAGAGTATGGGTTCGTTACCAGGTCATGACACTTGTGCCCTTGAGCAAGGCACTTAACCATAATTACTTTGTAAAAAGATGGAAAGGTAGTGCATTCTGCTCTACCAGCCAGGCTCCTAGTTGATGATACCCATGCCTACATCCTTTCAGACTGTGAAGGGGTTAACCCTGTTTCAGCCCTAGGAGTAGGTGGCAATGTGCCCCTAGTGACAGTTGATTTGGCTCGACAGTTCAAATCAGTTAAGTGTAGCCCTCACCTTAAAGTGTCCATCCGGCCTGGGTGATGAGAAGCAATTATAGTTAAGTGTCTTGCTCAAGTGTCATGACCGGGATTCGAACCCACACCCTGACGACTCGGCAACCAGAACTTGAGTCCAATTCCTCAAACCGCTCGGCCATGACACCTCTGATGTATTTACAAAATATTTCAGATATATTTCAAAATTTGAAAACTTACCACCAGCATAGTACACAGATTGCGTTCCGAAACCACCGCACGGATAGCCCTCAGTCCCGCAGGTGTTGACGCACTGTGCTGCGAGAACCTTGTTATTTTTCATGGACGTACCGCAAGCACACTCCCCGGAACTCTGAGACATACCCACAAGCTGGTAACCGAGGTTCAAACAGTACGTGGTGCAGTTCCCGATGTCCAGACCGATGCTGGTAGTCGTGGTGTCGTTGACGTCCCCCTCAGAAAAACAGCCAATCATTTTCGCTGGCTCTGTGTGAAGTTATTATCAAAGTGAGTTAATCCAATGTTGTATGATGACAACACCCGTTGTAAACTATTTATGTCAATGGATCACTATGTCGTATCGAAATCATTACTTTTTGTTAATATATATGTAGGATGCCGGGTGTGCCTTCGTTGTTCTTGGGCCTGGCACAACTTTCTTGTTTGTACATTTTGCTGTGGAGGCTTAAGTTTGTGTCCCTGCTGACCTTTGGACATTTAAGACATTCCATGTGCACGTACCGAGAGCAGGGCTAAAATTTTACACTGGACCACCGGCCCGAGGCCAGTGATTTTAGTGTCGGGCCAGTAAACTCAAGACAGGACAAGTTTTTTTCAATTCAACATCGTTGTCTCAAAAGAATGATGTTTCAAATGTTGAATTTGAGTCTCACAAATATCTTCCAATCCTGCTGAGTATCACCCATAAAACAGAAGAGATCAATCTTCTCTTGGTGTGTGTTCAAATAAAATAGTTCAGATGATAAAACTGTGTTCTCATTTTGATTCTAGTCTCTTCGAATTTTGGTTCTGGTCTTGCAAGTAAAATCCCAGTCCAATAAAGTTTCTGAGCTACAAGTCCTGTTGTCTTGTGGATTTTTCTCCCAAATTCGAGCCCTGGAGAGTAATTTCAAAATAGTATTGTGTTCTGCTGTTCTCTCCTTCTGTACTCTGAGGAATAAATTAGTTGCTATATCTTTTATATTTGAGATGTCAGCATGTGGATTTTTTATTTTTGGTGAATGCTCATTTCAGTAGAGGATGATTCCTTCCTCCCCCGCTAACTCTAATTATGGTCAACCTCTTACCATTTCTGCATTTCAAACGGAATTTGTAATCCTGACACTGCGGTGAGACTTTGTCCAGCCTCCACGTTAGCCGTGCGTACGTCTCGTTAACCGTGACATTCCTGACGAGGCTCAACGTCTCGTTGTTACACATCAGGTACCCATTCTCTGGGTCGATGTTCCCATCCACCACGGTTGTATTTCCTAGGGTTGAATTACCCATTGTTCCGTTAACTCCACCCGTTGTTGAATTGTCTACGCTGCCTATTGTTGAATTGCCTGTCGTTTCATTGAGCATCGTTCCATTAACTGTTGTCACATTTGTCATCGTCTGATTGGCCATTGTCTGGTTCCACATGGATGTTTCGTTGCTTGTGGTGTTGACCCATTCACAGGCAAGCTCAGTGACATTATAGTCTTCTTCAATTTCAACAAACCGCCAGTCAGGAACAGTGAAAGTTACGTTCACATAATAAACCTTTTACAAAATAAAAATACAAGTTGTTTTATTTCAAGGTATGGTCATAGATTGTTTTTTGTCAATGTAATGCTGATTTGTTGGCAAAATTATCAAGAAAGACAAGGAAGGAAGTTTCAGTTTTAGATGTGGGAGGAAAACCCCCCAAAATGAATCCAGGGAAAACCCATGCAATAAGGTAGGGACTGCAAACCAAATCCAGATAGTGCCCCCTGCAGGATTGGAACCATGGTCCTAGAGGTGGAAGGCAAGGAAAGAAACCACTACGCCAACCAAACAACCCGACATTGTGAGGGATTGAAATTCTGACTTTAGCTGTACATTTTTCTTAACGAACCTGCAAGTTCTGTGTGCAGTTGATTCCTCCATCCAGTGTACATTCCACGTTGAACTGATCTCCAGTTTCGTTGAAGGGTGTGTCCCGCGACTGACATTGGATGTCCAGAGGATTGGCACAAATCCAAGGCATGGTGTCGGCGACTTCTTGGGTCGTCTCGATGTCATTGCCGTCTATCCAGGGGGCGTCAAAGTTAAAGAACTCGGACCAAAACTCTGTGACTGTGGGAATAAGAGTAAACTTAAATGAAGTGATTTTGAGGATTATTTGTGAGGGACAAAGTCAGTTGGAAGATGTATTATCGGTGACATCTCTATGTTCCGATAAAAATATATTATAAAAAAAAAAACTTGATTTACAAGCTAAAGGTAGGGTGAGTGTAGGGTTAGGAATTGCGGTAACACCATGTAATAATCTCTCTGTATGAGATCTGATGCTCTCAAAAGACAACAACTAAGCGTTTTTATAACAGCCCCATCCCATTTTTTACTAAAATTTTAAACAAACGATTCTGGTGCTTTGGGTACTGGTACTTTTTAATGTTTTGGTTTTTTTGCTCTTGGGTTTTTATTGCTTATTGTTTATTATTTATAATTTATATAATAATAATATTTATCACAATAATGATAATGATAATAAGTAACGTTTTTCTTTTAACCGCTCTCTGTACTTTTAAAAATGTTTGTAAGAATGCAACCAATTTGGCCTGCGGGCTGCAATTTGTGTTTTTTTAATAAAATATCATATTATCAAATAAATATCGAACAACTCTGTTAACAACTGAGTCAATTCTTTTCAGAACAAACACAATTCATTGAGACATTACACAGTGTTACTGCAAACTTTACAAGATTGTATCCTCCAGTCCCCGGTTTTCGGGGTACCATAGCTTTTTCTTTGAATTGATATTACAAGTGCAACTTAACGGTGGAAGGTTACCTGTCTCCAAGTTTAGGTCAAGGGAGAGGAGACTTGATGTTTGGCAAGTAGAAAATGTTACGTTGTCTCTAGGAGTTGTTTACATCACGCGCAGTGACGTGAAACTTATGCCTTGATTATGAGGGGCACCCCGAATACAGGACCTCCTACGATATTCCCACCATGTAAAGTTTCAAATCCTAAATATTAACCCATGTTTTGTTTTTCTCTTTAGATTTTAGTTTTTTATCTCGTTGGCGCCAACATTGCTGTATCTGCCCCCAAAGCTGACCCACAATAAACCATTTGTGAGTTAGATTTCAATTTTGTCTGGTACAATGACTTGCTTGATTACAAGTTATTAATTCAATTTGAAATCCTCAGACTATCGAGACAGTTGCTACGTCACATGATTCGAGGCAAGCTTTTGCATAGTTACGGAAGAGACGGTGAACACCCGTACACAATTTTGAATGAATGTGTATGGCACAATGATACCAGGGTTTGCTCATCTGGATGTTGCTATACAAAAGCTTTCCCTGAACCATTTGACGTAGCAACTGTCTTTATAGCCTGAGGAATTCAAATTTAAGCGGTAATTTGTGACTAAGCAAGTCATTGTACCAGACTCTATTCAAATCTAGCTCACAAAAGGCTTATTCAGTCACATGTTTTCTGATGGTGACTGCTTTATATTCCGACAACCCAATGCTCCGAAAAACCCTTCGTGATTTACATGCTAGGGTTAGGGTTAGGGTTAGGGATAGGGTTAGGGTTAGGGTTAGGGTTAGGGTTAGGGTTAGGGTTAGGGTTAGGGTTAGGAATAGGAAATTACACTAGGGGTGTTGGAGCATAGGGGTGTCGGAACATAGGTGTGTAACTGTTTGTGATACTTACCAGTACTATCCATCTGAAAAATGGAGTATGTGTTACTGCCCCCACAGTACTTTCCCATATCGTCCCCTCCAGGGCAGGCCATGTTACACTGCGACGCATCGTCGTACGTCAGTCCAACCAAGGAGTTATGGCACACACAAGTCGATGCGTTGAATAAGGCGGTAAACTGGTACCCAGCGTCGCGGCACTCCTCGATGCATTCTCTCACTGTCACGCCTGGGTAGGCAGGGGTGGTAGACGGGGGTGCTTGGGTGGTTGCGTTGACGCCACCGGGGGTAGTGATTGGCTGGGTGGTAGTTGGAACTTGGGGGGTGGCAACGGACGGAGTGTAGCTTCGGATCTCGTTGCCATTTTGGATTGATCCCGAGAAACAACCTCTGTAGGATGTACCAACCGAAGAGGAACCTAAAAAAATGGAATTGAAATCAAATATCAATATTCAATTTTCACGGTAAAAATTTGATTGGGCTCTACAGTAGGTAGGCCTATTACTCATTCTATACTGTTTGCACTTCAAGTTAACTCTTAATACACAATACATAACTTCGGCCGCTTTCAAATAAACTTACGAAACCTGAAGAAGCGGAGCCCAAGCCAAAGCTCTGGTTTCAAAAAGTGCCAAAGACATCAAGTTACACATGTCAAGTTACAAAAATCCTAAGATGTGGAAGCCAATTGCATTCTTTGGTTATTCTTCCTACTTCATTTAGTATCTAACACAATTCAAACTGCAATAAACAAGTTAAGTACTGATTGTTTTTTATCTTAAGGAAAGGGGATGTTATGGAGTGGCATTAATAGGCCAACGTAGCCTTGCTTTATGATGATGTCATGTGCTATAAATAAACCACTTTCAGTGAATGCTACTACTGGAGTCCTACCGTCTTTAGATCCGTGGACACTCCAAAACTTCTCCTCTCACCACCATTTGGTGCTCGATATGAGACATGGTGTAAACCCCCGCCCCTTGTGTTTTCTTTGTGTGCTTGGAATCTCAGGAATTCTTTTAAAGGATTTTAGGGGGTACTTCTGTACAAGAGGGAAATAGTGTGTTGAAGTATGGGAACATTGGGAGGGTGACACCCTCTGCCCCTTAGGGCACTCCCCACTCCTTTTAGGCACACCCCTGCAAACCAGCATTCTTACCAGCCCAGTACACCGAGGCGTAGGACGTCCCTCCACAGGTCTGGCTGGAATCCCCAGGGCAGTTCGTTGAGCACTTGGACTCGTCAAACGTGTCTGTTGCCTGCATGTCACGAATACAGTAACATTTCTGACCCCTCAGTGCTGCGAAGGAGATTTGAAAGGGAACAATTAAAATGGGAACTTTTTTAGGCAATGAAACTCATTAAAATTAAGTAGATATGTGGACAAATTAATCTACTTCAAATAATTTGAGTTGGCTATTCATTGAAACTTCAAATATTTTGAGTTGGCTATTAATTAAAATGAGTCAATTCAATTTACTATGACATTATCATTGGTCATGTTTACTCTTTTATTGTATTGTACTACTATATTTTTGTCCAAAAATGATTCTGTCGTTTCTTATTGTGAGTACGGAAATAAATGTTGGCAGTTGGAATCCTATGTGATTAATAATTGATAGGAATTTTGTTCCTTACTTCCAATAAATCTTACCTGCCAATTTGAAGCCAGCCATTGAGCAGGTATCCATACAGGACGGAATTGTCATATCACTACTGGAGGATACCAGGGAAGTGTCGTAGTTTGACTCCATTTGACTCTGGTCATAGCAACCAACATAGGGGTATACTAAAATGGAAGAAAACAAATTATTTAGAGGGGCTTTATTTACGTTGCCTTTGGATTGGGTGCTTTGGGCTATAAAAAGCTTTTGATATGAAATGAATATGGTTGGAAAGACTTTTAAAAGTAGTTTGGCGTGTCGTGGCCGAGTGGTCTAGTTCACCGATCTCAAGCTTTGGTGTTGTCAGCAGCAGAGTGTGGGTTCGAATCCCGGTCATGACACTTGTGCCCTTGAGCAAGGCACTTGACCATAATTGCTTCATAAAAAGTTGGGAAGGTAGTGCATTCTGCTCTACCAGCCAGGCTCCTAGTTGATGATACCCATGCCTACATCCTTACGGACTGTGAAGGGGTTAAGCCTGTTTCAGCCCTAGGAGTATGTGGCAACGTCCCCTTGGTGACAGTTGATTTGGGTTGACAGCCCAAATTAGTTAAGTGTAGCCCTCACCTTGAAGTGGCCATCCGGCCTTGTGAGTTAGGCGATATCTCATTCAAAAAATGTTTTAAAAATATATAATGATTCACATAATTACCAATTGGAATTATGTGTTTTTTGTATTATTTCATGACAGAACTCGCTCCGCTATATTGTAGAACAAAATTGTTGATTCCACAAAATGGCAAATGGTTTATTTTATCACTACTCAGTACTCACTAATTACAACACACTGTATGTGTTTTAGTGCATGAACAACTCTTTAAAAAGGATGGGGAGTAATTCCAAACAGCAGTGTGCCCCTTTAATTTTGTTCTTCTTTTAAATTAATTAATTAATTTGTTTTATTTAACTATTCTTTTTGGGGGCAGACCTAATCAGGCCATTTAAAAGAAGACTTGAGCAATATCCCTTTTCTATTTTCAAACTCGTTAAAGAAAATACCAGACTGCTTGCTATACATTCCTCTGTAAATGGACAAGGGAAATTTGATATATACATTACTTCACTATAAATTTAAACTATGGTAATTGCTCCTTAAATGCACTGTACACGTTTGGTAATTACTTAAAATATATATTAGCATAAAAACTGACTTGGTAACGAGCAACAGAGAGCTGTTGATAGTATAAAACATTATGAGAAACAACTCCCTCTGAAGTAACGTAGTTTTTGAGAAAGAGGTAATTTCTCACTAAAATAATAAAAGACTTCTTGCAAGAAGTTTTTATTCCTAGATCTGAAAGCACACAAATTTGTACAACAAGGGTGTTTTTTCTTTCATCATTTTCTTGCAATTTCGATGACCAATTGAGCCCAAATTTTCACAGGCTTGTTATTTGATGCATATGTTGGGATACACCAAGTGAGAACACTGGTCTTTGACAATTACCAAACGTGTTCAGTGCCTTTAAAAGAAGACTTTTCAAACTTGTTAAAGAAAATACCAGACTGCTTAATATACATTCCTCTGAAAATGGACAGGGGAAATTTGATATATAATTCACTATAAATTTAAATTATGGTAATTGCTCCTCAACCTACCGTTACACTCTTCACTGTTGCAGTCTGTTACATTTGTGTTTGGTCCCACACAATCCTTGCCGGGTAAAATCTGCCACGGGTTGCTGCAGTTTCGATAACTTACTGCCTGGCAGACTGGGGATCGACACTCAGACCAATTGCCCCATCTTGAGAACCCTCCGTCTACTGGTGATAAATCTGTAAACGAAAACAAAACAAATTAACTTAAATATTTTAATTTTGAATGCTAAGTGGAATGAACATTCCACCCACGGAATTAATTTCGGAGATGGTTAAAGGCACTGTAGGCCTACACGTTTGGAAATTACTCAAAATATATATTATCATAAAAACTGACTTGGTAACGAGCAACAGAGAGCTGTTGATAATATAAAACATTGTGAGAAACTACTCCATCTGAAGTAACATAGTTTTTGAGAAAGAGGTTATTTCTCAGTAAAATAATAAAGACTTCTTGCAAGAAGCCTTTTATTCCTATCCGAAAGCACAGTCCCCACAAATTTGTACAACAAGGGTGTTTTTTCTTTCATCATTTTCTTGCAACTTCGATGACCAATTGAGCCCAAATTTTCACATGCTTGTTATTTTATGCATATGTTGGGATACACCTAGTGAGAACACTGGTCTTTGACAATTACCAAACGTGTTCAGTGCCTTTAAACTGAGATTTGGTTCCCAAATCAACCCAAAATTTGAAGGCGATAAATGTATAGCAAGTTGTTAAAAAACACTAAAGGTACAGAAAATGCAACACATTTTAACATATCAACAGAAGAAAGAAAAAAAACCGATAGAGTTGAAGACAAACGTCTCAATCATTTTGGAAAATAAGCCAGGCTTGTCTGCTACTAAGGTTGATTTTATGAGAAATCGGGAAGTAGATGTTGTATCCCAGCCGACACTTTTTCATCCAACTGTGACCAAAAACAAACTTCTCATGTAAATGAAATAGCAGCCTGCTTTTTGTTATAATGAGTGAAAAAAGTGGAGGTCAAACACATTATAAAAGTTGTTCGTAATAATGTTTTTAGTATTCTTATATATTTAGTTTGTTTATGACCAGGGGCTTGTGGAAGACACATCTTTTTGATGACAGTTTTTAAAACTTGTGTACCTCTCTGGACTAGGCTACTCCTGCTCAAGATGTTTTAGTGTCCGAAGATTTAAAATATAAAATAAAAATATTATTTTTATTTATATATATATATTTTTTTTTCATTCATTTTTATTTGTTTTTATTTTTTATTTTATTTTTTTATTTTTTTTGGGGGGGGGGAGAAAAAAAAGAAGAGTGGAGGAAAGATACACACATTTTAATATGCGGAGGAAGAGAGAGCCATACCATTACAGAAATCTCCCTGAAGTCCCTCCGGACACTGGCACCTGAACCCATTCGGGTAGCATTCCTCGGTACAAATATTTCCAGAAAGACAGGGGTCGTCATCACACGGATGTTGCTCACCCTGTGTGAAGAAGAAACTAAACCTTATGAATTGCTTTCTCGGATAAAATGGACAACACAGTTTAAAGGTTACCATTGTTTGACGATGATAGACTGTACAATATAACTCAGGCCTATACCTACCCATGGAGCCATATACGTGCGGCCAGAGAACAAAAATGACATGATTTCCCCGATGCAATAGTTACGGGAGCGTTATAATGACATTGAGAGACAAAGAAAATTAAAGTCATAATTAAGACTTACATCTCATAATTTTGACTTAGTACAAGTCATAATTTTATGACTTATATTAGCAAAAGCCATAATTGTGACTTATACTAAATCATAATTGTGAGATAAGTCATAATTTTGACTTTTGCTAAGCCACACTTTTGTGATAAATTTCCAAGAATAGAAAATTAATTTATTCACAAGCAATAATTTATCGACAAAGTTACACAAATAAGTCATAACTCGACTTATACATAAGTCCTAATTATGAAATATAAGTCATAGCCTATTATGATTTTCTGTTATTTTTCTCGATGTTCCTTTTACGCTCTCGTAAAATAGAAATTTGCCAAAGAAAGTGCATATTATAAAACAGAAACATGAATATAGAATTGTATGTCAGTAAAGGCTACACAAAACACTTTTTCAAATGTCTGGAGGAAGTGTTGTCATTTTGTTAAACTATAGGCCTAAAATAAACAAATACTCACAACTTTTGGATCGACACTATCGGCAAACACAAAACCAATCTTCGGCCGAAGAAACGGCAGGGCACCATAATCAAAGAAACTACAGGTTTGGTTATCCATGCTGTACTCAAAAGAAATACAATCGTCTTCCATGAGACATCTTATGCCGCATTCTGCCCGGTTGTACGCCGAAATATTGAGGAAGGCTCCAAGGCCTCCGACACCGCAGTCCTCGAAGCGGGCTGTCTCCACGAACCCGTACTCTTGGGACAGACCCCTGGTGATTGTTGTACCTCCTTCGGCGGGGTGAGGAGATTGGAGTGACACAAATAGGAGCAGGACAAAATAAGAAGCTACTTGCATGGCCATGATGGGGTGAATATCAAAGTCTTTCGTATGAGTTTTCTTGATTCGTCACCCAACTAAAATGTATGGCAGACTTTCCAAGTTGCTGGGGTCTGTCACTTTACTCGCCGAAGAAAAGATGACTCCATCGATCAAAGTCTAACTACAACAGAACAACTTTACACAAAACCTTGAATCTGCTTCTTCTAATGATAATGATGTCGGGATTCCCGGCTGGACTGTTGTCGACTAAGACAAAACAATGACGGGCATCCTTTCTTCAACTTTCTAGACATCTAGAATTTATCCTAGGTGTTTTTTTTTTTTGTTTCTTGCTCTGCCAACAATCTTGGTGTTTTGTTTTGAAGAACAGTTTTACGTCACCTTACCGAAATCGTCACCGTCGTCGGGCTGCCGAACCAGGTGCGTGGCGCATAACACAAGGAGACGTAGTTGTAGTCAAATAAAGTTCTAGAAATCGATCGAAATTTAGCACCGAACCTAATTTTAGCCTGGTAAAGGCTTTGATGTTCAAGACAATACAATTTCACACTGTCCACGAAAACTGACCACCGTAATACCAGGCTACCAGATTGGTCGATTGACGAAGTTGCAATCGATAGAGGCGCACGATCAATACTATACAGACTTTTGTAACTCAAGCTCACCGCCTCAACAAAAAATAACATCGGTCAAAAATATGTTAAGTTTGCTATAAAAACTTATGCAATATTAATGTTTATTGCACGGAATTTTTGGAGGAGCATAAACAAAATGAGGAAGGGAATTAAATATATCGGACAATGTTCTTCAGCAGTGAAAACATGAAATCTAAATAATATTTAGTAGACCTACCAAGCTGCACAATCATGACTTATTAATGAGTTTATTTCGGGGCAGTGTGGTTTCTATTGATTTTTCCTCGTTCGTTCCAGCATAGTCCAAATGGCCTCGTGAGTACCTAACCACCACTGGCAATTTAGGCCGGTGCTGGGCATCCCAGGCCGCTCCCAGGCCACACTGGAGGACATTTCATGGCAACCATTTGAGGTGATCTCCTTGAATGACAAAATAATCTTCGTTTGCCTAGGGTATTATACACCTTGCTTGCAGTAGGCTGGCTACACAAGTTGCCTTTATTGCTTCCTGTGTTTGAAGACGCTATTCTTTGTTCATGACGTCACAGAAACTTTCGAACGATTACGTAATAGTCTGCGCAATTTTGGCCCTTTTCGAAACGACCGGCTTCGGCTTCGGATTCGGCTCAGGCTAGCTAGGCCCCTCAGTTGTTTTGACTATGCGCGTGCTATGCGTTCAGGGATTCAGACGAGAGAACGGAGCCTGAAGCCGAATCCAAGCCGAAGCCGGTCGTTTCGAAAAGGGCCTATGCCAACCAAAAAACACACACACACACGCAGAGCTCTGCACACACGTGTAGGAGCACGCCCTCACTTGGTTTGTTTTAGTTAATTCAACATGGCGACCTCCATGGGCGAACTGAAATGTGAATTGGTTTCCCAGAACGAAGGCGTAAAACAGGTCAATTCTTTACACCATGGAGACCGAAAATTCTACAGATTACCACAGGAAGCACAACCACGGATCGGTGCTAAGAAAAACCAGATTAAGAGCGAGAACATGGAAGATTTCATGTCGTACATCGACGATAATGTTATTGGAGGAGACTCGAGTTTTTATGGGCCATTCGGGCAGCGGCAAGGTAAGACAGTTGTACATAGTGGACAAGGCCGGCTAAACTCCAAGTGTTTTAATTTTTGGTCTTTTATAATTAAAACATCTGTAAAACTGTATCCTTGTATCTGTATCGGAACATTGCAGAAACCACAAATCCTGAAATAATGCAATGGCATTTAACAACGCAGCTGGGGATGCCAGAAACACCGGGATGAACTCCTTCTCTGACTGAGTCTACTCTTAGTCTTACTCAGTCTTACTTAGTCTTTACTTTAGTCTTACTTAGCAATAAGTGCACTGTTTTTTTTTAACGTGCATTAATAGTTTTAATCCAACATACTTGACTTCTGCTTATGGATGGCTTTATGTCCCAGCCAAAGGATGAAGCAATACATGGTAAGACCGGCACTCAAACAAACCCACACTCTTCTGATCAGAAACACCACAGCATGAGTTGGCTGCATTAAACTGCTCGGCCATGCTACATGGCATGCTACACGTTGATATTTTTAGCGGTCGTTGTTATTACGTCAACAACTGTATTGTTAACGTGATGTAAGATAAGAAACGAACTTACCATTTTCTTTTCAGCAACAACTTGTTCTGTTGACTGCCTGAAAAGAAATACAAGGTCAAATTTGATATTATTTTGTTTGGAATAAAGAAGCTTCCTGGCCTTTTAAAACAGCCCAAAAGGATCCCCCCAAACTGTAATGTTTAAACATAAACCCCACCCCCCCCCAAAAAAAAAGAAAAGAAAAAAAGAAAAGAAGCCCTTACACTGATGTGTATTAAAGCACTGTAACTCGGTACTTTCATTACCTTTTCGGTGTAAGGACAAAATAATATTCTTTATCTCCAATGCGAAATATTACCATCTATTAAAAAACCCCAAACAAAACCCAAACAACACACCTCCCCAAAAAAACATGAGCCCCCCAACCCACCCCCCAACCAAGCCCCCAACAAAACAAACATACTCCACACCCCAACAAAACCCCAATCAAACGATACTGAAATTAAATAATTTTGAAACGGCTTATGTTTTCTATTTTGTTATTGCAGTTGTCTATTGTGACTACACGGCATCAGGAAGGTGAGTTCATCTTATTTATTTTGTATTTATTTATTTACACATCCAACAGCGCAAGTGCCAATAACAGGATAGTGAATAGAAAACCCCCAAATGGGGAAAACACACTCCACATGCAAGGCTCCGACCTGAGGTGGGATTCGAACCGGGGTCCACAGAGGTGAAAAGCAGGGAAAGAAACCACTGAGCCAACCTTATTGATCTCAAGGTTACAAAAGGAAGATTGCTTTTGATCTCAAAGGACTACACTTCAGAGCTGTGATTTCATTTTATTTCAGTTTTATTCACCAATCAAAAGTCCAAGGACTAAAATCTATTTGCTTTACATTGATAGAAATTACAATCAAAATAAAAAATTGACATTTTAAATTATTTAGAAATTTGAATTAAACTGTGATCCTTAGGTTATTCAAATTTCGTTAACAATTTGTGGAGGGGGAGGGGGTAAGGGTGGGGGGAAGGAGACTCCATAGACTACTTCGCAAATACTCCGTGCGCATGCGTTAGCCGTGGAATGAGGTGCATGCTTGTCTAGTTAGCGATCAAATGTGTCGCTAACAAGACCAGCATGCACCTCATTCCATGGCAAATGAGCGCGTACTGAGTATTTGCGAAAAAGTCTATGCCATACTGCATCAAAACTGTGATCAGAGATTCTCCATGACCCATCTGGATTTCTCAATGATATGTTAAGTAAAATTAAGTAAAAGGATTTTTAAATAATATACAGGTTGAATGGCTTCGGACTGAAACCCCTGATCAATCAAAGACATTGACAAAACAGGGAGACTGTCAACATTAGGGCTCCGGCTAGATAGCTCAGTTGGTTATAGTGCCGGCACATTAGTGTGGAGGTCGCAGGTTCAAGCCCCGCTCCAGTAATTTTGTCTCTGTTCAACTCCAAATTGAAAAAAAAAGAAAAGAAAGATATTTGAGCAGATGGATGGATCTTTGTATGGACCTTTATGCTTGGATTGAAAGGGTCTGTATACGCTTGGTAATTACTCATAAAGTTAATGGCGATAAAAACTTACTTGGTAAGAAGTACAGCAGCTGCTGATAGTATAAAGCATTTTGAGAAACATTTCACTTCAAACATATAAGTTTTTATCCCCCAAAATTTGAATCTGAGAAGTGTTTCTGTCAGAAACGTTTCTCAGATTGCGTATACCAATTGCAGATTATTCTTCCTGCGTGGACATAACCGCTCCAGATTTTTGGCAATATCCCAAAAACTGTACCACCTTTTGAAATTAAATGTTTACAGGTTAGTTTTATATCAAATAATAAACCACAAGGGAAACTGACTAGGTAAATTTTTAAATGATTTTGGGTTGAACAAAGAAAAATTGACTTGAGCGGAATTTGAACCAACGACCTCCGGTTAAACATGCTGGCGCTCTACCAACTGAGCTATCTAGCCCTATGTTGGCGGTCTCCCTATTTTGTCAATATCTTTGTTCGGGGGTGCCAGTCAGAAGCCATTTAACCGCAAGGTTTATGGTACATATAGTCTACAACTATATAAGATTGAAACAAACATTGGGTTACAATTACCAAACGTATACAATCCCTTTAAATGGGTGATATTTAGAAGATTGACTGCAACAGACCAATGTTTTTAAGGATATGGATGAATTGGGCGAGAGGATTGAAAATTAAACAAGTATTTTGTTCTTATTTTGTAGATCACTGGAAATGATTGAGGATTACATAAGAAAGCAGGTTCTACCGCTGTACGGTAATACTCACACGACTACAACGGTGACCTCATTGCAGACTACACTTTATAGACATGAAGCTAGGTATGACATTGTAACAATCACTTATGGTTCAGTCAGAGTTGTAAAGCTGTTTGAATGTAACCTGATCCAAAAAGAATTTTCAGTCCTTATATATATATGCCACCCTTTTAGTAGTCTTAATTCGCGGCGTTCCTGTGTTCTTTGTTTACAATACATCACCAACAGAGGGCGCAATCACATGCCTGTTGCTCTCACACACAAACCACTATCACGCACTGCTACTCCTGGAATGTGAGTAATAATAATAAACATATTTATAAAGCACTTTCATAAGAGAGATCAAAGCGGTGAGCAAGAATAGGAAAAAAAACCACAAAACCTGGGTGTTGTGAATAAGAAGTGTTTAAGACGCTTCTGAAAATAGTGAGAGACGAGGGAGTTCCTGATGCTGATGGGAATAGTGCTCCAAAGTTTGAAAAAGAACTATCACCGAGGGATTTGAAACTTAAAGGAATTGTAAGAAGAAGATTGTCTTGAGAAGATCTGAGTCCCGCCGAGCCTGGTTGATACAAAGTGAGAATACCGCCCTCTGTTGGTATTTGGAGATGTGACAATTCAACGGTTATGACTTAATTTGTTCCCATGAAGACAGGTTTTTATGTACCCCAAGGAACCACCTGTTGCATCCTTTTGTTTTTATCAGAGCTTTTTTTCTGTTCTCATTTAGAGATATAATCCGTAACGCTGTGAATGCTAGTGAGCATGATGCTGTCATCTTTGTTGGTACTGGCTGCACTGCTGCTGTCCATAAACTCATACATAGTCTTCATCTACAGTCACCACCTGTGAGTATTCTTGGGCCATTATTTCAACCCTCCCACTGTCTGCCCATTCAAAATCATCCACTGTGGTTATTAATGCTATATAAAGTATGCCAGCCTGCAGTGATACCTTGTGGTGAATGCATCTTACACAGTAGGCGTACACAGTTATTTCTGCGCACAATTGTGCCACCATACACACCATGTGCAGTGGAGTTGCTTCAAACTCGCTGGGAAATGTTGCTAAGAGGATGAGGGTTAATCATTCAGATTGACCATTATACTGAATCATCCACTGCCACCAAGGGTCTAGAACACACTGTGTTTGCTCCATGCATCATCAAGATACCATGCTAGAGCATTAGGTCCACTCTCCTCAAACATCCAACTTAAACACCTAAATCTTCAGAGCACTAGTGGCCAATTTCATAGCTTTGGTTATGGTGGAATTCTGCGCTGACGGCGTCCTGTATAGCACACAATTCTATGGGCCGTCAGCGCAGAATTCCATGGTAAGCAGAGCCATGAATTTGGGCCCTGTAGTTTGAAATTGACTTAAGTTGTTTAATCCAATACTTTTTGTTCCAACCAGGTTGTATTTGTCGGTCCGTATGAGCACCACTCCAACTTGTTGCCATGGCGAGAGATAGGAGCAGATGTAAGTGATGAGATGAAATTATAAAAAAACCGAAAAAACCATGACACCAACAAATAATCAAGTGCTGTTTTTAACTTTCCACGCAGCAAGCCATTTCTTCCATTGTAAGATTTAAGAGGCACTGTCGTCATGATCAAAGCAGGCCTGCGGCTGTACATGGAATAATGAACGCTCACCCAGTTACTGCACGTGCACGCACGCCCTCCATAGATATGATACAGAGGGAGGGCGCGCTCGTGCAGTAATAGGTGAGAGTTGATAATTCCATGTACAGCCACAGGCCAGCTTTGATCATGACGATAGTGCCACTTTAATAGTCAGATCGTGTCTGAACCAAGTGATTTCGGCTACAGCTATGGCTGTTGGCTGCAGCCACATTGTTGAAGAATAGGCCTTTTTGGTGATCTAGCCATAGCCACTTTCAAAGCCATCAACTAAGACGTAGCCTTTTAGACCTTCATTGTGCCCCTCCATCTTTGTTGTGTTCCCTTTCCGCACCAGTAATCATGAATAATGATTCTCTGAAGATCAAAATGGGGCCAGGCTAAAGGCCCTTCCTGCCTCAATTTGAATGTGACATGAATTTGAGGGTTACAACCACCCCCCCAAAAATAACACACAAAATGGCGTAATATTTTATGGAATTCACAATTTTGAATTTCAACTCTTTGTCAGGTTGTGGGAATAGCTGAAGATAAAGAAGGCCTTGTTGATTTATCCAGCTTGGAGGAAGAACTAAAGGTAAAAGATCCTAAACACAAGAACAGTCTTGGTCTCTTTTGACTACAAATTTATTAAAATATTTAAATTTAATAATCTACATTTTTATTATATGGTATTTGAGGCATAGCATGGTGAAGTATCAATGTATATACAGTTTGCGGTAACACCATGTGTATATCTACTTTGCTTGGTAGATTTCGTTCTTTGAGAACTTGTCTTCGTATTTATTCTACTGCCGCAGAGTAGATTTTGGAATTCAGGAGACTACTTAGTTCTGAGAAGAACTGTTCTGCTTACTAAGTACTACCTTGGCAGAAGGTAGAAAATCGGCTGGGGCTACTACTTTCGCTTAGTGTATCAAGGGGACTTCTCGTTGTTAACTTCACTGCCGAGGAGTGAGTTTTTAATCTCAACGTTTCGACTAGCTTGCTCTAGTCATCGTCAGGAGACTGAAGAGTGTGAGACGTGTTGGTCTATTTATAAGGATTCAGAGGTTTCAGTGTAGAGTCGGTCACTGCTCGGATTGGTTCTTTTTTATTATTATTACTGAATGATGTTACGATCCGAAAATCTTCAATTTTGTCATTGAATGTAAATATCCCAGAAAGCCTGAAATTGTCTGAGATGCAACAAAGAAATCAAACAAGGTCACACTGATATAATGAACAAAGACACAAAGTAGTTTAATAAATGAAGATCTCCACCACTTCATATCTTATGCGTACAATGATTAGGTTCAAGCGTACAATTAAGAAAAGATCGTAAACCCTTTTAAAGGTATCGTACACATTTGGTAATGACTCAAAACATAAAAACTTACTTGGTAACAAGCAATGGAGAGCTGTTGATAGTGTAAAACATTTCAGGAAACGAATCCCTCTGAAGTAACGTAGTTTTTGAGAAAGAGGTAATTTCTCACTAAAATAATAAAAACTTCTTGCAAGAAGTTTTTATTCCTATATCTGAAAGCACACAAATTTGTACAACAAGGGTGTTTTTTTCTTTCATCATTTTCTTGCAACTTCGATGACCAATTGAGCCCAAATTTTCACAGGCTTGTTATTTTATGCATATGTTGGGATACACCAAGTGAGAACACTGGTCTTTGACAATTACCAAACGTGTTCAGTGCCTTTAATGAGAAGATTTTACGGGCGAGGACTTGAGCAGGCTCTGCAGCTCTCAAACACTCGGTCAAGATGAACTTTCTCAAAATGATCCACAGATAAGTCGCAAGCAACATCAGAGGTCCTGTTGTACAGTTTTCATAGCCTCAAGTCCTGCTCGAAATCTTCATCAGCCCGTATTTATAAGTTTTCCTATTTGTCAGAAATAACTAGTTTCTAGAGTTTTCTTACAATAACATCAGTTTCCAGAAATAAACCTGCAGACCGCAAGAAAAATCCAGAGTAAACAAGTTTTGCTTCTACAAGTCGTAGTAAAATCCATTGTATTCATAAAACGGATCAACCCTACCTCTTGGGGTCAACAAATGGTCATGCAGGTTTTATCTCTTGCGGTTTACAGTACAGTACTTTGTAGTATTTTGTTTCCCTAACAATGACAAAGGGAACTTACAGCCACAAATAAAGGTGCTTTCATTAACCCTAATGGTCCCAAATCCTCCTAAATCCTATTCAGGAAGTCGTCTGACTTTGTAGGGTATAGTACTCTTGGCCCAGATTGACTTTGTAGGGTTTGGTACTGCTGGCCCAGATAACAAATGCTTGTGGGAACAGGCATACTGTACCAGTGATATCAAAGTCAAAACATTTGGGTGTTGAGTCACCAAAGAGTGGAGTATTTTAGAGGAGATGGGAGGGTCTCAAGCCATGTACTGGTTTTCAGCTTTTGCAGATCTTGATTCACTGGAATAGGTTACCAGCCAAAATGTTTATTGATTGAGCCTGGTCCCCTGTTGGCAAATATACAGCTCTAAGAATATTAGATTAGTACTACAAGCTTGACTAAACCACTAAAATATGATCAGTTATTAGTTATTACAAAAGCGCGAGTGGAATATGACAAAATATTGTGCTTCTAGCACCCTTTTGGCCTCGTTGGATATAGGAAGCGCTATAATTTTTTTGGGGGGATTTGAACCCTCATAGGATTTGAACCCATTTGGGATTTGGACCCATATGGGATTTGAACCCATATTGGATTCGAACCCATATGGGATTTGAACCTGTATGGTATTTAAACCCACATGGTATTTGAACTGACATGGGATTTGAACCCACATGGGAATTGAACCAATTTGGGATTTGAACCCATATGGGATTTGAACCCACAAGGGATTTGAACCCACAAGGGATTTGAACCCAAGTGGGATTTGAACCCACATGGGATTTGAATCCTAATGGGATTTGAACCTGTATGAGATTTGAATCCATGTGGGATATGAACCCACATGGGATTTGAACCCACATGGGATATGAACCCACATGGGATTTGAACCCACATAGGATTTGAACCCACATGGGATTTGAACCCATGTGGGATTTGCACCCACGTGGGATTTGAACCCATGTGGGATTCGAACCCACTTAGGATTTGAATCCGTGTGGGATTTGAACCCATTTGGGATTTGAACCCACAAGGGATTTGAACCCACATAGGATTTGAACCCATGTGGGATTTGAACCCACATAGGATTTGACTCCTTGTGGGATTTGAAGCCATGTGGGATTTGAACCCACATTTCAAAGATTCTCTTCAATAGTACGTTTTTCTTTAGAAGACCTTTATCATATCTAGACCATCTTTGTCTTGTTCCCTATGTGCAATAGCAATAATGGACACTACTTCACATTGTACCAGGCTATTTTTGTCCTTCCAGCCTCGGTCTGGGCCCAATTTCATAGAGATGCTTAAGCACAAAAAGTAGCTTAGCACAACAAAATTATGCTTACCAGAATAGGGTTATCAGCCAAACTACCATGCCACATGTACAATTTGTGACTGGTAACCTGCTCATTTCTGCTAAGCAGCAATGTGTTAAGCAACATTTTCTACTTAAGCAGCTCTAAGAAATTGGGCCCTGATCACATTGAGTTTAATGGAAGAAACAGAAGATGGCTCAACCATGATAAAGGTCTATAAACTAAGTTGAAATAAAATTGATCAAAATATATGATAAATACAATCCAAGTATCCAGTAAAGACAGAAATATTTTGCTTTCTAGCTCAAAAAATGCTGCACTTTAAAATGAGAATTAATATTTTTGTATTTGGTTTTCAGAAGTGGCACCTGACTGGTCGCCAGCTAATCGGCTGCTTCTCCGCAGCTTCCAATGTGACTGGTATCCTGACAGATGACGTTCAAGTTACAGTGATGCTTCACCGGTACTCTGCGTTGGCATTCTGGGACTATGCTACTGCAGGTAAGGGTGTGTCAGGATTGGGTGACTTTGGCTAATGGCGGTTAGTGTTGGATGCCAGGCAGTGTTAAAGAATAGGCATCTGCAGTGATCTAACCATATCCATAGCCATAGCCATAACCAAAGCCACAGCCTTAGCCAAAGCCAACTCTTCAAAATACTGAGTAAATAATTACTGTCAATTGGTATTTTTGTAAAGTTTAAATTACTTAAATTGAAAAACACCACAGAAGTACTTCAAAAACCAACAATTACATAAACAGAAAACAAATAATAATTTGTTATTTTGTAGTTCTACGAAGGTTCTAAAAATATAATACACTGTTAGTTTATTTAAAAAAAAATTGTAACTGCAAAGTGTATGAATCATTTGAAGGAAACAGCAAGGCTGTTTTCACTGTTGATTTGTCAAATTATTTGAGAGCCTGTGAGACGTTTTGGGCGGAAGCCTTTTGACCGATTTTGTGGCCTGCTCTTGACACCTCGCAGACGCAGAATGCGACTGTGCAAAATGCGCCTCCACCATTTCCACCATTTCGGGAGTCATTTCGGGAGTCAATTTCTTGGTGTACATTTTGATCTCCAAAATGGCGGACAGGAAAGGTGCGTGTAAGTGCGGACATGTCGTGCAAGGGGTCAATAAAGGCCAGGTTACATAATGCAGGCCTGTTATTAAAATTTTAAAAGCGTATATTTGCTTTTTTCTTTTTTTGTCGTTTTTTTATTTCCGCTTTTTTTTTTTTTTTCTTTTTTTCTTGTTTTCTTCACTTTTTGGCCTTATATATGCTTGGCAACAGTAATGTACAACTACAATAATGTGAAATAAGCCTAGTTACTGGATCAATTGGGTGCCCCAATTCGACCAGCGTAAATGCATGACGCGCGCTCACTTGACGTTCCACGATCATTCTTACTGTCATGTATTCTTACATCATGTAGTGTTTCAGCTCTTTTTTTAAGGGTCCACTCACAGACCTGATAATGGGAAGTACATCATAATAATAATAATATTTGGACTTATAAAGCACACATTCTAAAATACATTACTCATGGCGCTACAGCAATAGATGAAAATAGATGTACAATGATTAAACGATGCAAAAACTTAAAAAATACTAAGAAACTAGACATAGTATGCTTAAGTGTAAAGAGCAGTGTCTTCAGGTCTATTTTGGAAGTTGTTTTTTCGGAAGAATAAAACTAATTCCCACACTCTATTTTTCATCAAACACACTTAATACAACCAACCCATGAACATTTCTTCAAATTATGTGATCCTGTTTTTTAGGGGGAAAAAAAGAAAAAAAGAAGATTTTTTTTAACCACTTTTTTTTTTTTTTTTTTTTTTTTTTTGAGGACCATATGTTGACATTAATATGAATCCAGTAATCTCAGGGTAAGTTTTTGGTCAACTTGAAAAGTTCGCTTTGATCTAATCCCGCTTTGATCTAATCCCACTTTGATCCAATCCTTACTTGAATTTGAATTTTGAGGAAAAAGTGCATGTGACTAGTTTATAGCATTAGTGTTGATGCATATTGAAATTAGCTTAATTACTTTTTAAATGTCTGTAGCGTGAATCCCTAATTTTGTTAAAATAATTGTTTGCGTATTTGCATCAGCCGGAAATATCTTTTGGGTTTTTGACAAAGCAAGTTTTCTTTTCCCTTTTTGTATGTTTGTTTGTTTTTTGTTTTCTTGTCTTCTTTGCCTCATCCCCCTTTTCTTGACAGCTTCCCTACCTATTTTCACATTTTAAAAAGTTGTCAAAAATAACAATTTACCCATTTTATGTGAACTCCCCCGTTACTTGTTTGTGCTTGCTTTTGCATAGATAAAGTAGTATCACATTTTTTGAAGTTGTGCAAAAATTATTTACGCCTTTATTTATATGCAAACTTCTCCCATTACCTTTTGGAGCTTGCTTGCCACAGATAAGCTATTTTTACAGTGATTATAGTTGTCCAAAAAAGGTTATTGTCCCTTTATATGCAAATTATCATTTGTATTATTATTATTATTATTATTGGTTTATTAAAAACTTTCAAACATCACAGCCAAAGGCTGAATTGTGTTTAAAATACAACAAGAGTATCATAATAATAGATTGAAAAACAAAAAAACAATAGGTAAGGTATACAAAATATATAAATAGAAATTAAAAGTATATCCAATTGGGCCTATGACCACAACATAACAAATTGTTGCATGGTTAAGCAAGCACATATACAAATACAAGGAATAGAGATGGGGTCTATAAGGCATGAACAAATTCATTAAAGATATTACAAGACTTAGGACGAGGGGAAAATACAAAAAAAAAAACCCACAAATTTACTCACTAGAAAGAAAAAGAAAAGGAGACAAGCTAATACAAAATACTCCGAAAAAGTTAGACCAATCACACACAAATACAGCAACAAACAAATTATCCCATTACCTTTTGGAGCTTGCTTGCCACAGATAAACTATTTTTACAGTGATTAAACTTGTCCAAAAGAGGTTACTATCCCTTTATATGCAAACTTCCCCCATTGGAGTTTGCTTGCCACAGATAAGCTTTTTTCACTGTGATTAAAGTTGTCCACAAAATGTTAATTGTCCCTTTATACTTAAAGGCACTGTACACGTTTGGTAATTACTCAAAATATATATTAACATAAAAACTGACTTGGTAACGAGCAACGGAGAGCTGTTGATAGTATAAAACATTGTGAGAAACGACTCCCTCTGAAGTAACGTAGTTTTTGAGAAAGAGGGAATTTCTCACTAAAATAATAAAAGACTTATTGCAAGAAGCCTTTTATTCCTATCTGAAAGCACACAAACTTGTACAACAAGGGTGTTTTTTCTTTCATCATTTTCTTGCAACTTCGATGACCAATTGAGCCCAAATTTTCACAGGCTTGTTATTGTATGCATATGTTGGGATACACCAAGTGAGAATACTGGTCTTTGACAATTTCCAAACGTGTTCAGTGCCCTTAAACTTCCCTCATTGCTTTTCGGAGCGTGCTTCCCCAGGGATAATGTATTTTCCCTGTTTGTTTAAGTTGTCCAAAATAATTACTTACCCCTCTTTCCTCTTAGTAAGTGATGAGGTTTTGGAGTCGGAATTATGTGACCAATAGTTCTGTAAATGGATGTATTTGTTGTGTCACTGCAAAAACGTCTGATCTCAATTTTGCAAAAACGTTGTATCTCACTCAAAAACGCTCCTTGCAAAAACATTGTATCTCGGCGCATAATTGTTTTGTGTGTAGACCTATTTTAAGCGAGATCCAACATTTTGACAATTTCAAACTCGCACGTACAAAAGTGCTATTTTACGGGCCTGTGAGATCTCCGCTTTAAAGCGGATATTCGCTTTTTCCTTTTTTTTGCCGTTTTTTTATTTCCGATTTATTTATTTATTTTTTTTCCCCCGTTTGTTTTCTTTTTTTTCCTCTTTTTTTTCTTTTCACTTTTTGGCCTTATATATGTTTGGCAACAATAATGTACAACTACAATAATGTGAAATAAGCCTAAAAATTTTAGGAGACGCTAGTTTACACCGACACAACGTATACCATTTGTTTACTTTGCACTTCTCGCTCCAAAACGTCATCACTGACCAACAGAATAAGGGACTATTCAGAATAGTAAATGTTTAACAAAAATAACTGAAAATCAAAATTCAGATTTAATTTTTAAAAATACCCAGCTGGCCAAGTCGTCAATTTCATTCCTGATTAAACTACAACGGCTTTTGTTTAAGCTAGGAAAAGCCATTGAAAACTACTGATGTTGGATACCTTTGTTTTAAAATATCCGGTTCATTTGAGGCATTCTTTTGTTCTCCAGTGTGTAGATTATATTATGAAGCCAATCAATATTAAAAAAATCTAAAATTTGGTGTGTTTTTTTTTTATTTTTATTTTTTTACTATTCTGAATAGCCCCTAAGTAAACCTCCCCCCATTACATTATGGAGCTCGCTGTCCTCTCTATTTTCACTTATTTCTAAGTTGTCCATAATGATGTGAACTCCCCTTGCAGGACAAGTCAGCAGTCCTCTGCATACAAGGATGCCGTTTTCCTATCCCCTCATAAGTTTGTCGGTGGAGTAGAAACGCCAGGCGTTCTGGTAGCCAAGAAGTCTCTCTTCAAGAACCCGGTGCCCAGTGGTGGAGGAGGAGGATCAGTCTTTTTCGTAAGTTTTGTTTTGCTCTCCCATTAAAATAAAATTATCAGACAAATTCTGGCCTCATTTAAAAGCACGCACAGAACATCGGTAATGTACATTGAAACTTATTTCAAGAGTGTATTTTTTTATTGTGTCACTCCCTAGAAATGTTTTCTATTCGACTTTTGGGAGTGACACAAGAAACAGATTTTTTCTTATTTCAAGAATACCATTTTTAGCAGTGTACCTTTGTGCAAGTGCAATCTTTAACAACACACCTGGCTAGTTTGTCATCATTCGGTGCAACATCATCTTCACAACATCAACGTTCTACAGAAAAAATAAGAAACAAGGACGGAAACTTATCAATGTCAATATGCTTTGGTTTTGCCCTACACTGATGTTTGGTAAGCACATTATACTCTGTGCTGTCTGAATCTTGCAAACATATTTAAAGGCACATCGGGTTGGATTCGAACCTCTGCCTTCTAGGGCAGATTTCTTAACCACTAGACTGCTGAGCTGGTGAAGAGAGGCCAGTTTGAAATGGTGTTACTCTGTGCAACTCTAACCTGGGCACTGCTTCATTTCACAGGTTACTGTAAGCCCCTATAAATATTTTAAAGGGTTCACATCCAATCATGGGAGTTAACATTTAACACATCCAGCAATGGGCTTCACATTTGATATGGGGGTTCACATCCAACAGGTGGAATTTACATCCAACAAGTGGTTCACATCAGACAAGGGGTTTTACATTTAAAATAGGGTTCACATCCAACATTTGGTTTCACATTTAACAAAGGGGGTTCATATCCAACAAGGGGTTCATATCCACTAAGCGGGTTCAAATCCAACAAGAGTTTCACATCCAACAAGGGAGGATCACATCCAATAAGGGGGAGGGGGTTCACATCCAACAAGGGGTTCACATCCAACAAAGGGTTCACATCCAACAAGGGGGTTAACATCCAACATGAGGGTTAATATCCAACAAGGGGGTTCACAACCAACAAGAGGTTCACACTCAATAAGGGGTTCACATCCAACGAGGGGTTTGTATCTAACATTGAGGTCACATCCAACAAGGGGTTCACATCCAACATGAGGATTCACACCTAGAACCAAGTCTCTGTTGATAAAAGCACAATAGATAAATGACACATCACTGGTATGTTTTGATCTGAGTTCTCAGTTCCTAGCAATATAGGTTACTTACTTTTGTCAACATCTAGTAGTTTTGTTGTGGCCCTCCAATGGCTCTCCTCCATTTTGTTTTGTCAATCTTCTTGCTTGGAGGCGCATACTTGTCTTCCTTCTAATCAGGGCAAAAAAAGTAAAGTGATTCTTAGCTCTGAAAAGAAGCTGTTTTGTAAATTGCCATGCCAACACATTTCAGATAAGTTAACAGGGTTTGCTGTAAACATTCAGTGACTCAAATGTAGGACCCGCAGCCAATTTGATAAAAACCTGTAAGTAGATATTTTCTGCTTACGAAGCGGCCCTCAGCACATTTTACTTTTCATAACTTGCTGCTTACTGTAAGTACAGCAGAACAGAATTTGACTAAGAATGCCTTATAATGGATCTGTGAAGGAAGCTTGGGTATCAAGGAATTACAGGCATGATGTTCTTACTAATTGATTTCCGATTTTTTTTTTCGCCCTCAGAAAAATCTGAAAAATTGTTATTCAATAGCCTAAAAAGTCTATAAAACTAAAGTCTATACCATAGTTACATGTAGGTCAGGCCCTTGTACTCAATAAAACTGTCAAACTTTTTATCCAATGTGTTATCAATGTATATTTGGCTTGCGGTAACATCATGTGTATATCTACTTTGCTGCAGAGAGTTTTGTTCTTTAATTTAAAAACTGCTCTTTGAGACCCAAAATCATGTTTAGGTAACAGAGGCCATGGCCTCGCAGTCCCAGCTTTAAGACAGTTCTGAGCTGCAATCAGTGACTCAAATGTAGGACCCGCAGCCAATTTGATAAAAACCTGTAAGTAGATATTTTCTGCTTACGAAGCGGCCCTCAGCACATTTTACTTTTCATAACTTGCTGCTTACTGTAAGTACAGCAGAACAGAATTTGACTAAGAATGCCTTATAATGGATCTGTGAAGGAAGCTTGGGTATCAAGGAATTACAGGCATGATGTTCTTACTAATTGATTTCCGATTTTTTTTTTCGCCCTCAGAAAAATCTGAAAAATTGTTATTCAATAGCCTAAAAAGTCTATAAAACTAAAGTCTATACCATAGTTACATGTAGGTCAGGCCCTTGTACTCAATAAAACTGTCAAACTTTTTATCCAATGTGTTATCAATGTATATTTGGCTTGCGGTAACATCATGTGTATATCTACTTTGCTGCAGAGAGTTTTGTTCTTTAATTTAAAAACTGCTCTTTGAGACCCAAAATCATGTTTAGGTAACAGAGGCCATGGCCTCGCAGTCCCAGCTTTAAGACAGTTCTGAGCTGCAATAAAATTTCACTGTACCTCAACAGGAGTGATCGCAGCCTCATCCTCAGTGACTCGTTTGCAGACCTTCAAGAGAAAGAATAGAAGAAGAAAAAAAGGTTTATTTTTATTTTTTTTAATAATGGAAAGGTTACTGTACAGAGAAGTATATCTAAAAAGAAAGTTATCCACTGTATGGTTGTTAGCTATGAGCAAGATATTGGCCGTGGGTTTGTGTAGTGGTATCTTTCCTTGCCTTCCACCTCTATGACCGCGGTTCGAATCCCACCGGGGGCCCTAATGTGGATTGGGTTTTCAGTCCCTACCTGACTGCGTGGGTTTTCCCTGGAGTATTTCTCTGGGGTTTTCCTCCCACATCTAAAACTGAATTTTCCTTCTTTGTCTTCTCTCAATGGGGTTCTTGGCTGGTATAGTGATTAAGTTCGCTTTTCTGAGAGTCCTTGGCTTCACAACCAGAATTAATAAATAAATGAAATGAAAGATCGAGTACCGACCTTTCGTCTATTTGGATGTAGATCCCGCATGTGTGGTCTGTTTTTCACCCGAACGTGTCTAGTCGATCGACTAGTCAAAATAGTTGGTCAATGTATTTTGTTGAGCAGACGTTAGAATTAACGCCATGGGTTATTGAAGCAAAGTGTCGGCATGTCATTTTCATTTTCATTTTTCACCTTACTCTATGTTGATTCCTTTCAACAGAGGTCATGGCCTCTCTTTACCCTCTTAAAGACAATCCACAAGATAAGGCCCCCCAAAAATTGTTTGTTTGTCCTCGTCCGATCGACATTATTATTTTGTGTAGAGACCAAAAAAAAAAATATATATTATTAAAAAAAAATATCAAATATTTTCAAAACAGGAATTAACTATAAAATCGAAAGTTGAACAAAAAACAATATAAAAAAAAAAAAATCAAATATTTTCATTAAAAATTTCAAAAAAAATTGTCAAAAAATTTCGAAACAGGAAGAAACTATAAAATCTTGTAAGTTGAACAGTTGTTAGTATTGAAATACTATTTAAAGACACATTTAATAATAGTTCAATACAGTGAAGTGTTGTGTTTTGTGTTTTTTTATATTCCCAAATGATTTAAAAAAATATACATAAAAATTGACCTACCAGCTCTACCTTTTGAGGACCCTCTATGGACAAACAAACAATTTATTTGTTTGGCCTAATCTTGATGGGTTTGCACATTTCCTGAGGGATGAATAGCTTTACTTATAAAAAACCCTAGAGTTCCGAGCTGCAATAAAATTTCACCGTACCTCGACACGAGTGATCGCAGCTTTTTCCTCAGTGACTCGGTCGCTGACCTTTAAGAGAAAGAGCAAAAAAGAAAATAGTTTTTTTTATATGATGGAAAAATTGCTGTATAGATAGGTATATGAAGAGAAAACTGTCCTACTGTGTGGTTGTTAATTACAATAATTCCTTGCACCTTGAGTCAAATAATAATAATAATAATAATTCTTGATTCTTATATAGCGCTTTATCACACCCAATGGGCGTATCAAAGCACTCAGTATTTTTTCCTGCAACGTATGTGGAGCTACGTTTTGAAGTATGAGACCTATTAATTTATAGCACCATGAATGGTTGACAAGGTGCTGTGGCGCATTATGCTGCCGATCAGACCAGGAACATCGGGGCGAACCCCTTCTCTTTACGATAAGTGCACTGGGTTCTTTTTCGTGCATTACACAACACACAGGACCTACGACTTTATGTCCCATTCGGAGGACGCAGGAATAATGGTTAAGAGTCTTGCTTAAGGACACAAGTGTCATGACTTGGACTGGACAGGTGCTTACCGCTCGGCCACGACACGCCAATGAGTTCTACTGTTTTCAGACAATAAGCCGCGACTTATGAATTGATTTTTAGGCCTACAACATGCTCTGCGGCTTATAGTTTTCATACTTTCGTACTTCCTTGACAGCCCCTGTTCAACTTGTATTCATTTTATGTCTAAAGATTAAAAATAAAAATGAAATATATAAATAAAATAAAAACTGCTCTTTGAGACCCAAATCACGTTTAGGTAACAGAGGCCATGGCCTCGCAGTGCCCACTTTAAGACAGTTCTGAGCTGCAATAGAATTTCACCGTACCTCGACAGGAGTGATCGCAGCCTCATCCTCAGTGACTCGGTCGCTGACCTTCAAGAGAAAGAGTTAAAAAGAAAATAGAAAACTGTCCACTGTATGGTTGGTTGCTGGTTACTATAATAGCCCATATCTAGTCCTAGTGCACATGATTGGTGTGCAAAGGATTTTGGACGAAATCCGAGTCCAAGCAAGACTGGCAACCAATCTTGGCACGCTGATTTTGAAGCAATGCAGTACACAACTATAAAACCTGGCATAGTTACATGTAAACTACATCTTGGCGCCCATATTGGCAGCTTGATTTATGTTTTCACGATACTCGGGGGGTTTCCCAAGATGCATTGCGGTATATTTTTAAGATGGCGCTTGTGCATATAGCCCATTCCTTTCAACTTGAGTCAAGTCGAGTACTATTAGAATGTTTTGCAATAGTCACACACTTATTTTACTTTGATATAATGCTGCTAGGTGATTTTAACATTCATTTTATTAATTTTTCTATGACTAATCTTCTTTTTCTTCATCAGTATTTGAGTTGAAAATAGAGCCAAGTAATTATCACCTCTTATTAGCTTTTATCTTAAGTGATTTCTCAGTACCTTTTTTTGCAACTTTTTTTTATTTTTGCAAGTTATTTAATTTGAGGAACTTAAGGACATCAAAGACATCAAACTTGAACAGAAGACAACATGGCTGTGGAATGAAATAGTCTTGCGTTATTTCTGAACAATTTTTGAACAGCACTCTACCTTTTTTGGCACCCCCTCTTCTCCCGCCTTATTGTATTTCACCGGCCGAGGATGAATCGGTGGTCGCTGCTTAACAGCATTCATAATATCTAATAAAAAGGAAAAGGATAAACATTTCTTAACACACCTACTCTTGGTAAACTTTTCCAGTAAATTGACCAATCATTTGAAACTGTTCATCTGTATGGGTAGTCTTGGTGCAAGACGTTGTTATTCATTATCACTCAACTTTCACGATTCCCCGCTCCGCGCCGCACACATCGAACAATAGCGGGCGCTGTTGGGAAAACTTCTAGATCTCACCCACACACCACTCAAAACAACTCGCTGACGGGTTCGCGGATCCAGAGAACGCCCTCTATCGGTGGAAAAGTCGCATTGTGTGTAGTAGCGTTGAGTGTATGTAGGCCCTAATGGGTTTATGGTTTTACTAACTCAACAAGAAGTTCTTGCACCAAGACTACTAAATGGGTTGTGCATGGTGGCACAACTGTGCAGGAATTGTGCCTGCAGGAAGTCCAGGCTCTGTGGCTCTTGTTAACATGTGACATCATTGGTTGCATAATATAACTATCCAAGATGCAAGAGACAACTCTTTTGCTTGAGTTTGGATGTTTTTTTTCCTGGGTGGGGGGGTGTTGGATGGGGGAGTGTCATTTTGTTGTGCCATTAAAGAACAGGAACACACTATCTTATAAGATTTCCTGTCCAAGGTAGTTTCTGCATGTCTGTTTTGTGTGAGATATAACAGCATAAGAAAATTTAGATACTGCTTTAAAAAAAAGTTAAATTTAGGTCGCAATCCTTCTGCAATTTAGTTGGAAAAATAAGAACTTCAAATTCACAAAACTTTTGATATTTATGGAATGTTATTGTGGACAGGAACGGTGTCATTCAATTTTGAAAGATTGTTTCAGTTTTTGTTTCTGTACAGATATTTTAAAGGTTCTGTATACGTTTGGTAATGACTCTGAAAATTAATGGCAATAAAAACTTACTTGGTAAGAAGTACAGCAGCTTTGGATAGTATAATGCATTTTGAGAAATTGTTTCACTTCGAAGTACTGCGTTTATGGACAAATATATCAGTTTTTATCCCCAAAATTTGAATCTGAGAAGTGTTACTGCAGTAACGTTTCTCATATAGTGTATTCCAATTGCAGATTATTCTTCCTGCGTGGTCACAACTGCTCCAGATTTTCGACAATATCTCAAAAACTTCACCACCTTTTGAAATGAAATTTTCACAGGTTAGTTTTATGGTATATATCTACAACTATATACACCAATCCGGGCGCGCAAGTGTTGGGCACAGGGCGCCACCGCTGCGGTGTCGTCAGTGCCCAGATTATGCACAAAGACACGAGAAAATCATGTTCCTTTTCACTCTCTATGGAAATTAGATGTTTTCCTCAACGACTTACACAATTTCCTTGACAGGACATCATGATATACCAATGTAGATCACTGACCACAAATAATTGCAACTAAATAGAAACCGAATCATCCTGAAAACGGTGCATGTCTTAGGTGAGTTTAAGGGTCATAGACGCGGAAACATGCATAGTCGCATAGTTTAATGCGTTGCATCGGCGAGGTATTTTGTCAGAATTTCAGTATTTTACTTTCTGCTTAATTTAAAAAATTTATCAAGAATGTAGTACATCGTTATATCATGCAGCCATGTCAGGGAAATTGCATAGATTGTCGAGGAAGACATTCAATTCTCATAAAAAGAGAAAAGGGAAACGATTTTCTCGTGTCTTTGTGCACAAAAATAGGCACATGTATACCGCAGCATGGCGTGCGCGGATTGGTGTATAGGATTGAAACAAACAGTGGGTTCCATTTACCAAACGTATACATTCCCTTTAATAGATCCCATTATATGCCTACATCACTGCATTTGGTGCTTGATGTGTGGCATGGTGTGCCCCCCTCCTATTTGTGTCTTCATAGTGGTCTGGGAATCTCATGAATTTTTTAGAGGATTTTAGGGGGGGGGGTACAAGAGGGGAGGAGTATGGGAACATTGGGTGGGGGGGCACCATCTGCTACATTTTGGGCATGGTAACTTCACTGAGGTCAAATAGTGCATAACGGCCAATCAGTAGAAGGTCTTCCTTTGACCCCCAGTGAGGGCGCTGTTTGAGCTTTTGACATCATGGAAAAGGTCTAATCGAAGGTATAAAACATAACTGGTCATCACCCTTGAACACACACAGATGTGGAATTTGTGCATTACATGTATAGTGAGTTTCTGGCTGTCAAATTATGATCGCAGGTGATATTTTTGCTTGATAACTGATGTTTTACAATTTTTCCAGTACAATTTGCCTTGAGAAATGTTTTCGTACGACAAACTGTCCCCTCAAAGTCAAACGTTCTACCTCTTAATTGCATTTTGCTAAATTAAAAAATAACCAAGTATATGAACGTGTAAAATTCAAATTGTATTAAATTAAATTAAATTATGTTCATACTACATTTTAAAAGATTAAAAATTACAGCTTAGGGATTTGTAGATGAAAAAACACAAAATCAATACAAAACCATATTCAAACTAATTCAAAATTTCTAACATAAGAGAGCTTCTGTTGTGTGTGTTTTTTTCCCTCAAAAATGTAACCCCTTATCTAATTAAAATTTTTCAGTTGTATGATTTTCTGTTGTATGATGTGCGTAGTGAAAACTTTGTTTTAAAAAATATATTTGCAAGAATTTGTCGTGACCTAGCAGTTAAGAGCACCGGACTCAAGCTTTTGTGTTTCTGATCAGCAGAGTGTGGGGTTTGGGTCCCAGTCCTGGCACTTGTATCCTTGAGCAAGATGCTTCACCACGATTGCTTTGTTTTTCGGATGGGACATTAAGCCATAGGTCCCATGTGCTAGGATTGGTAGTGCACATAAAAGAACCCAGAATACTTATCGTGGAAGAATAGGGGTTAACCCCGGTGTTTCTGGTTCACACAGCAAGCACCCTCGTTTACTGGTTTCCTCAGGCCTGCGAGCTACAGTGATTAAGTTCACTTATGAGGCATCCTTGGTTTTATTACCAGAAATACATAATAATAATAATAATAATAATAAATCAAAGCACGAACTTGACTCACCAAGATCTGCCTGAGTGAAGGTTCCACTCTGTTTGTAATCTTCACTTGTCATACAACGAACTGGTTCAGGAATGCTCGTTCTTTCTGCAACTTCTAAGTCAAGCAGGATGCTGCCTTTCATCTTAAGGAGGTCAAAGGGGATAATTTTGAATGTATCCTTGTTCACCCTGTCCAGTGTGTCCTCTATCTGCTTGGCCTTTTCGTCAAGAACCATCAGATGGTCTTGAAACTGCTTCGCCTTCTTGTGTGAGATTTTTGAAAGCTGATCTTTAAGACGGCGCTCGTTCTCACGGATTCTGGCCACGTCTTCATCAGCTTTTTGAGTGATGGCTTTTTCTTTATCGGAAAACATCATCACATGGTCGTTGCGTGATGTCAAAGCTGCGTCTTTTGCAGCTTTGCATATCTTCAACTTTTCCTCAACCTTTCTGAGAAGAGAAAATATTTGTTGCTCACATTTAGTGCTGGCCACTGATATATCTTTTACTTCGTGGGACCGATGATCAACTGCTGCACAAGCAGTGCATATCAATGTGTCACAAGTTGCGCAGTAGAAAAGCAGGTCTTGTTGGTCATGTTTACTACACTTGGGGATCTCCTTCCTGTAGTGACTTTCAAAGGCCACGTTTCCAGAGCGCAAGTCATCAATCGTCACCACTTCATGAGTGGTGGTTTTCTTCATACGCTTGTGCGTTGTGCGACATTCTTGGCAGAGATACTCTCTGCAATCCAGGCATCTGACGATTGCTTGTTTCTTTTCGACGCACAACTCGCAAGCGATCCTTGATTTCTGTCGGTTGAGGAGAACCTCCTGCTGGTTGGCTTCATCCACAATAGCCATCAGCGTAAAGTTGCCATCTAAGCCAGCGATCCCTGCTTTTGGAATGACCGTGTCTTGTCGGCAGGCAGGGCAGCAGATGACGTTTTGTCTGTCCCTGGGTTGGACTTTCATCATGGCTTCAAGACATGCTTTGCAGTAATTATGCCGACACTGCAGGAGTTTGGGGTCGGTGAATCTTTCCTGGCAGATTGGACAATCCAGGTGACCACGACACATGTTATCCAGCACGGTCTCAGGAGTTATATCTGCCATCTTGCTTCAGCTTCTGTTTATTTTTGTCCTGAAATGTTTCAATTTAAGAAGAAAAAAAGTTCTAACTTCATTAGAGAAGTTGTTTAGTTTAGCATTGTTTGTTCAGATTCAAGCAGACTGTTCTTGTTACAGCTAAACAAAAAAGCAGGCCAAACGAAAGTGCAGTAGTTGAGAAAAAAACCCACACCATCTATTATGAAGTCCGAGTACAACAAAAACAGAAATTTAAACATTAATATAATCTTTAGAGTTGTCCTAAATAATGAGCTGAATTGTTGTTTAGTAATGTTTTGTTTTTTCAACATCAATCATGTAGAGTGTCCGTAAAGACGATTTTAGCTGAAAATGTTTTGCTTAAAATCTTACCTTTGGTTACATACACGGCCATTACACCTATGCCATCACCAAAAAAATGAAACTCAATTTTTGTCTGAAGGAAGGGCAGAGTGCTGTGTGCAGTGGTGTCAATTCAGTTAATGCATTCAACCAAGTTGTCCACGTCATGGCTGTTTCGAAATACTTTTCTTAAGAAAAAACCCCAGGGTTTTCCCCGGGATTTCGCAAGAGAGTCACTCTATTGTTCATGGTTATAATAAACCTTTGTGACAGGTTGTTTCTCTGTGTGTTATGTGCCCATTGTATGTAGTCAGCACCAAAACTGTTGTCCGTTCTTCAGGATTGTTCATGTTAGTACAATCTGGCCTTGTGTTTTACATTCTTGCCCCAGTTTCGATACATTGCTTTTGAATAAAAGAAAAAACAAAATGACAGGAAAATAGTCACAAAAGCTGTTCAGATGGGAGAGCTAATACTGAAAAAAAACTGTCACTGTAGTTTTATGTGAAGATAAAAACAAACCCTAGGCTTGATATTCAGAGTGATTCTGGTGTCAATTTTGAGCGATTGTTTTTGCCCTTTTTGGGGTATTTTGAATTATCCCCATCGTCTACTTATAAGTGTTACAAATATCAAGTAATAAAGCACAAGGGAAACTGGGTAAATTTTTATTAATTTTTGGGTTGAACAAAGAAAAGGTTGTATCGTAAACTTGGGTGTGATCCCTGGCTATACGGCAGTTAAAGATTGTATGGCTTTTGACTGGCACCCCCGAACAAAGATACTCCATTTTATCATTCCGTGATAAAATGTTTTATGCACTGCAATACACTTCTAGGATAGCGCCCTCGTTGTCTCACTTACATGGTGGTTACGTAACTGTGAAATTGCTTTCCCATGGACGCACAGTATCCCCAAGGTTTGCAAGGATTGGCCAGTCTGGACAATTCAGGACCGATCATAACAATGACAACGTGGCGAGCGGACGCTGACAGTAAGTTTGAATCACTTCAGTTACAGCTTTTCTTTGAACTGGATCATTCAACCCACCTCCGTCCCCTACTCCAACCTTAGTGTTTGGTTCAAGTTTTGGGCTGCAAATTGCACTGACCAATTTGATATAGTGAGCTGTCCAAGATCTATGTAGTAATATAAATAACAGTGACATAAATCACAATGACCAACAAGGATAATAGGCATAACAGTCATATTGATAAAGCGCCTAAAAATGTTATCAATAATTTAAATACATGTTACTATTAATATAGCATCAGTGCTTATATTTCACTGTTAGAAAAGAAAAAGTCCCAATGGAACAGTCAGGCTTGTCATAACAGTTGGTCAAACAGTACGATTGTCATTTTACATCTGCCATTAAACATTATGGGATTAGGACTCACATTGCCTCATTTGGTAATATTTACCACTAATTGTTTGTTTTTACTGACTACAGCCGAAATGTAAACATGCTTTTAGCACCCGTCGGTTCAGACGGGGCTAATATTCCAACCGGTGGAAATTTCAATTGCATGCAAGGCTGTAAAGATAATTTGTAAGGGTTTGATCAGCCCGGGCTGCTCGTTGCCCGTGTTTTATGTGGGCCGCTCGTTGCCCGTGATTTTATGTGGGCCGCTCGTTGCCCGTGATTTTATGTGGGCCGCTCGTTGCCCATGGGCCGCTCGTTGTCTGTGGGCCGCTCAATGCCTGTGATTTTATGTGGGCCGCTCGTTGCCCGGGTACGTGTGTTTGTTTGTTTGTACATCAATACCTTGAGGCAAACATGAATTGCCCATTTTCTTGGTATAACATTGTTTTGGGGCAAATTGCCCGCCTTTGGCTTTTAGTTGATATGGGCAAAGTAATGCTCTCGTGGGTTCAATGGAACCAGTTTTGAGCTGTGACAGAAAAACGTCAGACAAGTATATTGTGTTTATATTTTGTATTATCAGTGTATAATGACAATTTAAGGAGACTGCCAACATTAGGGCTAGATATTGATTCTAGTGTCAATTTTGAGTGATTGTTGTTGCCAATTTGGGTTGTTATGATTTATTGAAATCGTTGATTCAAATTCTGCTCTAATAAACTTTTCTTTGTTCAACCCCAAATTATAAATACCACAGTGTGATTTCTCTTTGTGTCATGTACCCATTGTATGCAAATAGTGAACACTGATATTCCTGACTGAAAAGTAGACTATTTTAAGGCATGCGATTCGTCATCGATCTCCCTTGACCTTCAGATTTTGTTGTGTGACATGGGGATGTTGTTGAGTCACTAGTAATTAGGCACGGGGAAACTGGCTTTGAAGTTCTCTGTAGTTGCTTTAATGAATCTGTAAAATAGTGAACAAGTATTGTTGAGAGTTCGGCAGATTTCAGATTAATCAAATCTATAGTTAAACAGTAATAACAAATGTATAAATGTGAAATGAATAAAACTTTATGTACCAATAACACTTTTGGCCGCCATTTTGGTGAATCGCTTAAAAACGTACAACGAAAGAAAATGTACAACGAAAGAAAATTGCTTAGAAATATACTGAATAGCACAAATATGTTGATTTAAAGAAACACTAGAATTCTTATACATTCCTTTGATAACTAAGGTCTAAAGCATTTAAGAAATTTTGCAAAGTGATATAAAATATACAATGCTCATACCTGTAAATTGGTGAGCAGAATGTTGTTGAGAGTTCGACCAATTTCAGAATGACGCCCAGATTATTAAACAGGAGGAAATTCAAAATTGAAATGTACGGGCGCTTTGTAAATTTCAATGATACTGAGATATTTACGACAGCAAAAAGGTTTGAAATAAATATGCAAAGTTAGGAGCAACGTAAAGTGAGAATATACCAAAATTAAACGGGGGTGTTCTTTATCTACACCTCGGCCGTGACGGTCGGAAGAGGTGAAGTTGCCACATTGGAAATAAAGATGGCCCCTTGGTTAAATGTTTGCAGCAATATCTCAAAAACAAACCACCTTTTGAAATGAAATTTGCACAGGTTAGTTTTATGGTATATATCTACAACTATGTAGGATTGAAACAAACAGTGGGTTCCAATTACCAAACGTATACAATCCCTTTAAGGAATGACACAAAATGGTCCAGTGACTGGGATAGCAATGTTCATGCGCCACGAGCGTCAACATTGGCGGATACCAGTGCTATATGTGTGCCCATTGTTATACTATGCTACACATGTTTGTATTTGAACCATTAACCATAAACCATTAATTGCATAATCATGCAAATTGTTCCCGTTCAAGTAAATTTTAAATAACAAAGATAAATAAAGAGACTTAAATAGACTTCAACAAGGAAGTGTTTACCCCCAAAATGGAGTCATAGGGCCATTTCACAAGAGGCATTTTACTGGCAACTAGTTCCAGGCAATCTCCAAAAAGAAAAGGCATTCACATTTCATTGTTCACATAATTGTTCTTGGGGACCGTAAGACACTGTTTGAAAAATTACTCATGTGCTACCAAAGTGGTCTTGCAGCATGCACTGTAGTTTGTTGCCTCAAAGTTGCCTGCAGAAGTTGCCTGTGTGACAAGGCCCATACTCTTTACAATTAATTAAAATGATAACACTTTGTATTAAAAAGGCAAGTAACAAACTAAACTATTTTTTTTTTTTTTAAGTTTAAAACTTTTCTCTCTTTGCCTTAAATTTTGCTATTAAATATATTTATAGTAATTGTAAAAGAAAACACAACTGGTACTTTTGTAACCATTTCCACTTATATAGAATTTATTTTCAGACAATTTCCAATTGCATTTTTTATAATCTACTCTTATCAGCTCAAAAAGGTCAAAGTTATAATATAGAAATGTAGAATGACAGCTGTTTTGTTGCTGTATGTATATGTATAGCCATGTTATTGTCAATGTTGAGCCCACAGCCCACGTTCATAGAGTTGCTTTAAAGCACAAAAAATAGATAAGCACAAAACAATTTATGCATCATTAAAATTAGATTACCAGACAAATGTACACACATCATTTCAGTCTGGTTTCTTGCTTAGTTTTGCTAAGCAGAACATTTTAAAGCCGAATTTCTCTTGGGCCCAGGGCCCAATTTCATAAAGCCCAGGGGCGGATCCAGGATTTTCCAAATGGGGGGGGGGGCATGAAAATATACCAAGCAGCAAAATGATAAATGAAGTTTGTTGCGCCTGCGTAACACAAAGCTTCCCCATTTCTCCCTCCCCTTCTCTCTCTCTCCCTCTTTTTTTCTTTTCTCCCTTTTTTTATTATTTTTTTTTTTTTTAATTTTGGGGGGGGGTGCGCCCCCCACGCCCCCCCTGGATCCGCGCCTGAAGCCTGTAAGTATAAAACTTGCAAAGCACAGAAAAATCTTGCTTTATAGCTGAAACAGGTTACCAGCCAAAATTGCCAATCTTTCATTGTTGCCACTGGTTCCCAACTCATTCTTTGCTTTGCTTAGGAATATTTGCTAAGCAGTATTTTGTGCTTAGCTCTTTCAGTGCCAGTTTCTTTTTGCATTTTGAACCTAAAATGCCCAGCTTTTTGAGGTTTTTCGAAATTCTGTAAACAAATTAATAAATAAGTCTTTCTCACCAAACAAAATGTATCTTGCTGATTTCTGTTGCCTTGGTGCATTCCAAAGTCAATAGTATTTCTCATTAGAGTGATAATGCTCTCTTGTGATAACATGTATATTATGGGTCGTAACAATTGATGACACTTTTTGAGTACAGAAAATAGATCGTACATGTTTGATAATGGCGCTTTTGGAATACATAAAATAATTCGTACATGTACGACCTTGGCACTGAAAGAGTTAACAGCTAAAATTGGGCCCAGGCTAGGCAAGCTCAAGGAAACGAGGATAATAATGGTGAGTTTCGCCTGTATCCCAATGTACATTAACTTCTTTCGTACTGGAGATTCCTACGATCTCACCTTCATGAGGTGGGATACCATCCTAGAAAAGGAAATCAAACAATTTTTATTTTGTTATATTTATTTATTATTAGCCAAGTTCTATTTAGGCCTACTATTATTATTTGAAGACAGAAATTGGGGAATCTGCTGGTATTTAAGGGGTCCATGAAATGTAATTTTTCGTAATGCAATCCTTGGAGATGCACCTTTGTGTCCCATTTCATCTTATTTTCAATTCTCGTTTTGCCATTTTTGAGGGTATTTTCGTGCCTTTTTGAATTTTATTCTAATGCAAAAGTGTGATTTCATGTCAGGCAGAGAACTCAATGTTGCAATTAGTTTATGCACAAAAAGTCAACAGAATTTAGGCTATTTCGCTTTCGTAAACTTCCTTTTCTTTAGTGATTTGTTCGTGTGTAAGTTCATGGCAGCATGCCAAAGTGCAAACTTTTCTCTCAAATTCTTTTAACAAGCAAATTTTGGGGTTCACAATTTAATTTTTTTAATAGAAATAAAACAATTGAAATGACATCACTGCGACAGCGCCCTCAGTTGTCCAGAGAAGAATTTGTTTAATGTTTACAGAAAATCACATTTCAAAATGGAATTAACCAAATATGGATGTCAATTAGTTTTCATACACATAAGGGGATAAGGAAGTAGCTCAAAATATATTAATAAGAAATTTTTACTTCAGGGGCCCTTTAAGGGGACCAAGCAAACAGACAAGCAAACCTTTAATGTGGTCATTTTGTCCATGATTGGTTAAACTCATAACCACTAACCCCTAGGAATATTCTGGGTGCTCTACTAGGTGAGGAATTTAAGAGTATTTGTGCTGTTGAGAATCACAATGAAACCATGACTTAACTAAGTGTAAAAGACAACAAATGTTCTCATTAAGTGATCAAGGACTGCGTTTTCTCTTTCAACAAATTTTGGCTTTTGTTTACCATGAATCGGCCAAATTTTGGCTGTAAGCCAAGGCTGACACTCGGCCATGGCATGCTGGAATCTCGGAGTTACCGCTTATGTTGAGTACAATGGTGGCAGCCTAATAGTTTTAATTTACCTTTGTTTATTGTACTAACAATATATTGACACAAAGCGGGGTTTTTTTCACCTTAAACTTGAATTTATGATTCCAATATAAATTTTAAATTTTTATTTATTTATTTATTTATTTTATTATTTTATTATATATCTTTATATATATAAAATTTGTAGGGGAGATGGCCTTAGCTTTCGATCCAAACCGGACCTTCGTCAGAGGCATAAACAAACACAGACACAAACATATCCATTTATAGCAAAAAGAGGAGCAAAGGATTAAGGGAAGGTATCCAGAAAAAAGCGGGAAAACTATAGCCAATCAAAGCTACTAATTTACAAACAATATGGTGGCCAACGACCAATCAGAGCAAGGTAGTGAGGACAAAGGATGGTCAGTGTGAAAACGTGGATTACTGGACCATAAAGATGGTAGCTGCATTCTATGTATTACAATGTGGGAAGCATGAAAGGGTAGGATTATATAGGATTATATATATATTTTCTTTTGGGGGGGATCAATTTCCTGAAGCTAAATCCTTCCTACCTGAGGACCAAAAGGCCAATCCTTTCCTCGTACCACCCTTGTGCCAACGTTCATCATGATGTCATCCTTCTCAGAGTCGGTCATGCTTCGTTTTTTCTCAAACATCAGATCTGATTTGTGAAAATAAGGAGGTTTATTTTGGATAATGAATTAAGAAATTAAAGTTTTTTAAAGGATATTTTCTTTCTATACATATATTGACCAGCCCCCCCCCCCCAAAAAAAAAGAAGAAAAAAAATTGTTTTTAAGAAAATGATGATTCCATTAAAAAACGTGCAGTTGACTGATGTTTATTGTGTGAGTAGCAACAATTGGTCAATGCACATGTACTCACAGATTTCTTCGTCATTGAAGTCAGAACTTTCTTTAAAATCTTGAAAATTCAGGCAGGGACATCCAGTTGGTTCGCCAACAGCCAGTGCATCGTGTAAGTCCTGCGTATGGCTCTTTCGCATTTTCAGCTGATGTAAGTCCTGGGCTTGCTCTCTTTCATTTTTCACCTTTTCCAGATGTTGTTTCATCTGTTCTTCCTTTCTACGATTGACGATTAAATTTTCCTCAAGTTGTTTGCCTCTTTCGTTACAGAATTGTGCCAATTTGTCTTTGAGTTGTTGTTCCTCTTTACGAATTTCAGCAACTTTTCTGTCCGCGTCATCAGTGATAATTTTGTATTTCTGCTGTATCATTTGTTTGTGTTTGTTGTGTAAGCTTTCAAGTAACTGACCATGATTAGCGAGGTTTTGTAGGCGGTGCCCAACATCTGTGAAAAGTTCAGTAATTTTGGTCTTGCTTGATTCGATTGCATGTGATAAATCGTGGACTACGTGGCCAGAGGAATGATGATCCTCGGTGCACGAAGCACAGATCGTTTCGAGACAAGACTCGCAGTAGGAAATCTGGTCCTGGTCGGTGTGTGTTTCACATTTTGGAGGCTCGATCGGAGTTGTTTTATGATCTTTTGTTTTCTTGCTGCGTAAGTGCGCATTGTTACAAATTTCACAAAGATTTTCTTCACACTCGGTGCAGTAGATGACGGCTTCATCTCTCTCATCGCAGTTTCCACAAGTTATCTTAGACATGGCGATGAAGAAGCTTGATGCTTGAGGTTGATTAATGAAAAACTGTTTGGAAGGCGTTAATTCCTACCTCAGGTAAAGTCGTTTCTTTCCTGCAGATGGGACAAATAATGTGTTTTTTTATAGGATGGGCTTCCCTCATTCCTTCAAGACATACCTGACAGAAGTTATGTGTCAAGTTAAAGTAATGCAAGCTTAAGTTATGATGTAATGCGATTGTCAAATTGGACATTCCAACTGTGCTTGGCTGATATTGTTTAATACAGTTTCAGCACTAACCTCAACCAGTATCTCCAGAGTATAGACCTTTATCATGGTGCAGCCATCTTGATTTTCCTCCAATACATACCATTGTAACCAAACCGAGGCCGGAAGAACAAATAGTCTGGTTCCTTTTTGTGTAATGAATGTTAGCATTCATTACTGCTATTGGATACAGGGAACATGACCAAGATGGTGACAGCATGATAAAGGTCTATTTTAATATGAATTGATACATTAAATCTTAGTAGTCAAAGCTTGGCTTGTGCCTTGACCATAATCAACAACCTTCTTCAAATAATATTGCTGCTTTCTTTAGATACACAGCAAAATTTGATAAAATATCTAACAATTTTAGCACAAGCAGCATTCTTTACAAAATGTTATCAAATCTTCTGTAATGAATACAAACATTTTGGATCTGAAGAATGCAAATAATACCGTAGAGCCGTAGAGCCTGTGTATTGTGTGTCATGCACGTAAAAGAACCCAGTGCACTTATCACTAAGAGAATTAAGGGGTTCGCCCCGGTGTTCCTGGTTTGATTGGCTGCATATTGCGCCACAGCACCTTGTAAACCATTAAATAATGCTATGTAAAGGAAAAAGGTCTCATACTTCAACATGTAGCTCTGCATACCTTGCAGGAAAAAATTACTGAGCGCTTTGAGACGACCATCAGGTGTGATAAGAACTACGTACTATTATTATACTGATATATTTTACCTACCACGAGTGAGGTGACCACCGTGTAACAGCAGCAGGGGAGTCTAGATGAGAATGAGCTACGAACGAATCATGTACATCATCAATGCCTGTGAAAATGGGTGCGGCTGTGATGTTTCATGATGAAAATGCATCAGGCCAAACAAATAAAAAAAGTGTTTCTCGTTATTCCACCTTACCTAGAAAACCATGCAGAATGTACAATAACTTTGTATTATAAAAAAAAATCTGAATTTACGGTGCCACCTGAGCCTATGTTTTGTGTACATTATCCTGTATTTTATTTTGATTAAGTTGGTTGGCACTACTAGTTATCACACAAACGCGAAGAGAAATATAGCGCTTCTGCGTCCCATATCCAACGAGGCCGAAGGCCAAGTTGGATATAGGAATCAGACGTGCTATATTATCCGTATTCCTCGAGCGCGCGTGGGATAACGCAGATTAACGCAATACATGGAGAGATGACACGAGGGGAACTGGGTCATGGTGGCGCTCTGTTTGAAAGATTAAGTGTGCCGCCCAGTTTTACATTGCCACTTGTTAACAGTTATAATTGAACAAATTGACAATCGGCCCACCCTATTATACTTCGTGCTAAAAGAATTTAGAGCAAAATTAGAAGGGGGAACAAATTTCTTACCTACATAAGTACCCGCCCTAATTTGTTTCCAATGTAATGGGTAACACAATTATTTTTTGGTTTGGCCAAAGCCAAGGGTTACCCTTATCATGATGCATACACGCATCCCCGGAAAGTGATTATCATGGACCATTACACACAGTGCTCATTAAATGTCTCGGATCTAATTTGCATATATTGATCAAGTGCCTGGATTACACACTGGTAGAAAAAATTGTCATTTTTATGGGTGATTTTTCAAACTGGTGAGAAGTCAGATTTCAAGCTAATTTGAGTGAACACAACCTGTATGAGTGAGTGGGGTTTGGAGCTTTGCATGGTGTGAAAAATAAGAAGTAACTATAAATAAATAGTAAACATGCGGGTAAACGTGTGGTCTCGACGTTTCGAACGGTGTACTCTCCTGAAGACAAGCAGAGTATACTGTTTGAAACGTTGAGACCACACCAGCTCTTTTCAGAGCCAACACTCCCACAAAAGAGATTTTAGACATGGTTGTACCCGCAAGTTTACTATTTATTTATATTTAATAGATGTTAAATTTGCATCAGGGATAAAGAATATTATGTTTGGTTTTACCCTTACACCAACGTGTTTAAAACACTGTATACTCAATACTGTGAAAAAAACCCACACCATAATATTCTTTATCCCCGATGCAAATTTAACATCTATTCGGTTGCTAAGTCGTCTGGATGTGGGTTTGAATCCCGGCCATGGCACATGTGTCCTTGAGCAAGACACTTAACTATAACTGCTTCTCTTCACCCAGGAGTAAATGGGTACCTGTGAGGGCAGACATGGTTCTTGTGATTGATGTGGCTGAGCGATTAGGAGCACTGGATTCAAGCTCTGGTGTTTCTGTTCAGCAGAGTGTGGTTTCAAGTACCAGTCTTGACACTTGTGTCTGTGAGCACGACACTTTACCATAATTGCTTTGTCCTTCGGATGGGACATTAAGTCGTAGGTCCCATGTACTAGGATTGGTAGTGCATGTTAAAGAACCCAGAACACTCATCGTGGAAGAGTGGGGGTTAACCCCGGTGTTTCTGGTTCACATAGCAAGCACCATTGTTTACAGGTTTCCTCAGGCTTGCGAGCTACAGGGATTAAGTTCACTTATTATTAATAATAATAAAAGAGTATTTATATAGCGCCTTATGCCAGTCCTCAACGCGCTTAAACACGAAATAAAAACAATATTTTAAAAAGCAACACTAAAAATAGTAACGGCAGTTAAAAAAACACTTATCAGGCATCCTCGTTTTTATTACCAGAAATATATAATAATGATAATTTAGCTTGGTGCGCTACATACTTGGCAGTACAGCATGTATATTCCCCAGGGAGATAAAATTGTTTTTATGGGGAATGAAAAGGCCCAGTAACCAAGGTGATAATGTATGTGCGCCACGAGTGTAGAAACGGGGGACTTTTGGGACGCTAGGTGGCAGCAGACTTACCAGGTAAATCCATTGTTCTCGGTAATGTGCGCATGCTCTGAACTACGTAAACAATGGAAATTTACCTGGTAAGTCTGCTGCCACCTTGCGTTCCAAAATCTCCCATTGACAGATATATATCAGTCATATATGAGTGCCAGCCCATTATTATTACTATGTTATACTACACTGTACCTGTTTTTATTTACATCATTATATTTTTATTAAATGTTCTCATAATTCAGAAAAGTTAAAGGCAAAGTATACTTTTGGTTTTGGACCGTTCGATTGTTTTAATCCTATATAAATGTATATATTTACAATAAAACTAATGTGTGAAAATTTCATTTCAAAAGGTGGTAGCGTTTTATAAATACCGCTGAAAATCTGGAGTGGTTTATGTCCATGCAGGAAGAATGACCCATAATTGGACTGCACAATCTGAGAAACTTTTCATGCATGAAACATTTTTTGGATTTTTGAATCTTTGTCTCCAAAACCACAGTCCTTTAATAGAAGGGAATTATTTCTCCAAATGTTATACATTATCAGCAGCTTCAGTGCCTCTTACCAAGTAAGTTTATACGGTCATTAATTTTTGGAGTAATTACCAAAGGTATGCACTTGTCATCAAAAATTTAAAATAATTGACACGCTGGCCTAACATTTTTCAGTAGCAAAGAAAAACCTCCTAAATAAAAAGACTTCAACACGTATTTACCAAGATTGAGTACAACTTTTTACATTTCATGAAAACGATTAACACTGTGTATTCAAAATTTATCAGCCAAAACTAAGACCCCATGAAAACTTTCTACTTAAGACTTAAGACTTTCTACTTAAGACTTAAGACTTTCTACTTAAGACATTAAGACTATCTACTTAAGACTTTCTACTTAAGACTTAAAACTTTCTACTTAAGACTTAAGACTTTCTACTTAAGACTTAAGACTTTCTACTTAAGACTTAAGACTTTCTACTTAAGACACTAAGACTATCTACTTCAAACATTAAAATTTCTACTTAAGACTTAAGACTATCTACTTAAGACTTTCTACTAAAGACTTAAGACTTTCTACTTAAGACTTAAGACTTAAGACATTAAGACTATCTACTTCAAACATTAAAACTTTCTACTTCAGACTTAAGACTTTCTACTTAAGACTTAAGACTTTCTACTTAAGACATTAAGACTATCTACTTCAAACATTAAAACTTTCTACTTAAGACTTAAGACTTTCTACTTAAGACTTAAGACTTTCTACTTAAGATATTAAGACTTTCTACTTAAAACATAATGACTTTCTACTAAAGACATTAAGACTTTCTACTTAAGACATTAAGACTTTCTACTGTTAAGACACTAGAACTTTGGATAATTTAGAGACTTGAGATTGTACTACGGAAAAGATTAGATTAATTTTAAAGAAATCCAAATAGTGCTTTTTGTTTATTTTAAGACAATTTCCATTTGCCATTTCAAAATCTACTCATTTTAAGCTCATAAATTTACATCAATTTGTTTGATATTTGTGCAAACTAAATACCATGAAATATGGTTTTCGTAAAAGTGGATGTTCTAATTTGTTAATGTAAAAGGGCAGTTTTTGTTGTTGCTTTATGCATGGTCATTGTTGGGCCATGCAAGATCAAGAATAAAAGGATTATAACGGTCCGTGTTGTGTTCGTCCCAATGTACGTAAACTTGCGTTTTGGAGTCGTATCGCACAATTTCACCTTCACCAGGTGGGTCACCATCCTAGAAGATTAAATAAAGCAACATTTAGTTCGATATTGATTGATATTTGTTATAAGCCAAGTTCTGTCCATTTTATTTCTGAATAAAATTTCTGAATTAAATGGGGTTGGACAAATTTACTAGAGTGGGATTTGAAATGACAACCTCCGGATTAACGTGCCAGCGCTCTACCAACTGAGCTGTCTAACCCTATCTGGCTTATTACTTGACATTTTATTTCTGCAGACAAAAATTGCATAATCTGCTGCTACTTTCAGTGAGCAATAAGTGACCAAGCAAACGAGTATACCTTTTGTGTGTAAACTTCAGTTCTGCTGATGCTGCTTCTACTTTAAGTGTGCTTGTTTGCCTGCTTGCTATTTTAGTGGTGATATTATAATTTGTGCATATTTTGCAGTTCTGCAAACAGAAACTGTGGAATCTATGTTATTAAGTACTTTATAAATATCAAGTTATGAACCACGAGGGAAACGGACTGAGTACATTTTAAATAATTTGGGATTGAACAAAGAAAAATAGATTAGAGCGGGATTTTGAACCAACGACCACCGGTTTAACGTGCCGGCGCTCTACCAACTGAGCTATCTAGCCCTATGTTGGCGGTCTCCCTATTTTGTCAATATCTTTGTTTGGGGGTGCCAGTCTGAAACCATACAACCGTTAGCTGCCGTGTAGCCAGGGATCACACCCAAGTTTATGATACAACCTGGGAAGTGGCAGCCAGGGGATCACCTTAAGGGGATGAAACTTTTTTTTATTTCAAATATCAAGTTATGAACCACAAGGGAAACTGACTGGGTAAGTTTTAAATAATTTGGGGTTGAACAAAGAAAAATAGACTAGAGCGGGATTTGAACCAACGACCTTGGGTTTAACGTGCCAGCGCTCTACCAATTGGTCGGATTCATCAAATGTTCCTCGACCTAAGTTCTTCCTACCTGATTACACCAATGCCACCTCCTTCCTCGTACCACCTTTGTGCCAACTTTCATCATATCTTCCTTCTCGGAGTCAGTCATGCTTCGTTTTTTACCAAACATCAGATCTAATTTGCGAATAAGGAGGTTTAATTTGGTATGAATGAAAAAATGTGGGGGTTTTCTTTATTGACCAAAGATTATATCAGCTTAACATGTACATGTAGATTGTTTTTTGAACAGTTTTTTTTTTGAAAGAAGATGATGATTTCATTTTAAGAACGTGCAGATGACTCATCTGATTATATGTGACTAACGATTGGTCAATAAACTCACAGATTTCTTCATCAGTGAAGTCTGAACTTCGTTTGAAATCTTGAAAATTCAGGCAGACACATCCAGTTGGTTTGCCAATAGCCTTTGCATCTTTTAAGCCTTGCAGAAGACTCTTTTGCATTTCCAGAAGATCAAAGTCCTGGACTTTCACCTTTTCCAGCTGTTGCTTTATCTTTTCTTCTTTACTGCTATTGATGGCCATAACTTCTTCAAACTGTTCGCCTTTTTCGTAGCAAAAATCCGTCACTTTGTATTTGAGTTCTCTTCCCTCAAAATAGTCGTCAGCAAACTCTGCGTCATGGTGTTTCTGCTTTATCCTGTCGTTGTGTTTAGTGTACAACCTTTCAAGAAGTTCTCTTTTATCAGAAAACCTTTTTAGGTGTAACTCAACATCTTTGACAAGTGTGGCGATGTTGTTCTTGCTGAATTCAATTGCTTGTGATAAATCAAGGACTTCATGGTCAGGGGGCCAATGATCATGGGTGCATGAGGCACATACCATTAGGAAACAAGATTGGCAGTAGAAAAACTTGTCCTGGTTAGTGTGTGTTTCACATTTTTTCACTTTCTTCAGAAGCTGAAGGTTACTTTTGAAAATTGCTTGACCAGAGATAAGATGGTCGATTGAAGCTATTTCATGACCTTTTGTTTTCTTGCTGCGTTTGTGCGCATTGTCACAGATCTCACAAAGAAATTCCTTACACTCAAGGCAGTGGCTGACAGCGTCATCTTCCTCATCGCAATCTTCACATTTGATCTTAGTCAGAAGACGTTTGACAAGCTGCTCTTGTTCGGTAATGGTTTCCATCAAATTAATTAAGGAAAAACTGTTGGGGAGGTCGCCAATTCCTTCCTCAGGTAAAGTCGTTTCTTTCCTGCAGATGGGACATATAATGTTTCTTGTTGGATTGGCCTCCATCATTCCTTCAAGACATCTTTGGCAGAAGTTGTGTGCGCACGTCAGAGTCTTGGGGTTGATGTAAAGCGAGTAGCAAATCGGGCATTCCAACTGGGATTTTCTGATATTATCTAACACAGTTACAGCGGTAACCTCGTCCATTTTTCTTCCAGCTTCTTCCAAGTCTCCTGTACTGAAATCGATTTTAAAGAAGCTCAAAATAAACCTTTATAACAAAAACTAACTATTTCAACAGTATTTGTTAGTTGGCTTTTGCCTTGTCCATGAGAACATTCTTTAAATATTGGCTCCTTTCTCTATACCAGTCATGCCACTTCTCAGTGGATCAGCTGATTTTCTCTCTTTTTTTCCTCGGGTTTGTGTACTTTTTAAAACTGAATAAACATAGTGCAAATATATGAGACCAAGATAGCTTCCTCTGTTTGGGGATAATTACAAATTGCATGTCTGCTATATTTCCTGTCAATTGTCCAAATATCTATTCATAGCAGCAATCTGAAGAAAAAAAGCTCTGCAAAACTTTTGGTAATAAATACAGCAAATTCTGTTATAAATAAGGAGAATATTTGTTACTCTATTTTTTCCCCTGCCTGTCACTAATTATAGAATACAAGTAATACCGATAGCTTTTACTTACCACACATGAAGTATTTAGTAGCAGTAGAGTCTAGACGAGAATGAACTGTGAACAAATTGTGGTGAACTGTTTATTGAATTGTTATAGCGCCCTCTCCCATGTCTCCTGTTTACATTATAAATAGGTCAAGATTCTATTTTGCATTGTATCAGACTAAGTTATACATTGTCTTAGGGGCTTTCCACTACCACATTGTACAGCAGTACACATATATGTACATTTAATATCTATGACCTTGCTATGCTTGTGTGTTGTGTGTGCACACACAGTTCAGTCCACACACAGTGTTTTTGTATATTGAATAAATCACAGTTACAGCCATTCTTGCTCAAGAAGTTGTCTCCTTTTTAATCCTTGTTTTGAGCTATATATTGATATAGGATCAGCAACATTTTCTCCTATAATTGATGACCCAGACGTGATACAATGGAAAGCAAAATAGTAGCTCCAATCAGCTTGATATTGCCTCCATACTGGCCTGCAGATCCCTACGTGTCATGGTTTGCACAAGTTGAAGCCCAATTTGGTACCAGGGGGATAACTGCTGAGAGGACAAAGGTTACCCCTTCACAGTCCGTAAGGATGTAGGCATGGGTATCATCCTCTAGGAGCCTGGCTGGTAGAGCAGAATGCAATACCTTCCCAACTTTTTTACGAAGCAATTATGGTTAAGCGCCTTGCTCAAGGGCACAAGTGTCATGACCAGGATTTAAACCCACACTCTGCTGCTGACAACACCAGAGCTTGGGTCCGGTTAACTAGAGCGCTCGGCCACGACACGCCACAACGTTTGCTTTTGAAATTGATAGATAGATGTCACTGAGTCGTATATGAGTTACTGCCCTTTATTATTACTATGATTATACTACACTGCACCTGTTTTTATTAACACCAATATTTTTTTATTAAATGTGCTCTTATTTCAGAAAAGTTAGATGCAAAGTATACCTTTGGTTTTTTGGAACCGTTCGATTGTTTTAATCCTATAATAACAAAACTAATGTATGAAAATTTCATTTCAAAAGTTGGTAGCATTTTTGAGATATTGCTGGAAAACGTTATGTCCACGCAGGAAGAATAATCCGTAATTGGAATACACTGTCTGAGAAACGTTTCATGCATGAAAAGCTTCTTAGATTGAATTTTTGTTTTAACCCTGTCTCTAATACCACATCCCTGAGGGGGGAATCATTTCTCAAAATGTTATACATTATCAACAGCTGCAGTGCTTCTTTCCAAGTCAATTTTTATGATCATGAACTATTGGAGTAATTACCAAAGGTGTACCCTGCCTTTAAATTCACTTGTTATCCACAATTTAAAATAAGTAACACACTGGCCTAACATTTTTCAGTAACTAAGATAAACCACCTAAATAAAAATACTTCAACAAGTATTTACAAAAAATTGAGTACTACTTTGTACATTTCATGAAAACGATTAAAACTGTGTATTAAAAATTTACAAGCTAAAACTAAAACCCCTTTAGGACTTTCTAATTTTTGCAATAACAGTTGATGTTATGAAACTAATACTTCGGACAATTTAGAGACTTGATTTATTACCAATGAAAATATTATTAGATTTAATTGTGAAGAAAACCCAAATGGTGTTTAAAAAATATTTAACAAAATCAACCGTTATGGTTTATTTTAAGACAATTTCCATTTTTCCATTTCAGAATCTACTCATTTTAAGCTCATAAGTTGACATCAATTTGAATGATACTTCTGCAAACTAAATACCATGAAATATGGTTTTCGTAAAAGTGGATGCTCTAATTTGTAAATGTAAAAGGGCAGTTTATTGTTGTTGTTTTTGCTGTTGGTGTATGCATTGTCTCTGTTGGGCTATGCAAGATCAAGAACGTTAAGATTATAGCGGTCCGTGTGACCTTCATCCCAATGTACTCTAACTTCCCTATTGGTCCGGCTTCTCACAATTTCACCTTCACCAGGTGGGTCACCATCCTAGAAGATTAAATAAAGCAACATTAAGTATGATATTGATATTTGTTATTAGCCAAGTTCTATCCGTTTCATTTCTGAATAAAATGGGGTAGTGGCATGTCGTGGCCGAGCGGATGAGAACACCAAACTCAAGCTCTGGTGTTTCTGATCAGCAGAGTGTGGGTTCGAATCCCAGTCGTGACACTTGTGTCCTTAGGCAAGACACTTAACCACATGCTTCGTCCTTCGGATGGGACGTATAGCCGTTGGTCCCGTGTACTAGGATTGGTAGTGCACGTAAAAGAACCCAGAACACTTATCGTGGAAGAGTAGGGGTTTAACCCTGGTGTTTCTGGTTCACATTGCAAGCACCCTCATTTACAGGTTTCCTCAGGCTTTTGAGCTACAGTGATTAAGTTCACTTGTGAGGCATCCTTGGTTTCATTACCAGAAATATATAATAATAATAATAATAACAGTAGAACAAAGAAAAATTGAGCGGGATTTGAACCAACGACCTCCGGATTAACGTGCCGGTGCTCTACCAGCTGAGCTAGCTAGTCCTATGTTGGCAGTCTCCCTATTTTGTCAATATCTTTGTTTGGGGGTGCCAATCAGAAGCCATGCAACCGTTAGCTGTCGTGTAGTCAGGGATCACACCCAAGTTTATGATACAACCTGGGAAGCGACAGCAAAGGGATCACCTTTGGGGAATGCAACTTTTTTTATTTCAAATATCAAATTATAAACCACAAGGGAAACTGACGGGGTAAATTTTTAATAATTTGGGGTTGAACAAAGGAAAATAGACTAGAGCGGGATTTGAACCAACGACCTCGGGTTTACTTGCTGGCGATCCACCAATTGGTCGGATTCATCAAATGTTCCTCGACCTAAATTCTTCCTACCTGATTATACCAATGCCACTTCCTTCCTCGTACCACCCTTGTGCCAACTTTCATCATATCTGCCTTCTCAGAGTCAGTCATGCTTCGTTTTTTCCCAAACATCAGATCTAATTTGCGAACAAGGAGGTTTAATTTGGTTTATGAATGAAGAAATGTTTGTTTTTTCTTTATTGACCAAAGATGATATCAGCTTAACTTTAGGAAAAGCTTACATTGATTGTAGAGAAAATAATGTATGTGCATGTACATTTTTGAACAGTTTGTTTTTTAAAACTCTTTCAGTGCCCACTTTTGTTTGCGTTTTGAACCTAAAATGCCCAGCTTTTTGAGGTTTTCAAATTTTTTTGTACAAACAACTCTTTTATCACCAAACAAAATGTATTTTGCTGATTTGTGTTGCCTTGGTACATTCCAAAGTCAACAGTATTTCTCGTTACATTGATAATGCCCTCTCGTGATAACATGTATATTATTGGTCTTACATACGATTGATGACTCTTTTTGAGTTACATAAAATAGATCCTACATGTACGACCTTGGCACTAAAAGAGTTAAAGATAATGATGATTTTGTTTAGTGCAGATGACTGATCTGTTTATATGTGACAAATGATTGGTCAATATACTCACAGATTTCTTCATCAGTGAAGTCTGAACTTCGTTTGAAATCTTGAAAATTTAGGCAGACACATCCAGTTGGTTTGCCAACAGCCAGTGCATTTTGTAAGTCTTGCACAAGACTCTTTTGTATTTTCAGAAGATCAAAGTCCTGGACTTGCTTTCTGTTGTTTTTCACCTTTTCCAGCTGTTGCTTTATCTTTTCTTCATTTCTAGTATTGATGGCCATAACTTCTTCGAACTGTTTGCCTCTTTTATAGCAGAATCGTGTCACCTTGTCTTTGAGTTCTTGTTCCTCTTGACGGAGTTCAGCAACTCTTCTGTCTACGGCATCAGTGATAATTTTATGTTTCTGCTTTATCCTTTCTTGGTGTTCAGCGTACAACCTTTTAAGAAGATTTCTTTTATTTGAAAACCTTGGTAGGCAGGACTCTACATTTCTGACAAGTTCGTTAATGTTGTTCTTGCTTGATTCAATTGCTTGTGATAAACCAAGGACTTTGTGGTCATGGGGCCGGTGATCTTGGATGCATGAAGCACATACCATAAGGGAACAAGATTGGCAGTAGAAAGTCTTGTCCTGGTTAGTGTGTGTTTCACATTTTTGTACTTTCTTCAAAAGTTGAGAGTTATTTTCAAAACTTGCTTTACCAGAGCGTAGATGGTCGATTGAAGCTATTTCATGATGTGTTGTTTTCCTGCTGCGTTCGTGCGCATTGTCACAGATCTCACAAAGAAATTCCTTACACTCAAGGCAGTAGCTGACAGCTTCATCGTCCTCATAGCAAGCTTCACAATTGATCTTAGTCTGAAGACGCTTGACAAGCTGCTCTTGTTCGGTAATGGTTTCCATGAGGTTAATTAAAGAATAACAGTTGGGGAGGTCACCAATTCCTTCCTCAGGTGAAGTCGTTTCTTTCCTGCAGATGGGACAAATAATGTTTTCTTCCATGGGATGAGATTCCCTCATTCCTTCAAGACATTTTTGGCAGAAGTTGTGTGCGCACGTAAGAGCCTTGGGGTTGATGTAGAGCGAGTAGCAAATTGGGCATTCCAACTGGGATTTTCTGATATTATCTAACACAGTTACAGCGCTAACCTCAGCCATTTTTCTTCCAGTTTCTTCCAAGTCTCCTGTACTGAAATTGATTTTAAAGAAGCTCAAAATAAACCTTGATGTGACTTGGCACCTTTAGTGCACTGCCCCTCTAAAAAGCGACAGTCAGGGTATGGTTATTGTTAAAGGGTCTGTATACGTTTGGTAATGACTCTGAAAATTAATGGCAATAAAAACTTACTCTGTAAGAAGTACAGCAGCTTTGGATAGTGTAATGCATTTTGAGAAACTTTTCACTTCGAAGTACTGCGGTTATGGAAAAAGAAATCACTTTTTATCCCCCAAAATTTGAATCTGAGAAGCGTTACTGACAGAAACTTTTCTCAGATTGTGTATTCCAATTGCAGATTATTCTTCCTGCATGGACATAACCGCTCCAGATTTTCTGCAATATCTCAAAAACACTAGCCTTCTTTTTGAAATGAAATTTTCACAGGTTAGCTTTATGGTATATATCTACAACTATATAGGATTGAAACAAACATAGGGTTCCATTTACCAAATACAATCCCTTTAAGTAAATATAATTGATGAAAAAATATAAAGAAATGCCTAAGAATTGAAGGATCATACTTGTTGGGATAAATTACAGAGCATAAGTCAGATCATACATTTCTCTCAACGTCTCGGAACAGAATAATCCTACAATCCTCGAATTTGATTGGGCTACAACCAGGGGGCACTCAAATACTGTTTGAATAATGAATAAATGAATACATTAAGTCTGAAAGAACATTAAAAAAACACAGAAGTTTGTTCCTGCCTGTCACATATAGAATACAATTAATACTGATAGTTTTTACCTACCACAAGTGAAGTATTTACTATGTATTGATAGCAGCAGTAGAGTCGAGACGAGAATGAACTATGAAAAATTCATGCACATTGTACCTGTGAAAATGGGTGTAACTGTTATTCATATTTATTTATGTAAGCCAAGGCTATGTCATTGTCAGACTTGCATTATTGAATTGGAAAACCTGCGTCCTTGACAGAAAGTAATAGTGGTCATGTGTAATAACTGGTTGTGTGTATGTAATGAACAGAATCCTGTCAGGCATGTGATTTGTCAGGGTTTTTCGTGATTTCAAGATTTTCTCAAAATCTCCTTGACCCTTCAAGATGTTTTTGAAAGAGTAAAAGCAATCACCAAAGGGAGAAAGAAATAGTCCACATTGTGTAAAAACTTTGAGCTTTGTATTTCTGGTGATGCACAGAGTCTGTGAACCTCCTGAATTGTAGCATGTGGGAGGTTCAGGGTCTTGGAAATGGGTGAACACAGACCATCAAGTCATTTTCAGAAATTGTCACATCTTGTCAAATCTCTTCCCTGCTTACTAAAATCATTGTTTATTAAACAGAAAATGTAGGGCTGCAACGTAGTTTTGTATTTCTGGTGATGGACAGAGTCTGTAATCTTCCTGAAAGTATGATCCAGGAGGGGGAACCCAAGGCCTTTCAATGTGAGGAATTTTCTTTTTCATCAAATCGTATCCCTGTCCTGTTATAAGGTGTGATGCAATCCTACCATACACCACTCCCAGCTTATAACCCTTTTGAATGTATCACTGTATAAAGCAATTCAACCTATCGGCTGCCATACTGTATATTCTTCTTTGTTTTTACTTGTATGAAATAAACCAATAATAATTATAACAAAAATTTTAAAAAATAGTTAATGGCCTGATGTTACGACCCTAGCAGAGTTTTTCTCGAAGGTTAAATGACAACACAACACACATAAACAGGTATACAAGTGTAACAGAAGCAGTGAAGTGGAAATACAAGAACTATTTAACTATTTTTTGCATTTATACCATACCATAGGTCCTTTTGGTTTGTGAGCAGTTTGCAACAGCTAATTCTATTTTCTCAATAACAATAACAATAATCAATCGAATGTCATTTATGCAGTGCCAAAATAAAAAGTTTGCTCTTAGGCGCTGAGGCACAAAAATGAATGTTTAGTAAGCCTGCTGGAACAGGTATTTTAACGCTACATACGACTTGAGAACAAAAGAGGTCCACATAATGTAGGGACATGAAACACTATGTGGACTTACACACGTCCACACAGTGTTTTTTATAGTTTTTTAAGGACAGGATTTTCCTTAAAGGCATCGTACACGTTTGGTAATTGTCAAAGACCAGTGTTCTTATTTGGTGTATCCCAACATATGCATAAAACAACAAGCCTGTGGAAATTTGGGCTGAATTGGTCATCGAAGTTGCAAGAAAATGATGAAAGAAAAAACACCCTTGTTGTACAAATTTGTGTGCTTTCAGATGGGAATAAAAGGCTTCTAGCTAGAAGTCTTTTATTATTTTAGTGAGAAATTACCTCTTTCTCAAAAACTACGTTACTTCAGAGGGAGTCGTTTCTCACAATGTTTTATACTATCAACAGCTCTCTGTTGCTTGTTACCAAGTCAGTTTTTATGCTAATATATATTTTGAGTAAATACCAAACGTGTACGATACCTTTAAGAGTACAGAACAAAGATATGTCCACAGAGTGACTGCAACACAGAGCTGTGTGAGCTTTGAGCAGTTTCTTGAATGTGTTGAATGAACTGGCATCTCTGATATATGCAGTGAAGGAAAACCAAATAATATTCTTCATCCTCGATGCAAATTTAACATCTATTAAAGCTTATTCCACATCTTGGGGTCATATGCAAAGAATGAACTATCTGCACAAGTGGAACAGTGGGTTCTTGGCTTGATAAAAAGGGAACAAGTAGAAGATGATTGAAGTTGTCTCCATTGAGATCTTATTTCACACATGTCTAGTGTAATGTACTTTTTTATTTTTATTTATTTTTTATAAATGAGATGTCGCCTAACATCACAAGGCCAGACGGCCTCTTCAAGGTGAGGGCTACACTTAACTGATTTGTGCTGTTGACTCAAATCAACTATCACCAGGGGCATGTTGCCACCTACTCCTGGGGCTGATGAAACAGGGTTACCCCCTTCACAGTCCGTAAGGATGTAGGCATGGGTATCATCCATTAGGAGCCTGGCTGGTAGAGCAGAATACACTACTTGCAGAAGTGTCATGACCGGGATTCGAACCCACACTCTGCTGCTGACAACACCAGAGCTTGGGTCCGTTGAACTAGAGCGCTCGAATGAAAGCCTTGAAATAGATTTTGTTTAATCACCTCCTTGTTTCTTCTGTTGTAGGTGAGTCGTGAGGACCATCGTTACTTAAAGCAAGTGGAGATGCGAGAGGAAGGTGGTACGCCCTCTATTGTCGGGGCAGTGCGAGCTGGTTTGGTCTTCCAACTCAAGGAGGCTATGGGGGCAGAAAACATCATGGCCAGGGAACATAAATTATGCAGGTTGGTAATACAAATAATGTCATAAAACATTTGGTAATTGGAACCCACTGTTTGTTTCAATCCTATATAGTTGTAGATATATACCATAAAACTAACCTGTGAAAATTTCATTTCAAAAGGTGGTAGCGTTTTTGAGATATTGCCGAAAATCTGGAGCGGTTATTTCCACGCAGGAAGAATAATCTGCAATTGGAATACACATTCTGAGAAATGTAACTGTCAGTAACGCTTCTCAGATTGAAATTTTCGGGGGGAAAAAAAGTGATATCTTTTTCCATAACCGCAGTATTTCTAAGTGAAAAGTTTCTCAATATGCATTATACTATCCAAAGCTGTACTTCTTACCGAGTAAGTTTTTTTATTGCCATTAATTTTCAGAGTCATTACCAAACGTATACAGACCCTTTAATAATAATCATTATAATGTATTTATAATGCATCATCGATTATAGTGCACAATACCCTATTCTGAGGTGCAGCACAAAAACAACATAACAAGCAACAAAAGAGAAATATACAATACGAATATACAAATCAAACATTGAACAAATCAATACATATTATTTGGTAGTGTTTGTGTGTGTTATCTTGCCATTTTTACGGTAGTTTGTATAAATATAATGCAATTTAATGGAAGTTATGTTCAAAGCTTTGCATCGTGCGGATCAAAAGACAAATTATAGCTTGTAAATTTGCGGGTACAACCATGTATAAAACTCTTTTAGGAAAAGTGTTGGTTCTGATGAGAAGAACCGGTGTGGTCTCAACGTTTTGAACGGTATACTCTGCTCATCTGCAGGAGAATTTAATGGAATTCTTGTTAACTTTATATTTTTATTGCCATTTCTTATTACTGGCGGATGTTGTTTTGATGAAATAATTTTTTTATTAAGTGTAGTACCACATGCTAAGTATATGCAGAGTATTCCAAGGAGTCTTTAGCAGGAACTACTGCCGACAAAATTTATTTGCTTTGCAACAAAACGGGGTTACCAGGTCCATCAATGTCTATAACATGACCTTTTGGCTGGTAACCAGTTTCTGCTTAGCAAGATTATGTGATTCTTAGCAAACTTTGTGCTTTATAGCTCTTTGTATTTGGGCCCGGTTGTAAAGCACAAAGCCCCCATTTTGTCTTTTAAAAAATATTTTGGCCTGGACTGTGTGCTACAATAGCACTCCACACTAATGACGTCACTTTTGCTAAAAATTACCGGGCTCTCAGACATACATTACACCACATAAGTGATCACCCCATCATCGACGTGCAAAACTGCACTAGTAGTAGTAGTCAGTACACGCGAGTAAACATGGACATGTACGCGCGCGTATGTTTGTGAAAGTTGATACGGTTGTCTAAGATCCAGGTACCTAGCTTCTATTTTTAGCATTCGTACAGAGTGCTAATAAACATGCCCCATCAGTTTTAGTTGCAGGTTTTTTTTTTTTTTAGGAGTTACATAACATCAGAGATGCAATCATTTCAAATGTTAACATGTTTTACATTTTAGGAAAGCCTTGTCGAGGTGGACAGATTGCACCAATCTCATTATGCTAGGCAACACAGCGGTTCCCCGTCTGCCAATTTTCTCATTTTTGATCCGCCACCCAACAACTGGTCAATTTTTACACCACAACTTTGTTTGTGCCGTTCTGAACGATGTGTTTGGTCTACAGGCCCGAGGAGGTTGCGCATGCGCTGGCCCCTATGCTCAGGTATGCTTTGTTCTTTATGGACTAATTTTTGTTATCAAGTAATAAACCATAAGGGAAACTGAGTGGGTAAATTTTAAGTACTTTGTGGTTGAACAAAGACAAATTTACTAGAGTGGGAATTGAACCTGCAAGCTCCGGATTAACGTGCCGGCACTCTACCAACTGAGCTATCTAGCCCTAATGTTGGCGGTCTCCCTTAGTGGGTGTATCTCCAATAGGGAGACTGCCAACAATGAGGGCTAGATAGATCAAATGGGAGAGTGCCAGTTTGTAAATCTGGAGGTCACAATTTCAAATCCCCCTCTTGTCAATTTCTCTTTGTTCAACCCCTAAATAACCCCTAAATTTTATTGTCAAAATTGTTATTTTCTTCCCAACAAAAAGCTTACAAAATGATAGTTTGTTTTAAGTTCAACTTTTTATTGTCATGGAATTAAGTTTCCTAGTGTGCCTAAGAAACTAAAATTAAATTTATTAAATTTCAGTAAAAAAAATGTACAACAGATTATGAGATATAGAGGAAAGGTTGAACAGAACACAATGAAAATGTATTAATTACAGTTGCTAATGGATTAATTGTAGAAGTTCAAAGTTGGATAAAATAACAATTGTCTACCAAAAAAGAGTTGGAGATACTGTCAACAAGGGCTAGATAGCTCAGTTGGTAGAGCACCAGCATGTAAATCCTTAGGTCACAGGTTCAAATTACGTTCTAGTCAATTTGTCTTTGTTCACCCAAAATTGATTTAAATTCATCCAGTGTGTTTCCCATGTGGTTTATTACTTGATACAAAAAACATTGTTCACCACTTAAAAAAATATATTAAAGTTACACTCAAATTATAGTCAAAGATCAAAAGAGGAAGCACCCCTGAGAGCATATAAATTATTGCCTGAACGTCATACACAGTGACTGTGTCATGCTCACCATTTTGGGAGTCAACAATTGGTCAAATTTCGCAGAAATTTCTGCCAAGCAAATTTCTTTGCTAAGCAAGAAATGAGTGGGGTACCATTCACATCAATGTTAACAGTATGGTCTTTCGGCTGGTAACCTATTTTTCCTAAGCAAGAGTTTTCTGTGCACTAGCAAGTTTTTGTGCTTACATACTATATGAAATTGGGCCCTGGTAGGCAAATGCTGTGTCACCTAAAATTCGCACTACACTGTATAACACACAGGGGCATTGACTACCAAAATGGCGCAACCATTATTGTGATGATGACGTCAGGTGAATTGGGTTAAGAGATAAATGAGAGGATTTATTTTGCTTTTTTGTATTGAATTTGCTTTTCAGCACATAAAGACAATGTGCTTATATGTTCTGAAGATATTTTGACACCTTTTTTTGTAGGATTTGCTTGGCATTAATGAGAAACTCGCCAAAGAAATTGAGGCAGCGCTACTTGAAGATGGGTAAGATTGGATAAAGTGAAGGTGTAGTTTTATTGTATGAATGCACACTTGAAAGCAATTTCATGTTTTAAAGCACACAGACCACATTGGTAATTGTCAAAGACCAGTATCCGCATTTATGTGACCCAACATGCACATGAAATAGCAAACTTGTGAAAATTTAAACTCACTCGGTCATCGGAGTCACAAGAAAATAGTTAAAAACACCCGTGTAAATTTTGGTCATCCATAATGATTATTACGTGTGTTGGGCAATGTTTTGTCATTTTCATTTTTACACTGCTGTTCACTCAATTTGTAAACAAGTTCAATTTAACATATCAAATTAAAACACTTGAATACATACAATTTAAGTTTGTTTGAGATAAGGTTTAGTTCAGATCGGTCTAATTTCCATTAAACTTGTTATCGCTGTTGTCCATAATTTTAAAGTTGGCGAACATAAAACACCTCCTCTGAAACATTTGCGATTTTCTCAAACATTGCAAACGCCATGAAAACGTGTGCATTGTTCGCCTAAGTGGAAAGCCCCCCTGTTTTTACCTGATTCATTTCACTTAATCATGACTTATTTCTTTCTCCAGTCGACTTGACAGGGTGCATCTACGACGCTACACGGAATATTCAGAAAGGGAGATTCTCAGGTAGAACATTGAAGTGATTTTGACTGTTAAATGTAAATATTGTACATTGTTGGTGTAATTGATTCAAAGTGTAGAATGTGCTGTTAATTTTCTTTTTAACTTACTTTTCACTAAGGTTTCAAGATGTGTAACTTGTGTGTATTTGTTAATGTTTTTAGATTGTTAAGCATCAATGAGCGTGGTTCATGGCAAACACTATATAAATGTTCATTATTGTAAATATTATTCTAATTTGTATCATGCTGTCATTTCCAGTTTTTAAGTTATAAAATGTTTCTTTTGGTAATATTTTTGTTAATTTATTTTGTGATGTTGTACTAGTATCCTTTATCATCCTGTGGAGTATGTTTGTTTTAAATAAATAATTAAGTAAATAAATACATCTACATGCTTGGAAATGGAGGCCATGGCCTCTGTTGCCGTGGTCTTGGCCTTGGTTCCCCTTTGTAGAAGTTTCACATAGACTTTAAGATTTTCCAATGAAAGTGCTCTTTGCAAAATGAAAATGGCCTTGCCCTCTCAAAGATGAAATATCAGGCCTGCATCTATAATAGTGATGTGCAGAATTATAAGAAACTATCAAGGTTTTGAAAATTGTAATTAAGTGATTAATTTTTGTTGTTGTTGATACCTACAAGGAATTTGTTTTTACTGGTTTCTTTTTGTTACGTCTTTCATTCATTTTTTGATATTAGACCTGGATTTGTTCGCATCAATCTGCCCTATTTCATGAGCGATGTCTGTGTGGACTTTGTGATTGAAGCTGTTACCATGGCAGCGCAGCATGCATGGAAACTGCTCCCTCAGGTATGAACTCCAAGTCCTTCGTTATTGCATTTGTGATGCCCTACGCCAAAATCTTGCAGTTTTCAAAAATAGTGAAATGGCATTGAAAGTGAAGACCTAGCCGAAACATCAGCCTTGATATCAATGTGATGTGATGTCTTAAACATTCTTTATGTGTGGCGTGTCGTGGCCGAGCGGTTAAGAGCACCGAACTCAAGCTCTGGTGTTTCTGATCAGCAGAGTGTGGGTTCACGGTCCGAACTTGACACTTCTCTCCTTAAGCAAGACACCTCACCATTATTGCTTCGTCCTTCGGATGGGACATTAAGCTGTAGGTCCCGTGTGTTGTTATAAAAACTTAACTATCAATGCACGTAAACGACCCAAGCACACACTTATCACTAAGAGAAGGGGTTCGCCACTGTGTGTCTCGCAGTGCGTTTAAAGGAACATTACAGAATTGGTTTTTGCTAACAAACCAGTTGCTGACAGTGTAAGCACTTTATATAATCCACCATACATAAACTGACAAGCAGTAGAAGTTTGAGATCGATCGGCCATCTGAGTCACGAGAAAATAGTGAAAAACCGATTACACATTTGCATGTGCTATACAATGCATGAATAAAACGCTCATGAGGAATAAACTCCAATCAGATATTAGTTTTATTTGTTTCTCATCAAATATGGCATTTCAGACAGAAATATTTCTAGGGATGTTTTCTACTATCATCATCATTAGACTGTGTAAGTTTTATGTAAATCTGTGATCTTAAAGAAAATTTTAATTACCAGTTCTGTAACGTTCCTTTAACTTCAATCATGATTTGAAGGCTGCACTCAAAAGGAAGAAGAAGAAGTGTTATTTGAAAGCTCTTCTTCTCGTCAAAATGATGAGCAAATAAAACCCAGTTTTGAGTTTTTGCAGGAGGTGTCTGGGTTTGGCACGGAGTGTCACATTTATATTTCTTTTACCAAAAGGCACCAAATCCAATACTTTGCTGATCTTTCTTGTAATAATAATAATAAGTAGTTTTTATATAGCGCTTTATCTACGGGCGTCTCAAAGTGCTTATTCATCATTTATTTCCAGACGGGTTTTTGAAGTTTTGAATTATGTGACCCATTTATGTAACATCTTGTAAGGATTTACAAGGTGCTTTGTACATTATAGATTTTTAAAAATATAAATCCCTGTTTGCTTTTGAATTTTATAGATATTGATTTGAGATTTTGAATCAAAATTGTAATTTTTTTGTTTCCCCAGTACATTTTTAATCCAGAGACAAGTGAATGGAAGCAGAGGGGACACCAAGTTTTCCAGGATAGACGATGGTTAGGATCAATCAGTTATACGACAGGGAAGCTGGCTTACCCTGAGCCTACCGCGAAGAAGACTAAAGGACGCCTGCCAACAGATTATAAGGTACATCTTGGTGGCTTGTGGGATGAGAGATTGGGAGGAGGGGGCTGGAGTCGGATATTGGTTTACTTAAAGATTTCAGTACATCAAGCTTAGGCCAAAAACAAAAATTTGTTTGTCCTCGTCTGACCGACTGTCATTTTAACTATTATTTTTTTCTCCAAAATTTTCATAAAATTCTAAAAAACAAATTGTCAAAAAATGTTGAAACAGAAAGAAACTATATATTGAACATAAAGCAGTTTACCAACCGATGGTGTTTATACATTCCTGACTTTTTATTCTGGTGAAATGTCAGTACTGCAGAAGCGCTATGCACTCATCAGCTGGTAGCTCTGGATCTCAACATCAACAGCATAAAATCTTGTTAGTTGAACAGTTGTTAGTATTAAAATACTATTCAAAGACATTTAATAAAAAAGTTCAATACAGTGAAAGTGTTGTGTGTTTGGACTTAATATTTGAATACCAAAGAGTTTGTATTCCCCTAATACAATATCCATATTAAAAATAAAAATAAAAATCTACCAACTGACCATACCTTTTGAGGACCCTCTATGGACAAACAAACACTTTTTTTTTGCCTTAAAAGGAGTTTATTAAAGGGGTCTAACTTGCCTTGGAAACATTGCGTAATTAAAACATTTTAATTGTTAATATGATGCAGTTGTAATTTAATCGGAATCAATTGATATTGTTCTTTTCACCAGGACTGCCTGAAGCTTGCAGAGGAAATATTTAAAAGAGCAGAAAAGGTAAACTTTCAAGGTTCATTGTGATAAATTTGTAGGTTAAATACAGTGGCGTAGCTATTAGGGTTGGAGCATGGGGTGGGGGTACATGCCTGTGATGTTTGTGCCTAGTTTTGGTGCTGGTTAAATATTTTAAAGGTGAATTTTTGTATTATATATATTTGTAATTATTTGTTAAATGTTGTATTAAAAAAAAAAACACTCATAAAATTCTGTATTTTTGATTTGTTGAATGCTTTTTGTAGGTCAGAGTCCAGTTACCAGACCAGACGTTACTGTTTGATGAAAAGGCTTCAGAGCTTCGATGGTTCATGCTGCCCAGCGAGGCTAGAGATCTCCTAGGCAAAACATCACAACTACAACACCAGGATTTGACCAAAAAACTGCCTTTTGAGCCCGTCAAGTACAAACAAAGTTTCAATGTGGATACCATGGAGAGTAGATGTCAGATTCAGGAAGTCTCTTCGAAGGAGAAGTTGGCGGAGGAAGAAAGAATCAAGGAGTCGTCGGAAGATTTGACCAGAACTTCAGTTGGTTCTGTCTTAGAATGTACAAGAATCCCCGTCAGTGCGGAGGCAGTGGGTGATCGTGAAGGTGAATTGTCATGTGCAGAGTTGTTTCTAAAAACTGTTGAGGAAGGATTTGTTGGCGATAGTAGCGATGGAGATCGGCCTGAACCATCGTCGACTACAAACAGAACTGATGATGGGGTTAAAGGTTGGAGGGACGATATGGTGGAGGGTGTTGTGAGTGACTCTCGGACAAATTCACTGCAAGAATCAGTCTGTGATCCTGACAATGCCGCCAGTCACAATAGCTCGTCGTGCATCGACAACAAATTTGGAATCGATACAACTTTGACAAACGATCAATGCAGGGTATCAAATGTAATGGAAGACCTATCGGCAGTAAAAAATCCAACCAAAATAAGAACTGTTGAAGTCGATGAATCCTTCTCAACCTCTGCCCTAGTTCATCCCAGACTTTCAACTGATATTTCTTCCATTAATGTATCATCCCCTCAAACAAGTGACTCTGCGGGTAACGTTACACCGTCTTTAGCATCAGAGAAACTCCTTCACAAACCTCACGTACCAAGTACTGAATCCAACCACTCTGTATCAAATTTGGATCAACCAGAGGGACAGAACGCTGGAAGTAAACATCCAACAGAAGTCCACCATATGGACAGCTCAATTGAATCTGCTGATAAAAAGCCAGGTGGTTCTAGTGCAACATTAACTTCATCCAAAGAAGAAGACACCACCCAAGTTCAAAATGAATCTTTGGAAACTCAAAGGACAAAGACTGGTGTTCCAAAGAAAACAGAGAGCAGGAGGAGTGGTATACCTGGAAATAAACCAGGTTTTCAAAAACCACCAAAGAACATCTTTAAGCCCACAGTACAGGTAATGTAATGTTTAGTTCCTTGCTAGTCTTGGGTTTTTTCCTAGTCCTTTTCTTTCTTGGCTGCTGTATTGTTGCTTGTTGTTCAGTCGGCTGTTTTTTGCAAACCTTCAACTAGGAGGCACTGTTTCCTTTTTTTCCTTTTAATATAGTATTTTTTAGTGCAATTTTATGTTATTTACATTTAATATGTATCTATTTTAATATTTTGTAACTGTATTTATCCTGTGAAATTAATCAATGATATGAAATATAACAAAATAATACATAACAAATATAACAAAATAATACATAATGTATGACAATTTATATCAATTTGGGGTTGAACAAGAAGAATTGACTTGAACCTGCGACCTCCGGATTAACGTGCCGGCGCTCTACCAACTGAGCTATCTAGCCCCAAATAATAAAAAATTCTTTGTTCAACCCAAAATTATTTAAAACTTTACTTGGTCAGTTTCCCTTTGGTTTATTACTTGACAATGTATATCAAATAAATTCAGGATTTCTGGCCACTTCTACATAAAGTATGAATGCCCTTACAAAGAGTTTTACCCCAGCTATGATTTCTCCTGAAATTACCAAAAGGACTGGGCCAAATTCTGTAGAGCTGCTTATGCAGAAAATATTACTTAACAGCTTTCTGCTTGGCAAAAACACGCAGGAAACCAGTCAGAGGTTGTATATGTGACATGTTATTTTGGCTGGTAACCTTATTCTGATGAGCATAATTTTGTGCTTAGCTACTATTTTGTGCTTAAGCAGCTTCATGAAAATGGACCCAGGAAGATAAACTAAAACAAAAAAGACTACACACTTATTGAGGGTCTTGTAAGGATGGGAAAGTACCATAAACATCTGCATTCAAAGTTCATTTAATATATCAAAGACTGATCCTCTTTTTATGATCATTTGCATTTTTCATTCTCCTATAGGCCCTTGAGGAATACAAGATGATAGAAGATGGTGACCGCGTCTTGGTTTGTCTCTCTGGAGGCAAAGACAGTCTCTCATTGCTACATACACTCAGACAGTACCAATTCTACGCCAAAAGCAAGGTAGTCACTCTGTTAAAAAACTATTAAAACCTGCCTATACACTGGTACCACAGACTGCCACAAAGTACCATACCTTCCAGGCTAGCATTGGGTGCATGGGTTTCTTCTATTTGTACAGCTGACACTGGTACCACAGACTGTGACAAAGTACCGTACCTTCCAGAAAAAAACTGTGAAGGTGAAATTGGGATGATCTTTTTGGAGTAACAAAGTTTTAATTCACTGTCATGAACTTAAGTAATGCTGTATCCGAATTGGCGGCTACGGCCATGATTATGGCTACGGCTGGGTTGCCATGTCATCATGCATTGAAGTGTAGGACGTCCTTAGCAATACCCTTAGCAACAGTTGTAGCTGAAGCCGAAGCCGCCAATACGGAGAAGGTCTTAAATTACGAATGTCACTGACCTCGGAATCAACAGAAAGCACCCTCTATTACCCTTTTAGGCCATAGGTATAACAAGTTTTGTTTGGGGTTATCGAAACAACAATAGTTAAACCTACATTTAGATAAACTAGGGGCTGGTAACATTTTTTTTCCTGTATTTAAAAAGTTTTATTGCAGAGTTTTTGAAATGAAGTCTCAGAAGAGATTGATAGTCATTCTCTGTCTCCAAGGACTGTTGTGTTTTGTTTATCTGTTCATTTGTGATACATTCTGTTTGGGTTAAGTCTTACATTGTCTGTTTTGGGGGTGAACAAAGAAAAACTGAATGGAGCAGGATTCGAACCTGCAACCTCTGGATTAACATGCCGACGCTCTACCAACTGAGCTATCTAGCCCTAATGTTGGCAGTCTCCCTATTTTGTCAACATTTTTGTTCGGTTCTTTTCTATTACATTTTTTCTGTGTTTTATTTCTTCCTGATGGTGCTTCCATGGTCTTCAAAACTATATTTTTGTTGTCATTTAGTTTGTATCTTAATGTGTTTTTCCCTTAAAATTTAATTTACAAATGTTTCGAGTATACAAAGATACAAAAATTGCTAAACTGTATTGAAGTGGAAAATCAAATTTACCTTTTTGTTTTTTTGCAGGGAATCTGCTTTGAGATTGGCGGAGTAACAGTCGACCCACAGACATTGGCCTATGACCCCCGACCTCTCATACCATATTTAGCCAGCCTGGGAGTGCCATACTTTTATGAGGAACAGTGTAAGATATTAGTCAGCTTTGTAAAAATTTTGTTTTGAGAAAATACGTCTCCCAACGCAAAGAGTTAAATAAAAAATATTTGAAATCTTTTATTTGAATGCAAAAAGTGGTAAGATGGCCTCTAGTTTCGAACCATTACCTTTAGCATTGGAGAACTGAGAAACTGCTAGGGTAAAAAAATGATATCATTATATGATTGGTTTATTGTAAAAAAAAAACCCCACCATTTGAATTACAGCAGCCGATAGGCCAAATACAAATTCAAAAATTAGAATCGTTAAAAAGGCTATAAACAATCAAATTACCAAATAAAATTTGTAATTATGCTGCCACTGCCCACTTATACAACACCAGATCGGTTTCACAAGGTAATCTAGTTCCCCCACTGCCAAAATCCAATTAAGGTAAACGTACATTTGCTGCTCGTGGGGTCAACTTATTCAATGCACTTTTAATATTGTTGTAATTTTCTTTTTATAATAATGTTTGTTTGTAGCTGCTGGGCACCTCTGAAAAACAGTGTTTTGCTGAGAGGTCTCCCCAGGGTAAATAATAAATAAATAAGTAAATAAATAAATAATGTTAAATGTTCTCTTTCGACAGGTATCATAGACACTGCGTCGAGTCTGGAAGGAGGATGTGATTCCATCTGTAGCTTTTGCTCAAGGATGAAGCGAGGTCGTCTTTACGCCTGCGCTAGGAGAGAGGGGTACAATGTCCTGGCCATGGGGCAACATCTTGATGATTTGGCAGAGAGGTACGAAGACAGTTTTTCTTTCTTCAATATTACGTTTCTCTGAGGAGGATGGGGAGAAATTTCTGAGTAGTTGTTACTTGTGAACAGTTAATTTTCTATTCAACTTTGGGTTGAACATGAACTAAGAAAAATTGACTAGAGCGAGACTTGAACCTGCGCCCTCCGGATTAACATTCCGGCACTCTTCCAACTGAGCTATCTATCTAGCCCTAATGTTGGCGGTCTCCCTATTTTGTCAGTATCTTTGTTTGGGGGTGCAAGTCAGAAGCCATTTAACCTGTAACTGCTGTGTAGCCAGGGAGACTGCCAACATTAGGGCTAGATAGCTCAGTTGGTAGAGCGCCGGCACATTCAAGCCGGATGTTGCAGGTTCAAGTCCCGCTCTAGTCTTTGTTCAACCCCAAATTATTCAAAATTTACCCAGTCAGTTTCCCTTGTGGTTTATTACTTGAAATTTGTATTTAAATACATCCCAGCATGATTTTTGTTTTCATTTTGTATTTTTCTGTCTTCTTGTGGTTTATTTTTTTACCACTTAAAATCCTGATGTGATTTCTTCTGAAGAGTATACTGTTAAAAACATCAAGACAATACCGACGGTTCTTCTCAGAGCCAACAATCCTCCCACATCCTTCACATGATTGTACCCACAAGAATTACTACACATAGTTTTACTTCATAATATAACATGTGTTTTTCAAATGTTACTTCATTTTATAACATGTGTTCGTCGAATGATTGTTTGTATTTTGCCTTGAAGATGTAATCTATTGTTTCTTGTTTAATTATATCCTTTTTCCCTGCTTCGCTTCTTGCCTTTTTTGAGTTCTGATTATAAAGCACCTTGAGGCCCTCGTACAAGGCATTCTATAAATGATTATTATTATTTACCTACGCAATTGCAGTTGTTTCTATTTTGTATTTACCATTTAGCTATGTAAGTACTGTAAATATTTTGGAGAGGTTTGTGCAAAAATTTACTTCAGTCAAGTTGTACATTTTTGATATTTGGAGTTTAATTTGTTGTTTGCCTTTTTTAATGCTTGTCTGTTTTTTCCCTTTAACTTTTGAAATTTGTATTTAAATACATCCCAGCATGATTTTTGTTTTCATTTTGTATTTTTCTGTCTTCTTGTGGTTTATTTTTTTACCACTTAAAATCCTGATGTGATTTCTTCTGAAGAGTATACTGTTAAAAATATCAAGACAATACCGACGGTTCTTCTCAGAGCCAACAATCCTCCCACATCCTTCACATGATTGTACCCACAAGAATTACTACACATAGTTTTACTTCATAATATAACATGTGTTTTTCAAATGTTACTTCATTTTATAACATGTGTTCGTCGAATGATTGTTTGTATTTTGCCTTGAAGATATAATCTATTGTTTCTTGTTTAATTATATCCTTTTTCCCTGCTTCGCTTCTTGCCTTTTTTTATTTCTGATTATAAAGCACCTTGAGGCCCTCGTACAAGGCATTCTATAAATGATTATTATTATTTACCTACGCAATTGCAGTTGTTTCTATTTTGTATTTACCATTTAGCTATGTAAGTACTGTAAATAGTTTGGAGAGGTTTGTGCAAAAATTTACTTCAGTCAAGTTGTACATTTTTGATATTTGGAGTTTAATTTGTTGTTTGCCTTTTTTAATGCTTGTCTGTTTTTTTCCCTTTAACTTTTATCCATCCTATATTAATTCAAATTTTGTAGTTTTATATGAGTTCTAGGATCCAGTGTTTTTTAATGGATGTGCAATGTTTTCCCTGTAACCTTTTATTCTTGTATCTTAAGTGCATTTTTGTAGTTCATGGGAGATCAGTGGGTTTGTCCTCACTGAATAGATTACCCAGGATATACAAGAAATAAATAAATTCATAAATAATTGCATTAAGTTCTTAGTGTCAGAAAATAAATATATTTAACTTTGAAGTTAGTAAGGCTTAGAATTGTTTTACATTTTGAAGAGGGATATTTTTTAGTAATTACCCGTTTTTTGTCCCCAGCTTTCTGATGTCTGTTTTTCACAATGGTCTTCTACGAACTATGAAAGCCAACTACACAGTCAAGTAAGTAGAAATCCACTGAAACTTTTTAACTTTCAGAACAAATCAAGTGTATATTTGTTGTTTTCCATAATACTATCAGTAAACGAATTTTTGAAGATGTGTTTGTTTTCTAAACTACTGATGGAGCCCAAGCTTGAGCCTAAGCCAAGCTGTGGTTTTAAAAACGGCCATATAGTTTTTAACTCTTTCAGTTCCAAGTTGTACATGTACGATCTATTTTATGTATTCTGAAAGCGCTATAATTGTACATGTGCGATCTTTTTTATGTGCTCAAAAAGTGTCATCAATAAATAAGTACGACCCATAATATACATGTTATCATGAGAGGGCATTATCACTAAAGAAATACTATTGATTTTTACTTTGGCAACACATATCAGCAAGATAATTTATGTTTGTTGAGAAAGACTTATTTTTGTTTGTTTTACAGAATTACGAAAAACCTCAAAAAGATGAACATTTTAGGTTAAAAACCCCCCCAAAAAACCCCAAAACGGCCACTGAATAAGTTAAGATGAAACTAATGCAATTTTCTCTGATTGGCTTAAATTTTCTCTGACTGACTGCAATATTTTCTGATTGACTGTCATTTTCTCTGATTGACTGTAATTTTAATTTAAAAGGTTTTGGTTTGTTTTACAGGGAAGGTGATCTGAGGGTTATCAGACCATTTGTTTACACCAGGGAAAGAGATCTCAGAGATTTTGCAGAAAAGGTAAAACACCCCTGGATTCAATCAGAATTTAAGAAATATATTATCTATTTATATATATATATTTGTTTTACAAGTCTAACAATATTTATCAGTAATTTTATGCTGTATAACAATAGCTTACTCACTGTTATTGGAGGTATGTGTTGATCAAGATGGATATTTCAGCACCTTGAGGCGGAACCGATCTGCAACTGTTTGCGCTTTATAAATCTCTCTTTATTATTATTATTATTATTTGTCTTTTGTTCCAATGTACTTTTGAAATTCATTTATCGGACAAAATGCTGTTTTCTTGCAGGCCAAGCTTCCAGTGATCCCAGAGAATTGCCCAGCGTGCTTTGAGGCACCGAAGGTAACCATTCAAAGTTTAGAATATTTTTACTCACACAATAGACTCTTTTATGGTAACATTCGCCATGTTGAATCTACCCTGTGCGCCGTGATGCATTGTTTATTTCGAGCGGATATTGACACGATTATTAACACTTCTCATGCTGTGAGTTCAATTATCAAGTTGCAAAGTTCCAAATAAAAACTCACTATGGCGCACAGGGCAGATTCAACATGGCGCATATTACCGTGAAAGGGTCTATTCATTTAAAAAGTTATGGCAATTTAGTGGATTGATGGCAATGATCCATTTTGTTTTTCTTGTTGCCACCGTTCATGTCAGTAACTAAGGAAGGTGTTAGTGGGGTGTGTATTTATGCATTTTGATTTTATTTTGATTTTAACGTAGGTTTTTAATTTTTGGGGGAAAAATTCCACCTCACTTTCTAAAACATTAAATGATTTGTTCCATTTGTAGGAACGTCACCGTACCAAGCAATTGCTTGCATCTCAGGAATTACTTTTCCCTAGACTTTATAACAGTCTACAGGCTGCAATGAAACCGATGATGGCTAAAAACCGGACTGGAATGGAGTCTAGTCGCACAAAGGAAGAATTCTTTCAAGATGGTGAAATGTGAATAATTAGTCTCTACACCAGCCTGCAAGCAGCAATGAAAACAATGATGGCTAAAAACCAGACTGGAATGGAGTCTAGTCACACAAAAGAAGATTTCTTCCAAGATGGTGACATGTGATTGATTAGTCTCTACACCAGCCTGCAAGCAGCGATGAAACCAATGATGGCTAAAAATCAGACTGGAATGAAGTCTAGTCGCACAAAGGAAAAAATTCTTCCAAGATGGTGACTTGTGCTTGATTAGTCTCTACACCAGCCTGCAAGCAGCAATAAATTTATGAAAGCTCAGAAACTGTACTGGAATTGCAATCTTTAATCTTCTTCAAAAACTAGTCTCTTTTACCAGCCTGCATGCTGCCTTGTGACTAATGAATGGTTGAAAAAATGTACCGAAATGGCGACTTCTTTGATAAATCCTTTTAAGATTGTATAATGTGATGTCATCTTAATTTTTACTGAATCCTTGTATTATGAGTTTTTAAAAAAAGCCGATACTGACATTTATCAATATTATTAAAGTCTGCTTATTTATTTACAAGGAAATATTGACATATATTAAATCAGTTTCACTGTGAATGAAACTCAAAATTATCTAAAATAAAGAAAGAAAAGAAAAAACCCTTGCAGAAACAATTATTAAAAGTACGACACTCAGGGTATTTTAAACTGTACATGGAATATAACAGTCGGACAAAAACTTGAACTGAAATGAAATTAATTTTTAGATTTCTTATAAAATGCATTCAAAATTTCTTCATGAAAAATCTGTTGTCAGAAGTTTTTAAAGTCCATCCAAATCATAACTCAACAAGGTCAAATGAATTACTGGGAAGAAAAAGGAGAAAAAAACACCACAAAACAAAACTGCAATAAGCTGTTTGATAAATGAAATTTCAGGCAAACTATTACATTATATTTTCCCCATATTTAAGGAAAGAGCAGTTTATGATGGCATGTTGTAACTAATCTCTTAATTAAATAAGTGTAATTATGAGCAAAAACAGTTGTCAGAAATTGTCTGTCTTTACATTCAAAACCAAATCATTGGAACTATTTGGACATCTCTAGTTTAGTTACAGATTGTACTGTGCATAATTATTGTACTGTGCATAATTATTGAATATACATGATCAAGCATGTACCACAACCTTTCCCAAAAAATCTTGATACTTGTTTAAAGGCAGGGTACACTTTTGGTAATTTTCAAAGACCAGTATCTTCACTTGGTGTATCCCAACGTATGCATAAAATAAGAAAACCTGTGAAAATTTGGGCTCAATTGGTCATCGAAGTTGCAAGAAAATAATGAAAGAAAAAAAAACACCCTTGTTGCATAGAATTGTGTGCTTTGTCCTGAAGCCTTTCTCAGATTCAAATTTTAGAGTGGAAAATTACCTCTTTCTCTAAAACTACATTACTTCAAAGGGGGTCGTTTCTAACAATGTTTTATAATATCAACAGCTCTCCAGTGCTCTTTACCAAGTAAGTTTTTATGGTAAATTTTTGGAGCAATTACTAAAAGTATACCCTGCCTTTAAAAAAATGAGTGAAACCGATTTCAATTGATTTTCAGTACAGTTGGTAAATGACAGTGATTATATTCTGCATCAATGCACAAACGAAATCCATTCAATATTTTGTTTTATATAACGCACACATAGATCCTTGTCATTTTGAATTTTGTTTCACAATAAACACAAAATAGACACAGAAACCCGTCCACCCCACACTCTGAACATTCTAAAAAACCCTTCTAAACAACATGTACGACTCCATGTAGACACCAAACTTGTCCTCCATGACATTACCTCGTTTCGTTGGGATGAACGGGTGGGTACGATATATTTTTGTAAACGACGCGGCGAAATACATGGCAAAATAAAGTATGATACATGATTTGTGATCCACCAATCAAATGACAAGGATTTATGTGTGCAGTCAATAATGTCCACTATTTCACTAAAGACTAGCGCGCCAAGCGCCAATATAAAAACAAATCAAAATCAAAATTGCAGAAAAGTGTGCTTAAACAAAACTTCATTATTTTTTTAAAGAGAGTTTTATTCATTAATCTTGAAGCAGTTTGCAACAGCTTATTCTATTTTCTTCTTAAAGTTTTGGTCAGCAGAGCAGCTGATTTTCTTACTTGACTAAGTTCTTCATTTGCCAACTGAGGCTCAAAATGCTGATTGAGAAAAAGGATTTTTACTAGAAATGTTAAAGACTCTTTAAAGACACTGGACATCTTTGGTAATTGTCAAAGACCAGTCTTCTCACTTGGTGTATCTCAACATATGCACAAAATAACAAACCTGTGAAAATTTGAACTCAATTGGTCATCGAAGTTGCAAGATAATAATGGAAGAAAAAACACCCTTGTCACACGAAGTTGTGTGCTTTCAGATGCTTGATTTCACACGTGAGGTCTCGAAATGAATTCAAATATTTTACTGAGAAATTACTTTTTTCTCAAAAACGACGTTACTTCAGAGGGAGCCGTTTCTCACAATGTTTTATATTATCAACAGCTCTCTATTGATCGTTACCAAGTAAGTTTTTATGCTAACAATTATTTTTAGTAATTACCAATAGCGTCCAGTGCCTTTAACTAACCTCGTCTTTATAGATTGATGTTTACAGGCAAGATGTTCTTCCTACTTTTATCTGATTTCCATTTTTTTGGTGCTCGAAAAAAATCAGCAAAATTTATGTTAGGGTCAGCCATTTGTGTGTAGAGCCTCGAATTCAGGACAGCAGTGAATAGAAGCGTTATATAACTCTGTATTGTCACGGTGATGCAATAACACTTTCATCCAAACAGATGCATAAATACAATACAAATGAAGCATGAAGTCAAGGCTCAACACACACATGGCGGATCTGTGAAAAGAGCGAATAACCATACATAGGTCAACCCTTGCACTCAATTAATTTGTTCCTAGTGTTTTTTTCTGAGGGCCACGTATCATGCCTGTGTTTATATCGTATGAAGAGCCTGGAGGAGCTGATGCTTGGGCTGGAAGCAGACGTCTAAAACGGAATGTGGCCTGGAAAGTGAAAGAAGAAAACCATCTACATGTCAGGAGGTGAAATGCTGCATTTGAATGATTTTCTCAACTATCTAGTACGTTGACAATGGAAAAATGAACCAGAACTATCCACTTAAAATACAACAGCGTTGTCTGAGACTAGCAAGGCACTCATTACAGAAACATCAAAGAACTTTTCTCTCGGCTTATCACCTGGTCACCAAAACATGGAAGGAGAATTAGGGGAAGACAAAAGTTTAGCTATACAGATGTAATTGCCAGGGACATCGGAATGCTTCCAACTGATATTCCTAACTTAAAGGCACTGGACACGTTTGGTAACTGTCAAAGACCAGTTTTCTCACTTGGTGTATCCCAACATTATGCATAAAATAACAAACCTGTGAAAATTGGGGCTCAATTGGTCATCGAAGTTGCAAGAAAATAATGAAAGAAAAAACACCCTTGTTGCACAAATGTGTGTGATTTCAGATGCCTGAAAAAGGCTTCAGGCCTGAAGTCTTTCTCAGATTCAAATATTTTAGTGAGAAATTACCACCGTCTCAAAAACTACGGTACTTCAGAGGGAGTTGTTTCTCACAATGTTTTATACTATCAACAGCTCTCTGTTGCTCAATATGCTAATATATATTTTGAGTAATTACCAAATGTGTCCAGTGCCTTTCATGAGGGATAGACATGAAGTGGGAAAATCTCAACATGGTTCTGACCTCAGTCGACTAGAGAAATTGAGAGAGAGAGGGAACCTGACATGTCAGCAGGTGAAATGCCTTTTGGATTTGAATGCTTGATTGTGTTTCCTGTCATTTACTGTTGCCGTGTACTCGTATTTCCATCTAGATTAGTAACTTACTTTGACAAGAAAGTGATGAAAAACTGAGCCAAGTGGCTTGGGAAGTAGTCTTGCTTGACGACGTGCTCCATGGCAAGCAGGAGGCCTGATGGGTCAGCCATTGGTTTGATCTTATCTTCACTCTGTATGGAGAAGGGGGAGGTGGGGGAGGGGCATAGGTAACTTGAATAATCCTTCATCATCAATTGGTAACGGCATAACGAAGAAATACACATACCAACCTGGGTGCCTTTTTATAGATCGCATCGGTGTAAGGATAAAACACAAATAGTATTCATAGATCTGCTTAAGCACAACAGTTTGCTGAGAACAAAAGCATTTTTTGCTGACAAGAAAAAGGTTACCAGCACAAATGCCATGTCCTCTGTACTGTTTGGGACTGGTTCCTCGCTATTATTTCTAAGTAACTTGTAACTTGGTAAGCAATATTTTCTGCTTAAGCAGCTCTATGTAATTGGGCCATGTGAGAAACACAGACTAAGTTCGTGTCTGCATTGGCAGATCTGGCTACGGCTACGGCTGGATCGTCGCGTCATCATGCGTTAGTATAGGACGTCCTTAGCAACACCTGTAGCCGCCAACTCAGATACATCCTAAGGAGGGCTGATATCCTTTGACGACCATTTATTATTTTCTTGACAATAATGTTATATCATTTATGAGAAACAAAAACACTAATGCAACATAATTTGTTGACACCTTGCACTGAAGTCACACCCAGCTAATGTCTGCGTATTGTCGGCCATTTTGTAAAGATATGGTGCGTGTCTAATTGTGCACGTGTTGCCTAAAATGTATACAGCATAGTAATACATAGGGAATCCAACTTCCAAAATGGCGCAACCAAGATTTATCATGGGTGACGACGTCAGGCGAATCAGGTCAATAAAGAGCCTGAATCATGCAAGGTATTTCATTTCATTAGGTGTTCGGGCATTCTGCCCGGAACACCTCTTGTTTTTGTTCGGGTTTTTTTTCCTTCTTAATACTTCTTCTTCTTCTTCTTCTCCCCGTCACGTTTCCGCTAACAAAAGCACACTTCCCAAGCACATATAAACTTGAAACTTCACATATAGTTAGATATCTATTAGGAGATGAAACCGCTGTAGGTACGTCATGATGACGTCATCAGGTGTCGAATTACGTTAAATCAAAGTTTAATATTTGAACAAATCATAACTCATGAACCACACAATGGATTTTCACAATCTATACATCATCGGAAAGGCATTTGGAAACTTAAAAAACGCTACACAAAGTGTGACCCCATTTGACCTTGACTTCCAATTCAAACCGGAAGTTGAAAATTTCAGAAAATCATATCTCAAGAACTACTTATACTTTAGTCACAATTTTCTCATCAGATTATATGTTGTTCTTCCTCCGCAAACTTTTCCACAGAAATGTTACCAATTTGACCCTAACTTCCCGTCGAAATCGGACGTTAACGCTCACGTATTACAAGGTCACCAAGGCCTAAGCCGAGGTTTGAGAAAGGTCCCAGCATACTGACATGCAGCCACGTATTGTGTGCAGGTTTAAATGTGTCAAAGTCCATTGAACGTCATTACGTTGTTGTTGTATAGTACACACGTACAAATCTCAAATCTCAAACTCATTCAAAGTTCAGCATGAATTTACTTCCGTTTTGCACGTCTGATGGCGCAGTGGAAACCACGGAATATAAGAGGAGGCTTCACTGAGGTGTCCACCTGTTCTAGTCATTTGTATGGCTTTTAACCTGTAGTATTTTTAAAATCTTACACAAAGTTTGACCCCCTGTGATCTTTACTTCCGTTTAATTGTTTTTAATTTATGGTTTTTTAATTGTTTTTTTACAAAACTCGCAAAAGTACTGAGTATACAGTGCTTCAAACCGATCAGGAAAGGGTTAAAACCAAATTATAAAAACAAACCGAACACCGTTTGTTTGTAATTTACAAACAAGATAAGTCTAGTTTCATTTCATTTGTTTATTCTGGTTGTGAAGCCAAGGACTAACAGAAAAGCGAACTTAATCACTGTACTAGCCAAGAACCCAATAGGAAGAAGACAAGGAAGGAAGTTTCAGTTTTAGATGTGGGAGGAAAACCCCAGAGAATAATTCCAGGGAAAACCCACGCAGTCGGGTAGGGACTGAAAACCCAATCCACATAGTGCCCCCAGCGTTAATCGAACCGGGGTCCTAGAGGTGGAAGGCGAGGAAAGAAACCACTACGCCAACCCGACCACCAAAGGCGCTGAAAATAGCAAATGCATGATCTGGTGTTTTGTGGGTGCTGGTCATGTATACATTTTCCCTCATGTTCCGAAGATGGTTTTTACGATTTATTTTCTGATTTACCTTGATGAGTCCGATGTGTACCAAGATACTGTTGGCGATTGTCTCAGCTTTACACTTGTCACTGGTAAAAAGTTTTCCAAGTAAAACATCTGTTTAAAGATAAAATAAACAAGTTTAAAAACACGAACAAAAATCAGGGCCCAATTTCATGGCTCTGCTTACCGTAACAAATTAATCAGCGCTTACGGAAGCAGGGACTTCCTCGCTTACGTCAAGCGTACTTCACAGGTTAGCAGGATTTGTTTTGCTTGTGCGCTTGCGTACTCTACGTTACTAGGCATTCTTCGCTTACACAGCTAGCGCAGAAATTCGGCGTTTGCCCTGTAAGCAAAGAATGGTGATCGCAAGTGCAGGAATTGGAGGTACGTCAAAATGATTTCCACCTTTTGGTTAACCCCTGGAGTTGAAGATGTAAAGGAGCTTTTGGGAACAGTATCCTCAGTGCTAGAGAAGTAGATCAAAGAGCATGACTTATTTTATTTGGAGAAAAATACAGCAGTTTCTTTTCACCAGGCAGACTTTAAAAAGTCCGAGTTCAGATAAAAGTCTGAAATTTCTTATCCCTGATAAATACCATTCAGGTGCATTTGAGAAGAAAAAAGAAATATTTTTCCCTCTTTCCAATTTAATTTTATTAAAAAAATGTTTGAAGCACACAAGCTCACCATTATTTGTCAATGCAGTAAACTGTTGGAACTTTTTGTATATTCGTCCAGCAATGCCCCCAAGTTTTGTATAAACTAAAATCAATGTGAAAATGGCCTAAAACCTTAATCAAACCACCCAGATCCATTTTTTAAAAGTCCTTTGTGTCGTCATTCCCAAACACTATCTCCCCCTACCCGGCCAAACAGAAGAATCCCTGACCCCCAAACCCCGATACCTATTTACCACGTCTACAATCTTCCACTGTACCCGATGTCTCAAAGGTCTACAGCCTGCCTGACTGATGAACCCCCCACCTCCGGTCCTTTTAAAAAAAGTCCTGAGTCAATGCTCACATACACTATCACCCTACCCCCATCAAACAGAAGAATCCCTGACCCCCAAACCCTGATACCTATTACCACAAAGTCTAAAGATCACCCTACCCCCATCAAACAGAAGAATCCCTGACCCCCAAACCCTGATACCTATTACCACAAAGTCTAAAGATCACCCTGACCCCCAAACCCTGATACCTATAATACCACCAAGTCTAAAGATCTAAAATCTTCCATCGTACCTGATGTCTCACAGACGGCCTGCCTGACTAATGATCTGTTGATATCCATCACTGATGCCACCTTGACAAACACCTGGATGACTTTCTCTATATCCTCACCGTTATTCTACAGAACAAATAAAATTAAACAAATACACATTTCAATATAAAGAGCTCTCACCTTTTAGGAGGAAAAAGTGATTGTGCAGACAGCCCCCACAGGTTCCACAACAGATAAAGTTAGCACCTCTACCAGTACACCTCTATTGCCCACCAGCCTCTATAGACCTTTATCATGTTGCGGCCATCTTGATTTTCTCCCATTCAAACCAATGTAACCAAACTGAGGCTGGAAGGGCCAATAGTCTGGTTCCTTTTGGTTCGATGACTATTAGCATCCATTACTGCTGTTGGATACAGGAAACATGACCAAGATGGTGGCAAACATGATCAAGGTCTATTATAACACATCTTACAAGGATTCTGCCTTTTGATTGGTTTACAGCGCATCTAATGATATGTCTGATTTTTTACTAGAAAGCCACAAAAACGTGACATGCTATACATGCAGCAAACAGTGTAATATACCCATAGCAACCAATGTACTATATCCAGGCCTGTGAGTGGACCCTTAAAAAAGAGCTGAAACAATACATGATGTAAGAATGATCGTGGAACGTCAAGTGAGCGCGCATCACGCATTTACGCTGGTCGAATTGGGGCACACCAATGATCCAGTAACTCGGCTTATTTCACATTATTGTAGTTGTACATTACTGTTGCCAAGCATATATAAGGCCAAAAAGTGAAGAGAAAAAAAGAAGAAAAAACGGAAAAAATACCGGACAAAAATAATAATAATGAAATAAAATAAAAGCGGAAATAAGAAATCCGCAAAAAAAGGAAAAGCGGACATCCGCTTTAAAGCGGAGATCTCACAGGCCTGTATATCCGTAGCAACCAATGTACTACACCCATAGCAACACAAACATAAGTAAAACAAGTATTGACTGCATTTACTCATGCTATGTTTAAAACTACGACTCCCTTGGTGATCCACGGAGCTAATTTTGTTCTTTTTTGACCAAATAAATTCAATCAATCGATCAATCAATCAATTCAATCGATTGACAAAAACGCATTATGATCTTTCCTCCTCACTTCCCGTCTTTCCAGCACTGTCTCTATATTTCTAATGAACTTACCCCTAATTCCTTTAAGATGAGAGTCCCTCGTTCCTTTCCAATCCCAAGGAGTTTGTCCGCACTTGGAAAACCTAGAAATTGAGCAGCTGTGACTGATACCTTGTGACAAGAAAGAGAATAAAAGCTGCAGTTTGTGGAGTCTTTAAAGATTACCATGTTAATCCTTATATTGGGCGATACTTAAGCCATGTTTAGTACAATGGCTATGGCTATATCATTGAATCTTTTTATTCCATCTTTCTGCTGAAGCCAATAGTCAATGCCACAGCCTAAGCCACTCCATGCACACACAGTCTATGGCGGTGTTTGACTATACATGTAGCTAGGGCTATAGCTATATCATTGAATCTTTCTATTCCATCTTTCTACTGAAGCCAACAGTAACATCCACGGCCAAATCCACTCAATACAAACACAGTCTATGGCGGTGTTTGGCTATACATGTAGCTAGGGCTATGGCATGTTTCTGTGCTATCTTTGTGATGTAAGCCTACGGTAGTGTATGAGGCAAACCAACAATGTACCGTCCCTTTCTGTTCTCAAAAACTAGCGGATTGGAATAGATTTACTCTTTCAATGATCAATACTTTATCCCAAAAATAGTTAATGGCCTGACGTTTCGACCCTATTCTTTCTGCATACTTTATGACTTGGTGAAATAGGCCGTGTCCAAATTGGTGGCTGTTTCTGCTGCTATGGGTATTGCTAAGGTCAGCCTATGCTTATATGCATAAAGATATGCTTGATGATATGGCGACCTTACAGAAGCTTGACAGTAGGAGCTTGACAAGGTGGGAACACAATCCATTCAAAGTAGGTTTGTCGAGTCCCCGTCTTGATACTTGTGTCCTTGGCAAGAACATTGCTGATATGTCCTTCGGAGGGGATGTACAGCAATGTGTGTTGTGCAATGCACGTAAAAGAACCCAGTACACTTTTCGTTAAGAGAAGGGGTTCGCCCCGGTGTTTTCTGGTATGGTTGGCTGCAGATTGCGAAACAGCACCTTATAAACCATTACATGGTGCTATTTAAATAAAGGGGTCTTATAATTCGAACATAGCTCCACATACCTTGTAGAAAAAATAATGAGTGCTTTAAGACGCCCTTGGGTGTGTAAAGTTCTATATAAGAACTGCGTATTATTAGTATTGGATGTCTTCACTTTGAATGCTTTTTGACAACTTCTGAGAACAGCCTGATTTTGGCAAAGGGCGTCATAAATACAACAAACATTAATCAGAAGTAGGGTTCACACGACTACTCCAGTCAGTCAACGACAAATTGATCAAAATTAATGCTTCTACTTCTGTACATTACGTTTATTTTAAAAATTCACCTTAGTATTTACATGCAATGAGAAAGGTAAAAAAGTCACACACTAAAAACTTCTTTAGATTTAAGTTAAAATTAAAAAACAAAGATCTAATTTAATCTTCCTTGACTAAGATATGTCTAATTCTTGTATTTGGTATTAAAATCTTTATTTTGGAATTTAAAAACCAAAGTGGTTACTTGACTTTGATAGTTTGTTTTTAAATTGTCTAAAAATTGCAGACATTTTTCAATGTGCAGACCATAACAGGGACACAATCAGCAAAGTCTTCAAAAAACTAAAATAGAATAAAAACAAACAAAGTTTTCGATCCATCAAAAAGACATTTAGACAAACTGAATTCATGTTTTTATGATGATTGTATAGAAAGTAAAAGAGGAACAAATTTCAAACCAGGCATGATAATTGGCCCTTGAAAGAAGTTGAATTTTGTTTATTGAATAAAAGGGCTGACCTACAGTGCAAAAACGTTGTGTCTCCTAAAATAGCATTAACGTTAACTACACACAAGTTTGAAAGTGTCAAAATGTTGTATCTTGCTTAAATTAGACGTATACAAAACCAATAGGTACCGATATACAACGTTTTGGCATGGAGCATTTTCATGGGAGATAAGACATTGCAAAATCAAGATACGACGTTGCTGCACTAAAACGGCGGTATGGTATACACTTTTATAGACTTTTCAGGCTATTTTATAACAATTCTGCAAATCTTCGGAAATCAGATTGAAGTAGGAAGAATATCATGCCTGCCAAACATACATCAAACCTGATAAAAACTTGTGGCAAAACAAATATTTATATCACAACAAACGATAGGGAACACAAAACAGTTTGTAAAAAAGAAAATCAGTTTGGATGGAAGTGACAAGTAATTTTTTGTAATTATTTGTAAGGTATAAAACAGTTTAAAATATTACAACAGAATAATAACTGCTTTTGGCACGGTATTTTTAATACTATTTGTAAGAGTCGACAATGGAAAGCTTTTTTTCAAAATAAATTGTTGCCTTGCCTCTAGATATTTCTTATAAAATCCCTTCCAATAGAAAAGTTTAAAGAGGAAGGGAAATGTCAAATTCATTTTTGTAATGTACTTATTTTCCAATAGATAAAGTCCTCATGTGAGTGCGGAAAAAATTACAAGTCTCTAACCTCACGTTAAAATGGTGTAAATTGCAATTGTATTTGATAACCTTCTGGGGAAAAATATGTCAACATCCAAAACTTCCAATGACATCATTCTGAGAAAAAAGGGTCCGTACATTTTTGTACGGGGATGTTTTGGTTCATTCCTGACTGTTTCAAACATGTCGTCATTGGATCAACTAATGGGTCTTTACATTCCAAGAAGGAATTTTCTTTGTCAGTCAAAAGGTCAAATTCAAGGCCGTTTTTATTGACAATAATCAAAAGTCAGGAATAAACAAAAACATCCCTGTAAAAAAAATGTACAAACCCAGTTTTCTCAGAATGATGTCATCGGATGTTTTGAATGTTGACAAATTTTGCACTGGAAGGGTTTCAAATACAAGGGCAATTTACACCACTTTTATGTTAATTGTTTCCCCACTCACATGAGGACTCTATCTATTGGAAAATTAGTACATCACAAAAATGAATTTGACATTTCTCTTGCTCTTTAAGATTATCTCAAGCTTTAAAAAAATAATTTGTCGTTTGTTTAAAAAGTTTTGATTCCGGTCCTGTGTGTAAGTTGATTCTACTCAGAGAGCTAGTTTTTCTAAACAATCTGTGAGGTCGTCTGTGGCACCAGAACTCTGAATAAATAAAAAATAAAGGGGGAAAAAATGAAAAAGGTTTGTTTTAAAACCACGCTTGAGATGAATTGGATTGGGATTTGAATGGCGCCCTCACAGACGGTCTTAGTCTTTACAAAAAGATACTGAAAATGGACAAACTCAGATGTGAGATTGTATGAAAATAATAACAAAATTAGTAACAGTTCCCTCTTGCTGTGAAGATGAATCCCATCGAATATTTACATTAATGTTTCAGACTCTCTAAGTTTACAAACTCTCTAAGTTTCAATAAGATACCTAAGATAAACAAAGTCTTTCATCTCTCACAAATCACAAGTCTGGACATCATCCGTTACACGACCAGTTTGCAACTACTTGTATACCCCGACTACATTTCAGTTATTACAGTTTCAAATCTTCTCAGAGCCACCATAACTCTTTACAGACATCCCAGTTAAAGGTATCGTACACGTTTGGTAATGACTCAAAACAAATATTAGCATAAAAACTTACTTGGTAACAAGCAATGGAGAGCTGTTGATAGTATAAAACATTGTGAGAAACGACTCCCTCTGAAGTAACATAATTTTTGAGAAAGAGGTAATTTCTCACTAAAATAATAAAAACTTCTTGCAAGAAGTTTTTATTGTTATCTGAAAGCACACAAATTTGTACAACAAGGGTGTTTTTTCTTTCATCATTTTCTTGCAACTTCGATGTTGGGATACACCAAGTGAGAACACTGGTCTTTGACAATTACCAAACGTGTTCAATGCCTTTAAATCACGGAGTCTTGGACAGACAGTAGAAGAGTTTTAAAGTCCAACTAAAGGCATTTCTTTATACTTGCATCCAACTAAAGGCATTTCTTTATACTTGCACTGTTCACATGCTAATCTTCACTGCTACATACCACAAGAAAGAGTCGTACGGATTTGACATTTTTAAGATGAGAACGAAGTTGGTACTTACCACGATTTTGTTGTTGTCCTCGTCTTTCCTGGGTGAGATAACAGCTTTGACTCCTTGGACCTGTAGCTTAGGATCATTGCTGACTTCTCCTTGATCGTTTTCTTCATTTACATCTTCCTCATCTTCGTTCTCGTCTTCTTGGTCATCATCATCATCATCATCATCATCAACATCTTCATACTCATCATCACTGTCATCTCCTTCATCATCACTATAAAAAATAATAATACAGTTCTTAAAGTGCGCTTTATCACACCCGAGGTCGTCTCAAAGCACTCATTACTTTTTCTACAAGGTATGCGGAGCTATGTTCAAAATATAAGACCTATTTATTAACATAGCACCATGTGATGGTTTACAAGGTGCTGTGGCGCAATCTTCAGCCAACCATACCAGAAAACACTGGGGCGAAACCCTTCTCTTAACGATAAGTGTACTGGGTTCTTTTACGTGCATTACACAACACACAGGACCTACGGCTTTATGCCCCATCCGAAGGACAAAGCAACAATGGTTAAGTGTCTTGCTTAAAGACACAAAGTGTCAAGACCGGGACTTGAACCCACACTCTGCTGGTCAGAAACACCAGAGCTCGAGTCCGACGCGTTTGACCGTTTGGCCACGACACACTACTTGTACTTCTGTATAAAATGCCCACAAAAGAAAATATGCGCGATTATATTTATACTCTTTACCATGCCTTGAATTACCTGCTTATTTTACATGGATCGTCAGCAGTACATATAACTGGACCACATAAACTTAGTTCGATAGACAGTTCCTGATAGATGCAATCTTTACAGGCAACTTAAGGGCAAGTTTTTGACAAGGCCAAGGGCAAGTTTTTAACAAGTTTTCACACCAGGCCTGTGACTACATCAACGCCTGAATAGCAACTCAAATATCATATTACATGCATTTTGCCCAGAGATGAGAACAAAATCTGGTGAACCTCATCTTTTTGAAACAATTTGAACAATTAATTCCTAAACAAAAGAGATCTTTCATATATTACCAATGTTAAGTTGATGATAGCACAAAGTCTTACTATGTTCTCTTAGGTTTTTTTTCCCGAGTTGAATTAATGACAAGAATTACCTGAGTGTGCCAAGCGCCTCAATGTGACCGCTGGATTCCAAGACTCCACGAACTAACTCCACACCCTCCTGACCAAAACTATTACCTGGATGAAATAAATGTACAAGACCTTGTTAGTTTTTAGACTACAAACAAGGCTAGAGCAACTTAACCCTCCTACTGTCTGACCATTCAACGTCATCCACTGTGGTTTTGAATGATAGATAAACTATGACAGCCTGCAATATGATATCATGTGGTGAATGCATCTACACCGTACACAGTACACAGTCAGCCCTCTTACTGTCTGACCATTCAATATCATCCACTGTGGTTTTGAACTATAAATACAAAATGCCAGCCTGCAATATGATATCATGTGGTAAATGCATTCACACAGTACAATTAGTTCTGCAGTTGTGCCACCATACCAGAGTTTGCCCTGTCCTTTTTTAGTGACTCGCCAGCAGGACCAGTTAGCTTGTCATTTCACTAGTTCGTCAGTTATTTTTAAAGTGTCCATATTTCTAATGAAATAGGGATGCTTTTCAACAGTGAACTAGCCAGCCGGACCACTTGGAGAGAGTTTTGACTGGTCCTCATATGTTTTAACTGGCATTTGGCCAGCGGACCACTGTCAAGGGAGAATGCTGCATACACAACCTGTGCATTTAAATGGTTTTGAAAAGTTGGTCAACTCGCTTGCAAACATTTTTGAGAGTAGGAAGGTTAAAGTCAAAACAATATCAAAAAAATAATAATAATATAGTCACTGAAGGCGTTCGAAATAAAGGAACAAAAAAAATCAGGCAAGGAATTCTGTAAACTGATTTACCATTGAGCTCTAGTACTGTAAGTGTATCTTTGGAATCGACGCTCTCAGCTAACTGGATTCCAGCGTCCCTGTTGATCTCTCCATAACTCAAGTTTAACTCCTGTTCATGCAGATGTAAGCATAAAATAAATGTGGGTTAAAATGTTTGTAAACACACTAATAATTTCACCATAATACAAAAATACACTTTCATAGACCTGCTTAAGCGCAAAAAGTAGCCAAACACAACAAAATTATGCCAACAGGAATTAAGGTTACCAGCCAAAAAACCATGTCACAAGCACCATCTGTGACTGGTATCCTGCTTACCTTTGCTAAGCAGAGAATTGTCAAGCAATATTGTCTGCTTATATAATTTGGGCCCTGGGCTTAAAATTTGTCTGCTTAGCAAAAGAAAGCAGGATACCAGTCACAGATTGTACATATGACATGCTATTTTGGCAGGTAACCCTATTCCGATAAGTATGGTTTTGTTGTGCTTAGCTACTTTTTGTGCTTAAGCAGCTCTATGAAATTGGGCCCAGGTCTTGACTTAAATTTGGCGGAAGAGAAGAAAGAAAAAGGCAACCTTACCCGCAGTATAGGTAGACAGTTTTCGATTGTTTCTGCGAGGGCGATGGCTCCATCCGACCTGACAAGACAATCCCCGAAGTTAATGGATTCCACTTTGTTTAGATTCCTCAGAGCCTGTATGAGATCAAAGAATGCAAGACGAGACAAAGATACTTGAAAAGATTGACTTAATATCAGCAGGGTGTGGGTTCGAGTCCCGGTCGTGACACTTGTGTCCCTGAGCAAGACACTTAACTATAATTGCTTCTCTCCACCCAGGGGTAAATGGGTACCTGTGAGGGCAGAGATGGTTCTTGTGATTGATTTAGCTTAGTAGAGCATATTTGTTGCACATGCTGTATACTTTCCAGGGAGCTGAGATGGTTTAAGGAATGAATTTAATGTAAATGGCCCAGTGACCAGGGGTAATAATGTTGGAAGCGCTTTGAGACGCCCTTCGGGAGTGAAAAGCGCTACATAAAAACTGGTTATTATTAATGTGATTTACAACACACATGATGACTTTCTCTATTAATACTTAAAAGGTATTATACATGATTGGCAGAGCTGACAAAGTAGTCGCAAACAGTGTAAATGTTTTGTGTGATCAACCATAATACATGGAATAACAAACCTGTGAAAATTTGGGATTAATCCACTGTGTGAGTTTTGAGAAAATAGTGAAAAACCATGCACAATTTTCAGCATGTAAACACATTCTTAATTTTGGTTGTAACAACCGAAATCACCTGTTGTGTTTTGTTTTTTGGGGGGGGGGGGTTTTCAGATAGAGTTTTCTCGAATATGACTTTTCTCGAATATGAAAGCTCTTTTATTCAGAAATATTAAAATCTCGGTTTTGAAACAAAAAAAAATCTTTTAACTTGGTTTTGAAACAAAAGATTTTCTTTTTAACTTAAGAAAAGTGCATCATTTGTCACCGCCTTGGGGAAGCAGGCATCACTTTACAAGGGACCAAAAGACAACCTCTGGTTCCATTGGGTGACCATTGTTAACTGCGTTCATTTTAGACTCAATTATCACCAGTCCAAATTCCTACCTTGGCCATCGGTATTGCACCCTTCTCTGTGAATGTGTTATCTTGAAGATTGATATTCTGTAGCGAAATGGGACAAACAATCAAAATCATACAACAATTATTATAATATTTGAAATACTAAACAAGATGTACTTTATAATTTTGCAGTGAAAGAAACATTTCCAAAAAGAATTCATTTTGGACATTAATGCGGCCCAAGGGTTAGATGTGCACAAAAAGAGTAGACGACAAAATAAGAAGTAACCATTACTAGTAAACTTGCTTTGGAAGTTTGACCGAAGCACGCTAAATTGAAAAAAAGTCTTTGGAATGTTTTCTACTTGGTGTTTAGCTTGGTTTGAAAAGCCCTACTGTGCAATCTGGAGCATTCTATATGATTTTCTCTTGATGTTTTTTGTGAAATTATAACAAAAAAAACAAAAAAAAATTGTTTGCGTATCGGCCGAAATTTGCTCGTATCGACACGCAAATCGCGCGTATCGGCCTGATACGCTAGCTTGTGCATGGGGAGGACCCTGTAATAATAATAATCCTCTTTGTACCTACCCTGAGGTTCTTGTTATGTGTAAACGAGTCAGCCAGTGCTGTTATGCCTTCATGGTTGATTCCATTCTGAGGCATTGCTATCTCCTCCAGTGTTCCTATCGTCTGATAAAAAAATAAAAACACAAGATCAATATTAGACTTCACTCTCCCTCTCTCTCTCAGGTCACATTGCTTGAACTCAAGCTGGTGTGGATCGCACGAATGCTCTCCTGAAGACGATCAGAGCATACTAATCAAAACTAAGCCTGTGCCGGTTACACAGTTAACCGACCGATCGTCCGGTTACACGTTTACATTTTTACGGTTCAGGTAACAGTAAAAAAATTCGCTCAAAGGTGCCGCGAAACGCAGACCACATTGTGATCACGGTGTACACAACGCACAATCCTTGCGACACACAGGCAGTCTTAATGTTTCCATTTCCATTTTACAGGCTTGTAGTCTTTGTTATCCCGTTACTTTGCGTGTTACAATAAAGCTAAGAAACATTGAACGCTAGAGTGCATTTTAGAACAATGCAATTTGCATGAGAGAACACGCCCTCTAATGATGGTGAAGTCAGCAGCAAGTCTGGCTGCATCTTGTTATGATCCAGCCAGCCACCCAACCAGCAAGCTGGTTGGGTGGCTACCCAACCAGCAAGCTGGTTGGGTGGCTACCCAACCAGCTTGCTGTAGGTCTTTTTCTCTTATACTTGTAACTACTACTTTATTCACTTAAAAAGCATGCACACAACAATTGTAACTATCAAAGACCAGTATCCGCATCAGTAACCAGAAAATATATCAATAAAGTATAAGCTTCTGCGTCCATATCCAATGAGGCCAAAGGCCGAGTTGGATATGGGACACATCTGGGCCGATTTCACAAAGAGATAAGACTAGTCTTATCTGAAGTTAGGACCATTAACTGGTCTCAACTTAAGACTAGTCCTATCTCTTAGCATTGCCTAGGACTAGTCCTAAGTTAGGAAGAGTTTTGTGAAATCGACCCCTGTATTCCTTGAGCGCAAGTGTGATAACAAATTTATCTTCAAGCAAACTTGACTCGTAACTTAAAATAGAAAATAGGATTATCTGTTGCAAACTGCTTACCAACCAAAAGGACCTATAGTAAATTGCAAAACAAAGTTCAGGCCATTAACTATTTTTAGCTTAAAATAGCGTGCTTCAGAACAGGGTTTGATATGGGCTGTTGAATATAGGTTTATGTCACACTCTTGTTGCTATGGATCGACCAATCAGAATTGAGGATACAAGTTTGCTTGAAGACAATAATGTTCAACTACCTTAAAGGCCTCCCCCAATGCGATGGCTCCAGGGTTCTCTAATCTGTTTCTGCCGGCAGCAAAGGTGGCGAGGGATAATGGTTTGCCTGCCGCTGAGCTGCTCTTGTGACATCTAACGAGAGCCTCTGCAAGGAGCTAAGACACAGAGGGATTAACGGATTAAATGCGTTTAGTTTCTTGAATGTCAACCCAGGATCAAATGAAAGCAGGCATTGAATTACATGAAAATGAAGCTTCTATCACCTGACTGATGAAGAATGTGATCTAGGAATGTTCAACAGTAGTTTGTTTAATGATCTCAGATTTGGCTGAGGATGGTATGTACAGAACATGAAGAAAGATAAAGACACAGAAACAGAACACGGAGAATGCTTTGTGTGTAGTTATCTGCACACTTCTGTGTGTTGTAGCTCTGGCCCATTAGAAAAAAAGAAAAGAAAAACAGTTGTTTATGATCTTACCTTCCCTCCGATACCCAGCCCGTTGTTGTTAAACCTCAACTCCTTCAATGTGTAGCAAGCTTTACTCTCAATGAGCTCCTGAACGGCCTTCACTCCGTCAGGACCGAAGGCATTGTCGCTGAGATCCAACTCTACCAAGTGGGCGTCCGCGTTGATAATCGCACCTCCCAACGACCGCTGGAATGTCACAAAAAATTGATTAATCTAAAGAATTGAGAATTTTATTCACATTCCTACTCTTGGACCGGCATGTCGACCTCTCCATTTTAGAAGAGTTACACTGGGGGTCAGGGATCTTATTCCTAAATATTAAAATAAACTTTCAAAATCATAATTTTTTATTTTTTGGGGTACACATCCAACAGCACAATTAGCACCAATAGACCGTGCAAGTCTTGCGCGTATTCGAACATTTTTGGGACCACTTTGGTCCCACGTACGATGCTTTAACGCGTGAAGGAAACAAACTCACGCGCTTTAAGGGGTCCCAATGTTCAAATACGCACGAGACTTGCACAGTCTATAACAGGATGAATAGGAAACGAGAAGAAACGCTCAGTTTTAGATGTGGGAGGAAAACCTAGCAATCAGGTAGGGACTGAAAACCCAATCCACATGCAAGGCTCTAGTCTAATTTTGGATTCGAACCGGGGGTCCACAGAGGTGAAAGGCAGAGAAAGTAACCACTAAAAGGTATTTTCTATGTGTTGGGAAAACTGTATTCTACTTGGACTATTAAATTGTCTAACTTAATGGAACTCACCAACGCAGGCGGAATTTCCGATCGTAGTCTGCCAGTAAACATGTCAGCCCATCGTGCTCTCTGGAGAACAAATAAAAGAGTGAAAAAAACTGAGTTAAAGACAAGTTGACTTGAGACTACTGGTCTTTCTTTCATCCTGTAAAAATAAAACGTGTGAGGTTAAAATGAGCGATCCCTATCCTGCTGCTTCCCAGCATGTATCGAAAACTTGGGTGTGATCCCTGGCTATACTAAGGCTATACTATACGGCAGTTACAGGTTGAATGGCTTCTGACTGGCAACCTTGAACAAAGATATTGACAAAACAGGTATATCACCAACAGTAAGGCTAGATGGCTCAGTTGGTAGAGCACCGGCATGTTAATCCAGAGGTCGCAGTTAAAATCCCGCTCTAGAAATTTTTTCTTTGTTCAGGCCAAAAAATAGCATTCAGTTTCCCTTGTGGTTTATCACTTGATGTTAAAATAAGTGGACGAACCTCAAACTCTTGCCTCTTCTGCAACGCATTCGCTATTGCTGCTGCTGCTTCTTTACCAACAGTGTTGCCCTCCAACTTCAGAGACTGCATGTCCTTGCAGTCTTCAATGGCTTTAACAATATCTTTGGCTGTAGGTCATAAAATAATTTATGTTTTAATTATTATGCAATCATGCAATGCTGTCACAGTAAATGTATATAAAAAACTAGTCTGCGCACATATTTGCGATATGAGATGTCCCTTCAGGGCCACCATATAAAGCTGAGCGCTGGACGTCATGGCAGTTTTACCGATATGCTCAGATCGACTTCAAAAAATCGTAAATTTGTAGCACAAAACAAAATTGTGAGTACATTCAAATGCCTGATGTTGCATCTTAGACATATCAAGAAGCCAGTAGGCGTATATAAAGCTATTTTGTTGGGTATTTATGTCGTTCTGAAGCATTTTTGTTAACAATTGAAGAACAATCGTGAATGGTATGACTTTTTCCTGGGGCGCTAGTTACGACCGATAATGTCAAAATTCGAAAAAACGAGTACAGCGCCCAGTTACTGCCGTTCGAGCTTGGCTCGTAACCCTCCGGCTTCGCCGTCGGGAGGAGGGTTACGTTATCGCAACTATAATATATATCAAACATTTTAAAATTTATTTCACAACACAAGGCCTAGTGAATGACCAGGGCCCAATTTCATGGCTCTGCTTACCGTAAGCAAAGAATTGGCGCTTACTGAAGCAGGGAATTCCGCGCTTACGTCAAGCGTATTTCACGGGTTAGCGGGGAATTTTTGCCTGTGCGCGTGCATACTCCACGTTACTAGGCATTCTTCGCTTACACAGCTAGCGCAGAAATTCAGCGCTTGCACAGTAAGCGGGAAATGGTGATCGCAAGCGCAGAATTCGGCGGTAAGCAGAGCCATGAAATTGGGCCCAGTTGAGTTGTTGGATTAAAAAAAATGTGTGTAAAAAAAAAACCCCAAAACAGTTTGTTTTTACATCATCATGTACTCCAAACGAAATACAAAACAACAATTTTCCATTTCGCAATATCACATTAAATCATACCATCTTCTGCCTTGTCAAGTTTCAGTCCTTTACCGGCGAACGATACTTCGTTGATCTGTTTGACCGTGGTCTTCGCCAGCAGCTCGGCTACCGACCCTACCCCATCTCCAGCCCCATTATTAGCCATCCCTGCCTTGCACTTCCGAACCAGTTCCTTTCGGTTTCCCGCGGTGTAAATATTCAAGAAAAACTACGGTCGTAAATCTTCTCTCAGCAAGATCGAACCGACTTCGAATAAATACAGACAAGGTACCTAATTAACATCGAGTAAACAGACAATATTTTGACACAGTAAATTTGGGTTCAGCATAAAACAAAGATGCGAAATTGTCTATTTTTCGTAGAGAAATTGAATTCACGTGCCCCATTCAAAAGAAATGGTACATGAGCTGGTATCCACATTCCAAACACATTGGAAACTTTGTGTTTACATTGCATTGGTAGGTTGCTGGACCGGGAACCAATGTCTCTTGTTGGCATACCGCCCTCTATCGATCATAATTATTTTGTCTGACTAATTTGGCATCAAAAGGTTCATACGTACATGCCACGAGGTACAGGAGACCAGACTAGTTGTTAAAAGGCGTGAATTTTCTGATTTCTGAAAATGGCAGCTCCGGATTTACCAACAGAATACGACGAAATTGTGCTTGGAACAGGTATATTTTATCTCTTCAATAAATCATGTATTCACATTAGCAACTTCTTTTTCAGTATGTAGAAATGAGAAAGCTTTCACTGTTTTAATTCAGATTTATTTTGAATTTAAAAATGTTCTTAGTCATTTTTGGTTTTCTGTGATTGTCAATCAAAAAACTTGATAGGCGGGGTGAATTCAATGAGGGCGCTCTACCTCTGTTGCACAGCTGTGTTCTGTATTTGTGCCATTTGTATGAAGGTAGTAATTAAAGAACTTTTCCAATTTTTATTAGGTGTTCGTGCAATACAAGCACGAACACCTCCTTGTTATTGTTCTGTTTTTTTTGTTTTTTTCTTCATCTTCTTCCTCCTTCCACGGAACTCTTCTCTAAATCATAACTCAAGATTGAAATTGAATTGAACTTTGAAACTCATCAGACAATTGAACCTCAATATGAAGAAGGCACCAATTTACTGACGTCATGATGACGTCATCAAGTGTCCAATTACAAGGTTTTTAAATTAAAGTTGAAAAATGATCATTTGCTATTCTCTGTATATCCTTGAATTTAGAAGCTACGATGTTCATTATTGGGCATCGGATTGATCAAGACTGGGGCAACATTTCAAAAGTTAATGCCAAAATCGTATGACCTTTACTTCCGGTCGTACCGGAAGGTCAAAGTTTGCCTTTGTTTGTTTTTCATAAAAAAATATATTTTGGTGCATAACTCAAGATTCAAATGGAATTGAGCATTGCAACTCATCAGACAATTGAACCTTAATATCAAGACGGCACAAACCTGATGATGTCATGATGATGTCATCAGATAAATCTAAGTTTATTATTTGTAAAAAATCATAACTCATGAACCACATGTTGGATTTTTACAATCTACACATCATCGGATAGGTTGTTAAAAGTTCAACAAACGCTACACAAAGCATGACCCAATTTGACCTTGACTTCCGGTTCAAACTGGAAGCTGAACATTTCAAAAATTCAATTTCAATTAATATCTCAAAAACCACGTATTTGTTTATCATAATTTTTGCATCAGGTTATAGATGATTGAGCCTTCTCAAACTTTTGCACAGTTATGACAACATTTTGATGTTTACATCTGGTCAAAACCGGACGTTAAAGCGCACGTTGACAACGCGTGATACGTGTACACATGTGCTGAATTAGACTTGGTTCCAAGTCCGTGAACGTTTTTTTTGTCCACCGGTTTGCTAATACAGTTATACTAAAATAGCGCCCTCTTGTGGATCAACATTGACGTGACTCACGTTGACAACGCACGACGGCACGATATGTAGGCCCTATGAACACGCTGTAGTAGTGACAGTGTGTATAGTCTTGCTTCCAAGACGCTCCAGTTGAAAACTAATGTATGTACTGTACAGCTACATGTATGAATACATTTGACGTGACTGTGCAATATACAAAGAAACAACGAGCGAAAAATTCAATATTTGAAAATGTCATAACTCCTGAACCACACATTGGATATTTGCAATCCATACATCATCTGAAAGGTCCTAATAAACTTAACACGCGCTACACAAAGTGTGACCCTGTTTGACCTTGAATTCCGGTTCAAACCGGAAGTTGAAATTTAATATTTAAAAATATCTTAACTTCTGAACAACTCATTCGATTTTTACAATCTATTCATCATTGGGAAAGTATGTAACAACTTAAAAAACGATATGCAGAATGTGACCCCAATTGACCTTTACTTCCTGTTCAAACCGGAAAATGAAATTTAAAATTTGAAAAAATCAGAACTCTTGAACCACAAATTGGATTTTTATCATCTATACATCAACAGAAAGGGCTCCAAAGATTTAAGAAACGCTACACACTGTGACCTTATTTGACCTTGACTTCCGGTTCAAACCGGAAAGTGAAAGTTAAAGTTTCAACAAATCGTAACTTCTAAACAGCACATTGGATTTTTACAATCTATACATTATTGGGAAAGTATGTAACAACTTAAGAAACAATACACAAAATGTGACCTCATTTGACCTTGACTTCCCGTTCAAACCGGAAGATAAAATTTAATATTCATAACTCTTAAACCACACACTGGATTTTTACAATCCACACATCATCTGAAAGGTCTTTATAAAACCTTACATATGCTACACTAATTGTGACCCCGTTTGACCTTGACTTCCGTTTTAAACCGGAAAATGAAATTTAATGTTTGTCAAAAACATATCTCCTGTAGGCTACCTAGCACACAAAGGATTTGTACAATCATTACGTCATTAAACATGTCTTTAAAATCTCAACAAGCACTACACAAAATGTGACCCCATTTGACCTGACTTCCAGTTCAAACCGGAAGTTGAAGTTTTATAATGGAAAAAAACTAACTTCTGAACCAAACATAAGATTTTTTTTCACCAATTCATTTAATCATAATTTGATGACATCACTCACGAACACCTTGTTTTTGTAACCAAATGAATCTCTAGTTTTATTTGTATAGCCTTTCTATTAAGCAAATTATTTATAAATTGAATGTTAGAACTAATGAGTTGTGCCAAAGGCTGGACCCAGTAACTGCGTAAGGCTAGGCTGTCAACATTTTTTTTAAAGGAGTACAACGCTCCAGTTACTGGTTCTAGCCGAAGGCAGAAAATGCCATATCTGACTGCCACTTATCTGACTTAATTTGGCCTTTAGGTCTGACTGAAATTATATTGGAAAAATGTTGGCATCCGGCCACCACTTTTTAAGGGATTTATTTATTTGTGTAATGGATGTTGGACTTTTTAATGGATGTTGGACTTTTAACAAAATATTTTGACCTTTAAAAAGGACAATTCAAATGCACATTTCAGCGCACGAAAATAGTGAAAAACCGGTTACACATTTGCATGTGTTATACACTGCATGAATAAAATGCTCATGAGCGATAAACTCCAATCGGAAATTAGTTTTATTTATTTCTCATCAAATATGGCATTTCAGACATAAATATTTCTAGGGATGTTTTCTACTATCATCATCATTAGACCGTGTAAGTTTTATGTAAATCTGTGATCTTCAAGAAAATTTTAATTACCAGTTCTGTAATGTTCCTTTAAGGGAGCTAAAGTGGTGGCCGGATGCGGAATTTTAGCCAATGTTTTATAACTTTCCCCGCCCTTCCAGAAATTTTAAATATTACATTGTAGAATGTTATGACTCATAGATGATTGAACACTCATAGAATAGATCTAGAACATTTACTTTGAATTATTACAAACTTTGTAATAATTCAAAGTATCATAAAAAATAAGCCATTTTCAGGTCTACGGTAAGTTTAGCCTACCTCGTTCGGCTGTTACAGCTCTCTTTTTACATCGGTCTTATCACAGTCACCATTACAGCCCACCATCTATACTCGGTCTTATTACACAGTCGCCATTATAGCCCACCGTCTATACATGTCTGAAAGTGAAACGCTAAGTTTTCAAAGTATAAGCAGGTCGTACCTCTTTGGTTGCAACTATTGCCCTCTTATAAACATCGCATATATTGCTCCTACATGATGGGGGCTCACCAAACGATCAATTCGTCCAAGAATGATGTTTTGAAAATGACGAATAAAAAAAACCATTGAAAAAATTGATTCAAATATGTCGCGTCGGGGCGTGGCCTGACCCATGTTCAGTTTCGGCATATATACAGTGTCAGCATACACTGCCGTTAGAAATCCACACTTGCCCCGTTGCCCATAGCTTTGAACATACTCTATAGCTATGCCCTTGGATCAAATACATGATCAGTGAAGCCTGTAAATGGTTTTGGAAGATGTACATGTAGTGGGTTCCACAATATACCAAAGAGTAAGAGGGTTAACAAATATACAAATATCCCTTAGAAAGTTGCAGTCGAATATGAAATATTGTTCTACTAACTGATACACCATTCAAAACCATTCAGGGGGTGTACTCTATACACAGATAGCTCGCCACTCAAAACCGTTCGAGCAAATGGTTTTGGATGGTCAGCCAACTCATAACAAATTGTGTTGGCAGTAGGAGGGCTAATCTAATATAATAACAGTAGGCCTAGTCATTATAGATTGACTGTTAATAATTGCTAATGATAAATGTGTTCACCTTTTAAAAGTTGTGTACCATGTCAACTTCCAAATTACCATATTTTTTAACGCATGAGGGCGCTTTCATCAGCAGGGAATGTCTTGTATCACAATCACAGTTTCATCTTATTTTAATTGCCTGTACGTAGTTTTCTTGCATCAATGACGAAATACATAAACATAATAATAACAACAATAAAAAAAAACCACCGTTTGTTTACATGTTTTTCACCACGTGAAATTGGTTCACATGAATGTACGCCCTCATACACATGTTCAAAAATACGACGAATTCAATGGAACAGTTTCTTTCTCTATAAATTTATAAATGTTCTTTATTTTGATGACAGGATTACAAGAGAGTATCCTAGCTGCTGCACTTGCCAGGATTGGACACCGCGTGCTCCATCTCGACAGGTGAAACAAAATTCATCAATTCTATTCTAGATATTTTGTGGGTATTTTCTGTAAAAGTTGTGATAATCTGGTTTTTGAGGCATTGCATGGTGAGCCGGTTTGTGGTAACACCATGTGTATATATCTACTTTGCTGTGTAGATTTTGTTTTTTGAGAACTTGTCTTGCTATTTATTCTACTGCATTTCTACTGAACATTTCTTCATTCTGTTATTGGCGCTTGCGCTGTTGGATATGGAATAAAAAAATAAATAAATAAATAAATAAAACAACGTGACCCAGAGCTACGATTATCGCACCTATTTTTTATGCAAAGACCTAACTTTCTTCCACAGTTCAGAGAGTCTGTCCTTGAGTTTAACGTTTGGGATTTCTTTGTATATTTTTTTAACTCCATACATTTTCCTCCCAATACAGAAATGATTACTACAGTGGAAGCTGGGCAACCTTCCATCTTCGTAGTCTGCTGGACTGGATCGATAGAAACAAAGCTCTTCAGGTATGGCTGTGTGCGAATTGGCACTACGGCTACGGCTGTGGCTATTGCTAAGGGGTGTTGCTATGAACCTCCTATGCTTCAATGCGTGTTTGCGTGACGATCAATCCACAGTGGCAGCCGCTAATTCTGACACAGTTTTTTTTCATGTCATCCTTATTAGGCTGCATAAACAAAAGAATTGTTGAGCATCCTTTTTTTTGGGGGGGGTGGGTTTTTTTAGTTTTTTTTTAGAGTTTTGTTGACATGGCAAAATATGAAATAAATTATAAGAAATCATCATAATCACTAAAAAACAGAGGGTTTGTGTGATTTTGATGTTTTTAACTCCTAGATGACAATTTCTGTAAACATTTTCAAAGAGAATTGTTCTTGTTTTTGACAACGAGAATAACCTTTCTTTAAACAAACTATGCGTGCGGCGCAGAACGGAGCCAAATTTGACTGAGAAGATCATTGAAAAGGCCGTTTTTTATGATAAAAATAAAAATAAAAAAATAAACAAAAATGGGATTGAGGGGTTTCGTAGGGTCGGGCGGGGAAGATCAAAAAATTTTCTTTTTTTCTGTAGCCTTAGGTTTCCTGTATACACAATGACAAGAATGGCTGTACCATTTTTCAAAGCTGAGATTCTGGTGTTTTTAAATTCAGTTAAAATAGTTCAATGATATTCACCATTGGGGAGGTATATGACTAAAATGTCACAAAAACTGTTAAACAGTGGACATATCCTACAATAATATTGTCAAGAAGGAAATTCTTCTCTAGTCGAATTTTCTTTGTTCAACCCACAATTAAGAACAATACACATCTTAAGATCAATCTCGGCTCGAACCAGACCTGGAAACCTAATGATTTGTTTGCGTAATTTACATGTAGGAATCTGATGGGACTGCAAATTCATCCAATGACCAGACGACAACGACATCAGAATCTGATGATTCCAGTCAGCTGAGGGAGGGAGAATACTTCTTGGAACTCCCACAAGATGTCAGTACAGTTACAGATCTCGATGTCACCTGTTATGTCAGGTGAGTGGAAGAGGCTGTTTAGTTCATTCAACTTACATGCCTGTGACAGTATTGTTGGCTTGAGTTGAATGACCTTCCCAGGTTATGTGCATCTCAGTTTTTCTTATTGTGGAAATGCCATGATATGAAGACATACTGAACATCTTGACAACTGTTTTTAAGCATTGACATTGGTTTATAAATTTGGTTTATATATTTGGTTTAACAAGTCTTGGTTGACTTCTAAATGGTGATGGCCAAGTTAAACAACATGGGTTTGTTCTCAAAGCGGTGGGTTCTTTTATTTGTGTACTAAGATATCTTTGTGGGTTCGAATCCCACCCGAGTAGCTTGTGTATTTTTTTTCCACAAGACTTGGAAAGCACTGACAGGGCTCGAAATGAACACTGGACCGCAGGCCCGAGGCCAGTGATTTTAGCCTCGGGCCAGTAAACTCATGACCGGACAAGTCTGGTGGTCTTGTGTTTTTCAATTGACTAAAAGTACCTCACTGTGTAATAATATCTTTAAATGTATTTCAGTTGTGTTGAGTATCCATGACAAAATTATTGAGATATTTTCTTAGTGCTTGTTCAAATAAAAACAGTTAACAATTAGCATGTACATTTTAAACTGTGTAGAAAGTTCTCTCTCATTACATTCTGATCTTGTAAAATAAATGCTGGTCAAGTTAATATTGTAACCTACAAGCCCTGCGAGCCCTGACTGAGTATACAGTGATTACCACACATAACGTAACATAACATAACAATTAAAATTTATAAGGCGCTATTCCATCAAGATCATAGCGCGAGGGGGAAAGCAAAATAAGACAATACTCCTTATCCCCATGCCTGTATCACACAAGTTTAAAAAAGGACATGTATTTAAAGAACATTTCAATTTGTTTTAATTTTTTCTATTTTTGTATTTAACAAGAGGAATCAAATCAAGAACTTCCATTTTATGTTAACGGTACTTTTATTATTGTAATTCTTTCCTTGTTAATGTTGTTAAAGCGCCTTAGAGCTTGTTTTTCATGAATTAGCCTATAGCGCTATATAAATCCTGTATTGTGTTGTGTTATGTTGGTATACCAGAGAGGGAGTGGAACTGCCAAGTCTCGAGAGAGTGATCGTACCCCCTCGTGTGTTGGATGAAGACCAGGTTCCTGAAGCACAAGGTGCTGAAGGGCAAAACGCTCCCCAGGGCGCCCATGAATTCCCCAGTACTTCAAACCAAGATGAACCTCAGGCAGAGGGTGGGGAACAGGCTACAACCAATGGGGATCAAGAATCATCTCAGGTGACACCAGCTGACCAATCAGGTTCTGCGGAGGAAGCAACAGGTGGATCGGTTCCCCCAGGCCAGGATGAAGGTCAAAGTGCAGAACAAGGTCAGAGCTCAAATGAGGCAGCTGCTGGAGATGACTCGGGGCAAGGGGCAGCTGAACAGGAGCCGGGGTCACTAGGACAGGAAGCTGAAGGTCAAGGATCAGGAGATCAAAGGGCACCGGCTGAAGGACAAAGAGGAGCAGCAACAAACAGAACAGAATGGACGTGGGCGAAGATAAACCAGATGTGGAGGAAATTTAACATTGACCTGGCTCCGAAGGTTTGTATCTATTTCTTTTTTTTATCAATAAAAATTGGAAAGAAGTTGCCAAAAACTGCAAGGCGTGTCGTGGCCGATCAGTCAAACGCACCAGACTCAACTATTTACCATTATTGCTTCGTCCTGTGTGTTGTGTAATGCACATAAAAGAACCCAGTGCATTTATCGTAAAGAGAAAGGGGTTTGCCCCCAATTTCTGGCATAGTCTTTCCATGGAATAATGCTTTAAAACTAGTATTTTGTTTGATTGAAAACAGTTGATGTTTTGTCGTGGCTCCATGGTGGAGCTGTTGGTGACGTCTCGCATCAGTCGCTACGCTGAGTTTAAGGCTGTTAGTAGAATACTCACAGTCATCGATGGAAAATTGGAACAAGTAAGTAACGAATACCATGAGCTTTATTTTCCTATTTTACCAAAAACTGAACGTTTTCGTTGAGTGTTTAGTTCCCTGCTCCAGTGCTGTTAAGGTTTTGTTCTATCTATCTAGTAATGAAACAAGGGGACCCTCAAAAGTGACTAGCACTGGGACCTGAAGGCGTTAAAATACCTGTGTAAAGATGATGATGAAGAAACGTTAGTTTTGGGTTGTATTTAGTACGCTTAAAAACATGTATTTTGTCACAGTTTTCATTAAGTGACATATTGCTTGAAATTTGATTTTTTTTTTCACAATTAGTAATGTCAATATTTAGAAAGTATTCATTGATGCCTTTCTTTCTGCCATGAATCGAGTCTTGAAACATGTTGATTGCTTAGTTACAGTAATGTCATTGAGCCAAAATTGGCTGACACTGGAATGTTTTGTTTCCACGAAGTGATAGATTGTAGCCTGGTGCATATGTTACTGCATATGACACGACACGGTTTAGCATGTTTTGTAGTTTTCATGAAGTGATTGAATGGAGCAATGTGTGTGTTTCATGAAGTGACACAATTGAATTCCCTTCACACGGAATACATGACTTTGTGAAAACAAGAAAACCGTGTATATTAGTTTTGTTTGTTTTCTTGAAGTGAAATTTTTTGTTTATAAGTATATTACTCGTTGATAGTTGTTTCCCTTAACAAATACATACAGTTTCATGTCCTTCCAAATTTCAGCTTTCCAAGAATGTAAACAATTTTGATTTTCAACAATGAAATAAAATCGAAACTATGATTTCATAACTTAACCATCTTCAATCCACAATGTCTCAAAATGCGGTCTTACCCCCTGTGTGGTAATATGTCACTTTGTGAAAACTGTCATGATTTGATTCTTTGTAAAAATGTCAAATACCTTTGTTCACAGGTCTTGTTAAGCTCTGAGTTGACATTGCGTGAACGGCAACATTAAATCGTTTTGTTCTTTATCCCTGCTGCAATAATTCCTTCGGCTAAACTTTTCAACTTGTTAACAAATTGACAGGTACCCTGCTCTCGTGCGGACGTGTTCAGCAGTAAGTACGTGAGTGTGTTGGAGAAACGTATGTTGATGCGATTGATTGAATTCAGTATGAACTACCAGGACAGACTGGACGAATACGAAGGTAAGGGATCAACCAGTCATCTCCTCTAATCTCCTTTTAATCTTCATGGATTAAAGTTTTAATCTTTATGGATTAACCCCTAACATCCCCTAATCCATCAAAATCCAACTGCATCTTTTTGTTTGATTGTGTTGGACTGAGGACTGCACTAGTAAACTGATTTTGCTTTACATATTGATAATAATAATAATATAATAATACACCCGAGGGCATCTAAAAGCTCTCATTATTTTTGTCTACAAGGTATGTGGAGCTATGTTTGAATTTTAAGACCCATTTATTTACATAGCACCATGTACTGGTTTACAAGGTGCTTTGGCGCAATCTGCAGCCAACCATACCAGAAAACACCAGGGCAAACCCCTTCTCGTGGCAATAAAAGTACTGGGTACTTTCACGTGCATTACACAACGTAGAGGACCTACGGCTTTACGTCTTATTCGAAGGAGAAAGTTCTAGTTAAGTGTCTTGTTTTTAGACACAAGTATCAAGACCGGGACTCGAACCCACACTCTGATAAGAAACAACAGAGCTTGTGTCCGGTGCGCTTCACCGCTCGGCTACGACACATGGCATAAGGCAAACCACCGTAATCAGAGTCCATCAGTTTGGGTGCTGAGTTACCATATTGTGTTGGTTTTTTTGTTAGAATGAGGAAGGATCCTACTAAATCACTTCAAGGGAGTTAGGGTTAAGGAGTGTCAAGTCCTTCAATGTTAGATATGACCCTAAATGTGAAAGTTTGTGATGGTGTGATGTTTGTAATCAACAGAATATCGTGAGCGTCCTTTTGAAGAGTTCCTGAAATCGAGGAAGCTGACCCCAACCCTTCAGCATTTTGTGATGCATTCTATCGCCATGGTGAATGCAAACACACCAACAGAGGAGGTATGTCACTAATCGATAGCTGTAGATGTACAACCAACCATCTTGTCATTTCATCTCAAATATTTGAAAAATATAACTGTTTTTTTGTTTGTTTAGAAATTTGTTGATATGTTTGTTCATTTTAAAGTTATAAAAATGGAGTCCTTCTTTATTACTGAAAGCAATGTTTCCATCTTGTAAACTCAAAGGACCTCTTTTTCTCCTTGCATTGTGAACAAATGTATTAAAATGTTGTATATAAATGTATTTCTTTGTATACACGGGCATACACATGTTATGTTACATGCTGTATTCCATTGCTGCCTTTTTAATTGAAATGTTCATCTTTGTACACGTGGGCTAACACTTTGTTCATGGTGAGATTTTTAAACATAATTTTCAAATTATTTTGTATATCCACTCAATTTTTAGTGTGTACTTTTTATGTATAATTTTTGTTTTGCTGTTTATTGTTCCACCTTTTCTCAATCCTATCTAAGATTTTTGATGCAATTTTTAAAAATTGTATTTAATAAACCATAATAATAATGATAATAGTTATTATCAATTTCATTATCAATTTTTGTTATGCCTAAAGGGAGGGATTGTTTTCTTGCAACTTCGATGACCAATTAAGCCCAAATTATTTTATGCTCAAGTTGGGATACACCAAGTGAGGATACTGGTCTTTGACAATTACCAAAAGTACACCCTGCCTTTACGTTTTATGGTATTGATTATTTGATTTATGTAATTGACATGTTGTTTTGGAATGTTGTTATGTTACTCAATTCTTATTTTGTATTGCACCATGAGTGTCTAGACTTGACGGATACCGGCACGTAATAAGTGCTCATATTATTCATGTTTATCTTTTGTAAAGGGGAAAGTGAAAGTTTTCTTCACAATTTGTTCACTATTTTTATTAAACAATAATGTTTTATCTTTGAATTTCTTGTTATAGGCTCTTAAGGCGATGCATTTCTTCCTGCGATCACTAGGTCGCTATGGCAACACAGCGTTCCTCTGGACTCTTTATGGCAGCGGTGAACTCCCCCAGTGTTTCTGCAGGTAGAAATTTACACAGTGGCTAAAGTAGAAAAAGGAAAGAAATCAATATAAAAATAAATAAATAAATTTAATACCAACTATTGAACAAGAGTAGACAAAGTATCTTTTTCTTGTCTGCCTTGGGTTGTTCATTAAAGGTATTATACAGGGCTGGTAGAGCTGACAAAATAGTCGTAGACAGTGTTCATGTATTGTGTGATCAACCCTAAACATGAAATAACAAACCTGTGAAAATTATGGCATTATCAGTTGTGTGAGTTAGGAGAAAATAGTGAAAAACCAAGCACAATTTTCAGCATGCTAACATGTTATCCTTAATTTTGGTTGTAACAACTGAAATCAGATGGTTGCGTTTTTTTGTTTAGGTTTTCAGATATAGTTTCTTGAATATGAATTCATTTCAGAGAGAAATATTACTCAGAAAAAAATGGTTGTAGTATGAACTTCATAATCATTAGCTTTCAGACTAAAATTAAACAATGATTTTGTTTACCAATTCTGTATAATACCTTTAAATAACAATATTTTGTTTGTCAACCTTGTATTTTCTACCTGATTAACAGTCACTTCTGTATCAAAATAAACCCACAAACCCGAAAGACAAATGAGATTCTTCTCTTCATGCTTGTTCAAACAAAAACAATTACATGTTAAACTTTGTACAAAGATTCTCATCTCGTAAAAAATTTAATGGTCCGGTTAACAGTTTTGAGCCACAAGCCTTGTGCTCCTATGGAAGTGTAGCAATAATTCTATCCCTGTTTTCTTATTTCAGGCTCTGCGCTGTTTTCGCTGGAATCTACATGCTAAGAACCAATGTGAAGAAACTCATCATTGACGACAATAATCTGTAAGTTCTGCATCTACATGTGCCTCAATTAATTTACTGTATCAGAATCATAAACAAAAACAACTAATATTCTTCATAGTATGGTGCCATATAACCAAGCTCTGGTGTTTCTGTTCAGGAGAGTGTGGGTTCGAGTCCCGGTTGTGACACTTGTGTCCTTATCAAGAAACCTAACCGTTATTGCTTCTCTTCACCCAGGAGTACAAATGGGTACCGACAAGAGATTGGACTGGCAGCCTGTCCAGGGGGAATAGAGATATTCTAAGTTGTTTAATGCCAAGGAAACCGGATATAAACACCGGCCTGATGAGCCATATTGGCTCGGGACAGACTTTTCTTTTACTTTGTCATTTGATTGGAGGATTGAAGGTCACGCGTCATTCATTAGTCATTCATTTCATGTGTCATAATAATAATAATAATAATAAAACCTTGCTTATATAGCGCATTTCAAACTACACAAAGCGCTTTACAAAAAGAAAAAAATCAAATTACAGAAGACCTTAAAATAGCAAAATATAAACAAACACATGGTAAAATGCAGTGAGCAGCTGCAGATACATGTCATTCATTAGTTCATTAGTCAAACCATTACATGGCGTACCTCAAAAGCCATGCATTTTGTTACTATTCACCGTGCATTTTCATCCCATCCTTTTTTACTATTGCGCGCTAGACTACACCATGCGTTATACACAGCAGTGCAAAATGCCTTTGTAGTGGATGCCATTGAATAATTGTCTACAATTTGTTTCTTCTTATAGTTTTATCCTCCAATCAAATGACAAAGATCTACTTGGATAATATAACAAATAATAATCGTTTTGCAACCGTGCATTGGTGAGAATATTTTCATTCGTTGAAAGATGAAATGTTCCATTCAAATAAAATATTCCCACAATTGCAATGGTAAAATTTCATTATTTGTTTACTATTGCATTGACTCTTTGATTGCAATTTGTATCATTTCTCTTCATTAGGTGCAAGGGTGCAGTTGACTCCGATGGTAGGAGACTAACTTGCAAGTGAGTAAAGAACAACTCGGGTATTTAATCATCTAGAAAGGCAAATACCAAAAGACGAGGGTGCTGGTCCACCACAGATATAGACCTCATGCACATGACGTCATCTGAGTAGGGCGCCCTCGCATGGAGGTCAAAAGGAGGTTGTTCATTGGCCAATCTAGAGCCTTGCTGGAGATCAAGAAATGATTGATGTCGTCATGCTCATTGCATGTAATATTACTGTTACAATAGTTCCTTAATGAATTCCATTTAAAGGGTCTGTATATGTTTGGTAATGACTCTGAAAATTAATGGGAATAAAAACTTACTTGGTAAGAAGTACAGCAGCTTTGGATAGTATAATGCATTTTGAGAAACTTTTCACAGTACTGCGGTTATGGAAAAAGATATCACTTTTTATCCCCCAAAATTTTGAATCTGAGAAGCGTTACTGAAAGTAACGTTTCTTAGATTGTGTATTCCAATTGCAGATTATTCTTCCTGTGTGGACATAACCGCTCTAGATTTTTGGCAATATCTCAAAAACGCTACCACCTTTTGAAATGAAATTTTCACAGGTTAGTTTATGGTATATATATCTACAACTATATAGGATTGAAACAAACCGTGGGTTCCAATTACCAACCGTATACAATCCCTTTAATAATTTCTATTTAACCATTGTTTCATTTATTAAGAGGCTTTACTTTGGGAGATGAAATCTTGTATTGATGCTTTTTGTTTTGCAGCAATTTGATCATGGAGAGTAGTTACACACCGCCACAGGCTGTAAATATTGGATCCGGGTAAGTCACCATCTACTCTCCCTTTTCTCTTTGCTTTTACTTTTCATAGCATTTACCAGCATTTGAAACCGTTCAATTGCACAGGTAGTGTGTGGTGGAACAACTGTTCACAGAACTAAACTGTGTACTTGTGTGTACTGTGTAGATGCAATCACCAAATTATATCGCATTGCAGGCTGGCATAGTTAAACCACAGTGGATGATATTGAATGGTCAGACAGTAGAAGGGTTGACTGTGTACCGTGTAGATGCATTTACCACTTGATATCGTATTGCATGCTTGCATAGTTTTTCATTTAAAACTACAGTGGATGATATTGAATAGTCAGACAGTGGGGTTGGGTGGTGAAGTTATTTTATTGAATTTTTTAGTCATTTGTAAGTTGCTTTTTAACTGTTTAAGGTAAACATCTTTGATGATTTTCTTACAATGTGTTATGGGGTGTCTTTAAAAACTACCTATCATTTTATTTTCTTGTCTTTCCTGTTTATGAAATGTGTTACTTTGTCTTGTATTGAATTCTTTTTGATAAACATCTGATCTTTGTTAATAATTTTTCCCCTCATCTGCTTTATAATTCTTGCTTACTTGCTTCTCTTTGAGGTCATTGCATATTATGTGTGTTTTAAATGTGTGTTTGTCAAAAATTCTGTGGAATATTTCAATTTTTGAATTCATTATTTTGTTTGGCTTTGTATCTTGAAGTATTCTTTAATATTTTGCAATGATACAAAATTGTTGTAATGTCTGTCCCCTTCACGTATTTGTATTTATGTGTTTTTACTGTTTGGCTGTTCTTATATTATTTTAATATAATAATAGTATTTTAAATACAAATTTAATAAAACAGTCAGGCTTATACCAGTACTGTAGATATTTACTCGTTGTTATGTTGAGATTGTTCAACTTGTGTACCCCAACCCTGCTGAATGCAACAAAATGCACCAGTTGGTAAAAGTTGTTTTAATTTGTTGCACTTGGCAGTCAAGGTCAAGTCAAATTCCATACCTTGTTGCATTTTTTGCATTTTGCAGCTAAGGGATTGAACTTATTTGTTGGACTTTGTTGTATTTAGCAGGGTAAATTTAATATTTTTTGGGTGGACTCTTTTTAATTAACCAGTGTACATGGCTCCAATGTCAGGTAAAGTCACCAGACTACTTTAAGTGTGTATTGTTGCATTTAGTGGGTCAAGCACCCATGGCTATCCTAATACAAACCACTTCACAATGCAACTGAATAACTTGTTGCATTTTTGCTGCATATGGCAGGGTTTTCAATTCAACTGTGTTGTGTTTAATTGTGTTCAGCAGGCTGCCTAGACAAAATCTTATTTGGGGTTAGGGAAAGTACTAGTGAAACACACACATTTTTCAAATTAAGTTAGAATTAGAATTTACCTAATGTATGACTAATGATTTTATAGAAAGTGTCACTAATTTGCAACTTTTTATTACTGACCCTCAGGACTATTTCCAGAGGTATACTCCTAACAGACAAGCCCCTCAAGAACTCGGACAATGAAGAGGTATGACATAACATCAATACACCTTTTTCAAAAATCATGAGATTTGTACACAAATTCTGGAAATTTCAGTCGGAGGGCAATTGTTCTTGACCGCATTAGGATTTCAAGCCCACAACAAATGCATAGAAGCAGTTTTGAGTTTATTATAATTATTTTATATTTTTGGTTGAACAAAGACAAACTGACTAGAGCAGGATTTGAATCTATGACCTCTGGATTAACGTACTGGCGCTGTACCAAACTGAGCTATCTAGCCCTAGCAAAGATATTGACAAAATAGAGAGACTGCCAATATAGGGCTTGATAAGCTCATTTGGTAGAGTGCTGTTACGTTAATCCGGAGGTGGTAGGTTCAAAGCCCGCTCTAGTCAATTTTTCTTTGTTCAACCCAAAATTAAAAACAATTATCAAAAGCTCAATACTGCTTCTGTGCAATTGTTGGGGGTTTGTTTTAAGTAAATTAATTTTTTTAAATTTAAAAAAAAAATTTACTCCCTTAAGTTTTCCTTGTGGTTTATTATTTGATAATTAGTTTTGTCATTTTTGTCAAACTAATTTCAGATTACTTTATTAACTGTGCCTCCACCCTCGGAGCAGCACAGTCCGATCCGTGTTCTGGAGCTTGGACATGGATCATGTGCCTGCCCAAGAGACATGTGTGAGTAGTCATCATTTCTCGCTTCATTTTTACCTTCAAAATATTGGTGGCGTGTTGTGGCCGAGCGGTTGAGAGCACTGAACTCAAGCTCTGGTCTTTCTGATCAGCAGAGTGTGGGTTCGAGCTCTGCCAACTGAGCTTTCCAGCCCAATATTGGCATTCTTCGTATTTTGTCAATATCTTTGCTAGGGTTAGATAGCTTAGTTGGTACAGCACCGGCATGTTAATCCGTAGGTCATTACACATGTGTCCTTAAGCAAGAAACTTTACAATAATTGCTTTGTCCTTCGGCTGGGACATTAAGCCGAAGGTCCCGTGTACCAGGATTGGTAGTGCACGTAAAAGAACCCAGAACACTTGTAGTGGAAGAGTAGGGGTTAACCCCGGTGTGTCTGGTTCACATAGCAAGCACCCTTCTTTACAGGTTTCCTCAGGCTTGCGGGCTACAGTGATTAACTTCATTTATGAGGCATCCTTGGTTTCATTACCAGAAATATATAATAATAATAGTTATTATTAAAAATAAATAAAAAATAGAACTGCAATTAATAAGTAAAATTAAGACAACTGAATTTGAAGTTGTGTTTTAAGTTTGAATTTGGTTTGTTGTTGTTTATTGTTTAGATGTTGTCCACTTGACATCTAGCGGGACTGGTCTCGCCAAGAACGACCTCCAGTATGCATTGGAGACGCTTTTCCAGCCACTCAATAAAGGTCAGTGTCCAAATAGATCAATCTAGTAAGCTATTTCATAGAGCTGCTTAAAGGCACTGGACACGTTTGGTAATTGTCAAAGACCAGTATTCTCACTTGGTGTATCCCAACATATGCATAAAATAACAAACCTGTGAAAATTTGGGCTCAATTTGTCATCAAAGTTGCAAGAAATTAATGAAAGAAAAGACACCCTTGTTGCACAAATTTGTGTGCTTTCAGATGCCTGAGAAAGGCTTCAGGCCTGAAGTCTTTCTCAGATTCAAATATTTTAGTTAAGTGTAGTTTCTTTGTTTTTATATTCACAGAGGATTCTGACCCAAAGAGTGTCAAACCCAAAGTGTTATGGTCGTTGTTCTTCAGTCAGGTTGACACCTCAGTTTGTGACGACGAAGCACTCGCTGCTGGACTTCCTAGTAATGTGCTCGTTACTGCTGGCCCAGGGACGGCTGTGGGATTTGAACATGCAGTTGCACAGGTACGACTATAAAAATTGGAAATTATAAAATTGATTTAAATGAATCATATGAATCATACGAGTTAAACAATTAAGTTGATACAATTTGTGTTCATTCCTTGCTTTTTCTGTGTGCTCTCTGCCTCTCTCTCTCTCTTTTCATTTCTTTCCACTTGACTGCTTCTGTTACACTTGTACACCTGTTTATGTGTGTTGTGTTGTCATTTAGCCTTCGAGAAAGACTATGCTAGGGTCGAAACTTATGGCCATTAACTATTAAAACAACAAATTGTTAAAAGTCTTTTTTATTACATATTTTGGAATATCCAATTTCATGTTGTTTTTTGGGTACCTGAATATTTGAAACTTCCCGTTTTTAGAGAGAGGCTCCAGTTTCAAATGGAATTTTGTGATGCACTCATCTTCCAATAGATAGAGTCCTCTTAAAAGTGGGGATAAAATTACAAGTCTCTACTACCTCACGTTAAAATGGTGTAAAATGCCATTTTATTTAATACTCTTTCAAAGCAAAATTTGAAATCCAATTGTTCAGAAGACATTGTACTGCAAAGACGCTAAAGTTAAAAAGAGATAATTTTGTACAGCGCTGGCTGGGCGCGGTTTCTGCTGTGGAAAATTGGAAATAAACACACGCATCTTACATCATAATGCTGTTTTTCCGACTTGATGGTTTTTTTTATCCTGTTACATTTTACTTCAGGCCAAGAGACTCTTTGAGAAAATCTGTCCAGGGGAGGACTTCCTACCCGCTGCTCCTGAACCTGAAGACATCGTATTTGAAGATCATTCTAAAGACAACCCCGGAGAACATAAAGAGGTGAGAGTTGGGTCTTACTAAGGGGTAGGGGTGAAGCTGAAGGGAAGAGTGTGTCTATAGGTCCTTGGAAAGAACCAGAATTAATTTTGAATTGATGTCAGTGAAGGTATTGGTTGCCTGTTCACTTGGGGAAGAATTTGGGCGAGGGTTTTTAGAAGCCTTTCAGGCTTTTGAATAGACCCCTTGCATATGGCCTCACAAGGTCAAACAGCGCCCTCACTAAGGTCAAAGAAAGAATTATCATTGGCCGATTGCATGGCACATACACTACATGCATGTTTCTATGGTTTGACATCAGCGATGGCAGCCTGGGGTCTATAGAATGTTTGCATCATTGGCTGTCATCGCTGAGATCAAGCAATGGGAAAGTGCACCTGTGTTCGTGCCACTCGCAACTCCCAGTTAAACAATGCGAAAGCGCACCTGTGTTCGTGCCTTGCACATCTCTCAGCCAATGATGGGTCTTCCTTTGACCTCAGTGAGGGCGCTGTGTATAGGTCAGGGGATGGTCTTAATGCTCATTGGTTTGGTGAAGGAGAGAGTGGTTGAGGGGAGAGAGACAGACCCAATGCTGGGAGTCGTTTCCCCATTTTATTAACATTTTTTTTTTTACAATTATTTAAAAACTTCTTGGAAGAATTGGTGAAGTCTGCAATGAAATTGTCAGTAGCAGTTCGCAGTATTTTTAGACCGCGTGAGGGCATGTGTGAACTAAAGTTTCCTCAAGCAAAACAAGTAAAACAAACTGTTTTTCATTTTTCATTTTTTATTGGCTATTGATACAAGAAAGCAACATGTAGGTAGTCAAAAAAGATAAAACTGTTATAGTGATGTAAGGAAATTCCAAGTTGAAAGCACCCTCATGCGGTCAGTTGACAAGTTGGACTTTGGAATGTTTGCAGATCTTGGGTTTATGAGGAAAAATCAATAAAAATTGAAATTTTTTGATGAAATTTGGGTTGATAATACCAGCATTGTCCTTTAGCAGTGGTCCACCAACCAAATGCCAGTTAAAACACCTGAGGACCAGTCAAACTTTACTCTAAGTAGCGCGGTTGGCTAGTACAGTGTTTAAAAGCATCCCTATTTAATATAAAGTATGGACTAGTGACAAAACTGATGGACTAATGAAATGACAAGCTAAACTGGTCCTGCTGGCTAAGTCACTGATAAATTAATAACCCTGAGTACCCTTAAAAAAAATTGAGACTGAGTAGTATCATTGGTCTGATCTTCCAGGTTGGGTTTGAGGCAAATCCCTCGTCCAACGATGATGCTAAGAAACCAGAAGCAGTTGAGACTGAGGAGGGATGCTCCTCAAAGATGCAAGAGCAAGACAAGGAAGAGAAACAAGAAGATGCTACACCCTTGGAAGATGCATCAAAGCTTGCCGAGAATCAGGACAGACCCGGACACAACGCCATTTCAGATTCGTAGGAGGTAAAGGCCTCAAGAGGGCAAGATTCATCAAAGTTTTCCCTATTTGTTTTTGTTATAACCAAAGATTACTTTCTTTTGTCTACAATTATTTGTTTACGGTTTTTTTGTACTATTGAATTGGATTGGTAAAGGTCACCTTCAACTCTTTAAATAAAAAATGTATATATTTTTTATTTACGGCACTCGGACAAATAGCTCACAAATTAGAGGCTGCAAATAGCAACTTTTTGTTTGCAACGCCGTAATTAGTCAACGGATTGGATTGTCAGTCGTCAACGCAAATTTTTTTAAAAATTCTAACTGATCGAAAAAATCATTTGTAAACAGGGATAATACGGGCGATTTACATGACAGTGTGCCCTCCACAGTTTGCCGAGGAGAGCCCAGTTTCGCATTGTATCGTGGGGAAAATGTCAACAAGTTTTAGGTTGTTGCGCTGCGCCCCGGCTGCACAGTGAACCGGTTGTTTAAGATTGTTCTTTTGTCGTTGTTTGCATGCAGATAAATAAAGCAGCAAGGTTGTATTTCTCTGCTGTGTTTACGACATAGGATAATATTGTTTTGAGTGGCCGATTAATTTTTGTTACATTTATGTCAGCCATTTTAAGGTCCCAAACTGCCCGAGCAGTGCCGAGTTGCAAGTTTAACTTTAGCGTAAATATACAGAAAAATGGCCTCTCCTAGGTCAACTGTAGAGGGCGCACTGTATTGCAAATCACCCGTATTATTTAGGCAATTCCAAAATACAACGAATTTAACGCCCTCTAGTCTCAAATGCAAAGTTTGTACAGTTTTTCATTCTGGGCACAATATTTTAGCAACAGAATTGGAATACGTTTTTTTACTCTTGGCAGTCCTGCTTACCGGTAAAACAGCTTTATGAAATTGGGCCCAGGTTGCAAAGGGGCAAATGAAAGTGACTCCAGAAATTATGTGCAATAATAAACCCGAAGTCAACTCTGCTTAAAGTAACACAATCTTGCCGCTGACGATGAACAATTGGCTGACCAATGCATTATGATCCAAAAGCTAGCATATCGGGCCGATATGCATGAATTCAACCGATATGCAAACAACAAAATTCTTCCTTTAAAAATTTTTTTTTAAAACAGATTTATTATCAAATGCACTAACAACAATAAAACCAAACCATTTAAAAAGCTACATATTGCACAGTAGAGCTTTTAAAACCAAACATAAACATTGTGTAAAAATTATTCCAAGGAACCACGTTTCAGTTCAGCCTGCTTCGGCCAAACTTGCAAAAGTTTGATCCAATAATGCCCTCACAGTTTTGAAAAATCCTGGGGAGAACAATGGGTTTAAAACGCTAGTTGTTGAGGGAGGCATATCCCATGACAGAACAGTCTTCACTTGGCAATCTATTGGTGACCAAAACATCCTTTTATTTTGTTTGCAACAGTTATCCTCATATGTTACGGTTTGGTTTGACTTTTGGGTTTTTTCAGCTGATCGTATTTGGGTTCTTTGATTTTTGTTTCGATACGGCTGATGGGAGGTGGATTTGTTAAAAATGTAAATAATTATTTAATGACAACAATCATGATGATACCTTATTCTGAGAGGCTACTTTAGATTTTCTATTTATTTACTGATATTGTTTATTTTATCTTAATTACATTAATATTTGTCTGTAAATTACTTTTTACCAAAATAAATTTATTTGACCAAATTATTATATGACATTCCATCAGTATTTGAAAGGAAATAGTCGGGGAAGTCAAAAGTTTTAAATGATACTTGAGGGAAAGGTTTTTCACCTACAAGTTTCAAGGAAGTAAAAAAAAAATCTTTATTTTGCAAATTTCATATTGTCGTAGTTTCTCAGCCTTGTCCGACATCCTACGATCTCATTTGAATTCAGGGTTCACTTTCATAAAGCAGCTAAAACAAAATTCATTGCCAGCTTAGAATTTGTTTTGCTTAGCAAAAACTAGCTGGGAACCAGTTGTAAAGCAATATATTTATTCAGTACCTTAGCCGGTAACCTGTTTCTGCTGAGCAAATTTTGTGCCTAACAGTTCTTTGAAAATAGCAGAGGCATCTAGTTTCATGGATAATTTGAATAATAATGTGATGGTAGCTACTTCTGCAACTCTAGGGTTGCCGAGAATTCAACAAAATGAAGGAACATGAAGTTTTTCTGAGTGAGTGCTTCAATATTGGGGTAGAGACCACTTGTCTGGTGTCACTCGGCAGTTCGTTCCAAAGTTTTAGGACAGACACAGAAAAAAGATTTGACTCCAGATTAGAAGATTGGTAGATTTTGTTCATCATTGACAAACCAAAGGCAACATATATCGACAAGCGGGGAGATCTTCCATACAAGAGGAAGAATGGTGAAAATCCTGTCGCGGAATTGTCTGTGCAGTTGTAAGCATGCACTACCTTCTGCAGCGACTCCTTCCAGTTGGACTTCTCATCAGTGGCGAGGGTCCTCAGCATCCCTAGGATAGTTCTATTCAATCTGATTTATCAGGATTAGAATGGTGTCATTCTTCTGGAATAGTAAGCACCTGAGAAGAAATAGTAAGCACCTGACTTTTCATCAATGACCAGGGTCTGCCCTTAGCATCAGTTCTTGTTTCTTGAGCTCGAGTAGCATGCTGTTGTTTAACAATTCGTGCCAGCATGTCAAATTTGGAATTCCACCTGGTTTTCACGTCTTGCACCAGTTTATCTTTTGGGAGGTCCAACATGTCTTGCTTCTCGGCGAGTTTGTAGTTTGCGTTTGCACTTCTGTGAACAAACTCAACAAGTTTTGAGCATCTTGCTAGCACTGTGTGGACGGGCCGAGTGTCGAGCCCTGCCCTAACAATCAAGTTAAGGCAGTGGCCAAAACATGGCATGAGGTTCCACCCGATGTCTCTTATCGCTTTTGTCATGTTTGATGCATTGTCCGTGGCAAATGCAGATAGGTTCGCTGCAGATAGATTCCATTCCTGAAGAATCTTTTCCAGAGTAGATGCAATGCAGTTTGCATCATGTGGTTGGGGACATTCTATGTTTTCAAGAGTGTAACTTTTCAATTCCCACAATGGGCTTATGGATTGAAAAGTTACACCCAAGAACTGCGCCATAAACCATGCTGTCCATAGCCTGTTGCGTCGCTGTCTTCCATGTGGTTTTGAGTAGCTTGGGGAAAACAAGCTAGTCATTTCCCCAAAATGATCCACATTCACTAAGATACTTCAACTCATCGTTGTTTGCAGTCAACAATGAAACAGTATTCCACACTTCTGGGTCAATCATATCAAACAGAGAGTCAAAGTTAAATGGGTTAGTTTCTGTTAGGTTTCATGTGTAATGTTTAGTGATGTCTGCAGATTGTTGGTTGAGTTTTCAATTTAAATGAGGCAGAAACTAAAGAGTCCTCTTATTAGTATCACTTTGAGATTTTAATATGGGTTTAAGATCTTCGGAGAATGATACTGTAACTTTGCTTATGAGAAATGCAAGGCCTGTCTTAAATCAAGGTTCTTGTAAAGTAATACAAATGCTATATTTACGTGTAGACATCTTTTGCACTACTGTTATTAATTTAGTAACTATTCGATGATTACCAGTCACAGTAGTACAGTGTCAGCGAATGTGAAACAATTTAAACACTGCTCGAACTTACCCAAAACCTTGTCCAATTCGTCGTAGAATATGGGCAGCTGCTCCTACCCCAGCCAGACAGGTTGTTCTTCTTTTTGTAAACTCTGTACCTCCGTTTGAGGTATGTCCACCTGTCGTGACACTGGTCGCCTTTCTGGCTAGTATGGCGTCGGCAATTTCTTTCCACACCCGGATATTTTGGACCATGCCATCCATCTTAGCCTGGGTACTATCTTGTCCCGTCAGGGGGATCAGGATTATCGTTTCATCATATCCCCATGACTTCTTCAATTTCTTGTTCTTTTGTTGACATCCAGCACTAGCAGTAGCTGAACTACACTTTTTTGAGACATAATCTACTGAAGGAACATCAGCTAGAATTGTCTGGTCCCATGTTATTCATTCTGAATCTGATTCGTTTTGTAATAAGTAATAAAATGCAATATTTACGTGTAGACATCTTGTGCACTTCTATTAAGTCACAAAATAGTAGGGAAGGGGGTCTTAATCCGGCACAACAAACAAAAATAACGTAATAGATAAGATAAGGGGGTGATAAGAACCTGATAAGGGTTAAAAATAGGAGTCATAAGGGAATTAGTAGAGGGATTAGTGTGATAAGGGTGTATATAAGAGGATAAAGAGGGATAAGCCACTTCGGAGTTCCGACTGCGCATACGTGACCTGACCTTTGCGACCGTAGATGGAAGATAAACACAGGCACACAGCCACGTATGCAACGTGCGCGATGTGTACAAACTGCATGCTTTGTGTACACGATTCCGTGTATACTACATGTACATGTACTCCACTGTCTGTAGCCTGTGCAAAATTCCTCTTTTTCTTGTGATTATTCTACCCAACAAAGCTGAATCTTGACAATTCCATCATGGTAAGATACTTAATTATTGAAAAAGCTTACAAGAGAACATATATAATCAGAAATAAAAGCAAACAACTGAGGTAATTTCTGTACATTTTTTCAAGTGGATTTCGCTAAAAAAACTCCATCGACACTGCATGATGCATGATGGATTCGGTTTCTGCAGATTGTTCTGAGATATATGATGAAAGGAAACTTCCTTCAGCCATTTACTGTCAAAGTAACTGTATGCCTTGCCTTCCTTGTAATCCGACAAAAGTCTGTCTTTAAGAGTTATGGAGCGCTTCGGTTTGCTTGGCTGACTCACAGCTGGAGCGTCCTGGAGCAACCACGCAGCAATCTCAATGTAGCTAACTGGCGGCCATTGCCGAACCCCGTCCTTCTCCAACAGCCACCCATCTTTTAAATAAACAAAAGGGTCAGGGATCTTTATGTCATCAATATGGAGCAGTTCCGAATAAAGTTGCGATCAAAGTTTGTCCTCGGTAAGTTCGTCAACCTTGAGTTGAAGCAGTAAAATGAGTGCTTGAAGTTTCTTCTTCCTTCTGGTGGTTTTAAGGCCTCTTAATCTCAAAAAGTTCTTCAAAGCTGCAACATTCCAGTGTTCAATAATATCCAATGTCAAAGCAGAATAATTTTCACAAGACATCCACCAAGATTTTTGAGAAAAAACCCAGTAAAAGCCGTAAAAGCGAATTCCGAAAAAGCAACTGGTGAGTGTGCATGCAGACACGCGTTGCTAGTGGTGACTGCACTTGTTTATCTACCTTGACCCCTGACACAAACCCACAATGCATTGCGCGCGTGAGACTCCGAAGTGGCTTATTAGTACGATAAGGGATGAAGAGGGATTAGGGTGGGTGTGTAACGAGATAAGATGGTTATGTAATGAGATAAGGTGTTCCTTCGAAACTACCAGTATCGGGTAGCCAGCCAACACGCTTTGAAATTGCTTTATTTTCATCAATACCGCAAACAGTTGATGGTACCCCAGCCTGCCTATGAAGATCTTCTGCCAGTGTTTGTTGCAGAGTGCCTCCATGACGTACGGATTCCCATTTCTCGTGGTCATCGACGTTTGCTTTAGCCGTTACAGTAGCCCTAGCGCAACACAGGTCGTCTTTGTTCTTGATTTGTATGATGCACTTTCTTCTCCTTGAGAAAACGCTCATGGGTTCTGATGTCATCATAGTATCAGTAAACTTTCTGAACACATATCTCTGTTCGTTGAGACTCGTCCTTCACAGTGAATAGTATCTTTTTACTGTATTTTATAAATTTAAAGAAACATTCGTTATTCGCATCTTCACTTATCATATTTGAAAGGACATCTTCAAAATACATCTCAATATGCTCCCACCTTTCTAACATCATACAAGTGTGCTGGATTTGAGATGGATATTGTATACTAGTACACGAAAGTATTGTTTTAGTACAAAGACCCGTGTAAATACCATACTTTAGCATGATAAGAATCAACATTATTACAATTCATTACTTCATTTATAAAATTTTGCAGTTTGTATAAACAGTTTGGCAGCTTTGAACATTGATCAAAATACACAAAACAAAAATGCAAACTCATGTAAGTCCTGTGTGTAGAACTTGTTGGATACATGAAAGTATTGTTTAGTTCAAAGACCCGTGTAATTACCATACTTTAGCATGATAAGAATCAACATTATTACAATTCATTACTTCATTTAAAAATATTGGCAGTTTGTATAAACAGTTTGGCAGCTTTCAACATGGATAAAAATACACAAACAAATTCTCTTTTTTTCCTGATGGTTGCCTGGGATGTCTTCTTGTGCCGTTCTCTTTGAGTCGTTTTTTCTGGTGTTGATGGAGATGGGGGTCCAGATGAGGGCGAGGATTGGGGTTTTGATTTGGGCTCTTTCTTCCGTCTTTTTTTTTCTGACAAGCAGCTGTAATTCTTTTGGTATGAACCGATTGACAGAGCTTGTACAAGAAACCGGAATTACTCTTATGAGTGGAGATGTGGTGACGTCAGTGATGACATCCGCCAACCTTCGATTGCCATAATGGTTAAGATGAAGTCCATCATGAGAGAAAAGGTCTCGAGGAAACTTCTCTGTGAGATCAATAAATATGCAACCAACCTTCTTGCGAAGCTTAGCAAGGTGCATATTTAAAATGATGCCCTTCTCGTTGAGGTATTCAAAGTCAAAACGTGGTAAGATGGAATTTAAGACGATTTTGGCCGATGGAAACGTTTCCTTTGCCAAAGATATCAGCTGCTCATAGTTCTGGAGGTCTTTTTGGAGAACACTCTTCCCCAAATCGTTAGTACCCGCATGTAGCACAACAACATGCGGCTTCTGTCCAGTAACATTTCGATCTGTATGCAACTTCTTTAAAAACCAAACCATACGACGAACAGTGCATCCTGGCTTAGTTATAACATCTGCAAGAAACCAAGGACTTTCTAGATGTATGTACCTCGTCAGGGAGTCTCCCAAAATCTTCAAGTTGAAGTAGGGAAGGTCATCTTGACTGCTGGGCCTGTGATTGTCAGCGGATGTAAAACAAAACAAAATACAGATGAGAGGGATGGGTGGACTAAGTGTTTGCAAACTAATTGGCTAAGCTGCGCATAAAACTATGCAAATATAATCAGTCGCTCTCATGTACAATCTACAATGTAAAAACTATACTTTATAAATGACAATCAATTTAAAATGTCTACAGAAAGAAGGAATGGCCATTGCCTTTGTATACAACACGCTTCACACGTAGTAGTATTTTGTAATTTAAGTCTATTGTCTGCATTCGTCAACTCTCAAGGCAAGGGAACAATTAAGATAGCACATTCCGGTAAGTTTTAAAGAATAAATTGAGTGAATAAAGAACAAGTTCTGTCCGTTCCTGTTTTATGATTATTTTACAAAACTAAATCGACAGACAAATGCCTCATGATTGTCGCATAGCTTACAAATTTCCTTGCAGGTAATGCAGAGTATAATTCTTGTATGTGACATTTCTTTGTGACTCTCTAAACTTAACTCAACATCCTCCAAACGTGTAATAGGTACTACTTTCCTTTTATCCACTGAATAGCAAGGGAAGCATAGTGTGCTTAAAGTGGTAATTGTTGCCTCAAGTTGCAGATATGCATTGTTAATGTCTAGATTTTTACGTATGCATACTTTCTACACTTCAACAGAATGACACCCCGAACCACACACCTTGCATTTGATTGCAGGTTGTAAATAGACAATTTGTGCAATCTGCACAAAGAAACACAGCTTGGTATTTCTAATCACTCAATAGATGGGAAACTTGCTTGAAAGTTTTCCCACATGTCATAATTGTCGAACTTACTGTTTTAGATTTCCTCTTGAGTTTCGTCATGTGTGCATGGTGAATATGGTTGGGCAAGTGTTCATTAAACCACTTTAATGACGGTATGTGATTGCTGATGATGTTACCCATCAACACAGTCCAGTCCTGTTTCAGAGATTGATTGTCACTCAGTGTTGGCAAGAACTGAGCAATGTCAATTGATGACATAGTTGAAGTCAGTTCATCATTTGGCAAGTGGTGCCCATTCTCTCTATTCTGAACAGCTATTATTTGGACCATATGCAAATCACTGCCATGTTTCTCCCTTGAAGTGTGGCGAGGATGAAGCACAATGTCAACATTGTCCATGATGAGTTGATACCCATTATTTAACCTTTGAGGTGGTTCATCCCCATGCTCTTTTGCGTCACTCTCAGATGCTTCTGCCTAGGCTTGTTTCCTCAGCCCATTTCAACACATCCTTATCAAAGTCGGCACGGAAGTCAACCTGCCGCCGCATCACTGTTTGGTAGCTAGAGCATACAAATCTAGAGTTGAGATGTTTGAAGGCACTTCGTTTAGCACTACCAGTACTCAGTTTCAGAGTTAGGGCTGTTGACACCTGGTGAGCGTTCATGCATTTGGACTGGCAGTTCAGAAGGATTGCAGCTGCAGTTGTTATCCCTGGTATCCGCGCTGCAAGAGTTTTTTGTTTATTTCTTCTCAACTCGGCACTTTCAGCTGCAGCATGCAAGACAGCTGAAAATAGAGGAGCTTTGTCTTGAAGTTCCAGGTTTTGCTTTTCGTTGCTGAAATTCTGCAAGTCTGGGAGTGTTGATCCATGGAAGAGAGATGGATTGATGCATCTCAAGCTTTTTTCCACTCGGTCAGCCATATTGTTTACTGCATGCAGCTTCTAATCGTCGATCTTAAATGTAGTGTGAAAAAAGTAAACAAAACGAATCAGATTCAGAATGGATAACATGGACCAGACAGTTCTAGTTGATGTTCCTTCAGTAGATTCTGTCTCATAAAAGTGTAGTAAGCTGAAATGTTTACAATAAAATAACCTTAAATCTTCTTTGGCAGGTACTTCAAATTTAACCATGTTTGTTAAAATGTTTTGATTTCCAGGAAAGCAAAAAAACTCAGTGTGGTAAAAAATATTATATCCTCTGAATATGCAAACTAATAAGTTGACACTTTCACCTGCTGTTAATTCTAAATTGCAAAACAAAATAAATACTTATTTTTTGAAGTACTCTTGTGAGACGATAAATGAGCAAATTAAAAACTTTGATGATTGTCATCTAAACTTATAAACTAACCTTTAATTTTCGCCGTCTCCGTCTTTTCCTGTTCTGGTTCTTTCTCGTGCGTCGGCTCTTCCCTTGCTTGCGTGAGGCAACATACGTAGTAACTGCCTTTGGAAGGCGCACCTGTTGGTGTTATTCACTTCGAGATCGACGTACATGTACATGTACCTTCTCATACCGTATAACAGGTTTGATAAAGCACTTCACTGGTTTGGTACATTTAGTCAAACTACTGCCAAGCTGCAAAAACCCTTCTTCGTCTTCTATAAAAAGGCCTTGACTTCTTCTGCTTTCTCGAGGCAGGCCTGGAATTACAAATTTTTTAGGGCCAGGCCACTTTGGCCTTGGAGTATTCCAAGTTTTGGAGGGCACCAAGGCCAGTAGAAAGGGCACCAAGGCCAAAAATGTGAAAATTGAAAAGGCACGAAGGCCACTTTGTTATGAAAGTTAAACAACAAAATACAACCAGCGGCAAACCACTTAGTTGATTCATTAAACAAGCCTCTTTATTGAATAAGTGTCCAAGATAATAATCCTTGATCTGAGGAACAAAAGAATGTCATGTCAATTAATCCAAAATAGACATATATATCAAATATAAATGAGGGAAAACACAAACTGTGACCTGCCTGTGAGTTAAGCATTTAGCTTTTTACTAGATACACATAAAGGTATTTAAGGGAGGTGGTCCTCTTCCGACTCGGATGGTGGCGCTGAAATATAGTTAGTACCATCAGTCTCACTCTGTGAATCAGATGAATATGCATCAGTGCTACATGTATGAGCAACAATCTTTGTAGACCTGGGGCCATATGGCTTGGTTTGAGGTCGCTTGAAGCCACTCGACCACCATCTTGCTACTGCTGGAGCTGGGTTGAAAACCTCTGGCTCAGAGCCCTGGCTGCATATTCAGAGAATATCTTCAATGGTGGTTATTTTGAGGCTGAGACGCCAATCTTCAAGAATCTGCTTTATACATGAGAATTGGCGTTCCACCTGAGATGTGTCAACAGGAAGAACTAACATTATGCGAACAAGATGAAGGAAATTGGGATACTTGGTACTCTTCTCAGTCAATATCTTCTTCCAGAGGTGGAGAATGTGAGTGTCATTCCTGTGGCGTCTTCTGATGTCATTTTTGACCTGCAATCCGACCGTGGTAAAATACCACTAACCAATACCTCAGAAAGAGGACATTTCTCCCTTACAGTGGTAAGCAGTCTCCTGTAGTCTTGAATGCTGCTATGAAGAAAACCCAATCCTAAATTGTTTGTCCCCACATGCAAAAAGACAATTTCATCAGTGTGCAAGCAAAGATGGGTTTCAATGATATATTGACAGAGTCTTTAATCAGTTGCTCCTCGGCAAGAATGCACATCTATGCTCATTAAGTTACTGTCAGTTCTGCACATTGGGCTGTGCAGATTAACTCCGGATTTGACCACACAGTGCGGACTGACTGTTGATGAAGCATTTGTACAGGAGTTTTTGTGGATGCTGTTGACCGGTCCATGCCGGCCTTGACTGTGATGGTGTGAGGTGCAGTAGGGCCTGTCTTCCATAGATTTCATGGAAACTTGACAGACTCTGAGAAACCATTTGTTTGTGACATTGTGGAAAATCAAACTTTGTGCGCACATTATATTTTTCAAATCGATCATAAACTTCATAGGAATTTGACACACTCTGAGAAACCATTTGTTTGTGACATTGTGGATAAGCAAACTATGTACGCACATTCTATTTTCAAATCACTCATAAATTTCAGAGGAATTTGACACACATTGAGAAACCATTTGTTTGTGACATTGTGGAAAAGCAAACTTTGTGTCCACATTCTATTTTCAAATCGCTCATAAATTTCATCGAAACCTGACACACTCTGAGAAACCATTTGTTTGTGACATTGTGGAAATTCAAACTTTGTGCCCACATTCTATTTTTAAATCGCTCATAAATTTCAGAGGAATTTGACACACTCTGAGAAACCATTTGTTTATGACATTGTAGAAAATCAAACTTTGTGCCCACAATCTATTTTCAAATCGCTCATAAATTTCATAGGAATTTGACGCACTCTGAGAAACCATTTGTTTGTGACATTGTGGAACAGCAAACTTTGTGCCCAGACTCTATTTTCAAATCCCTCATAAATTTCCTAGAAACTTGACACACTCTGAGAAACCATTTGTTTGTGACATTGTGGAAAATCAAACTTTCTGTCCACAATCTATTTTCAAATCGCTCATAAATTGAATATGTTAATAGCCTTCTCACCTTTGGTTTTAGTGTGGAGATATATTGATGGATCCAAATCCAGGCGTGTAAGATGTTGAGGTGATGGGGTCGTGTTCACTGTCGGCACCTCTGCTAGATCCTTCAGTAGTGCTTGAAGTGATGTTCCAGGCGGTCTAACCTCCGTTGCTGGGGCTTGGGCGGATGTTGGCTGTAAGGTCGAAGTTGTAGTCAGTGCTGGCGGTGGTATACATGCCGGGGATGGGGCAGTTGGTGATGCCGAAGTTGGAGGCGGTACTAGCGCTGGTGGCAGTGCTACTTTTTCAATTTCTTAAGTAAATCTTGAATTTGCAATCTTAGAAACCATTTCTTGTAACACTTTCCAGAAAGCACGTCTGTCACATATCAAACTTCTTCCATTTCTTGAGTAAATTTTGAATTTGCAATCTTAGAAACCCTCTCTTGTAACACTTTCCAGAAAGCTTGTCTGTTTTAGATCAAACTTCTTCAATTTCTTAAGTAATTCTTGAATTTGCAATCTTAGAAACCATTTCTTGTAACACTTTCCAGACAGCTTGTCTGTCACAGATCAAACTTCTTCCATTTCTTGTTTACATCTTGAATTTGCAATCTTAGAAACCCTCTCTTGTAACACTTTCCAGACAGCCTGTCTGTTTTAGATAAAACTTCTTCAATTTCTTAAGTAATTCTTGAATTTGCAATCTTAGAAACCCTCTCTTGTAACACTTTCCCAGACAGCTTTCTGTCACAGATTAAACTTCTTCAATTTCTTGAGTAAATCTTGAATTTGCAATCTTAGAAACCCTCTCTTGTAACACTTTCCAGAAAGCTTGTCTGTTTTAGATCAAACTTCATGCATTTCTTAAGTAAATCTTGAATTTGCAATCTTAGAAACCCTCTCTTGTAACACTTTCCAGACAGCTTGTCTGTTACTTTATTAATTAATTTATTTCCAGGCAGCGCACATGCAGTTAATACAAAGAGCTAACAATATAAATAGGACTACAGAGAACACGCCTGGGGATAATCAAAAAGCGACAATAATCACTATCTCAAGGCGATCCAGACAATAAAAACCTACAAAGGCATAACAGAAGTACAAGAACAAATACGTCATAAAAATTATAGAAATTACGCATAAAATATAAAATAGAAATTACAATTACAAAAATCTATAAAGATCTACATGTTGCACCCCAGGTAACCAAAAATGATTACCACGGAGGATACATTAAATTGTGGGGGGGGGGGGTTGACTCCTGAAGAAGAAAACACAAAGGAAACTATGAGTTGGTTGACTCTCTATAAAACACTGTTCTATTCTTCAAGAAATCAGATTGGAATGGCTTGAAGAGGCATGGTGCCAACTCATCAGTTTTCCAACTCCAGGATGTTTGCATAACCACTCATGCATAAACTCAACTGCTGTTTCATGTTGGAGCACACTTACTTGTTTATAATATAAACTAGCATGAAACAGTGGTGACCATAATATAACACAAAGCATGGAATCAAAAAAATAGGGGATGGTATAAAACCATGACCGCTACACTCTCCCCTGGAAAATTAAATGTTGTCCTCAACATTTCAAATACGTAAAACGTTGCAAAGCAAAGAGCAAGCGACAAATTTAAAACTGGAAGGTTAATTCAACTCGGGAACAAAACAAAATTGTGAAAACTCAGAAAGGAATTTTTGACGCATCACAAAAAAAGTACTTGTCAACTGGCGCTAAAAACACACTCCAAATTTTAGTGAATGACACATTCTGTTCAACTAGACCCTAAAAGTTACCCATCACTGGTTGCTGCTGGTATGGTGATGGTAAGTACCAGCGGTTCCATGGTTGCATCTGCATCTGTGGCCAGGGCATCATCGCAGGGCTGGCCCATGGAGGGAAGGGTTGAGGCCACATCATCTGCGGTGGTCTCTGGGGTGTCATCATGGGGTATGGCCATGGTGCTGGTTGATGTTGGTAGGGATGTGGTTGTCCTCCGGCTGACACTGCATTCACTCCCTCTGGGCTGCGCTGTGGTTGGCCCAACTGGTCATACGCCAACCGCTGTGGGGGATGTCTCTCTCTCTCGGGGTACGGTCGGACATCTTCAGGCAGACCAGGTACAACAGCTTCATTAGGAGCAGTGGCAGGGGGCGGGGCTTCAGCGTCTGGTGGGCGTTGCGCCTCCTGTTGATCGGGTTGACTGGATTCTGCCGGGACGAGGGGAGGGGCTTGATGGAGAACATCTGGGTCTGGGTCCTCAACATCCTCAGCTACCACTGGTTATGGAACTGGGTCGACGTAGTCAGAGGCTGTCTCTGTGTCCAATGTGTTTACTGGCTCCGGGGGCAGGGGTGGGGCTGATTCATCCCTCGGTGGGTCATCATCAGGAACGATGACTGCTTGTGTAGGAACAGCCACTGTCTCGGGTGTGGAAGATGGATTGGCTGCTGTGGCGTCTCCCGTCTCATCACCAGCTGGGGTAAATACTTCAGCTTCATGGTTCAAGGGTGCAGTGTGCGTCACAGGGGGACATGGCTGCTTTGTCTGCATGGGAGCTGAAACTGAGGGGCTCCACTGCTGTGACATCTGTCCGTATATTGGGGTTTGAAGATAGTCATTGTATTCATCTTCAGAAGCGTCAGTGTCGCTGCTATTAGTTATAGGCTGTGGTGCTGGCCTACTTCGAGTGCGGGGTGTTGGCATAGAGCGAAGTGCTGGCATAGGGCGTGGTGTCCTGGACTCAATCGACTCGTCACTGATGAGGTCATTACAAGGTAACAACAGATTTCTGTGAAGAGTTCTCTTCCTGCCCGTCCTCTTTTCTGGACACAGCTCGTACACTGGGGAGTCATCACTTAACCGTCTCACCACCGTATGCACATCACGTTCCCAGTAGGCTCTCAGCTTGCCAGGCCCACCGGTTTCATTGAGGTTCCGCACTAGGACTCTGTCACCGGGTTGGAGGACTGTGCTGTAAATCTTCCTGTCATAATGGTGCTTGCCACGAGCGGATGATTTGTCAACATTCCTTCTTGCCGATTCGTACGCCTCTTCCATTTGCCGTTTCCAGCGCTGACTGTAGTCTTGATGATCCTTCGGGGGTGGTGTTCCTTCGGACAACCCAAAAGCCAAATGGATGGGAAGTCGAGGGGGGCGTCCATATAGAAGAAAGAATGGAGAGAATCCTGTGGTGTTGGAACGGGTGCAGTTGTAAGCGTGTACGACCTTATTCAGTGATTCTTTCCAGCGGGACTTCTCTCTCTCAGGCAAGGTCCGTAGCATCCCCAAAAGAGTCCTGTTAAATCTTTCCACCTGGCCATTTTCTTGCGGATGATAGGGGGTGGTACGTGAGGGTGTGACGCCAGATAGGTGTTGAAGCCTTCTGAATAGCTGATTTTCAAACTCCCTTCCCTGGTCATGGTGGAGTTTATGAGGGAAGCCAAACCTCAAGACAAAGTCATTGAAGATCTTCTCTGCAACCGTCTTACCTGATTTGTTAGTCGTTGGGTATGCTTGAGCAAATCTTGTAAAATGATCCATGACGACCAAGATATACTCATACCCCCAACACTCCTCTCAAGATGAAGAAAATCGATGGAGACCATTTCAAATGGGGCTGTCGTCACTATGCTTCGGAGGGGCTCTCTAGTCGGTCGATTGGGTTTCTTCTGTTGCAAGGACCGGCATACGTTCGTCACGTAGTGTTCGATGTCTCTCTGCATACGTGGCCAATAAAATCAATCTCGTGCGAGGTGGATGACACGTTCAGCCCCTAAGTGGCCCATCTCTTCATGCAACTCTCGGTAGACGAGGCGGTGATACTTTTGAGGAAGGACGATTTGCGACTTTTCACCTGATCTTCGACGTAACACACAGTCTTGGTCAATGCTTAATTTTGACCAGTCACGCAGAAGGATAGTGGTATCTTGATGTTGATATCCCGCTCGTGCTTGTCTATCTGGACGTTGTCCTCTAGCAACATGGTCGATAACCGGACGGATGATGATATCAGCATACTGGGCTGTCTTCAGTTCTTCCTTACTTATGTGATGGGTTGAGACTGTCTCATCATCAGGGCGGGACACGTCTGTTGTGATTGCTGCTATCCAGGGACAGAAGAAAGAGCTTGTCTGTCACAAATCAAACTTCCTCCATTTCTTGAGTAAATCTTGAATTGTCAATCTTAGAAACCCTCTCTTGTAACACTTTCCAGAAAGCCTGTCTGTCACAAATGAAACTTCTTCCATTTCTTGAGTAAATCTTGAATTCTTAATCTTAGAAACCCTCTCTTGGAACACTTTTCAGACAGCTTGTCTGTCACAGATCAAACTTCTTCAATTTCTTGTGTAAATCTTGAATTTGCAATCTTAGAAACCATTTCTTGTAGCACTTTCCAGACAGCTTGTCTGTCACAGATCAAACTTCTTCCATTTCTTGTTTACATCTTGAATTTGCAATCTTAGAAACCATTTCTTGTAACACTTTCCAGAAAGCCTGTCTGTCACTGATCAAACTTCTTCCATTTCTTGAGTAAATCTTGAATTTGCAATCTTAGAAACCATTTCTTGTAACACTTTCCAGAGTTTTCGAAATCTGAGAGATCAATGCGAAGTTCTTAATCGCCCTGAGGGGTCAGACGATGCAAGTTGTCGTTACTGAAGCCACCAATTCTACAGGAGATGTACTCTTATTGTGGCCACTTTCTCCGCACCTGCTACAGTTCGCATTGAATTCTTTTTTCTCATTTACATGATAGATATAAGTATTCTGTTCTCTTGTTTTTTTTGCATAACTTGTGCCGAAGCGTGTAAATTCTTGCAATCTGATCCCCTGAAGAACCACTTAGTCCATCAGTCGTTTAATTTCTCAAATGTTTGCTGAGAAAATGGCTGCAGTGAACCGTGAAGAGATACTGCTTCACCTACATGCTGTGCCATTATGTGCATATATACAATGTAACATCTAGAGCCAAGTAGGTATCCTTATACAATTTTACCCATCATTGTGCTTTTGCTTGGATTTAAGTTCTGATTTAAACTAAATCACATTTTATGGTTTTGTTACCATTTTCTCCACGGAAACGGTACCATTGAAGAGAAACACTCCACGCTTCAGCGTCCCTTCATTTTGGGATCTAGTACTAGTACTAGTACCTCACGCTGCGACGAATCCTTCACAACTATGAAATGAGCCATTACCTTATTTACAACTAATGGTATTTCAACATACCCCTCAATCGGCAACTCTAGATGACCTACCCCCGAACAACCGAAGGTAGGTGCCAATTGGCTTGACTGCACTCATTTCTTTCAACAAATACTTATAATAGAAGGAAGCATTAATCACAGATGTTTCTGCCCCAGTATCTATCACGCAAGACACAGGTATACCTGCTTATGTCACATGTGCCATTGGGCTTTCCCGCACCAGTCGAGCCAAAAGCTCATCAGCAGAAAATTCTGTTAAAACTTCCCTACAGGAGGCTACTCCACTAGATGAGGCCTTTTCAATGTCCACCCCCACCACTTGGCCTACAGCCGTGGGGGGCTCAAGTTTAACTGGGCTTGATCATTCTCTACGCTTTTCTGTGGTTTAGTACCGTCAGCCTGACCCTGCCCCTGGGTGGGCCTGTCAGTTAACCTGGCTCCATCATCAATATTTGTTTTGAACCTACAGTTGGCTCTTATGTGTCCATATCGGCCACAGCCAAAACACTTGACCGGCCTCGGTTGTTCTGCCCCTACACTACCCTGAGAATTACACTTAACTAGCACTTGTTCCATCAGTATGGAAATCTGTTCTTGCTGCTTAGCAATCTGCCCCTGCTGATCGACTAAGCATTTCAAAATGTCTTGCTGGCTTTGCAGCAGTTGCTACATCGGACCCCCAAGCAGAGCTTTGAGCACTTACACCACCAACCCTAGTGTCATGACAATCCCCTTCGTCAGTATGATCACTCTCTTCTCCAAATCTATCAGGGGACTCTCTGCGTACATGGCGGACCTACCCCCGTTTCATCTTTGTCTTCTCTATGTCTTTGAATAAATCTAATGCACTATCACACACCTGACTAAACGTTTGTTCAGCACCCGCCAACTCAAGCCACCTAAGTTCTAATCTAACACTTTGGCTCTTTGCCCCCGCAACAAATTGACTAATAAGGACTTTTTCTTTCAATCCCCTCAATGCCTCCTTTTTGCTCTCAGAGGCCACCTCGATAATACGATCATATAACCATATCAGAGCTCGCGAAAAGTCCATAAGGGACTCTTCTTCACTTTGGTGGCGCTCATATAGTGTCTTCTGCAAGGACTGAACTGTCTCATCTGCACCAAAGTGTCGATGTAACAGTTTGACAAGGGCTTTGTAATCACCTTTCACCTCAGGGTTACATTTCACCTCATCCGAGCAAGCCCACCTAGATGGTTAAACACTACTTGGTCCTTTTCATCGTCAGGGATATGACACTGTTTGCAGTAAATGCCAACCTCATCGACCCACTCAATTACCGTTGGGTCACCGGCCCTAACTGGGTGACCATTAAATCAAGACAATCTTATTGCATGTTGAGTTGTAACATTAGGTTTACGCTTCTGCAAAGACTCAGTCAACCCTCAAACAAGGCGCTCTACCAAAGTTGTCTCTGCGTCAGCCATTTCAACTCAAACAGCGCACTACGGACAATATACATACAACTCCAGTATTAACTGACCTTGCTCAACTCTGCTTCTAGTGACTAGAGCAACAATCTCTATAAACCCAATATGCATCGGCTGGTTTTAAATTATTATCATTTTTGTTTCAGAAGAGATAGGAGGAAACTATATTTCTCACTACCAAATCACTATTATTATTTTTCAAACCTAGAATGTTATTAAACTTAAGCCTAACCTACAAGTATGGCATTATCCCATACATGTAACTGTTCCAATACCAATTGGCTGTCTTCAAATCCAGAGAAATGTCTATCTTCTTCACTCCCTCCATCCTCTGGGATGACTGCTATGTTCAGCCGAGCATTGACTTCTTTGTACATAAGAAAGAGTCTGTCATGTCGTCTTGAGGTAGATTTATAACTTGGGATCCGTAGTCCTTGATAATTCTACAAGCTTTTTAAATTCAAATGCCAGTCTCATGTTTGTTGTGCCATGACGATGACCATCTTAATCAACTCTTTCCGTATTTCTGCGAATATACCATTTTGGACTTTTCTCTAATTTGAACTCTCAAGGAGGTGAACTCTCAAGTGATTCTGCTGAGCTGTCTCTCCCCTTCAGGTTGAACTTCAAGACGTCATTCAAACCTCTTTCTGTGTCTGCCTCTCTTATAGTGTCTGAAGTTGAGAGAAGAATTTAGCAATCTCAGGCAATCTCAGTCAAACTGCTTAGAACAAAAAATTTGGTTAGCACAGTTTTGAGAATGCATTGTTAAGTGATCAAAACATTTTTAAGAGCACTTTAGCTTAGCAGAAACAGTTACCGGCTAATAAACCTTGCGATTTTTCATTGTTTTTGAAGGTGGCCCTGCAAAACTTTGCTTAGTAATAAACCTTTTTAAGCAGTATTTAAGTTTCTTAGCTCTTTTAGATCAAGCCGTGGTTTGTAAAGGCCATGTCACACGGGGCAATTTTTACAGGCATTTTAGAGGCAACCAACCGCACTGCATGCAAAAGGAACACTTTGGTAGAACAGGAGTTATTTTTCTACTTATTCCCAACCAAATTCATTCAGCATGAAATTATGAATGTTTTCTTTTTCGAGATTGCCTTGAACTGGTTGCCAGTAAGTGTAAATTGCCTCGTGTGACATGGCCCTAAGATCGTAAAAGTACCACAAGCATTTTGACCTTTTCATCAACTGAGCCAATTCACCTGACATCATCATCTCAATAGTCTTAGTTGCGCCATTTTGTTTATACAGTGTAGTGCGCTTTATAAGGTGACGCGGCGTTCACACGTTTACAAGTTGACTCCCATAATCGTGGCAGCAGTAGCCGCATGTGAAGTCAGTGCAAGGAGTCAAGAGACCCACTTGCTGCGTAGGCCGCCATCGCTGAGATCAAACAATGTAAACATGCACGTGTGTACCAAGTCACAAACAACTCTCAGCCAATTATAGGACTTTTTTTTACCTCAATGAGGGCGCTGTTTGAGCTTGTGACATCATTATGCAAAGGGTCTATTAAATCTAAGAGGCATTTATAAAATCTGTTGGAACACCTCTACCATGGTTGATGTCCAGCATTTTTGCTGTAAGATTATTCTGAGGAGAATCACTAAAAGCAGGTTACACTCTATTTCTAGATTGAAATTCAAATGAATCATTCCCACTAGACGTCTCACACAGTGTAAAGTCAGCCATCTCTATGATAAATCATTTTTTGAACACACAAATATGCGTCACCATGTAAATACCATGTGGGGCACGAGGGAGTTTATATCAAATTCCTTGCATGATTGGTCGGTGAACCACTTGGCTGCGTAGAAAAATTAGAACGCTTGCCGCAGCTCATAGCCAAAACCAAAGTTGCCTGTAAAGATGGCATTCATTTTTATACTGTGTTATACATGTACATGTACTCGTAAAGTTATATTATAGAAATAGAGGGCGTACAAAACCTTGTGACAAGAAGCTTTTATGGCCATTGAGAAAATGGCGGTGACCCATCGTATAACACAGGTCACGCACCAGTTCACACAGCCAACATTTTGTAAGTGGACATCTGTATGTAATTCACCCATAGGGATTCGAGCCCATGGAGGGACAGCACGGTTACGTGTGTGTAATAGCAAGTGCTTCCCCTAGTTCTTTTATCTAACTCAATGGTTATACTACACTATACATACAAACAGTAAACCAATTTAACTATGGTTGTTTTTTTCACGTTTTATTTCCATCGGTTACTTTCAAAATTTATTAATGATTACATTTCATTGTAATGAATGTATAACTTTTAAAGTTAAATGGTTAAAGGAACAGTCTTGTCATATTAAAAAGGTGAGCATATTCCCCTTTGAAATCAGATTAAGAAAGTATAAAATAATATCATGCCTGAAATAAAGCATTAATGAAACTAGGACAGGCAAAAATAACATATTTGAAATAAAAAGTCGCATGAAATAAAAAGTCGCAGTGGTGGATAAGATAGGGGAGACCTATATCTTTAACAAATAAAATATATCAAGTAATAAACCACAGAAGAAACTGACTGGGTAATTTTTTAAATAATTTTGGGTTGAACAAAAAAAATTGACTAAAGCGGAACTTGAACTTACGACTTTTGGACTAACGTGCCAATGCTCTAGCAACTGAGCTATCTAGCCCTAATATGTTGGCGGTCTCCCTATTTTGTCAACATCTTTATTCGGGGGTGCCAGTCAGAAGCCATACAACCTGTAATTGCCCTATTGCTAGGGATCACACCCAAGTTTACGATACAACCTAGGAAGCGGCAGCAAAGGGTTCACCTTAAGGGGATGCAACTTTTTATTTCAAATATCAAGTAATAAAACCACAAGGGAAACTGACTGGGTAAATTTTTGAAAGTCCCGCTCTAGTCAATTTTTCTTTGTTCCAATCCAAAATCAAATATAGTATAACCGTAACGTAATTAGACCTTAAGTATTTGTTTGTGAATCTCCAGTCAAAACCAGACACTTCCTGCCAAAACTCAAAACTGGGTTTGCTTGCTCAACAAGTAGATGAGAATCAGAGCTTTCAAATAACACCTGATTAAGGCCAAAATAGGACTGTGATTTGTCAGGACTTTTCCTGTTTTCTGGATTGTTTTAATTGCTCCCCTTGGCCTTCAGATTTTCTTGAAAGAGGCAAACTAGCCAGCACAGAAATGAAAGACTTGGCCACTTTTGTGACCAAACCTTCAGATATGTATTTGAAACGATGTAGAGACTCTGTAAAACCTCTAAAATGTGAGATTTTGTAAAATCAGGGGGCTTCATCTCCAAACCAAGAGAAGAATGTTGTCAGATTTTCCGGATTTTGTCACTTTCATGTATAATCATAGCCCTGCCTAAAAGATATTTATGACATGACACCTCATTGATATCATGGTTGATGGTGCTGTTGTCTTCACTCTCAATGCCATTTTACTTGTTTTCAAGAGGTGCCTGGTTTTTGCGTTGGGCGTAACATGTTAGATTGGTATTTATTCATGTAAGTTATACAACTGTACTTAACCCTTGCCATCTTTAAAGGCACTGTACACGTTTGGTAATTACTCAAAATATATATTAGCATGAAACTTACTTGGTAACAAGCAACGGAGAGCTGTTGATAGTATAAAACATTGTGAGAAACAAGGGTGTTTTTTCTTTCATCATTTTCTTGCAACTTCGATGACCAATTGAGTCCAAATTTTCACAGGCTTGTTATTTTATGCATATGTTGGGATACACCAAGTAAGAACACTTGTCTTTGACAATTTCCAAACGTGTTCAGTGCCTTTAAAGAGGGGCTCCAAGGTCAAATTGAGTTTTGTGATGCACTCATTTCCAAATAGAGTCTCATGGTAGTGGGAGTAAATTCAAGTTTCTAACCTTCAGGTTTAAAATGGTGTAAAATGTCATTTTATTTTATACTCATTCACAGCGAAATTTGAAACGTGACTTCATCCGTCGTCATAAACAAATGGGTCTGTACAATAAAGAGGAATTTCTGCACCAGTCAAAAGGTCAAATTCAATGCCGTTTTAATTGAATATCATCAAAATACAGGAATGAACTTAAAATTCTCTTTACAAAAACGTGCAGACCATTTCAAATTTGACGTCATTGAACATTTTTGGATTTTGACAAAAACTGCAGTTGAAGAGTATCAAACGCTGTGGCATTTTAGACCGTTTTAACGTGATTCACGTTGAGACTTGTAATGTTGTTTTTGTTTTCATGTTCATAAGGACTCTATCTATTGGAAAATGAGTGGATCACAAAACTGAATTTGACCTTGGAGCCCCTCTTTAACATAAAAATTATGTCAATAATTTCATTTTTTGTTTACCCCCAGTTTTTCAGAGAGTAATGTATTTAAACTTGCATAATGTGTATTTGTCGTCCCTACAGATGAAAATAAAGCAGTAAACTGTACAAATAGTGTGTCATTTTATTTCCAGAAAACTTCTTTATTTATCCATTCCCACGTCTTCATATACAAATATTACCAATGAAAATAAAAAATATCAACATCAAATTACAAAAATTACACAATTTTTCTTCTTCAAATTTTTGCAATTGACAAAAAAATGTAATATTATCATGATATTTTACAGTGTTTATTCACTAAAATTTTGCATAATTGATTAACCTACTATTATTCTAATCACAAAAATAAGGTAATCAATTAATTGTTAATGACCGCTCAACAAAAAAAACAATTTTTTAACAAATAACCATTAACCCTTTAGAGACCATAGCGGCCGCAGACGGCTTGTACCAAAATGCCCAGAGCAGCTGCAAATGGCCGCAAGATCTGACCTACTTCCTAAGGTCAAAGTAAAGGTCAAAGTAAAGGTCATGTCCTAAATTGACATTTCCAATGATTCCAAAAACAATTCAAAAACAAAACCACATTTCTGTTTTTTCCCCCCTTGTTTTTCCAGAAAATCTTCCTGAAAAAAAATTGAGTCAAAAATCAACCAAATTTGCAATGTCTGGGTGTATGGTGATGATTATACAGAAATGAATGGTCTCTAAAGGTAAACAAAAATAGGTATTAAAGAGAATAATATGCACAAAAATATCAGGCGGCAGTTTGTCTGAAATGCCTACGGAAAATTTCTTATCATAATTATTTTTGACTGAATACTAACTGCTGAGTTGATAAATCCAATAACATTTGATAATGTCATTTTCAGCAAATAAGCAGCAAATTTAAATGTTGCGTCACTTTCTATTTCGCATCAAAATTGAAAGCTCAAAACGGTCGTTAAATTTCACTTCAATTGCAAGCAAATGTTTTCTTGCGTCATGCGATTAAAAAAGATAAGCATTCAATTCAACAATCTACTCCAACAGCATTAACGTTTGCAGCAGCTTTTCGCAGAAACCTGTATTTGGGCATGTCTCAAAAAAGTGAAATTCAATGACGGTTTCAACTGAAGAGGCAAAACTGCTTCAATACGAATGCAAGAAAGTGAAATACATGTAGGCTGCTTTTTTGCCAAAAATGACTGTGAAAAATCTATATTACAGAGAAAATTGTGACATACTTTATATCAAGGTTCAAACACTATTTCTAGGAGAAACATTTTCTCCACCATGCAAAGTTTTAAATTCTACTTCAGTTATTTGTTGCTAAGTGCACATAATGTACAGATTCTCCTGCCCTGTTACAGCAACACAAAATACAGTATAAACTGATAAACAAAGCATTGAGATTGTATTAAAGGTATTTTACAGGATTGGTAGAGCTAACAAAATAGTCGCAGACAGTGTTCACGTTCTATGTGATCAACCATTTACATGAAATAACAAACCTGCGAAAATTTGGGCTTACTCTGTTGTAACAACCAAAATCAGCTGGATTTTTAGGTTTTCAGATACAGTTTCTCAAATATGACTTCTTTCCAGAGGGAAATATTACACAGAAAAATAGTGGGTTGTTTTTTTTAAAGGTTTTTTCAGCCTTCGAGAAAGACTCTGCTAGTCAGGCCATAAACTTCTATTTTTGCCAAAAATAGTTCTAATATGAACTTCATAATCAGTAAGACTTCAGACTGAAATTAAACAATGATGTTTTTATCCTTAACAATCCTGTAAAATACCTATAAGTCATTTGTCAAATAACTTTTTAACTACATTTTGTTATGGGCTACAAATATACTGTACACTGTTACATCAACTCTAGTACACTTCTACTGAACAAAACAAGTAAAACATTTAATAATATTGTTGGTTTCACCCAACACCGATGTGTGATAAGCACTGTACACTCAGTGCGTCTCAAGACCTGCAGGGGGAAACAACAAAATACACATGCATACTACTCAGGTGGGATGTGAACCAACCACCGCTGTCATTTCAGAGCAGATATCCTAACCACTCTAGGCTCAATTTCACAAAGCGCTAAGATTGATCTTAAAATGTGTATCAATCCTAATTGCTAAGCAAAATGTCACAATACAAATCACTATGGCGATATTGACAACTCATCTTAAAATGATTCTTAGTGCTTTGTGAAATTGAGGGCAGATATCCAAAACCACCTGGGCCCAATTTCATAGAGCTTCTTAAGCAGACAATTTTGCTTACAAATGTGCTTAGCAAAAATTTGCAGGATACCAGTCAGAAATGGTGCATGTCACATGGTATTTTGGCTGGTAACCTTATTCTGGTAAGCATAATTTCGTTATGCTTAGCTACTTTTTTCTGCTTAAGCAGCTCTATGAAATTGGGCCCTGACCACAGAGCTCTCCTGGAGGTGAAGAGTGGCCACTTCAAATCCAGTAATTAGCACTCAGGTACCACAAACAACATTTACGCAACTTTCCCAAGAGAAATTGTGACACTGAATTCTACCATTTGACCCTACACAAGAATTGACAATAAATTGCACTATGAAAGCTCAACCACACAGCACCTTTGATGACTTAACAAAATATAGTACAAACTCTGGTATGTCCTATGAAAAAGCTTTGTTCTAAAAGGAACTCATTTTGAAGTTTTCCTTCATGAGGACAAATGAGAATTATCAGCATAAAGGGTGTGCAAAACATTGGACGATTGAAAATATAAATGTTCACAGTTTTATACATAACTTACATAGTATAAAGATGGTCATAGTTTTCCATTGCAACATTTTTGCCTAAAATGAAAAATGAGTAAAACAATTAGTTTTGATCTCGCAAGTCCAAAATCACGACATTTGAAAAAAAGTGAAAACATATATACACAAATTTTTTCACTATTTGCTCATGACTCTGGTGACCGATTGAGCTTAAAATTTCACAGTTTTGTTATTTTCTGTATAATGTTGAGTCACATCAAGTGCAGACACCGGTCTTTGACCATTACCAATGTAATTCCAGCTAATCTACAACACCCTCCACAGAAAAATACATTTAAAAAAATCCCAGCATAAATTTATTATTGACTTGAATTTATCAAGTCACAATACACAAAAGACAGACGTGGATAAATTACAAAAACAAAGCAAAATAAGGAGTTTAACTCCTCCGTGTTGTTTATTGCTCTCATTACTTTCATCGGAAACACCCAGTAAATTATTGCTACAATAATTTCCCTCAATTTGTCATGCATCACACATTCCTTTAAAAGGATGACACATCATCATCGGTTTTTGAAGGAGTACATTTGTTCTATCATTTACTTTCTAATAAACACACCATTTAACTTACATGTCATCACTTTCGGCAGGGCTCGTAATTTAACACTGGACCACAGGCCCGATGCCACTGAATTCAGGCCCGAGGCCACTGAATTTAGCCCCGGGCCAGTAAACTGAACTGGACAAGTCCGGCAGTCTTGTGTTTTTCAATTGAATAATAATACTCCACTGTGTAATATCTTTAACAGAAAGAAACAATGTTCAAATGTTGACTTTGAGTTGAGTCTGGTCAGGGGTTGTCCTTAACTTTTTTTTCAACTATTTTTTCCAATTAGCCAGCAGGACCAGTTGGCTTGATTTTAACTGGTCCGCAAGGTTTTTGACTGGTCCGTCAGTTTTTTAATAACATTTTTCATACTGATATGATTGAAACACTGTCCTGATTTTCGATCATCGCTATTTCAATTCAATGAATTGCAACGTCAAGTGATTATCTTTCAATTCTGTTGAATATTGAAGTACAAGTAAATACCTATACGACAAATGAGATAAGTCTTTTCTATAGTGCTTGTTCAAATGAAAACAGTTTACATGTAAACCTCTGCAGAAAGTTTTTTTCTTGTAAAGATTTTGGTCTAGTAAAATTTATTCTGATCTGGTGAAGAAAAAAAATTGAGCTAGAAGCCCTGCGGTCTTGTGGAAATTTACACAAAATTCGAGCCGCTTGGTATTACAATTTTTGACATGACACCCCAAATAAGGTTCAGTTCTCACAAGATAATTGACAGGCAACCGGCTGAGACAGTCGCCAAAAAGAAGAGGCATGCACAATTTGATTTTCACAAAATTTCCTTCGGGATTGTAAAAAAATTGTTTAAAAAAAGTATTTCCTGTCCTTCTGTGTTCCTTTAGCATGTTCTACAGGGTTGCCTCCAAGTTCTCTGTAAATATAGACCATATAACCTTTGTTTAAAAAAAGAGTGACCTTGTACACTCCAGGGCATTTCCTGGCAGGCAAGATACTACCCTTGTCATATGGGAAATGTTACATTCTGTGTCATAATTTCGACATCAGTTTAAGAGTTATAAAAATAACGTCTGAACCAGTTTTGAGATGTGCCTCCTTTCTTTATATCAAAAGTTTATAAAATCATACAGTGCAATCTCCATGTCACATATTTGATGTTTTCTTCCATTGAGCTTTGTACAAATCGTGCCTGCAGGAAGTCCAGGCTCTGTGACTCTTTTGTGAACACGTGAGTCACAGTCACATGTCACATTTCCCCCGTGTTAAGGACCAACACTTTGTTTTTAAACATGTTTTTTGTGCAGGTTCATTTTCGCAAATCACCCCCCCCCCCCAAAAAAAAAAAAAAAAAAAGGACAAAAAAGAAAAGAAGAAGATTTTAGGGGAACACGTTTCTTATTTTGTAGTATTTCAGGCAGAAGAATTTATCTGGACACTTGGTACTGGTACCATGATTATTTAAGTAAGTTTCAAGATTAACAATAATTTCTTTGTTTTTATCCATGATCATATTTTAAAAAAATAGATATTTCAGAAAACACCTTGCCCTGAGCCCATTTATTGAGCCATGTGTAATTACGAAACCAAGATAAAGACATTTTTGCAGTGAAAAAACGGGAAATCAGATTTCTTTCCCTGTCTTTCATCTCTGTGGACCCCAGTTCCATTTCCCACCTCAGACCTGGAGACTTGCAAGTGTGATTGGGTTTTCAGTCCCTGCTTGACTGCATGGGGGTTTTCCTCCCAGTTTTTAAGGCCTTGTCACGCGAGGCAATTTTTACAGGCAACTTGGAGGCAACAAACTGCACCGCATGCAAAAGGAACACTTCAGTAGTACAGCATATATTTGTCTAATACTATCTTACTGTCCCCAAGACAATTATGTGGAAATTAACATGTAAATGTTTTTCCTTCTTGGAGGTTGCCTGTGAATTGCCTCGTGTGACATGGCCCCTAAACTGAAAATTTCTTCTTGTTTCCTATTCATTCTGTTATTGGTGCTTGTGCTGTTAGATGTGTTATGGATACAAATGAAAATGAAACAAGACGACAATGTGGATGGAGTCTTTTCCTTCTCAGACGTTAGTACTTTCTGGACTGTCTTTGGGTTTCCCCTCAGAGTTCACCGTTGTGTCTTTCGTAGTTTCGCTTCGGCGGTAAAAATACTTGGGTGTGCCCATGTGATAATGATGATCCTGTTTGTAGTAATGGCTGCCAAAGTGGGAACCAAATCTGAAAAAAACAAGATACAATTCTGAACAATTAGTTCCATTTTCTGGTAAAAGCTTTTGCGGTAACACCATGCCCCCTACACCTATGTGTGTTAAAGGGACGAGGTGGTCTAAAAAAAAAAGTTTGTAACTGTTTGTTATAAAATGCATATGTTTAGAAAGACGTTATAAAAGTAGAATACAATGATCCACACAAATATGCCTTGAAATTGCGTGGTTTTCCTTCTACTTTGCAAACTAACACGGTCGGCCATTTTGTGGAAGTGAACGACCGTGTTTGTTCTTGATGTAAAAGGAAAACCACGCAATTTCGAGACATATTTGTGTGGATCATTGTATTCTACTTTTAAAACATCTTTCTAACCAAAACATTTAACAAATGGTTACAAATGTTACTCGGATTGGATTCGAACCTACAACCTTTGCCATTCTAGAGCAGATGTCTTACCACCAAAGTGCCCCATGGCTAGAAGCAGTTCACTTTGAATTTTTTTTTTCTTTGTTCTCACTCGTCTCTTTTAAAAGGGTCTATATACGTTTGGTAATGAAAAGTAATGGCAATAAAAATTTACTTGGTAAGAAGTACAGCAGCTTTGGATAGTATAATGCATTTTGAGAAACTTTTCACTTGGAAGTACTGCGGTTATGGAAAAAGATATCACTTTTTATCCCCAAAAGTTTGAATCTGAGAAGCGTTACTGACAGTAACGTTTCTCAGATTGTGTATTCCAATTGCAGATTATTCTTCCTAATATCTCAAAAACGCTATCATCTTTTGAAATGAAATTTTCACAGGTTAGTTTTATGGTATATATCTACAACTATGTAGGATTGAAACAAACAGTGGGTTCCAATTACCAAACGTATACAGACCCTTTAAAGGTATCGTACACGTTTGGTAATGACTCAAAACAAATATTAGCATAAAAACTTACTTGGTAACAAGCAACGGAGAGCTGTTGATAGTATAAAACATTGTAGGAAACGACTCCCTCTGAAGTAACGTAGTTTTTGAGAAAGAGGTAATTTCTCACTTAAATAATAAAAACTTCTTGCAAGAAGTTTTTATTCCTAATCTGAAAGCACACAAATTTGTACAACAAGGGTGTTTTTTCTTTCCTCATTTTCTTGCAACTTCGATGACCAATTGAGCCCAAATTTTCACAGGCTTGTTATTTTATGCATATGTTGGGATACACCAAGTGAGAACACTGGTCTTTGACAATTACCAAACGTGTTCAGTGCCTTTAAGCATCAGAAGATTATACTTACGCATCAGGGAGCCATGAAGATTCATCTACTTCATGTTTATCTATCGTCAAGGCGTCGTTATCTTTGTACTTCTTGGTTTCAGGGATGGTGAACTTGGCAATCTGTACCTCGGTATCACTAAGCTCCCCTTTGGAAATCCGACCATAGGCTTCCCTGCAATCCAAATGCAAATAAATATCATAATAGCTCCTTTAAGTTCACTGAGCGTCCATTTTTTTTAGGGGGGGGGGTGGGAGGGCCTTTTTTTTATTTTGTATTGTTTTTATTGATTTTTTTTGACATGGCCGGCAAAATATGAAATAACGAATAACTAAATCATCACAATCACTTTAAAAACAGAGGGTTTGTGTGATTTTGATATTCTTAATTGTTTTGTTAAACCCATTTAACTCCTAGACGACATTTTCTGTAAACATTTTCAAAAAACTACAACGCAGTGTAGCCTAAGTAAATATTTGAAGAATTGTTCTTGTTTTTGCAAGGGCGAAACCCGAGGTGGGGTCGACGTAACTGTGCGTGCGCTGCAGAATGGAGCCAAATTTGAAAAAATGAAATGAAAAGATTATTGAAAAAGCGATTTAAAAAAATAAATAAAAAAACAACCCAAAGGGGGTCAGGGGTTTTGTAGGATCGGGCGGAGCTGATCAAAAATAGTTTTTTTATGTGGCCTTATCACAATAGCTCCTTTAAATCCCTGAAGTGCATCTTTATTATTACTATTATCTTGAAAATCTATGACCAAACATTGGTGTAAAGGTGAACAAATTATGATAGTAGTAATCCAAACAAGACCATACCTTATTAAACCCTTGTAGAAAATGTACTCACACCACCTGTTTTCATCTGTAGGGTCAATATCCTGCAAAATAATCCATATCCTTTATTCGTCAACACAGAAAGACTCGCACAAAACCATAACAAAAACATTTGCAATAAGGTGAATCTAGGGCCTAATTTCATAGAGCTGCTTAACGGTAAGCAAATTTTTCTGCTTTAGCAAAAAAAATATTGCTTAAAGGGGCATGCTGCCTTCGGTTTGGGTATTTATGGCTATAAAAAGCGTTTGTTTTGAAATGAATATTGTTGGAAAGATACTTTAAAAGTAGAATGTAATGATTCAAAAAATTGTCCCATATCGAATTCCACCTGAATGATTTGCCTCGGGAAAGTACTGCTTAATACACATCAGTGTAAGGGTAAAAACAAATTATATTCTTTATCCCCGATGCAAAATTAACATCTAGTAAATCGTTGCGGTACCCGCTGTTAACACAAAGGATTCGAACTGCCTCTAGCCACCGGGCTAGCTCGGTGGTCTAGTGGTAAGACATCTGCTCTAGCAATGCAAAGGTCTATAAAAAAAGTTAGAAACACTGGAGGTAACTTCATAAGAACTGTCCGGACAGATTTTGAAGAACGGTAGTTGCGGTGGAAGTCTGAAAGTTTCATTTGTTTAAAAACCGAAATATCTAGAAATAGAAATATAACTCACCTTGAGTTTTCCAAATCGTATAAATTTTTTGTAGTCTCTGCTTTGGGGTCCAGAGGTCACGTATCCCATAAACACTGTGGGATTTTTGCTGTCATTGAAAAGAAGAAAATAAATTAAAATCAATATTCAATATATTTGGTACTAGCAAAAACAATTTGAATGAAATAATAGAGCAAAAACAATTAATAGTTTTACATTTCGACCCTAGCAGAGTCTTTCTCTAAATGCATTTTAACCTTTAAGAAAGACTCTGCTAGGTGAACTCTTTCACGCTAGCAACCGGTTTAAATCCCTCCAGAAAAATAGTTGTAAAACCAAAAAACAAAGACTGCACGGCCCCCAGTTTTCAGAATGGGAAATACGACTTTTGAGGGCGCTATTTTGAGGGTGGTTTTTTGTGTGTGTGTGGGTTTTTTTTGTGGTTTTTTTTGTGGGGGGGGGGGTCGCCATATGTAAAAAACAAGTAAACAATTAACGTGTCCAAATGATCAATTTATCACTAAAATAAAGGGTGCATGAAAGGGTAAAATGTGAGGTCATGAACTATCTTTGCACCACACGTCAGTTTGGTTGGTGAGCAATTCCCTTTTTTGACTCAAGCTCTGGTGTTTCTGATCAGCAGAGCATGGGTTCGAATCCCAGTCGTGACACTGTGTCCTTAAGCAAGACACTTAACCACATGCTTCGTCCTTCGGATGGGACGTTAAGCTGTAGGTCCCGTGTGTTGTGTTATGTACGTAAAAGAACCCAGTGCACTTATTGTAAAGAGAAGGGGTTCGCCCCGGTGTTCCTGGTTTGATTGGCTGCATGTTGCGCCACAGCACCTTGTAAACCATTACATGGTGCTCTGCAAAGGAATAGGTCTCATACTTCAACACGTAACTCCACTTACCTTGTAGGAAAAATACTGAGCGCTTTGAGACACCCATCGGGAGTATAAAGCGCTATAAAAGAACTGCATTATTATTATTATTATTATTATAAATAAAAGTTCTGAAGAACACTACCTTTGCCTTGTGATGTTGGCAAGAACTTCCGTCTGCAACTTCCTGTCTTCATCATCTCTGCAAAAAATTAAATGAAATGAAATCTCTAGAAAAAAGAAAATCCATGCTTTGATCGCTGGAACTAGTTAATGGTGTTGGTTGTGGAACTATAAAAATAGTAACCTGAAGACGAACAGAGTATACTATTTGAATTGTCGAGACCACACCAGCTCTTTTCAGAGCCAACACTCCTCCACTTTTACCCATTGGTTGTACCCGCAAGTTTTACTATTTTTATAGTTAGTTCTTATTTTTCCACGCCATGCAAAGCTTCAAACACCACTTCAGTCATACTTTACAGAATCTGTCCACAACATTTAAATTTGTTCCATAATGTTGAGGGGTTGTGGGTTCGAACCCCTTACAAGGTGCTTGTGGAAGTTTTGTCCTGCAGTCCTCACTAAGCACCGAGTGTTCAGTGCTTTTCGCACAGCGGTGTAAGACAACATTAAACCACTTTATCCCAGATGCAATACTTACACCTGTTCAACAATAATACTTATACAAATTCTTCATATTTAAAAGGAGAAATTCCTCTTCTTCCGATAAATCCTTCAATTACTCTTGGTCACTTTTTTCCAGTGAGTTGACCAACCATTTGAAACCATTCAACTGCAAGGGTTGTGTATGGTGGCACAACTGTGCACAGAACTACCTGTGTACTGTGTAGGCAGTAACTACATGATTTCATACTGCAGGCTGGCATGATGCATCTATCATTCAAAACCACAGTGGATGATATTGAATGGTCAAACAGTAGGAGGGTTGACTGTGTATCGTGTAGATGCATTCACCGCATAATACCATATCGCATGCTATCATAGTTTATCTATCATTCAAGTGGATGACATTGAATGGACAGACAGTAGGAGGGTTAATGTAATTCAATAGTTTTCAACCCCTCTGAAGACACTCTAAGAACTCTACGTTTCTTAACATGCACAAGTTGAATCTTACTTGTGGTTGCCCATGTGAGATGTTACAAAATCCACCAAAGTACCCGAGATGTTGACGGTGATCTGGATCCCTGGAGCCAACTCTCCTTCAGGAGACGGGAGGAGGTAGTGCTCAGAGGAGATGATGGGGTACTTGGATAAGAAGAGACTCCTGGAAGATAAGGTGGAGGCGAGGATTCAGTATCAATAATAATAGAAGATGCAAGAGTTGAGGGAGAGACGGGGGAGGGAGTGTAGGAGGAGGTACGGTGATGAGAGAAGATGATAGGTTACTAAGAAAAGAAGAGACCACTAGAGGATAAGATGGATTTAGGATTGATAATAGATGATACAAGAGAAGAGTTGAGGTTGAGGCGGGGGAGGCGTGAAGGAGGAGGCATGAAGACGAGAGAAGATGATAGGTTACTAAGAAAAGAAGAGACTACTAGTACTAGAGGATAAGATGGATTCAGGATTGATAATAGATGATACAAGAGAAGAGTTAAGGGTGAGGCAGGAGGGCGTGAAGGAGGAGGCATGAAGACGAGAGAAGATGATAGGTTACTTGGACAAGAACAAACTCCTGGATGATAAGATGGTTTCAAGATCAATAATAGATTATACAAAAGAAGAGTAGATGTCTAGATGGGGAAGGGGGGTAGTAGGAGGCATGGAGACAAGAGAAGATGATAGGTTACTAAGAAAAGAAGAGACTACTAGAGGATAAGATGGATTCAGGATTGATAATAGATAATACATGAGAAGAGTTGAGGGTGAGGCAGGAGGGCATGAAGGAGGAGGCATGAAGACGAGAGAAGATGATAGGTAAAGAAAAGAAGAGACTACTAGAGGATAAGATTGTCTCAGGGTCAATAATAAATGATACAAGAGAAAAGTTGATGGTGAGGCAGGAGGGCATGAAGGAGGAGGCATGGAGAAGGAGGCATGGAGACGAGAGAAGATGATAGGTTACTAAGAAAAGAAGAGACTACTAGAGGATAAGATGGATTCAGGATTGATAATAGATGATACAAGAGAAGAGTTAAGGGTGAGGCAGGAGGGCGTGAAGGAGGAAGCGTGAAGACGAGAGAAGATGATAGGTTACTAAGAAAAGAGGAGACTACTAGAGGGTAAGATGGATTCAGGATTGATAATAAATAGAACATACAAGAGAAGAGTTGAGGGTGAGGCGGGGAAGTAGGGTAGCAGGAGGCATGGAGACGAGAGAAGATGATGGATAACTAAAATAAGAACAAACTCCAGGATGATAAGATCAGGCTCAGTAGTAATAGACCATACAAAAGAAAGGTTGAGGACGAGGCACAGTAGTGTTGGAGGAGGTTGGAGACGAGAGAAGATGATAGGTTACTTGAATAAGAAGAAAATCCTAAGACGGAAGGGGACGAAAACCCATCTTTGATCAAGTTGGACTCACCCCCAAGTGTGGTCTTTTGTAGCTGGCCCGAAGTCATCATACATGCCTAGTCTCTCCCCAAGCCACATACTGATGTCATTCAATCCAAGGTATGGTTTGGATGCATCAGCTTCAAGTAAAGCAATAACATCAGCACCTGTGGAATATACAGAAAACGGCTAATGAAGGCTACAGCTCATCCACTCTTTACGAAGTACAGTGTCATAAACCAGGCACTACTCGGCACTTCAATCATCCTTTCTGAGCAACCGTACTCAAGCTGTTGACTTCCCGAGTGGAGGACGACAAGTTACAAGTTTGGGTCATTGTGTTCCACAAGAATCTAAACTTGTCCCTGTTGCTTTTCTGGCGATTTTAACGATTTGAGGCAAAGAACTTCTGGCGTGTCGAGGCCGAGCGGATAAGAACACCGAACTCAAGCTCTGGTGTTTCTGATCAGCAGAGTGTGGGTTCCAATCCCAGTCGTGACACTTGTGTCCTTAAGCAAGACACTTAACCACATGCTTCGTCCTTCGGATGGGACGTTAAGCCGTAGGTCCCGTGTGTTGTGTAATGCACGTAAAAGAACCCAGTGCACTTATCGTAAAGAGAAGGGGTTCGCCCCGGTGTTCCTGGTTTGATTGGCTGCATATTGCGCCACAGCACGTTGTAAACCATTACATGGTGCTATGCAAAGGAATAGGTCTCATACTTCAACATAACTCCACTTACCTTGTAGGAAAAATACTGAGCGTTTTGAGACACCCATCGGGAGTATAAAGCGCAATATAAGAACTGCGTATTATTATTATTATTATTATTACCCAACTGTACCAGTCTCTAAAAAACTAGATCTTAGTCCAGATGTTAGTTTTGCTCTTACCTGAATCTTCCATCATCTTGGAAGCCCGTTCGAAGCTTGGCCATCCATGGTTGTCATAGAGGAAATGTGCAGTCCACACCATACCGGTAAACTGTCTTGGGTTATCTCTGACGGCGGGTCTGTATCTCTCGGGACGGAAACGAGTCAAGAAACCGCCACAACCCATCAAGAGGAGAAGAATAAGATCTGTATACAAGGAGTAAAGGAAGAATGTTATATCATGTAATGTATTGGATGGTCGGGTTGGCGTAGTGGTATCTTTCCTCGCCTTCCACCTCTAGGACCCTGATTGTGCGGGTTTTCCCTGGAATAATTCTCTGCGGTTTTCCTCCCACATCTAAACGTGTGTGCGTGACGTGTGTGTTTAAGTACTCCAGTACGACGACTGATAAACTAGTGACATCATCTGAGATGGGTCTATTGTGCCTTTAGTCTCCCATACACATTGTGTGCTTTTGGCTGCACTCTAAATAAACGCCACTGATCACAAGTTTACCAAAACAGATCGTGTTGTCTCCACGCTTGCAGCAAATATACAACAAACCACTGACAAACTGTTTTTTACATTGGTGATGATAAACCAAGATTGACTAAAATGGACTATTTGTCAGCAACCAGGCATCTCATGGCCATTAAGCCATATCCAAAGTAATGGCTACGACAATGGCTATGGCTGGAATGCCAAAAAGTCCTATTTGTTAAGGTTGTCAGTGTAGCTAACAGCTGTAGCCAAAGTCACTTGATTCGGACGCGGCTTCATAAAGCATTTTTGTTGTATCAGAGTTGTATATGTAACAAACGTTTTTCCAACCATCATAATGACCGCTTTCAAACGCTTTTTCAAAGCCTAAAACGCCCAATCCAAGGCAACGTGTTCCTTTAAAGGCACTGAACACATTTGGAAATTGTCAAAGACCAGTGTTCTCACTTGGTGTATCCCAACATATGCATAAAATAACAAACCTGTGAGAATTTTGGCTCAATTGGTCATCGAAGTTGCAAGAAAATGATGAAAGAAAAAACACCCTTGTTGTACAAACTTGTGTGCTTTCAGATAGGAATAAAAACTTCTTGCAAGAAGTTTTTATTATTTTAGTGAGAAATTACCTCTTTCTCAAAAACTACGTTACTTCAGAGGGAGTCGTTTCCTACAATGTTTTATACTACCAACAGCTCTCCGTTGCTTGTTACCAAGTAAGTTTTTATGCTCATATTTGTTTTGAGTCATTACCAAATGTGTACGATACCTTTAACATGATCTGATTAAAATGACGATAACTCACATATCTTAGCATCGGCGAATATCTGATACGTCCCAGTGCCGTCTAAGTTGGGGAAGGCGATATGCTTACTGGACGGCTCATCGTGGTTTTTCGACTTCCCAAAGAGTAAAGCTCTCAAAATGTTGAACATGACAAAGGCAGCTAGGAGCACAGTCTGTTCTCTAAAGATAATAAACAAGTCAACGTCAAGAGTTACTTTTAAACTGAGGGTAGATGTTGGCGTGTCGTGGCCGAGCGGTCAAGCGCATTGGACAAAAAAGCTCTGGTGTTTCTGATCAGCAGAGTGTGGGTTCGAGTCCCAGTCTTGACACTCGTGTCCTTAAGCAAGACACGTAACCATTATTGCTTTGTCCTTCGGATGGGACGTTAAGCCATAGGTCCCTTGTGTTGTGTAATACATGTAAAAGAACCCAGTACACTTATCATTAAGAGAAGGGGTTGGCCCAGGACCCAATTTCATAAAGCTGTTAAGCAGAAAATACTGCTTAGCAAATTTATTTGCTACGCAAAAAATGAGTGGGGCACCAGTTGCTACAATGTAAACTTAATGGAATTTTGGCTGGTGACCAGTTTTTGTTAAGCTAGATTTTCCTGTGCTTAGCAAGTTTTTATGCTTACAGGCTTTATGAAACTGGGCCCTGGTGTTTTCTGGTATGGTTTGGCTGCGATTGCGCCACAGCACCTTGTAAACCGTTCAAGGCGATTTGAAGGATGGGCACCATGTCCTGTTCCTCCATCTTAAACCATTGTCTTATTACCTGTTTATACCACGGCCCAATTTCATAGAGCTGCTTAAGCAGACAATATTGCTTACAAAGTTTGTGCTTAGCAAAAATTAGCAGGATACCAGTCAGAAATGTTGCATGTGACATGGTATTTTGGCTGGTAACCTTATACTGGTAAGCATAATTTTGTTGTGCTTAGCTACTTTTTGTGCTTAAGCAGCTCTTTGAAGATGGGCCAAGAGCCAGTTTTATACCCAGCTAATACTTATAAAAAATTGTCAAGTTACAATACAAGCATTTTACCAAAATTAATAAACTGAGGTTTTGATACGATTCATGTTCCTCCAATTATGAACTCACCTGGTGACCCATCCACCGGGGACAAAATTAAACGCCGTCGTCCACACACAGAACAGCATCTCAAAGAGGTAGACGGCCATGGCGAAGGTCAGCGTTTTCGCCGGGGGGCAACTGGTCAGACGGTCCACCATCTCCGGCCAGACGGACATGGTGTACATGCACAGGAGGAGACCACAGAAGAACCCGAGGTAGGCCCCCAGGTAGTGCAATCCAAGAAAGCAGTGGAGGCCGATGAACCAAGACCACAAGAAGTTGGTGGTGAGGTTCTTCTTGGAGGACATCAGGAGACCAGTGATGAGCTCCACAAAGACAGCGGCGCTGAGAGCGGGAACAAAAACCCGAAATAAGAATGCAGCCATGTTAACACTGCCAATTATGATCAACTATGAGAAAAGTTTTGCTCGGTCCCCAGCGCCTCATCAAAAGGCACTGGGATGGGCTGACATAGCCGCATACCCATTGAACTATTATACCTCCTGACTTAATAACCCCCGTGTGTTAAGAAGAAGAATGAGAGTGGACCAGTTGCTCTTTGACTTGATGCCTGTTTTGCGGGTTACCATAATTGAGCGCGCGTGTAGAAAGGATCAGCCACAGGCCTAATTAAAATGTGCCAGATTCTAGCAGGCACATGGGAACGAGGTTGGAAGTTTCTTATCCCTGAAAGAAACAAAACAACTGCAATATTTACCCTCCAGGAAAGGGATGAGGGCCAGGGTACGGTGATCCTTTGACGGTCCATCGGCAGAGCACAGACACCTCACCGAAGAGCCAATGGGTCAGGAACAGGAGGCTCCCAAAACCCATCGCTGTACGCCTCCAGGATGCAGCAAGCTCAGGGTCACGACCGGCTTGAGGCTCCGGGTATTCCACTGGACGGAAACAGTGTTGAAATGGCAAGAGAGAGAAAAGCTGGAATGTTATTAAATTCGATTTTATTTCAATGAAACTTGGGAGATAAATGTGCTTGCAATTTGATATCATGTGGTGACTGGCGAATGCGTCTACACGGTATTCAGTCAACCCTCCTACTGTCTGACCATTCAATATCGACCACTGTGGTTTTGAATGATAAACTATGATAGCATACAATGTGATATTATGTGGTACATGTAAATGCATCTACACGGTACACAGTCAACCCTCCTACTGTCTGACCATTCAATATCATCCACTGTGGTTTCGAATGATAAACTATGACAGCATACAATGTGATATTATGTGGTGAACGCATCTACATGGTACAAAGTCAACCCTCCTACTGTCTGACCATTCAATATCATCCACTGTGGTTTTGAATGATAGATAAACTATTATAGCATGCGATATGGTATCAACTATCATGTGGTGAATGCATCTACACGGTACACACTCAACCCTCCTACTGTCTGACTATTCAATATCATCCACTGTGGTTATGAATGACAGATGCACTATGCCAGCCTGCAATGACTTTGTTTGACATTAGTAGGGGGGGGCCAACCAGCCTAGTAAATAACCATCAGGGTTGGGCGATAGTAGGTCATCCGGACTAAAAGGGGAGGGGGGAAATACACAAATAAAGTTGATATAAAACATAGCTGTCGGAAAAAAAGCACAGACAATTATCTGATAACAAAATGAAGCTTGTCAGAATAAAATCCTTACCCGCCATAAATCTATCAAGAGTGGCGAGGACTCCCAGAGCAATGACGACAGAGTTACTGGTGGGATCACTCCACGTTGGATTAATAGACACATACCAAATCCTGGACGTAAGTAACGCGATGAAACCAACCATCAAACCCCAGAAAGAGGCAGATCTACAGCAGAAGAAACGGCAACAAAATAATTTGAGCTAAATTCGATCAACATCAAACTTTTTAATTGATTTGATAATTGCATTTGGGGGACAACAAAGGTAAATACTTTGTTTGGCTTTACCCTAATACCAAGGTGTGGTAAGTACTCTGTATATTCGGTGCTTTCCAACCCACAATCCCTATTACTGAGTTCTTATTTAGTGCTTTATCACACCCAATGGGCGTATCAACCTGCAAGGTATGTGGAGCTAGGTTTTGAAGTATGAAACCTATTCCTTTACATAACACCATGTAATGGTTTACAAGGTGCTGTGGTGCAATATGCTGCCTATCAAACCAGGAACACCGGGGCGAACCCCTTCTCTTAACGATAAATGCACGCAAATCGCATGTATCGGCCCGAAACGCTAGCTTGTGAATGGGGAGAACCCTGGAGTTTACTGGCTCGGTGCTAAAATCACTGGCCTCGGGCCTGCGGTCCAGTGTTAAATTTGAGCCCTGCACCTGTGAATTGGGTTGATACTTACCGCTGGTGCAGAGATTTATTCCACAATGTCCCACACAGAAGCAACATTGCAGCTCCATTTCCCATCGTCAGGATGTGCAATCTCTGCAGCGTGGTCGACGCCTGAAACGAGCCAACACTGACCACGCATAACGCCCTCAAGATAAACAGCCCGCGTTTAGATTGCACGGCGTTGTGGACCGCACCGATGAAACAGAGTAGAGGAAGGAACCAGACCGCTGCATAGGCTTCATAGCCAGTAACTTGTAGCTGGTTGAGGGGGTAGAACCAGATCATCGGGGCAAAGCCATGGAACAGCGACCAAAAAATGTATCCTGGAAAAGTAGTAAACATCATTTAAATAATCAAGCCAAGAGAAAATAATTCCATGTCCTTGTATACAGATCATTTCACCTTCTTTACTAATAGACTGACCTTGTACATTCCAGGACATTTCCTGGCAGGCAAGTATGAGAAATTCTACATTTGTTATCATAATACCCACATAAAATGAAGAATTGTAAACAATTAGAGCCAAACAAGTTTTGCCCCTTTGTATAAAAAGTTGATCAAAATCATACGGTGCAATCTTCATAAAATGCAAGAATTCATGTTTCCTTCTATTGAGCTGTGTACAAATTGTGCCAACAGGAAGTCCAGGCAAAAACCTTCCGATGAAAATTCAAGGATTTGGGTAAAACAGGCTGTAGTGTTTGATCGAATTAATCCTAATCCCCTATTATTGTCTTTGGCTACATATCCTCCCATATCCTGTAAAATACCCCACTTATTTATGTCATACGCATACTCCACTTAAGGTTATGGTTACTCAATAACCCATCTAAGATAAAATTGGTATGGCTGTTCCGATGATTTAAGCAATGCTGTTATTTGTGCCTTCATGCACAAGACAAAGTCACAAAACTTCCTGTATATAATTTTGCAGGACTTCCCATGGGACTTGTTAGCATTTAATACCTATTGCATAACTTATATGGCAAGAATGTTTAGTGTTCACCATCTTCAATTGGATTTTTTATGAGTGTCATCAAATGACAAAATAGCCTTGGCACGTCTTAGAGGGACTCTACACGTTTGGTAATTGTCAAAGACCAGTGTTCTCACTTGGTGTATCCCAACATATGCATAAAATAACAAGCCTGTGAAAATTTGGGCTCAATTGGTCATCGAAGTTGCAAGAAAATGATGAAAGAAAAAACACCCTTGTTGTACAAATTTGTGTGCTTTCAGATAGGAATAAAACTTCTTGCAAGAAGTTTTTATTATTTTAGTGAGAAATCACCTCTTTCTCAAAAACTACGTTACTTCAGAGGGAGTCGTTTCCTACAATGTTTTATTCTATCAACAGCTCTCCGTTGCTTGTTACCAAGTCAGTTTTTATGCTAATAAATATTTTGAGTAATTACCAAACGTGTACCATGCCTTTAATGCATCAGCAATAAACTAATAAAGCCAATGTATGTATGACTCATTGGGTCAATAACACCTGTGAGGTCTGCTCATTCAATTACACTGAACTCATGATTGCAGGCAAGGTCTCTCTCGTTAAATTGAGGTGTGGTTTATTTTACTTGTCTTTATTCCAGATACAACACGATGGACGTTTGTTTTTTGCTTACTTGGCTTATTAATATTATTATTATTATTATTATTATTATTTATCCGGCCATTTCTCAAAAAACAAACATACAGAAAGAAAAAAGTTGGCGCATATCAAGTTGGCCAGGATTACCAAAAGTGTACACACACACTGTGACTCGAAAGTCTGCTAAATCCAAACATGAAAATTGGAACGTAAGTAAATCAATAAAACATTAAGAAAATATATATAGAAATTTTGGAGGACTATTATATAAAGGCTTTGATCCTCTCAAATCTACAGTCTATGCCGACAGCTTTTGAGACAAAATTTGTTGAGGCCCAGAATGAGCCCGTGTCTTTTTGTCCAATTTTATGTTTGTTAATTACTGAAATTTTTATCCATCCATTTTTAATCTTGCGCTGTGGATGCTGTATGAAACAAATAAAATAAATAAAATATAATAAATTAATATTTTGTAGGCCCTAAAAAAAATATTCTACTACTATAGACAGATTTGAGAGCCCCCAAAAGGGTGGAAAGTGTAAAAATGTTGCCCAATTGTGACCTGGGGCCTAGGGGTTGTTGACTTCAAACTTGAGGTTTTTTGGATGACTTAGGCCCAGAAAAAATTGTCCTTTTCAGGCCTGGAATTTCACGGCGGACGGCCATTGCCGTTGTTGCCCTTCAAGTGGCCGTGATGCCCCTTGAAAATGACCAAATATTACGGCCAAGTTTGCCGTGCCCTTTTCCCCAATGGCCGTAGTGCCCTTTTTCACCTCTTGCATCCAAGTACCATCGCCGCGCGTGTCCCCTGTACTGTGCGTGTGTATTCATCGTTGTGTATCATCCCGATCCCCCCCGGTGGCCACCGCAGCAAATAATACACATCACAACCAAATTCACGACGCGGCCTCATTTCCGCATCTTTAATGTTTGGGGAATGGCCCCTCCGAAAGTTAAATAAATAGCATCAAACTCGTTGCTTTCCAGCGGGAGTAACATCATTAAACGAAGGCAGCTGCTTTCCAGAACAAAATGTAGACTGGTCGTTACTAAGTTTCTCAAACTATTCTACACAGTGACGTCTGGTCTCCGGACTTGCGAGATCGATCATCCCTGGAAACGAAGTTGCTGTTGTGTGCGATGATAATGGAGACCCGATTTTTTGACAACAAAGGTTGTGAAAATTTCCGTTGTTAATTTGACATCGCGTCGTTCGGATCGTCATCGGTTACACGGTGTAAAAACTTGTATCCCTAGCTGTCACACTTCATTCATGTTTTTGCAGTTCTCTACGACGATAGTACGAGATTGAATAGTTTTTCTAAGAAAGATTGTTAATAACTAGCTATATTAGAGGTCGCGCGATATTGACATTTTCTATTCTGGCCGCACACAAAAAAGAGGTTTTTCAAATTAATGTTACTTCGACCTAACATGCTGTCTGAGCTTCAAATTACTCCTGCAGGTCAATAAAACTCTCTTCTTTCATAATCCTTTTGAAAAAAGGCACAAATTTACCTCACTTTTTCAAGCATCAAAAAGATTCAGAGCATGGTCACCGACGCGACTACCGCGAGCGCAGCCATTTTTGAACTTTTTTGAAAGAAAAATGTGGTCACCATTTTTCAATAAATACTGCCCTCTCTTGACTTCTACCCCCAAAATAACGCCATCTATTGATAGAAAGAGGATTAGGAAGGTTACGGTGCTTTTTCCCCCGTCTCAATCGGTGAAGAAATAAGGTTTTTATGTATTTTTTTACCATTTTGGGCCAAATTTTGACTAAATTTCCCATTTTAAAGGAATGTATACATTCAGCGACGGTGGGGTATGCTGTCAAACCTATATCAGTTTAATCCTTGTCCATTTTTAAGTATGAAAAGTTGGATTTTGTTCCAGCGCGAGGTCGCGCATGCAATTTACGGAGGTTTTAATTAAACCAAGTACTCGGTAAAACCTCATTTTTTGAACCTTTGAGTGCGCGTTAGGGATAGGGCTGGTAAGCTTTAGTAGTGTGGGTGGTCTCAATTTAACAATTTCTGTACCTCAGTCGGCGGCCAGAAGGGTGCCGCGTGTTTGTTGTCTTTTGGAAGGCATAACTCATTAACGAAAGCACCCATGACAGTGGGGTTTGCACCATTGAATTTCTCCTGAGGAGACCTTTAATTTGATGTAAAATTTTAATATATTTGATAAAAAGAAATTTTTACTATAACATAGCTATAATAACATCCGTTCAATCGAAACGCCAGGAAGGGGTAGTTTGAAACGTTCGAGACAAGTCGACCTACAGAAATCGGCAGTCAAATGCAAGAAGCTCAACTCCTAAAATTTAATATCATGGAACAGTCAAGCTGGGCTGTAGCGGAAGGGTTAATATAAATTAAGTTAAAGAAAATTCAAATAATAAATTTACACTTCTTTTAAACTTAAAACTGATTTGTGCTTCCATAATTTTGTGTGGTTTGCTTCCATTTTCTTGTTTTTTAAATATCACAAGTTGAATTTTTTTGGGGCCTCCGTGCCCTTTTAATTTTTTTATTTGGCCTTGGTGCCCTTCCCTTTGGCCTTGGTGCCCTTCCAAATTTGCACCTATGGAAGGCCAAAGTGGCCTTGCCCTCAAAATGACGAAATTCCAGGCCTGCCTTTTCGCCGAGAGGTGTAGGGACATTTTTCAAGATTGATGCTCAGACATTTGGAAAATTTCACTTCTGTAGTTTACTCATTAATGACATTAGGTAGGGGTGTTTTCATTTGGAGGGGGAATAACTCTCCGGGCCTTGGGATTGGGACTTCCCATTATTAAATTGAGCAAACGACAGTTCAAGAGTCAATGGATAATTTTCCCCTTACTGTAAACAGCTGTGAGACTTGTAAGTATTTTTGTTTGTATTTTTGAATATTTAGCATTTTGCACTGTATGCTATGGGAGTTTATTTAGAGGGGTGCACCCTGAGGCAAACAGCGCCCTCAATTTACAAAAATGCACTCACTCACCCAAAACCGATTCTGACAACACTTCTCTCAAGAAACTTCGAGGGAAAACAGGCATCCTTTGCGTCTCGACAGTCTCGGGGTTAGGTGGGAGTTCCTCTTTTTCGTCATCACTGTCAATATTTTCTTGCTCCATTTCTTCCGGAGGTGTTTCTTTTGAAAGATCCTTCGCACGTTTCGATGCGCTCCTGGTGGTCGCCATTTTAAAGATAAAACGCCCTCTGTCTGGCCGCCGTTGTTTGCCATCGATTAAATTTTATTTTTGTCCATTGAAGTTGCACAGCGCCCTCAATTTAGTATAAAAGGTAAAAAGCAAAATGGCAGCTTGCATCAGAGAAACATTACGGTTTCACCAAATAATTCAGGTAAGCTAATCCATAAGTATAGTTCGTAATTTTTCTTGTTCACCTGTTTTGTTTATAATTGCCATTTTGTAGTAAATTTGGGTGCCGCCAACTAGCCAATGTTTGGCCGTAAATGTATGAATGTGTGTGGGATTCCTTCCTCCATGGTGGTACCAACAAGTTGTCAAGCCGCCATCCCGTTCGCATGGTTCGGTTGCCTCCATGGTGCGTATATGTAGAAATCGTATCCCAGATGTCAAGGGGTGGGGGAGGGGGTGGTTGCGGGGGGGGGGGGGTGGATATTGGAGTCGGGTTAGTTTATGCAGGCGTCAATTTGAAGCGTGGACCCACCCTCCTCAGAGGTCGCAAAATATCGATGCCGTTTCGATGCCGAAGCCTGAGGTCAATAATGTTGTTATAGTGAAGCCGTAACGTTCTTTTTTAATAATTGGGTGAAGCGTTACCTATAAAGTTGATGAAAAGGGTGAAGCGTTGACGAGCCTTATTTGTGTTTGGTGATGTGACATCGAATCCACTACATCGGTCGCGCCGAAAATATGTCGAAGTCTTGGCGTTTCAAACAACTGTAATTGTGATGCAATCTTTGAAGATGGCCTGTTTTGCAATTCGCGCAAGCCAACTTGGAATTTGCGTGCGCACAATTTTTGAACTGAAGTTTGCCCACGCACAAATACAAACATTCTAACATCGCGCGCCGCACCACCTTGCAAACTGTATCCTGTGGTGCGTTCCACTTGCGCAAACGTTGCCAAGTTTGTGCACGTTTGCTACCGATCTCATTTCGAGTAGAACGAGCTGTGCGCCGCCAACGTTGGCGAAAGTCAGCAACGAGGCGAACTAGACTGGTCCCCTGTCCTTATCAGCAAGGAAAGACGTCAGATGTTCAGGCTAGCGATTGCGAACGTACGATCGCAAACGATCGCGAACGTACATGTACTTCTGAGACTGAGTGTTGGGGTACGTGGTGGTTTTGATATGGCTAACACTGACAGTACAACTTCATGCTTTTTAAGTTTTATAACAACAAAAATGTGTTTGTAGAAACATTGGATTGACAAAATAAATGTCACTGTATCTTTGGATTGAAACCTGGTTGACTTGGTACTTTTTTAGCAGTGTGGAATTACAAATTTAACCATTGCAGTCATTGGTATAGTTATAAGTAAACATTAATGAAGCTTGATTTTAATAGAGGTGAAGCTTGAACTATGCAGATGGCCAATATGGTGAAACAGTGGTGAAGCGTCAGACCTGGCAAAAACTGAAAAAGTGAAGCTTCACCTATGGAAATAATTCAAAGGGTGAAGCTTGGACTAACACATTTGCTGATAGAGTGAAGTGGTGGTGAAATCCTGACCTTATACAAAATTGGCTCATGTGAAGAAAGGTGATGACGTGAGGAGGGTGGGTTCAGGCTTCAAATTGACGCCTGCATTAGTTCTAATCCCACTAATGTGGCAAAGAGTGTGGCTAGCTTAGTTTATGTTTGAAGTTTTACCACCATTTTTAGATACTAACAATTTTGCTTGTTTGAAATTCATGACATGAGATCGATTAGATTTAGAAAAAATAATTGAAAAAAGCGCAATATATGGAATTAAACGCGGAGCATGTTTGTTGGTTGAAATGCAGTTTTGTTTCCTCTCCGCTACTGCACTGGGATGGGGATGAAAAACCCAGTAATTCAATACCAATTAATGTCCGCTACCGTACTAGTACTACTCATGTACATAGAGGGCGCTATACAATTTGCCGGCTCAGTAAAGTAAGTATACCAAAAATATAACTTGATATAAAATAAGAAGGCAGTGGATATTTTACTGGTAACGGAATGGTAAAATGATCTAAAATTATTACTTGTAAACCGTATACAAATAAAAATTGTAAACTAAATTTCTATCCAACCATAATCATTTAAACACTTTTTAAAGCACAAATTGCCCAATCCGAAGGCATAGTGCCCCTTTAAATATGTTTCAAATGAACTACATGACTGTCTTTATTACAGTTTCTGAGGCCAGGAGCATGTTTTAGCATCCCAGGAAGCCTAACCCCAACAAGGCTGTGCTCGTCTTCACCACCCAGAACAACATCTTCAGAAGAAGCACTTCAGGAGAATGGGGAAAGGCCTCACATGCTCCATGTAGTATGGAGGACTCGCTCTTTAAAGAGGAGACCTTATTGGGAGAGAACAATCATCAAGCAACTAATGCTAGAAAGGGTAATTTCTTTCACTTTCCTTAAAGGCAGGGTATACTTCTGGTAAATGTCAAAGACCTGTATCCTCATTTGGTGTATCCCAACATATGCATAAAATAATCCACCTGTGAAAATTTGGGCTCAATTGTTCATCGAAGTTGCAAGAATAGTTGCGTTTTATGTCAGTTCATGAAAACAAAAATTGTGAGTTTCGTGCACAGGTTGCAATGCATAATTATCGTAAACAAGTAAGTAAACAAATAAATAAAATTGACATAAACAAAATGAGAGAAAGAAAATTTAGAACTTTATAAAAAAGGAAGAAACAAATTTACTAAATGAGAATGAAAATTGTATAAAAATGAAAATTTATACATATAAAAACTATAATACCTATTGGGATTTTTGTTCACTAACTTAAATTTAATTTAGTTATGGACTGAAGGATTACAATGGCAACTAGATTTATTACTGCAGATTGTAGAATCCAACCCATACATTCTTGCATTGGACCATGAGGCCCAAATATTGTTCAAAGTGAGCAAGTGTTTTTCTCTACTTCGCGGCAGTAGAATAAATAGCAAGACAAGTTCTCAAAGAACAAAATCTACACAGCAAAGTAGATACACTACACATAGTGTTACCGCACACCGAATATACATTGATACCTCACCATGCAATGCCTCAAGTCCCATATGTTTTTCTCACTTAAAGGCCCTGTACACTATTGGTAAGATTGAAAAACACAAATGTTCACAGATTCACACACAACTTACATGATTTAAAGTAAGTAATGGTAGAAAGGGTTCCTTAAAATATTTCTGCCTAAAATGCTATCGAATCTGAGAAATGAGTAAAACAATAGTTTTTATCACGCGCGATATTTTGAAAAAACAGAAAACACATAAGGTCTCTTTTCACTATTTTCTCGTGATCTCGATGACCAATTGAGCTAAAACTTTCACAGGTTTGTTTGTTCATGCATATCTTGATTCACACAAAATGTGGACACTGATTTTGAGCTGTTACCAAAAATGTACAATATCTTTAAGTAAAATTAATTTTCATAAGGTCCTTCTTAAATCCTTGTGTGTTTGTCATAATAGGTTTTTTTTTGCATTTTAACCCAGTCCCAATTCCTCCTGTATCCACTTGCCCAAGTGAAGGATTTTGAAGGATTTGAGCAAGCAGGCCCATATATAACCATTGCTTACCACATTGTCAGTCATACCAATCTTATCAGAGTCCAAACAACTTGGTGTGGAGTGACATACATGACATAGGAGAAGATCAAATGAAAGAATTTGGGCCACACTCTAGTCAACAGGTCAAACTGCCACATCAAGTACTATACTCACATAAGTTTAAGTTGGCTTTTGCATTGTTCATATATTGTGATCAATGCAGTTAAAATAGATAAAACTGAAAACATAGATGAAAGCAAAGGAATGTTTAACCCAGTTGTGCCAATGTTATCCTCGGGACCAAATATTCTGGTGTTGATACTGAGGTAACAAGAGTTCTTTCGTTTGAGACTGTTTTGATAATGTTTGGTTGGAATGCCATCGTTAAAGGCGTACCCCCATCGGTGCTTAGAAGAGTGCTGAGTAAACTTTCAGTGTCATCCATTAGTTTTTAATAAACGCACCATTTAAAAAGAAATGTGTGAAAATTTCATCAACTTAGGTGGTCAGGAAAAAGTGGAAAAAGAACAAAAAAGTTGAAACAATTCAGCTGCACGAATTATTCATGGTGGAACACGCAGAGCTAACTGTGAACATACATGTACGTGTGTGGCTGCCCTCCAGTGACTAGCCAGCCAGCCAATGGGACTAGTTCGTTTATTGTTTCACTAGTCTGACAGGTGGATTGTAGGTCATGCGGTACTCATTATTCACACCATTTCATGCCGGTGTTTTTAAGCTTGCATTTTCGTTCCATCCTTTTTGCACTATTGCACCGTAGACCACCACACGCGTGCCTGCGTAGGCCGGTTGGTCGCACGGCTGAAATCTTGACGTGCGATCAGTTTCTACGCCGAAGACGCTCTCGCCCTTCAGCATTGACGATTATCACTGCACGACCAACTCGACATACAATCTGGCCTTTCACAGCTGTACAAAATGACCTCATAGTGGATGCCACTACAATCTTGTGGTGGTTGGTTTTTCCACCAAATGACAAAGATTTACCTGGGTGTTATATAAAACGGTTCGCCAAGTTGAATGGAACATTCCATCTTTCAACGAATGAAAATATTCTCTCCATTGCACTCATAAGCATTCATTATTCTTTAAGCCATTCAACATCAATGAATGATGGTCAGACAGGAGGGGGTTTATTTGTCTTTGACCATTTTCTGGCACTTCACTGCAAAGCTAGATTTCCTATTCTGGAAATGACTCAAAACAGTTATAAACTGTTGGGAAATGGAGGTTGACAATATAGAATATTATTCAAAAAACCTTTCCTGCAAATTTCAATCCATAATTGCATGTGATTTGATTAAATGTTACTATTTAATTCAATGTAATTAATGTATTCTTTTTTTCTTTCCAATTTGACAGAATGACTTCCCTGTTGTACACAAAAACATAGACAGTGTCAACATTCTCCTCCGTAAAGTCCGACATCTGATACGCGTCAAACCGCTTACCCTCAAATATGGTCTGCCCAACGGAGACTACAACTCCACCCTCCTCAAATGGAACGGCGAGTTCATTGTGAACAGGAAACTTGACAACATCGGACAGGAAATACCTGCTGGAAAAGAGACAAGTGAATCAAACAGAGACAATTTAACCGAGGAAGAGAGTTTAAGATGATGATCTCCCAAATTAAGGACAGCTTTTATGAAAATGATTATGTGGAAGATCAGTTGAAGAGGAATTCCCTATTATTTCAAGATGTTTTAAACTTGCATCAGGGATAAAGAACATTATTTGTTTCTTACCCTTACACATTGGTACCTACTTCTAAAATATAGGATTCAAACTGCGTCTAGCTACGGGGCAAGCTCGGTGGTCTAGTGGTAAGACATCTGCTCTTGAATGGCAAAAGGTTGTGGGTTCGAATCCCACCCAAGTAATGGCTGTGGAATTTTTTTTTCAGAGGACTTGGGGAAAAGTACCAAGTATACAGTGCTTACAAGATGTTTTGAAAGAAATTTTTTGAATTGAAATTAAATCACTTTCTCACAAGACCGCAGACATGTAAGTGCACTTTCATTGTATGACCCCACACTGTAAGAGAAGGTTCAAATTTGTTTAGAAGAGATTTACATGAACATCAGAGAAAAACAACAACTAATTATGTCAGTTATGTCATTATGTTTGTTTGGTACAGATATCTCTTCTCCAGTAATTCATATTGTAATATCTGCAACTATGTTAACAAAACGAATGTCGCCAATCAAGACTACTCTAAAGTCTAGATATGTTTTGGATTGATTCTACATGGTGTTTTTTTGAATAATTTTGTTTTCCTGTTTTTGTTGTGCTTGTAAAATGCCATCCATTTATAAACTGTCTATTAGAGCACTTCAAGCATAACACTTCTCACAGAAGTGACGTCAATTCATTGCAATCTTTGTCACCAATAATGTGCCCAGGGGTGTTTTGAGGGCATTGACTTTGGGAAGGGGTATTGAAGTCAATATGCTGACTGTCGACTTGCCATTCGGGGAGGTGGGGGGGGGGGGTTGATTGCCGACTCACCAACTAACAATGTTCTCCAAACTATTACAAAGGAAAAATGTCTAGGACTTAAGAAGTAGCACACTTTAAGCTAATGTTTTCAATAATGTTGGAGCAACAAATGTTGTGGGGGGGTTTGGCAAATTAGAGTGCTTAAATGAAAAGTAATGATTTTCATTTGACAAAATGGTAGAATTGTAGTCTTGATGCACTTGTTCTACTTCGCTTGCCAGTTGAGGTTCAGAATGATACCTCCCCCCATACTCCCGGTTGCACAACCCTTCTCTTGAATGTACCATCATGACCAATGCTGATATCAAAATGAAATATTAGCCTCTAATTATCCATAGTTTTTTCAATTCCTTAGGGAGCATCTCAAAAGTCAGGCACGTTGTAGGCGTTTTAGAACGTTCCATTAGGCAAACACCAGCAATCCATTGGACCGCCAGAACGTTCTGCTGGACCGCGACATTGTGCCGAACTACAGGCATATTCCTACACAAGTGAATAGACTGCAAGTCTCGCGCAAATTTGAACTTCCGGGACCATTGTGGTCCCAACCATATGGAGTTTTACATGGGCATTTTCGTCACTTAGGTTAATTTAGTTTATGGCTATGCCAATTATATATGTTGTTGGGAATGTAATACTAAGTGATTAACAATATGAAAGTAAAATCATTATAACAAAGTAACAAAGAAAACCTGAGAATAAGACTTGACCTCCGTTTCCGGTTACTTGTAAAACATTAAGAATTTTGCCCAACTGCCGGTCATGTTGTCATTAAACCTATATAATAGACGCACACATTCGGGCGTGATTGGCAAATGGGGTTTCGGACAATAAGCATCCTCGTCCCAAGTTTTAATTTTGTTTCAATGTTAAAGGAACATTACAGAATTGGTTTTTGCTAACAAAACAGTTAAGCACTTTATATAATCCACCATATACATAAACTGACAAACCGGTAGAAGTTTGAGATCGATCGGCCAACTGGGTCACGAGGATATAGTGAAAAACCGATTACACATTTGCATGTGTGTTATACAATGCATGAATAAAACGCTCATGAGCGATAAACTCCAATCGGAAATTAGTTTTATTTATTTCTCATCAAATATGGCATTTCAGACAGAAATATTTCTAGGGATGTTTTCTACTATCATCATCATTAGACCGTGTAAGTTTTATGTAAATCTTTGATCTTAAAGAAAATTTGAATTACCAGTTCTGTAACGTTCCTTTAACCGATCCAATAGATTCCTACCATTCAAAGTTTTAATATTTTCCATTCAGGTTCAACTACTGTAAGAAAATATTTGTCAACAAGGAAGAACACAGAATAAAGAAGCTGGTTGATAGAAAAATGTTCAGTGGGAAAAAAGGTGCTTTGTTATATTTTGTATCATTTGTGTATCTTTAAATATGGTGTGAAGTTTATTTAGTTTAGGGACCATTGTCTACAAGCTCATTGTTTTCATCTAGTTCTTGAAATCTACTGTAAAGTTGTATTCTCTTTTGAGTGATTATGTAATTTTTTTGTTTTGATACTGTGTAAAATAAATGAACCTTGAGTTAAGGGATATAGTGGGTGAAGGCCAGATTTTCTTCATGTTTCATGATAATTTCAGATTTGTTTGTCCTGGAGGGGGGAGGGGTCAGTAAGATTGTTATGAAATAACCTAAGTTTTGTTAAATAACCTAAAAGGTCTATCACAACCTATACCTTATGTAGATCACTCAGCCATTGCACTCAATCTACTTTTTATTCAAGGGTCAAATATCAAACATTATACAAATAGTCTCTTTGCACAGGACAAACAAAATTAATCAAGTAAAACATAAGAAATGGGAATACATAAAAAACCCAAGGATGGCCCATTTATCAAGTTGGCCAGGATTAACAAATGTCATAATAGCTCCATGGTGTAATCCAACACCATGACTCAACCGTCTGCCAATTCATATTGAAATGAACCAGTGAATTCAAAGCATAGGCGTCACATAATAAGACCTAACCTTAGATAACATGGGTCTTCCATATTGAAATGCACACTAGGGCAATTGTGCCTTCGCTTACATTGCACCAGTTACGGAACAATCTGCCCAGTGACGCTAGAAACATTCACACTCTCAACACATGTCAACCTCAAATATTACGAAACTTCTATTTACTGCCAAGTTATTAACATTCCTGTTTCAAGTGTAAATGTTTGTTAATATTCTTCATGTTTACGTAATTTTCTGTGGAGAGCTTTGCATTGTAAAATATTTTTCTGTAGTGCCTTATGAAATGTGTTACAAAATGTGTTATATAAGTTTGTATTTCGAACCCTAAGTATTAGTAGAGTCTTTCTCGAAGGCTAAATGACAACACAACACACATAAACGAGTTACAAGTGTAACAAGCAGTCAAGTGCAAAATACATGAAAAGAACGGTATAAACGGTATGAAAAGAAAGATATCATAAGCGAACTTAATCAATGTAGCTCGCAAGCCTGGAGAAAGCTGTAAAACAAGGGTGTTTGCTATGCTTGCTATGTGTGGACCAGAAACACCATGGTTAGTTACCCCATGGAGGTAGAATTAGAAGGAGATACAACGAAAAACCACAGCCAATTAACACAAAATTTATATCCTCCATCTTTATTTGATTTTGAGCATCATTTTAGTAGCCTGTTCACCGACACATATAGGACCAGTTCTCTATGTTCCCATGAACTCTTCCTACGACTTCATTATTTCATAATATAGGCTCAAGTAAGACATGTAAGACGAAGACCACCGCTTTGATTGATGACTTATGGAACCATAGAGCATGCCAACTCAGCTTTAATTCTTTGTTACATCCCCACAGAATGTGTTACACAAAACTAATTCGTTACACCATCTACAGTCTGCTTGCTGTGCCCGTCCTTAATTGCGCTCTGGTTATGTATTACAAAGTATTTTACATAAAAAGAATAGTACATATACAAGGGTACGTTAGCATAACGTGCAGTGGCCTTTCTGCAGTAAACATGGACGCTGTCGACTTGTGTGAGAGTTACATGGATGCAATAATTCCTGGACCTTAATATCGACACCAACGCGTAGATATCGATACTTGGGTATAGACAGTCACGTCAGCATCGATACTAAAGTAACGTCTGAAAAATTGACCTCCGTCCTGGATGATTGTCGTCGTCAAAGATTTGAATACTGTGTTATCCAACTTGTAGTATCGAATACTAAGCGCGCTGAAAAGCATTACATAAGGTCAAAGTTGAAATCTTAGGTAATACTAATGAAATACATGTAGCTGGCATTTGTTACGGACGTATGCGGGGTGTCGATTAACGGGACAAACATTAGTAAAGTTTCAGTTTAGAATGCTGCCCCTTCGAGGAGTAAACAGTGTTGGATCATGTTAACATAACAGCAGTCCGGAATTTGCGACGTTTTACGGCAGTGGTGAAAATCTGTAAGTATTTGCAAGTTGCCACTGTGTGGCGGTCCGTTCAATGTTATTGTTGGTGCATTTAAAAACAATACAACACAAAACACAACAAGTATAAACACGTATTCTGGAGCGCGCTGTACTCCTTTTTAAAAATGTTAACATAAATGCGGTCATTTAAAAATAAAAAAGGAGTAGGCCTACAGCGCGCCAGTTAATACTGGGTCTACACTGACAGTATCACAACACTACACACTCAAAACACTGACACTGAAATTTGAAAACATTGCGGTTTTTTATTTTAGGTCGTGAATAGCCCCATTAATAGTGCCAAATACTCTGGACTTCCTCCGATCCTTGGCCCTACGCCCACGTACCTCCAGGAGGTGACATTTGTTTTCGAAAATAAACTCACGTTTTATGCCGAGATTTTTTCCCCAGTTGTCCCTTATTGTGGCTCTTTTGTAGACAGCACATCAAAACGAAAAAGAGCCCGCTCGTTTTGGTGTAATTTATGAAGAAAATCGGAGGCGTTACTCACACGATTTTGACTGCCCGGCATCCATGATGGTTTTTAATGCGCATGCGCGCTGACATACAGCGCTGTGTGTGTGACCTGTCTGTACTACTAGCTAGTCGCTGCTTCAGCAGTTTTCTTGCGATGTGGTTTACTTGGAAGTGATACGTCGACACTTGGCAATTCTTCATCACTCGGTAAGCGTAACAATTTCCTACCATCTTAACATTTCCTACCATCTTTTCTCCCTTCTTTCTCTAAAATTGAACAACTTATTGTCTACAATACAGCTTGTATTTAAAAGAATTAACATAATTTTCAGGGGGAATTGAACATTGCATACTTTGTTTTTTTATAAGACAAGACATCACTGGGAGTTTGAAAAGGAATATTGGAGTTTTTAGTCCATTTGTTGTATGATTATTTTCTTACCATTGTACTACTCGGTAAGAAGTGCAGCAGCTTTGGATAGTATAATGCATTTTGAGAAACTTTTCACTTCGAAGTACGGCGGTTATGGAAAAATCTATCACTTTTTATCCCCTAAAACATTTGAATCTGAGAAGTGTTACGCGTAACGTTTCTCAGAGTGCGTATTCCAATGCAGATTATTCTTCCTGCTTGGACATAACCGCTCCAGATTATCGGCAATACCTAAAAAATGCTACAACCTTTTGAAATTAAATTTTCACAGGTTAGTTTTATGGTATATATCTACAACTATATAGGTTTGAAACAAACCGTGCTCCAATTACCAAAACGTGTACCATGCCTTTAAGAAGAATAAAGAAGTTTGAAGATTTTTATATGCGTTTATTGCAACTACAAAACAAAAGAAAACAATATCAGCATCAATTGAAACACATCTGACATGATTTTGTTATGAATTTTTCCATGTAGTTACAAACAATAATGTTTTTAATTTAGATAAGGAAAGTCTCAGGATAACCCCAAAACGAACTTGAACATTGATCTAATCATATCAATAAAAAGACATTTATTTATTATATTTATTTATTTATTTATTTATTTCATTTTCCGGGATATTACAAACAGTGAATCATAGACAAAACAATGACTTGTACAAATAACACTGAGTAGTAAACATAACCAAAAAATATAACAGAAAACAACACCCAAAAAGCTCCCGCGGGATTACCCAAAAGAAACAAGTTTCTGTCGAGGGGTTCTCCAAACTAATTGGATAACAATTAATAACAGTACACTGAATGCAATATTCCCTCTCAGAGGGAAGACATGTCTTACAAATAAAATATCCCACCCATCCCTATGTAAACAACAACTAATTAAAGAAATAGATATACAAATAAACAATCACACAAACAAATAAATGTCCAACTAACTATACTTACTAACTAACTAACTAACTAGTTAAACAATTAATTAAATAATTAATTAACAATTTTCGTTCAAGTGTTTTGCCCAAGAAAATCGCACATATCCGCAGAATTCCAATTTTACCTAATAAAGGCTTACTCTAAATTTACAAATCATAAATTATTATTATCATTAATCCCATTATTATAATTTCACCCCCCCCCCTCCTCCCCCCTGGGTGTTTCAGGGTTCGACCATTTCCTTCCTCCATGGTTCAACTAAAATATCGCCCGCTAAGTTTGCTATCACCGGGGGGGGGCGCGCCGGCCGACAGAGATACACGTACATGTACATGTACTACGCAGCCTGACGTATCACTTCCAAATAAACCACATCGCAAGAAAACTGCTGAAGCAGCGACTAGCTAGTAGTACAGACAGGTCACACACACAGCGCTGTATGTCAGCGCGCATGCGCATTAAAAACCATCATGGATGCCGGGCAGTCAAAATCGTGTGAGTAACGCCTCCGATTTTCTTCATAAATTACACCAAAACGAGCGGGCTCTTTTTCGTTTTGATGTGCTGTCTACAAAAGAGCCACAATAAGGGACAACTGGGGAAAAAATCTCGGCATAAAACGTGAGTTTATTTTCGAAAACAAATGTCACCTCCTGGAGGTACGTGGGCGTAGGGCCAAGGATCGGAGGAAGTCCAGAGTATTTGGCACTATTAATGGGGCTAGGTCGTGAATTGCTACAAAATTTTTTTTAGTGGTTAATTTTTTTTAAAGTTTCTGTTCTAACAACATTTGATGCTTTGAATTTATGACATGGGGTTTCAAGACATGGCGGAAGGTGATGTACCATATAAAAGGAAATTTTGACGTGAATTGTTTTCTACCCCACTTCCTGAAAATTTAAGCAACCAGCTGTCAGTTTTCATCTTTAGATTGATTGGAGTTGAAAATACCTTTGTTTGATTCTGTCTCTCTCGAGGCCCTTAAAATATTAAAAAAGTGTTCTCAAATTCCAAAGCTTCACCAAATCCATTATGATTATTGAGTAAGACCTTTTATATGCCTCATGTTGAATCTGCCCTGTGCGCTGTGGTGCGTTGTTTATTTCGAATGGGCATTTACATGATTCGTAACTTCACTCCACTTCTCATGCTTTGCGTAAAGTTGTGGTTATCAAGTTGATGAGTTCGAAATAAACAACGCACCATGGCGCACAGGGCAGATTCAACATGGGGCACAAAAAAACTTCAAAGAATGTTCTCTATAAAATTAGCTGCAATAATCAACAAAGCTCTTCTCTAGACTTAAGGTCACATCCGGGTCCCTTACTTGGACCTTGAAGGGCTACACCACAGACTTATCTTGTTTATTTTCAAAATTTACAATGAGGTGTCCTTCAAGTCAGAAGGCATGGTCATGATGGTGTGTCATGGCAGAGCGGTTTACTGCACTGACTCAAGCTCTGCTGTTTCTCCGATCAGCAGAGTATGGGTTCAAGTCCTGGTCTTGACACTAGTGTCCTTTAAAGCAAGATATTTTTGCCTTGTCTTTCGGATGGGACGTAAAGAAGAGGTAAATCTTGTCTTGTATTAAAAACTATTTATGCTTACAATTGCGCTTGAGAAAATTTGCCCTGGTGCATTATGCCAATTGTGTTTGATGCTAATTGTGGTTTATGCAACAGAGAATTAAATACCTTAATTTTAAAGGGTTACAGGTTCTACTTCTGTCAAACATTTTCATAACAGTTGAAACAAAATGGGTTGCTGCAAATCAATCGAGTTAAATATGTATGACTGGAAACAAAATTGCATTTAATTTTTTTTTTCTGCCCACAGAATTTAAACTAGTATGGATCTTGCTAAGCAAGCCTTTGGGTGCAATAATTTTGAACTTGCTACAGATATTTTTGATCATCTTTTACAAACACATGGACCAAATATGGATTGGCTAATAGGCAGAGGAGACTCGCTGGCGAGGAGGGGCTGCATGAATGAGGCCCTTGGAGACTACGCTCATGCCTTCCGTTTAGGGGAAGTCATGCCAGAACGCCTCAACGAACTTGTAAATGCCCTTGTTGCTTCTGTATCGAAAAAGGGCGGACTAACTTCGTCAATTCAGAAATGCCAAACCAAGTTAAAAGAACAGCCATCGGATCTGTTTTCCTGTCCGATATGCGAGTGTTTATTATATGATCCTACAACTCTTCCATGTGGCCACAGTCTGTGCAAAGACTGCCTTCATATCTCACTGGAGCCAAGAACTTGTGCCAAGTGTAAAGTGAACCACACGCAGTTGGTCGGCTCCAAGGTGCCGAGAGTTAATATTGTACTGGGAGGACTTCTTGAAAAATACTTTCCTAAGGAGACGACTGCGAGACGGCGGCGGGTAGAAGGGAACAAACTTTATGCACAAGGAAAACATGAAGACGCAATAATGAAATACACCGAGGCAATCAAATTGGGTGAGTTCATTATTTTTCTGGTGTTTTTTTTTAAAGCTTGAGGTGCTCTAATGAAATTGTAAAAATAAAACTGAAATTCCTCCATTGATGTGGTATTGAAAATACTAATGTAGGGCCTACATGTATGACCTGCTCACTTTTAGATCTCAATGTTTTTATAATAAACCACAAGGTAAACTGACTCGGTAAATTTTAAATAATTTTGGGTTGAACAAAGAAATATTGTCTAGGGTTGGATTTGAACCTGCGAGCTCTGGATTAATGTGTCGGGGCTCTACTAACTGAGCTAGATCTACGCCTAATAATACCATACATGTACATGTATGGCAGTAGGTTGACTGGCTTCTGACTGGCACTCCAATCAAAGATGTTGACAAAATAGGGAGACCTGACCGCCAACAATAGGGCTATACATGTAGCTCAGTTGGTAAAGCACTTGTCAGCACGTTAATCCAGAGTCGCAGGTTCAAATCCTGCTCATAGTAAATTTTTCCTTTACTCAACCCAAAACTCAATATTTATGCAAGTCCAGTTTTTGAGCAGATCAAAAGTCTACGAAGTGTCACTCTAAAGTTTCCCATTTAAATTTCGCTATGCACTATTTGTAATGTAAATAAAAGTAAGAATGTTAATTAATAAATAAAAACATAATAAAATAAAAATTTATAAATTAAAAAACATAAAACACTATAATAAACAGTAATGAATTCAAATAAATAAACAGAATAAATAAACAAAATTCAAATTTCACCAAGTAAGTTGAGGAAACCTTATTCATGACTCTATCATTAATGTTGGCCAGCAGAGGAAATGTTACTCAATACAAACTTGCCTTATTTGGACTGTGAGTCAAATGAATGAAAATGACTCTCAAAATTAATGGCCATAAAAACTTACTTGGTAAGAAGTACAGCAGCTTTGGACAGTTTACATGTAATGCATTTTGAGAAACTTTTCACTTTGAAGTAGTGCGGTGGAAAAATATATCATTTTTTATCCCTCAATTTGAAAATTTGAAGCGTTACTGCAGTAATGTTTCTCAGATAGTGTATTCCAATTGCAGATTATAAATTCTTCCTGCGTGGACATAACCACTCCAGATTTTCGGCAATATCTCTAAAACGCTATTACCTTTTGAAATGAAATTTTCACAGTATAGTTTTACGGTATATCTACAACTGTATAGGATCGAAACAAACAGTTGGTTCCAATTACCAAACGTATACAATCCCTTTAAAAAACCCATTATACTGTCTGTACAAAAAAACCTAAGGTTGTCTTGATTGGTTCTATTGTTGAATAGAAGTGTGGCAGCCAGGGGAAAAAAAATCAATACATTTAGTCCATCACAATGATATTGTTACATATATACAATTATGTGTTCTTCCTCGCCCAAAGCATAGAGTGAGGGTTCAAGATACATTGCAAATAGACTAGGGGTACTGTGGCCTAATTTTATGTTACATCAGGTGGTAGTCCTCCACTGTCCATCCAGTGAACATTGGCCTCCACAGTGAACATTGTGAATGGTCGGAGTACTTTGGCCTAGTTTTATGTTACATCAGGTGGTAGTCCTCAACCGTTCATCCAGTAAACAATGGCCTCCACAGTGAACATTGTGAATGGTCGGAGTACTTTGGCCTAGTTTTATGTTACATCAGGTGGTGGTCCTCCACTGTCCATCCAGTGAACATTGGCCTCCACAGTGAACATTGTGAATGGTCCGAGTACTTTGGCCTAGTTTTAAATTATGCAATTCAGTGTAACAACCTTCAATGTAGTTTGTGTTTGATAAGGGGCATAGTGGAATCTGTTTTGGAATCTCAGGAATTCTTCTAGAGGATTTTAAGGAGTGGGGGTACTTCTGTACACCTTTAAAGAGGAAAACAGTGTGTTCAAGTATGGGAACATTGGGGGTGGGAATACCCTCTGCCTTAACGGCATCGTACACGTTTGGTAATTACTCAAATTAGCATAAAAACTGACTTGGTAACAAGCAACAGAGAGCTGTTGATAGTATAAAACATTGTGAGAAACGACTCCCTCTGAAGTAACGTAGTTTTTGAGAAAGAGGTAATTTCTCACTAAAATAATAAAAACTTCTTGCAAGAAGTTTTTATTCCTATCTGAAAGCACACCAATTTGTACAATAAGGGTGTTTTTTCTTTCATCATTTTCTTGGCAACTTCGATGACCAATTGAGCCCAAATTTTCACAGGCTTGTTATTTTATGCGTACATGTTGGGATACACCAAATGAGAACACTGGTCTTTGACAATTACCAAACGTGTACGATGCCTTTAATCGGGCATAAATCCAACATACATGCAGGGTTCGTCCTTAACTTTTTTAGGACCAGTTTAGCCTATTACACTTGTCCATCAGTTCTTTCACTAGTCTAAACTGTATAGGGATACTTTTCAACACTGTCATACTAGCCAACTGGACTATGTATGGTACATGTAGTGAAGTTTGACTGGTCATCATGTGTTATAACTAGCATTTGGCCAACTGACATTATGTATGTAAAATGTATTGATATGTAAAGTGCCTACATGTACAGTGAACATTGCAAATGAACCAGAGTACTCTGGTCTATTTCCGAAGACCTGTTGTGTAAATTATGATTGGCAGTTGAACATTGACAGCATAATTCACGATGCGTAATATGGCTGTACTGTACATTTTACTTTATAGTGTTCTGTGTGTTTTGTCAGTCTTGTTCACGTCCGTGGGCCACAAGTATAGAATACTTTGTCTGTGCATTTCTAAACAAAAATTCATTTTCTTTAAATTGTAAAAATGTACAATTGTATTGTAGGCCTGTTGTGTTGTTTGAGTGGTTTACCTTTTTAAAAGTTGATTAAAAAATTCCTTAACCATAATTCAAACTCTCTGCTTGACCTGTGGCTTGTGTAACTGAAGGTTTTTAGTTAATTCAATACATCTATTATTTCTAAATGATGACAGAAATGTGCTGCAGCTTTCATTTGGCCTTTTTACATATTGAAGTTTAGACTATGGCCTATTTCACAGAAATCCAAGGAAATATTAAAAACAAGAAAACAACAAAACCTAACAACAACCAATTCAGGGAGGAGAAATGTCAGAGTTTTATCTGAATTCAGACTTTTGAAAAAACCCCATCCCTGTTATTTTCTCCAACTAAATAATTCTCTGCGGTACATTTTTAGCACTCAGGATACTGTTCCCAAAAGCTCCTTGGAATCTATAATGGGGTTACCAAAAGGTGGAAATGTCATCATTTCAACATGCCTGCTAAAATTTGGATCCTAATTTCAGACCTTTTTGTCAACGTTGACTCTCATTCCTGACAATTGTGCATGTTTTTAAAACAAAACCCCCAAAACCCCAACAACAACAACAACAAATATAATGCGTACTATGTAGCTCACACAGTCACACATTCTACAAGAAATAATATTCAACCAACTTTCTTCATAATTCACATTTTACACTGGAACCACAACTTTTTGTGTGAGTACCACAGGCTTTCCAATATAACATTTTGTTTGAAGAAATTATAAAAAACAACTTTTATATATATTCAGAGGATATCCACGTGAAGAATGCCAATTACTCCAGTTTAAATACTATGGTTTCCAAAATAAAGAAACAAATAAGAATCAATGCATTGATACCTTGACTCAAAATGTGAAATAAAACTGTAATAAGAGAAGAAAAAAAACAAAGAAATGTCGAATACAATATTCAGACATCAACTTTATTGTCAAGAATTCTGCCCTTGCAAGACCATCTCTTTATTAGGTTAGTTATTAATCTTTATTGCAATTTTAAATGTGAAGTAGTAGACCAACTTCAAAACTAAAGCTAGCAGATTATTTCTTGATGAAAAGCGTTTCAATTTTTACAGATGGCTAGAGAAAAACCATTTCAGACTCGGCCCTCCATTGTATTCTGTGTTTGAAATGTCCTGAACAGTATCGTATCTGTACAGCTCTCTTGGATTGATAGTGCTTTTTTTCCCCTTACAAATGGAACATTACATAAAAATGAAATTCCCAATTAAAATGTCAATTAACAACTCAAAAGTATGACCACATTGTGAGTTTCAGTTAAACAACAACCCATGTTAAACAACAACCCATGTTAAACAACATCCCAAAAGTATGACAGCATTGTGAGTTCACATCTTGTGTGGTTTTGTAACATACAAACATAGTGCATGTTTTTGTTTGCACATTATTCAACCAGAAAATTGCACTGGTTGTATAAGGAACGCTATTGCACACTGTGGATACCATGCAATTTGCGTCCCAGGTCCAACAGGCTGGCACAGGTTGTGTAACCATTGCATTTCTCAATTTCCAACGGGATTTTTTTTGTTTACTACAGCGTGTGTGGTATCTTTTTAATTCAATTATTCAGGTACAGTAGTTGTTTTGTATTTATTTATGTATTTTTACATGTAGTTATTTATTTATTTATTATTTGTTGTTATTATTATTATTTGTATTTTTATTCTTCTTCTTATTATTTTTGTATTTATTTACTTTCTTATATTTTCTTTTGGTGGGGACATTTTTTAATTTGATTGTTTTTGTGTTTGGGGAAAGGGAAGTCCTGCATAATGAGTGTTGTTTTTTGTCATACATTTTTTATCCTAATTATCAAATTCTTTGAGGAGTAAATCTGTGGCTTTTTTTTTCATTTAAATCATTCTGATTTTTCTTTGAAATTTTGAAGTTACGTCACTGTACATTAGGGCTCGAATTTGGGGACAAATCCACAAGACCACAGAGCTTGTTGCTCAAAATTTTTACTGGACCAGAATCGTTTTTACAATTGACCGGAATCAAAGCGAGAAGAAAACAAAAATCGTCCTGACTCAGTTTGTTTGAACAAGCACATTTTTTGGAGTAAAAGAGATCTCATTTTGTCTTCATGATACATAATTATACTTCTTTAATAATAGAAATGAAAGGTAAATACAAAATCAACACTTAAAAATAATTTGTTTGTGTTCAAGATTTTAAATAGTGAGGTATTATTCTTCATTAATATTCAATTAAAAAACACAAGACTGCCGGACTTGTCCAGTCATGAGTTTACTGGCCTGACACGTAAAACTATTGGCCGCGGGCCTGTGGTCCAGTGTAAAATTTGAGCCCTGCACTGTGTTAGGATGGCAGTTAAATTGCTTGATGAAGAAAGTTTTGTTATTTTGGGGAATCACACATAACAGTTAATTTTTAACAATTATCTTCTATGGTTTAATGGTAGATTTTTGCCAATCAGTACGAGAATAATTATTTACGACGCTGTTTTTTATGAACAAGTTACGTTGAGCAGATTAACATGATGGGCTAACACAATTTATCCGCCCGTCACGTCGTCGTCTCGTAGCCAGGGGCTAACTAGATTTGGTTTCCTTCCTCCGTGATTTGAGTGAGTCAGTCGACTAGACACGTTCACGTAAAACACGCATGCATGATTTAAATTGCAAACTGACCAAAGATTAGCACCCGAGTGTGCTCATCATAGGCTGTTATGCCTCAAATTTGTGTTTCAATGTGGGATCAGCTGTTTGTTTAGTATACTTATCTTTTTTTAAGGGCCACTCATAAATTCATGTTAAAAGTCAATTTGATTCATGAAAACATTTCTATACCTCTGGCCAGTAACGCACATCCTTGTACTGTAGTGGCGCGGAACATTAAGTACAGGTTTACGCAGGGTAAAAAATAAGTTATTTTAAATACTGTAGATTTAAGAGTATTAAGAGTATTTCTCTAGTAGTCTTAACTTCATTACAGTTCATGTGTATTGTGTCACTGAGCTGTAGCTTGGTGTCTAGGAAGCAGTTCAGACATGTCTGCTCAAGAATATTTTTTGGGGGGAAGGGGGGTCGTGGGCTCAAAAATTGAGTAGTCTGTGGTTGGGTTTTTTTTCCACAAGACTCAGGAAGCTCAGAGTTGTACATGTAACTAAGCCTAGGCCTACATGTATGTCAGTGTTTACACAATGGTTTAAGGGTAAAAGCAAAGAAGACTTTCATTTTACTTGAAGGTAAACAAATTTAATACAGAAAGAAAGAGTGATATCAATGGCTTACTGTGATGTGAAATCGCAACACACATAAATATTGATGCGCATGAGTGCATTGTCATTCAAAAATGATCTCGAGGTGAAAACTGGACTATTCCATTTCTCAAGGCGAAGCTGAGTAAAATGGAAAAAAAAATGTTAATGAACAGTGAACACTGACAGAGGCCAAAAATACATAGTAGGAGAAATCGTATATTAAGGGGAAAAGATTAAGGGACGGGGTCTTGTGTAAGTGTAGGCCTACATGTATGGCTGTTTTAAAAGTTGCCTGTTCGTTTGAAGTTAGGGATCTCCATGACCCGACCCAGTTGTGTGTTCACTGCCAAGCAATAATATCATACTATGTCTGTGCGCAATGCTTACACTGGTACACTAAAATGAACCAGTAAAGATCTGATTTTCATTTATCTACACTGCAGTTTGTCAATGGAGTGGAAGAATTTCAAATACTTGACATGTGGGCATACTACAGTACACTCAAACATGTCAAAAACATATAGTTGCCGTTCTCTTAACAACAGTGGTCCGCTGGCCAAATGCCAGTTAAAACACCTGAGCACTGGTCAAAGTTCACTCCCACTGGTCTGGCTGGCTAGTTCAGTGTTGAAAAGGCATCCTCGTTTCATTTGAAATATGGACTATAGTGAAAAAGCTGACGGACTAGTGAAATGACACGCTAAACTGGTCCTGCTGGCCAGTCACTATAAAAACTGGTTGCATGTATCAAAAAGCAATCTATTTAGTGTTATTATCAAGGCAAGAGTTGTATTTTGATCAAAGAGCAAGATTTGTATAATGTATTTTCATACACTGGTGTCTGTTTTGTGGAAAAAATCTATCGTAAACCAGGCTTGCACAGAATCGTCAGTGAATAAATACAAATTTATTAAAAATTAAAGGGATAGGCCTACATTGTCTCGGTTTAGGCACTTTGTGCTACAAAAAGCATTTTTATCAAATAAATATGGTTGGAAAGATGTTTAAAACTACATGTACATGTAGAATATAATGATTTACACAAACATCCCTCAAAATTGTGTGGTTTTCCTTTTACTTGTACCTGAACTAACACGGTCCGCCACTAACCAAATTTTTGACTCCACAAAATTATGTACCGTGTTAAATCACAAAGCAAAAGGAAAACCACACAATTTAGAGGGATATTTGTGTGAATCATTATATTCTACATATTCATTTCAAAACAAACACTTTTTAGATAACCCAAAGCGCCCAATCCGAAGGCAATGTGCCCCTTTAACATATTTTATTTCCATCATTTCTGTTCTTGTTCAATCTGTCTGTCCGTACGTTCTTGTTCCTGTTTACCTTCTGTTTGTCTGTGTCTATCAGGCATCTCACCACAAGCCTCGGCTTCTAGATGATGCCTCCATACTTATTTAATTTTCTGCATTTAAAAAAATGCATTTATGGTTAACTTTCATAGGCAATGTGCCCCTTTAATCTCATGTATGGTACTGTGACTGTACTATTTAATAATTTATCCCATTATAATGTATTGGAACAATGCTTAAAAACCTTTAGTTTAAGGGTTTGATGATGTAAGTATTGTGAAAAATTGTAATATATTTTGTTGTTCTTTCCTGTTTTTCTTTTGTAGTACCTCATGACCATCTAGCACTTAGCAACAGGTCCCATGTTTATACAGGACTAGAGCGATACGAAGAGGCTCTATTAGATGCAGAAGCTGTGTGCGAGATTAAACCCGACTGGCCCAAGGTAATACATTAAGTAAATTTTAATAATAGGCCTACTAATAACAAACTATTTGATGTTTTTTATTTCTGTTTAAAAGTACATGACGAGTAGTTACAACCTACTTAATTAATAAAACTATATATATACAAGAACTTAAATGGAGCGGATAAAATTAAAAGGATAAATTCTTTTTTAAAGAAAAGTAAAATCACTGATTGAATCTTGTATTGGTTTATAATTTATTGTTTGTCACCTTTGTGTTTTTTAACCAGATCATTTTTTTATTAATATTTTAATTTTGGGGGAGGGGGGTGGTCAACTCCCTGGAAACTGTTACCAAGAGTGGGAAGGTTCAATCAATCAATTATCTGTTTGTCATCAAATAACAAGATGCATTAAACTTCATTTATTCTCAATAAAATGTTACACGTAAACTATACTCGGGTTGGCTCAGTGGTTTCTTTCCCTGCCTTTCACTTCTGTGGAACCGGGTTCGAATCCCACCTCAGACTGGTGCCTTGCATGCGGATTGGGTTTTTCAGTCCCTGCCTGATTGCATGGGTTTTTGCCCCATTTGGGGTTTTTCCTCCCGCATCTAAAACTGAACATTTCTTCTTGTTTCCTGATCATCTTGTTATTGGCGCTAATTGTGCTGTTGGATGTGTAATATTCCTCTGTGGGTGTTCTCATAAACTGTGTACCGGACCTGTAGAAGCAGTTTTATAATACTTCATGTAATTCTTTCATGGAATTTTTTCTTGCTGTTCTATCAGGGTTACTATCGTAAAGGCGTGGCCCTGAAGGAACTGCACACGCCAGAAGCGGCCATGGTGGCATTTCTCCAGAGCTTGACCCTCGACCCTTTCTCTACCTCTGCCAAGAAGTGTTTGGCCAAGGTAATGTATATTATTATATTATGACTGTATAGAGATTGAAGTGCGCCCTCAATCTTACCTGAGCCTGATGCAACCTTCTTATTTGCATATTTACTGTCAAAACTTACGAGTTTGTGTGCACAACTTTTGTGCCGCGGGCTTTTCCTTTTTTAGCTTTACTTTTTAAAACATGTATGTACACATACTGCCTTCGTGTGCATGCACAAATACATGTAAGCCCAATTTTCTTAGTATACAGTGATATGAAGTTGCAGTTCCTGGCATGCAATTTTTTTTGCTGATCAGCCGATTTCCTCATTTTTGGTTTTTTAGCTTTGCATGCCTGACAGATAAACCTGTTGAATTCTACGCAGATCTTCACCCTTACGTAGTTCGGTACGGAATATTTTTAATGCAGCTTGTCAATTTTGAAAGGGGCACTTAAGTTGGGGCGTTTGCATTTTGTTAGTAAGAGGGAATGGCTAAATTTTGTGGAAAAATTACAGCCCAATAATGTTGAATCCACACTTAAAGAAACATTACAGAGTTGGTTTTTGCTAACAAAACAGTTAAGCACTTTATATAATCCACCATATACATAAAGTGACAAACCTGTAGAAGTTTGAGATCGATCGGCCATCTGGGTCACGAGAAAATAGTGAAAAACCGATTACACATTTGCATGTGTTATACAATGCATGAATAAAATGCTCATGAGCGATAAACTCCAATCGGAAATTAGTTTTATTTATTTCTCATCAAATATGGCATTTCAGACAGAAATATTTCGAGGGATGTTTTCTACTATCATCATCATTAGACCGTGTAAGTTTTATGTAAATCTGTGATCTTACTGTAATGTTCCTTTAAATGAAGTTGAAAGTCAAAAAAAAAAGTAAATTAAACCAGTTTTTGTTTTCTGTTCTTCCAAAGGTCCTTCACAGCTTCTTGGCACCTGTACAACCGGAATCAATCAAATGTTTAGAACTGCAACGTAATTTTGCCCGTCAGCTACGGTCTGGTGCTCCTGTTACCCTAGGGCTGGCCTCCATTAGCATTTCCAATTTGGCTGATGAAGTCGCTCTTGGATTCGAAGCAATCAATCGTCTCTTAGTTGAAGAGAAAGAGGTACGAAATTAGGTTTTTGTCATGGTTAACTGTTCACCCCTTTTGTGAAATGGGACAGTCGCATTCAAGTTTACCCAGGGGAAAGTCTATTCCTTATTGAGTGTTTTTACCATGGAAACACTAGGAGTATGGGGTAATTTATGTTGTGAAACTTGCTTAAAGCGAAAGATCTTAATGTTTAAAGGTTAAACCCTAATACTTTAACTGAAGTTTTAAGGTTTACTCAGCCTATTAAATTGTTTTAAGAAACTCACAAAGCATGTCAATATCACTGAAGATCTTAAATCTGTTATCAAGAAATATATTCAGGAACATCTTTTAACATGTTGTAAGATCTTCTTTATTCCTGATGTTAATCCTCCTCTGTGTCGATTCCACAAAATTCCACCAAACTGCCGACCCCTTTTATCCGACCAACAATTGCATGCTTTCCACAAGCACTGTATACTCGGTACTTTCCCGAGTGCTGTGAAAAAAATCCACAGGCAAATCACTCAGGTGGGATTCGAACCCACAACCTTTGCATTGCTAGACACACATCGGTGTAATGGTAAATCAAATTAGATTCTTTATCTCTGATGCAAAATTAACATCTATTAAGACACATGTTCTTCAAAATTCCACAACGGGACATCTTTGTAGAATCCTGTGGAATAATTTTTTTTTTTTAACAAAGTGAACTGATTGTGGAAGGATTTTGATATTGATTGAACAGGAAACAGACAATTCTGGATCTGAGGATGGTAAGACAAAAGAGGTGTGCGGCGTTGAAGCTGTTGAGACGCCCCCTGGAGAGAACCCATCGCTACCCAACAATGAGAAGACCCAAGACAAGTGCCTCAAAACCACCCCAAGCCCGCCCCCATCTGAAGACCCGGCCAGTCCAGGAACCCCACCCCCTGCAACTTTAGAGCCCTCCGAGGCAGCGCAAGGCAAGAAGGAATTGTCAACATCTGAGCTGTTGGTGATGAGGAAGCGCAAGAGATGTCGGTCTGTGAGCGACTCCCTGATGAGTCCGACGAGGAATGTGGAATTCAAGTTTGCTCGTGAGTTAATTAAAGTATAAAATGTTGACAAAATATGAAATTAAAGTTCTTTATAAAAAAGAAATATGGCTTGCTGAGGGCAGTGGTTTATACATAATGTATTTGGTCCGGTTGGCATATTGGTATCTTTCCTAGCCTTCAACCTCTAGGACCCCAGTTCGAATCCCTTCAGGGGGCACTATGTGGATTGGGTTTTCAGTCCCTACCTGACTGCTTGGATTTTCCCATGGAATAATTCTCTGGGGTTTTCCTCCCACATCTAAAACTGAAACTTAGTTTGCTTTTCTAAGAATCCTTGGCTTCACAACCAGAATTAATAAACCAAAAAAAGAAACACGATAACAAATATTGATGTTACAAAATTAAAATAAAGGTTTACAGAAATGATCAAAAAATGATCAATAGGCTGTGCAGATCTCTAGCATGTTACAACATTTGGGAGAATTTTTGGATCTCATGTGCTTTGCCTCAACAAGTGATGGACTCAAAATCATGCTCTTTAACTTTGCCATCTGAGTGACACTTACACAGTCTTTCAGTGATTTTGATCTTGGCACTCTTTGATTACACATCAATATAGTTTTGGATGTGCTTTTTTAAATTTTAATTTCACTTCAGTCTTGATCTTACCGAAAATTTGACACATAGCAAACATAAGTTTAGGGGTTAAAGGTCAAGTTTACTGATCATAATTCTTGCATAATTTACTGAAACATATTGCTTGGGTTCTTTTGTTGCAGGTGTAGACTTGGTCAAGAAAATCAGGAGAGTTCCCGAGGAGAAAATTGACAAGGAAGATTACGAGTGCAGTCTGTGCTTCAGGTGAGAAGATAATGATTCTAATGATACTGGACAACAACAAAAGAAGAAGAAAAATAGATAATAATCATTATTGAAAATTAATTGCTGGAATTTGTAGGATAACATATTTCTAAAGTTTAAAAAGCACAATGAAAGAATAGTTTCTGGATCAAAATTAGAATCAACAATTTGAGGTGTCTCACTAATTAGGCCATTTGTGAGGTTCTGATTTTGAATAATGTCAGGCACAATGACTTGATTGGTCACAAGTGAATACTCAAATTGGATTGGGTGTTTGGGTTGGGGAAGTGTTATCTTTCCTCGCCTTCCACCTCTGGGACCCTGGTTCAAATCACGCCGGGGGTCACTACGTGGATTGGGTTTTCAGTCCCTACCTGACTGCGTGGGTTTTCTCCGAACTCAATCTCTGGGGTTTTCCTCCCACATCTAAAACTGAAACTTCCTTCCTTGTCTTCTCTCCTTTGAGTTCTTGGCTAGTACAGTGATTAAGTTTGCTTTTCTAAGAGTCCTTGGCTTCACAAACCAGAAGAAATGAAATTAAATGATTCCTCAGACTTAAGAAAGTATTGCTGTGTCACACGGTTCAGGGCAAGCTTTTGTATAGCAACCTCCCAGATGGGCGAATCCTAGTACCAATGTGGCTTTCACATTTATTCATAATTGGGTATGTGTGTTCGTCGTCTCTTATGTAACTACGCAAAAGCTTGCCCGGAACCATGTGACACAGCAACTGTCTGTAGTCTCAGGATTTCAGCAATCACTTGTGACAAGCAAGTTATTGTACCATCTACATTTAACTTGCAAATGGCTTAAACTGGCAATTTTACAAAGTCACTCAATGCCCTTCCTTGAGTTTCTTCTTACCGCAAATCTTTTGTCAATTTCATAGAGACTTACCACATGGATGTGGAGCAAGTCACTTTGTTGCTTGGTTTTTAATAGCTCAACACAAGCGAAAGTTTTGAGCCTGATCTTAATTAGTGCTGTTTTATTTTTTCAGATTATTTCTTGAGCCTCTTACCACGCCATGTGGGCACACGTTCTGCAAACTCTGCCTGAATCGATCCTTGGACTACAGCAAAGCCTGCCCCCTCTGCAAAGACTGCTTATCTGATGTAAGTTTCAACGAATCAAAACATTTGGAAAACAAGTTTAACCACTTCACGTCAGTATTTAAAAAAAAATTCTGGGCCCACCCAAGTTTTCCTCGTTGCGACAATGTAACCCTGACTTGACAAAGGAAAGACAACAAAGGTCCTCATAATTAGTTCTGGGATTTTAGGTTGTCGTGTGAGAAAATTGAGTCCATCCTTGAATGCCACATTTGTACAACAATAGGACAAAGGTCAGGAATTGGGAAAGGGATTTTTCAAGGCATCTTTTCCAGAAACTGTTGTCGCTCTTTTTATGGGTGAAACGAAATTGTGCAGATTGTATTCCAAAAAAGCTGCAATACACTATTAATAACCAATCTGAGATAAAACGTTAATATCTGAAGTTTTTGTTTCCTTTGTATTACAGTATCTGGCTACACGCAAAAACACAGTGAATGAGCTGACACTGCACCTCCTACAGGAATACCTGGGGGAGGACTACCAACAACGAGAACAGCAGCACAAACAAGAAATGGAAGCCATGGCAAAGTAAGAGTTTTAAAAAAGAAAACTTTGAATCCTTAATTACTTTTTCTTTGACCTGAAAATAGAGTAACTTAATTTCCAATGACTGAAACAAATTTTGTTTGACTAACTGAAAAGGGGCAAAAAATAGTGAATGGCTTGACGTTTTGACCCTAGCAGACTCTTTCTGAAAGGCTTTTCTCATTTAGCCTTTGAGAAAGACTCTGCTAGGATCAAAACGTGAGGCCATTAACTATTTGTTTGCAATTATACCGTAGGACATTTTGGTCGGTAAGGAGTTTGCAACAGCTAATTCTATTTCCTCACTGAAAAGTTGTAATATTCATAAGTACTATGGGAAATGTGTGGCGTGTCGCTGCCGAGCGGTTAAGAGCACTGAACTTAAGTTCTGGTATTTCTGATCAGCTGAGTGTGGGTTCGAGTCCCGGTCTTGACACTTGTGTCCTTGAGCAAGATACTTTACCATAATTGCTTTGTCCTTTGGATGGGATATTAAGCCGTAGGTCCCGTGTACTAGGATTGGTGGTGCACGTAAAAGAACCCAGAAAACTTATCGAGGAAGAGTAGGGGTTACCCCGGTGTTTCTGGTTCACATAGCAAGCACCCTTGTTTACAGGTTTCCTCAGGCTTGCGAGCTACAGTGATTAAGTTCACTTATGAGGCATCCTTGGTTTCATTACCAGAAATATATAATAATACTAAAAAAATAATACTCACCTAACTCATTAAGGTTAATTTTTGAATAAATGTTGACTGTAGGGTTTTTAAGTTCTGTAAATAAATCAGAAAATTAAAACGAAAACCCTGATTTTTTTCCCTTGCAGGTTTGTGAACGACCAAAGCCAGTGCGAAGTCCCAATCTTTGTCTGCACGTTGGCCTTCCCAACAATCCCCTGTCCTCTTCACATCTTTGAACCTCGTTACCGCCTCATGGTACGACAGACAATGGACTCCGGGGCTCGTCAGTTCGGCATGTGTCTGCCTAATCCAAACAATCCAGAAGGGTAAAAGATGGACTATTTTGTTATCTGTTACAACTTCTATGTCTTGGGCCCAATTTCATTAGAGCTGTTTAAGCAGAAAATATTGCTTAACAATTTGCTACTAAGCAAAAATAGACAGGATACCAGACACAGATTGTACATGTGACATGGTATTTTGGCTGGTAACCTTACTATGGTAAGCATAATTTTGTTTTCTTCGTAGAGCTGCTTAAGCAAAAAAATTACTTAGCACAACACATTTTTGCTTACTGGAAAAATTTATTAGCCAAAATACCATGTTATATGCATAGTTTGTGACTGGTTCCCTGCTAATTTTTACTAAGCAGAAATTTGTTATGCAATATTTTCTGCTTAAAGCAGCTCTATGAAATTGGGCCCTCTGATCATTCAATATCATCCGTATTGTTTTGAATAATGGATACACTAAGCCAGCCTGTAATATGGTATCATGAGGTGAATACAATCTGTACAATAGTCAATTTTGTTGGATAGTTAAGTCCCAATAACAGAATGAATAGAGAACAAGAAAAAATGTTCAGTTTTACATGTGGGAGGGAAAAAACCCAATAGACTGTAAGTCCTGCGCGCATTCGAACATTACATGTAGGACCCGTTAAAATGCGCGAGCTTGTTTCCTTCATGTTTGAAAGCAATGTACAGGGGACCGAAGTAGTCCCAAAAATGTTAAAATACGCGCAAGACTTGCACGGTTTATTGGGGAAAACCCACGTAATCAGGTAGGGACTGAAAACCCAATCCACATGTAAGGCTCCGGTCTGAGGTGGGATTCGAACAGGGGTCTGCAGAGGTGAAAGGCAGGGCAAGAAACCACTGAGCCAACCTGATCCCCCAGGTTTGATCCCCCAGGTTTGCATATAACTTACCGGAAGATATTATGGAAAGTGAGAGGGGTACCGAGTACGAAGCGACCTTAACTTATATTACATTTTTGTACATTTTCTTTTTGATTAGTCATGAAGATATGGGCTGTATGCTGGAGATCCAACAAGTTCAGCATCTTCCAGATGGACGCTCCGTCATCAAGACCATCGGTGGTCGTCGATTTAAAGTTTTGTCGACGGGAATGAGGGACGGTTATAACACTGCCCTCGTGGAGTTCATTAAAGACGTTGAAGTAACTGGTGAGTTGTTATTTCTGCTCAGTTTGTAAATCTTTTACATTTTTGTCCCACAATGTTGTTGTTGTTTTTTTCCTGCAAGATTGAGAAACCATTGTGTATAAGGTGCTAGGGCAATCATCACAGAAATAAATTGTTAATGTAACACTTTCATTCTAAATTCCCCAGTTCTCAAAAGTCGGAACCGTTTTGCTGGACCGTTCCGTTGGACTGCCGGAACATTTCATTGGAACGGTTCAAAATAATTCGTTTTTCACTTGTGTGGGATTGCTCCCGTACTTCGGCACAATGATGCGGTCTAATGGATTGCCAGCTAGGGCCCACGGTAACGTTCATTTGCCTCTAGAACGTGCCGGACTTTTAAGATGCTTTTAAATGATCTTTTCAATCTGCTGAAAAGATTTTCTCCGATTGTTGTCATTTGTGATTTTTAAAAGTTTTGAAGTAAAATGTTTAAAAATAGAGAAAAAGATTGTTATATATAATTATTGTATCCATTTGTTTCCAAAATTACAACTTGCTGGTGACGTTTCATTGTTTGACTTGATAAAAACCTTCGTTGGCATAATTTTAATTTTTGTGCCTAAAATTGTCTGTTGAACTTTGTTTGCATTATAACAGTATTTGTTTGTTTTTGTTATGATTTGTTTTCCTCCATATTTCATATGAATTGTTGCAGTATCATTTTCATACAAATGTTTTTTGTTTGTTTCAGCTACCATTCATAAGTTTTATGTATAGTCAAAGTCGGTGTCATAATTTAAGAATTATTATCAGCTATCCGTAATTTTAACTGTCTTAGTCAAAACCACACTTTTTCCTGGTTATGAGTGTATTTATGTCATCTTAGATAAGTGATTAGGTTTGCTTTTTGGCAATCCCTAGGCTGAATTTTGTTTTTTTATATTTCCACATATTCTTTTGTTTTCAGAATTTGTCTGATTGTTTTTCTAAGTCCTCTTTAATGTAATCTTATGTTTTTGAATTATATTAGTGAATTAGATCGCTTTCAGGCAATTTTTAGGCTTCTTTTTTGTATTGATATTACCATATATTCTGACAGATATTTTAAGTCTTCTTTATGTAATCTTGTGTTTTTTAAACCTGAATGAATGAGCGAATAAATAAATAAATAAATCAATCAATCAATCAATTGATCAATCAGTCAATCAATCAATCTTGTTTCAGGTGATGAAGTTGCCATAGTAACAGCCCTTGAATCAGAAGTCTACCAGCAAGCCCAGAGGTGGTTCACATCCCTACCAATCTTCCATCAGACTCGTATTATGGCCCATTTTGGTCCCACCCCAACCAGAGAGGACGAACCACTGGTAAGATGTTAATAATTGACTAGGTTCATAGGTTATGTGCAAAATCAGTTTCTTATTGGAACAAGTTTTGGTTTCTGATAATGTTGCAAATGGACCCCCTTGCATTGGCCGCCATTGCTGAGGTCAAACAATGGAAATGTACATTGTGTTACCGCAAACCTTACTAGATTGTGTTTCCACCATGCAAAGTTTCGAATCCTACTCATGTACATGGTGTTACCGCAAACCTTACTAGATTGTTTCTCCACCATGCAAAGTTTAAAAGCCTTCTTATGTACACCGCAAGCCTTACTAGATTATGTTTCCACCATGCAAAGTTTCAAATCCTACACATGTACATGGTGTTTACCGCAAACCTAACTAGATTGTTTCTCCACCACGCCAAGTTTAAAATCCTACTCATGTACATGGTGTTTACCGCAAACCTAACTAGATTGTTTCTCCACCATGCCAAGTTTCAAATCCTACTCATGTACATGGTGTTTACCGCAAACCTAACTAGATTGTTTCTCCACCATGCCAAGTTTCAAATCCTACTCATGTACATGGTGTTTACCGCAAACCTTACTAAAATGTATTTCCACCTTGCGAAGTTTCAAATCCTACACACAGTGAGTTCAAGATTCTATTTTTCAATGACCAAAGACGCTTATTGGTGCTACTGCAAACCACTGTTTAGTGCCATGATTTCTGGTAAAATAATATAGTATAGAGCTCAAGATAAACTAGGAGGTATTGCCATGGTGTTAACGATAACTTTTTTATCTTTTGCTAACAGGCTTGTCCTCAAGGGCCGTCGTGGACGTGGTGGCTACTAGCAATCCTCCCTCTCAATAAACGTATACAGACAGGAATCATGTCCATGCGAAGCCTGAAGGATCGCTTAAACGCCCTGCAGAGGTGCCTCGTCCGCATAACCGACTACCAGTTTTGACTACAGTACCTTGTGAATACATCAAGTCCGTTGTTAGATGAAATAAGTACCTTATCTCTTGACAGCAATTAATGAACATGATTTCTTTTGACGATGATCGCCACATTTTCTAGAGTCTGCAAAAGACGCCTTTTTACATGCCGTATGTTGTGGGCTATCATTACATAAAAGGGAACAACGCCGCCCTCATTTTTTGTCAGTGTACCCCACAAGGAATACTCAAGAAAGAGGGACAACAGCACAATATTGCTGGTACTCCGTGAAATTAGGTCGAGTTAAAATCAGCTGTGGCCATTTCAGGATGAGCGTAAGAAATTGACTGAGCTTTACACCAAAGATGAGCTGCCAAAAAAAGCAAAGAAAGAATTAAAAGAAACAAGCAACGTTTTCACAGAAGCAGTGAATACAACACTACGGAAAGGGTTGACTGATGCATTAAAAGGAAAACAAAAAAAGTCTTGAGGAAGAATCTTGTCAGATTTTGCTGTAAAAAAAATTTAATCTGTATAAACAATCAAACAATGTACAATAAGTTAGTGTCTTTCTTTATACTCATATTACAAGTGTTACGTTATGGGAAACATGGCAAAAATATATATATCAAATTAAAGAGAATTATGTGCTCTTTCCATGTTCCCAAGTTTGTTGGGGGTATATTTATTTTGAAAGGAAGTAAATAAACATGAGTGTTATCTGTAAAGCCGGAAATCCATGTGTCCCTCATGCGTAATGCGCAATCCTTTCAAATAAAAAATAGATTGCGAGCAATGCATATAATTTTTCACAGATAACATAGTACACAATAAGGATACGTGGAATTATGTGCGCTGCTTGGCGTGTGTTTTTATATTGATGCATTTAAGTATTCAGCAAATTGCATGACGGACACACGGACTTCTGGCCTAAAGCAGTGATAAGTGCCACAGGGGCTCAGGCAGTAACAGTGGTTTGTGCTGTGACCGGTTAGGTCAATAGGGGTCAACACTTGGTTAGGAAGGTTCCATTGGTAACAAAAAACAAGTTTCGTTTCAGCGTGTTTAGACAACTGTTTCCTGCAGCAGTTGGAGCTGCCTTTTTATATTCTTCAATTTAAAGCTTACCTCCCCTTCATGCATTGGGTAGCAATATAATTTGATTTCTCAGAGTGTATGTCAGTACGTATTTATTATCGGACCTCCAATCTGGTGAGCTATATAGTGGGGCAGATAGGGGAAATATTTGGAGGGAATTGTGCCTTTGATGTTATTGCCAGCATGGAATTTGGCAAACAATCAGAGTATGTCATGAGAAAGATATTTGACTGAAGGTCCATCACAGATTTGATTTTTAAAAAAAAATCTAAGTAGAATAACAATCAATTTTTTTTCTTCAAAGTTTTTAAAATGGCCACCGTTGCTTGTTATACTACCTAGATTTTGTTCAAAGGAAAAAAAACCTGTGATAGCCTTAACGGCAAATATCAAAGTCATGGCATACTCTGACTGTGTTCCAGAATCCATGCTTGTATCATCAATTGCACCATCCCATCAACTACCTGCCGTACTCGGATATCATTTGTACATATCTTAATTATTTTTACTTGATTCCAAATTGTTTTATTTTAGATAATTGTATTTGTTTACAATGGTGTGTATTTTTCATAATTTTTTTAATTGATCAAACAGGAGGCCCAATATAAAACCAAAAACAGATCTTAACAGACTGTCTGACCATTCAATATCATCCACTGTGGTTTTGAATGATAGCTAAACTATGCCAGCCTGCAATATGATATTATGTGTTGAATGCATCTACACATTACACAGTCAACCCTCGTACTGTCTGACCATTCAATATCAACCACTGTGGTTTTGAATGATAGCTAAACTATGCCAGCCTGCAATGTGATATCATGTGTTGAATGCATCTACACATTACACAGTCAACCCTCGTACTGTCTGACCATTCAATATCAACCACTGTGGTTTTGAATGATAGCTAAACTATGCCAGCCTGCAGTATGATATCATGTGTTGAATGCATCTACACATTACACAGTCAACCCTCGCACTGTCTGACCATTCAATATCATCCACTGTGGTTTTGAATGATAGCTAAACTATGTCAGCCTGTAATATGATATCATGTGGTGATTGTATCAACACAATACACAGTAGTTCTATGCACAGTTGTGCCACCATACACAACCCGTGCAGTTAAATGGTTTCAAATGGTTGATCAACTTGCTGGAAAACGTAGGAACATTTTGTACAGTGCATCCTGGCAAAATCACACACAAAAATAGCACAATTCTCATGAAAAAACAAATATTATATATAAATGTGATTTTTTCACAATTTAAAAAAAAGATATCGCAAAGTAAGACTAAGATAATGAATCCTCCGCAAAAAATAAAATGATCCTAAAACGCCATTATTTTTATGGAAAAGGGGTAGAAAAGGAAAGGTTAATTTTGTTGGATCTGCGCAAGAATTACAAAGCTAATACACATAAGCAAAACTGTGAATAGAAAGTGGATTGCTTTGTTTCACAGCATGGTGATTGTAAACTCTTCCACAAATAAACCTTCCTTGCACTGTGGTGTGAAGGGAGCCATTTTTTCTTCGACCAACAACTGCACCTCGGAGTTCTCATCCCAGTCATTGCATATTTAAACTGAACACTGATTCATGTCTTAAACCGTCAACCATTTTTGTGTTTGAAATGAAAAATACCAAAAAAAAAGTGGTGGAAGGAATTCCCAGGTATTTAAAATATTGTTTTTACCTCAACATGTTTTTTTCAACTTTCAGATTTTGTACATCTTTTAAAAAAAACACGGTATTATATAATTTGTTTGAGTAATTATTTCCTAAGAACTCCTATCAAATAATTTTGTAAATGTGACTTAAACAAGTCATAGTCATTTGGAAATAGCTTACTAAAAGAAATATTTCTTCAGTACATTTTTATGTTTAAAAGTCAAATGTGCTTATGAATGAGTTAAGTTATGGCTGGTAGACCTTATGGTTACCAGCCAAATGTGTTCATGATTGAGTTCAACTATGGCTGGTAGCTTGTATAGTTACCAGCCAAATGTGCATATGAATGAGTTAACTTATGGCGGGTAGACTTAATGGTTACCAGCCAAATGTGCATATGAATGAGTTAACTTATGGCGGTTAGACTTTATGGTTACCAGCCAAATGTGCATATGAATGAGTTAACTTATGGCGGTTAGACTTTATGGTTACCAGCCAAATGTGCATATGAATGAGTTAACTTATGGCGGTTAGACTTCATGGTTACCAGCCAACTGTGCATATGGATGAGTTCAACTATGGCTGGTAGACCGTAAAATCCCAGCTAAGTATGTTGATCCATTGTTGAGTGAATAATGCGCTGCAACATGTGATTCATATTTGCAATTGAATGATACATGAAGTTCTGGCCCTTCAGTTCAATGATCAATCAAAACCTCAACTTATGCATAAAAAAACCTGACATACTTCAAAACATGCAACAAGTATTAATGGCCCACATGTTTCGACTTCAGCAGTCTTTCTCAAGGGCTTTAAATGTATATGAATGAGTTAACTTATGGTGGGTAGACTTCATGTAAATGTAAATCACATTTACAGAAATGAAAAACAAGCCTTTGCTAATTCGATTGCTATCGGTACATTTTGTGTGTGGCAACGATCTTCCCTACAACATCTGATCTTCTACCTGAGCTGCCACATTCAAGAAATTGCTCAAAACTGAACTCATTCTAACTCATGTTCCATCTTCACAGCACCTCGATCTGGCCCCTAGGATTTGTGCGCTATATAAGAACCTATTATTATTATTAATGATGGCACATGTAGGAGACGCATGTGTTGTACTCCAAGTGGGCGATCTGAAGCTATCAGTTTGACCTTTATAACACTATATCTTCAGGAAGACAAATATTGTGAAACCGAATCTTTGGAGTGTTTATTGCCCACTGATAATCACTACGTGTGTATTGGTTGTTACATCATGTTGATGTGTACATCGTTACCTAACCCACCATTTTTTTAAATAAGGAGAATTTTCTTTTGCAACCAGAATGTTTGTTTTTTGTACTAGAGGATACTAAACTTGTAAAATTAGAGGAATTAAAGTTTTGTTTCTGTACTCCGGAACTTGGTGCTTTGTTCAGAATGAAGCTGTTAATGGGACAGGGAAAACAATCCGACAGCATTTACATTGTAGAATGACACTTCCTTGGCATCATTGAAGATTTTTGAGACACCTTTGTGGAAATTCACTAAACCGTTATTGTTCCATGCATACGATGACACCATTACTAGTTTATTGGCTATTACAAACATGAATAATTTAATCATTTAGTTGGATCACAAAGCCTCATGGTAACGTCTAAGATCTCAGAGGTGAATGTAAGATTCTTGAAACCTGTTCTTGTTTTGCCAAGAAACCTACGTGTTACTTAAAGAATTATTTGCAAGGTGCTATAGACAATGTAACCTTAGGCATCACATGTTTACAAAAGAGCCACAGAGCCTGGACTTCCTGCAGGCACGATTTGTATACACGCCAATGGAGGAAAACATAAAATCTTACTCTATTTAAAGATTGCACTGTCTGGTTTTTATTAACTTTTGATATAAAGAAAAGGGGCACATCTCAAAACTTGTGTAACTCTTGTAGAACTCTTGTATAACTCTTAAATTTATGAGGATATTATGACACCAAATGTCAAATTTCCCACATGACCAGGGCCCAATTTCATAGAGCTGCTTAAGCAGAAAATATTGCTTAACAGTTGTCTGCTAAGCAGAAATGAGCAGGATACCAGTCACAAATTGTCCATGTGACATGGGAGTTTGGCTGGTAACCTTATTCTGGTAAGCATATTTTTGTTGTGCCTTGCTACTTTTTGTGCTTAAGCAACCCTATGAAATTGGGCCCATTGTAGTATCCTTCCCGCCAGAATGGCCCTGGAATGTGCAAGGTCATTCTTTTTGCAAACAAAGGTTACACAGTCTATATAAAACGGTTTCAACATTCTAAAACTCCGCAAAGCTGTCGGAGAAACATATTCAAAAGAGCTTTGAGACGCCCGTAAATGAACTGCTATAAGAATTGATCATTATTATTAGTTACTTGTGTAGTCGGGCATTTGAAAGCGTCTCTATTTCACTTTTGCTGGATCGATTTTCCCGATCTTCACACATCTATGTAAAAAACCTTCCATTGATTTCTTTAAAACTCACTCTCTCATACCCACCTTAAAAAAATAAAAATAATGTAAAGCATTTATAATATCTGATTTAAGTGCTCTGTATGTGTGACTATTATTTTATAATTATTATAACTCATTTGGAAATTTATCATCTGGTGTTTGTTTGAAGAAAATAAAAATGCTTGTTTTATAGAAACAGTGGAAATAGATAGTAGATTGTATTAATGATATCTCTAATAATTTATATCAGTGACATACAAAACCAGCCCGTGCAAGAAACCTGTAAGATTCTATTTTCGTCTCATTCGGAAAGTCCATTTTGTAACGAGGGGTATATTTTGGCATCCATTAAAAATAAATGGAGGGGGGAAAAAAAGAAGAAGGATCTGTTTCAATTGTGGCTAAATGATAAGTGTTTAGGGTCGACGACCTAGAAACGTTATGAACACCAAACACCCTCGTTGTTCCCGGCATAGTACGGTAGCAAATATCCAAACGGCTTCTTGTAAGCATAGAAAATGAATTTTGAAGATGGATTGGTTTTTCCGCATTTGAAGAATGTCTCATTTAAAAGCGGAAAAACAAATCTTCATATGTGTTTTATCAGTGGTGCCTGAAGAAGGGCGGATACCAGCGCAATAATTACAAAGTTACATTGTTCTCCCTAAAATTCCTAACATGTCCCTATAGTCCAAGCAAAATTTACAATGACCTTAATAGCTGGATTGCACATGTCGTAATCGACCGCCATCTTTGATGACAAACAATGGAAAAGTGCATGCGTGTACGCACTGCGCAAGACTCTCAGCCATTGATAGCCTTTCACGCGTGCACGTTTCATCAATGATGGCAGCCAATGCAAGGGGTATATTGGGGGTATTGTAATGGAACTCTCTTGTGGGGCAAGTAGTTTGCTTGTTTCCCATTCAAAAGGAGGTATCCATCACAGAAGGGTCAACTGTTCACATATGATGTCGCACACAGAAAAGTGTGGTGGCAGAATTGCAAATTACCAATGATGTACACGCACTTTTAGAGTGTACAGGTTTTAGTTTTAGTTTTTTTCTGTGAAGTGAAATGAATTGGATATGACGTGATTTACAAAACTGCCTTCTTTATCTGGGATCTTCCTTACTATTATTATATAATTTATGACTTCATTGCAACTGAACTGAGTTTCAACTAACTTAAATGTACATTATAGATCACCAAAACCTCCAAATGTATACAGACATGCTGAGCTAAATTTCAGCATCATAAATTTTGGAGGTAAACCAAAAATTTGAAGAGCATCAAAATTACAAATGAGTTGAATCCCTGCTGTTTGCATACACACATGAATGCCATACAAAAAGTGCTTTTATTGTTGACAAGTTAAAGCTTCAGAAATGAGGATTTAAAGTGCTGCATTTGAGAAATACATTTGGTAGATTTTTGTTTAAACCAAGTGAAGAGTTGAGAATGTGGACTGTGACCATAAAGCGATCCAGCTAAATCTAGATTTGTCTTGACTTGGCTTGCTGGAGCTCTCTCTATTGTTGGAACGTGAGTACGCATCGGTGCCATTTGAGTAAGCAAATGTGTTATAGCAATGGTCATCGTCTGCACTGATCTATTGTTGCATCAAAAGAGTTGCTTGCTGAAATGGCGTCCAGTGTGCACATCAGCCTCATTTCAGCCCGAGTTCCCTATCTTTCTACTATCTTAGAGTAGAGAGGGTTTCACTAACAGTTCTTTGACATGAAACTGACTCTTACATAGTACTTTACTTCCAAGTACAATCCCAGCTTAGTAGAGAATTTTTTTTAATTTTTACATGAAGAATGTTGTACATTTGTTATTAGTGACAGAATGATATTTAATACATATCAAAGGATTGCACACAGAAAGATTCTTTGTGTGTTCTTTGGTTTCTAACATGTTTTTAAAATTTAAATGTAGACAGTATTTAGTGTTATTGTTCACTTTACAAAACAAATATCAATCAACTGGTGGTAATTGAAGTGTCTTTGTGAATTTGTATTCTGAATAAAACAATGGCTTCCACGATAAAGAATAATTTTTTAGTCTGTCTATTATGTTGTGTTGATCATGTAAGCCTTAATAATAATAATAACTAGTTCTTATATAGCGTGTTTTACAATAACTTATCAATGCGCTTCACATTAGTGCCCTGATCATTGGGCCAATAACATTCCTTTAATCTTTCTCAGCTCCCTGGGAGTATACAGCCGTGACGCTTTGAAGGCTTTAAACACAATATCAACCACTACCCTCACAGGTACCCATTTATACCCCTGGGTGAAGAGAATGCAATTGTATTAAAGTATCTTGCTCAAGCATACAAGTGTCATTACCGGGAGTCGAACCCACACCCATATGAATTAACCACCAGAACTTGAATTCAAGGCTCTAAACCGCTCAGCCACATGACACCCCAATTGTTTGGTTGGCGGTCGGATTGGCATAGTCGTATCTTTCCTCGCCTTCCACCTCAAGGACCCCGGTTCAAATCTCACCAGGGGGCACTATGTGGATTTGGTTTTACCTGATTGCGTGGGTTTTCCCTGGAATAATTCTCTGGTGCTTTCCTCCCACCTATAAAACTGAGACTTCCTTCCTTGTCGTTCGCTTCAGTTCGCTTTGTCTGAGAACAGTTGGCTTCATAAACAGAATTATTAAATCAAAAAAATTAAATAAAAACTTAAAACACTTTACAAATCTGAATGATGGAATGATGGATACACATTTCTCCTTTTCAACAAGCTTCCCATAATGGCATCTTCATTTTAATATGCACCCTTTCAAGCACCAATTATTTTAGTGATAAATTGATCATATGGACACATTAATTGTTTACCCCCCCCCCAAACAAACAAACAAACCAGGTCACAATAGCACCCTCTTAAGAGTCATCTTTCCCATTCTGTAAACTGTGTAGCTGTGCGATATTTATTTTTCATTTTACAGCTACTTTTCTGAAGGGATTTAAACCGGTCGCTAGCAACCGGTCGGTGCGTGAAAGACTTAGAGATAGGATCATACTTTGTTAATGACCCCCCCAAAAAAATCCTGTCCTCCGTGAATGATTTGACAGAATATCTTCTCAAAGTTATATGACTTTAGAAAACATTAAAAAGCAGTTATAAGAAAACTGTAGAAAACCTAAATTACCACCCAGACACAAAAAAATGCTCCTTGTTTGGTTAAAAATAGCTCATAAATCAACAAAGTTCTTGTGTAACAAGACGTCATTGGTGGGGGGGACCCTCTGGTTATGCTACTGCCTTCCACCAGGTCATGAAGTGATCTTCTCCATCTGATTAATCTTTTTTTAAAACTTTGTACATGTAATTACAATCCTGGAGTTATTATGTTCAAAATCTGATCAATTAGCTAGTGGATTATCTTCTGCAATCTAGAGTTTGGTAAAATTTGCATTTTGCATCCTTATTTCGGGTCACTTTTTTTCCCCAGAAATTTTGATGAAGAAAACAAAAAAAGGCAAAAAACATGCAGGCTCAAAAAAGGAGGCGGGCGGGGATGCTAAACATGTACATATTTTCTGTATTTGGCCTAAAACAAAAATGCTGAATTATACAATTGCTTTTTGTATTGATTGAGTTTATTATCAATCTCTGTTTATGTACAAAAGATGTTAAGAAGAGTAACAAATTAAATTACAGGTAAACTTTATGTACTTGATATGAACAGCCAGCAGCATGTGGCAGCAACTTAGGGGTAATTGTAATACGTGAAAGTTTTGGACTAAAAAGTAACTAAAGCCGCAACCAAGTTAAGTGACTTCGACTGTGGCTATGGCCGTTGGCTATGGCTGTTGACTATGGCTATGGCTGTCGGCTACAACGACAACGTTGTAGAATATGACATTTTGGCATTCCAGCCATAGGCATTGCCAAGCCATTAACTCGGACACGGCCTAACACACCCCTTGCATACGACGCCATCGTTGAGGTCAAACAATGGAAGCGCCCCCCTCTCCCAACACGCCATGCACAACAATCAGTGAACGAGGGATCTTCTTTTGAATTTAATGAGGGCGCTGTTTAAGCTTGTGACGTCATATGCAAGGGGTCTATAAAATAAACATTAATTTAGATTATAAAGTAAGATGAGAATGGTTTGCCTTAGCCCAAACATCTGAAGTCAAATGTTGAGGCTCGTGAACAATGCCAGATACCGCCCTTTAGTACCCGGTGGTTTCCTGCCAGATGTACCTTTGACCTCGCATGTCATAACACATGTGTGTGTCACACACGCTGCCCTCCCTTGTGTTATATCACTTTTAGTCAGGTAGTTATGCCTCATTACCAATGCAACCATAGACCAGTGCCTGTCTGTTTCCTTGCAGATAAAGACAGGGGACCAGTCTAGGTTTTCCTATGAGAGACCGGCGGCCGATTTCACAAAGAGCTAAGGCAGTGTCCGAATTGGAAGCTGCAGCTATGGCTACGGCTAGATTTTCGCGTCATCATGCGTTGAAGAATAGGACGTCCTTAGCAACACCCTTAGCAACAGTCGTAGCCGTAGCTGTAGTTGCCAATTCGGATACCGCCTAAGATTGATCTCAAGTGTGAATCAATCTAAACTGCTAAGCAAAGTGTGATGTCACAATACAAGTCACTGATGGTGAATACTGACAACTCATCTTAAGATGAATCTTTAGTGCTTTGTGAAATCTAAACCAGGGTCTTTTTCCCAAACCTTGACTTAGACTTCTGGCTCCAGGCTCTGTTTGATGTTGGAAGCATCCTGCAAAATGTACACAGCTCCAAGATTGAGCCGGAGCCCAAGCCGAGGTTTGGAAAATGCCCCTTGTTCTGAAAACACTTGGTGGCAGTAGACATATTGAGTAAATATTGTTTGATTGATAATTCGCATGAACAGAACTACTGAATCGCATAATTTCATGACTAAACAATTGCAAATTAATCAGAATGTCCTTAGTCCCTAATTGATTTTAAGAATCTACAACGATTACACTCATATCTCTGGCTAGTTTGCTTTGCAATTTTTATCCGCTGAGCAGAGAGCCAGTCATAACCATTGGAGAAAGGAACACAAAAATTACATTGCATGGTATTTAGCATGTAACATAGTACCGCTCAGTGAGTTTTTCTTGTTGTATGAAATGGGATACAAGACGCCAGGAAACTGATTACCGCCTCATCATTTGTTAATTAATGTAAACATGATAAATCAATGACCATCCATGCCTAGAATATCAGAGAAGCCTCGTGAGGCTTTCCAACTCTTGTTACCCTTGGTTGCGCCTCCTCTCTGCTTCCCTTAAAAAACATTCATACTATTTGATTTAACCACTTCCAAGAATAATAATAATAATAATAATTTATAGTCTTATATATAACTTGTATCTACCAATAAGGAACTCAAGGTGCTTGAACAGACAGAAACATTCTAAAACAGGTTTTTGAAATTTTTGAAATTATGAGACCAAATTTTATGTAGCACCTTAGCAGCCTTGCTCTGATAATAGAAAAAATCCCAGTGTAAAAAAACAGTCTAATTATATTTTTCCCCCATCTTATTTTTTACTCAATTTTTAAGATGCTCCGCTTCTCTAAGTCTTCCATTTCTTTAAGGACATATGCCACGTTGTACCGCATCTCATGAAACTTGGAAACTGGAACCTGCAAGAAGAGCGGGAAAGAAAATGGGGAAAACAAAAGTCATATAAATTGTAATAATGCTTTCTAATTCGTTGGATACCCTTGACAATTAAAGGCATCGTACACGTTTAGTAATTGTCAAAGACCAGTGTTCTCATTTGGTGTATCCCAACATATGCACAAAATAACAAGCCTGTGAAAATTTGGGCTCAATTGGTCATCGAAGTTGCAAGAAAATGATGAAAGAAAAAACACCCTTGTTGTACAAATTTGTGTGCTTTCAGATAGGAATAAAAACTTCTTGCAAGAATGTTTTATTATTTTAGTGAGAAATTTCCTCTTTCTCAAAAACTACGTTACTTCAGAGGGAGTCGTTTCTCACAATGTTTTATACTATCAACAGCTCTCTGTTGCTCATTACCAAGTCAGTTTTTATGCTAATATATATTTTGAGTAATTACCAAACGTGTACGATGCCTTTAACGCAGTGCCCTTTATTAACTCTTTCAGAACCAAGATCGTACAAGTACGATCTAATTTATGTATTCCGAAAGCCCCATTTACGTACATGTACAATCTTTTTTATGTACTCAAAAAGTGTCATCAATCGTACATGTACGACGCATAATATACATTTTGTCACAAAAGGGCATTATCACTCATGAAATACCATTGACTTTGGCATGTCAAAGGCAACACAAATCAGCAAGATACATTTTGTTTGGTGGAGAAAGACTTTAAAAAAAAGAAGAAAAAAAAAAGACTTTCGAAAAAGTTAAAAAAGCTGGGCATTTTAGGTTCAGAACGCAAACAAAAAGTGGGCCTCTGAAAGAGTTAAATACCTGTAATGCCATGCATTTTTAGCTGTATTTTATTTTTGAAAACCGCGCTATACAAATTCTAGATACAATGACTGCAGTCGAGGCATACATACACAAGTTCAAATTTGACTTTCCAAACTTTATTTGGGTCACAACTTGACCTTTCACAAAGGTCAATTGAGAGGTCATTTGGTGTGCTATAACCAATACAAATGCAGTATATATAGGTCAGATTTAATCAGCTCTACCAGTACAAAATCTGAAAATTTGACCCCTGACACTGCCAGCAATAAGACACAAGCAACCACGTTCTTAAAGTCAACCTTCTAATTGCTATGATGCCCTGAACCGTTTGGTACAACAATGCCTTATTTTAAATTTTTAACACCATATTGTTCCATTCATTTACACAATTTTAGTGATTTTTTCAAGGGCATAACAATTGGAAATCAGACTTAAGCAAAAAGAATATCAGGTCTGTTAAATGTACGCATGTATTTAGTTGTATAATTTTGGTAGTGGACCCCAAGGAATTACAAAGAAAATGAAAAATTCTGACGAATTTGATACAAACCTCAAAATTGTGAATGCGACCATTGCTTAAAGTCATCTGCATTGATATGGTGGGTTCCAGCACTCTGTTCAATGAACTGCAAATTAACAAAACAAACATTTACGTCAGAAACAAACCGAAAAGTACTTACTTAATTATTTATTTCTGTTACACATCCAACAGCGCAAGCGCCAATAACAGGATGGTGAATAGGAAACAAGAAGAAATGTTCAGTTTTGGATGTGGGAGGAAAACCCCAAATGGGAGAAAACTCATGTAGGGTCTGATATTCAAATGCAAGGCTTCGGTCTGAGGTGGGATTCGAACTGGGGTCCACAGAGATGAAAGACAGGGAAAGAAATCACTCAGCCACCCTGATCCCCCACTAAAAATAAACACTGTTTAATGCAGTTGGAAATTTAAACAATTTTGGTTGCGGCATTTGCCCAAACAAGTAAAATGTATTAAACTTTGAAAAACTGTACAGTGCTTACACGGCTATGAAGCATCATGACAAAGAAGTCTAGTAAATCAAGCTTAAAAGCTCTCGACCCCAAAAAGTGAAGAAAAAACCCCAGTATGCAAGCACAAAACAATTGTGCTTTCTAGAATAAGGTTACAAGGCCAAACCTACCGTACCATCTGTGACTGGTTTCCTTATTTTTGCTTAGCAGAAAATTGTTAAGCACAATTTTCTGCTGAAGCAGCTCTATAGAGGTGGCCCCTAGTGTTTGATAGAGTGTTAGCCCGCGTCCCAGTCATGGCACTTGTGTACTTCAGCAAGACAGTATACCATAACTACTGGGCCCAATCTCATAAAGCTGTTAAGCCAAAATTAGCAGGGAACCAGCCACAAACAATATAAATTACATAGTATTTTGGCTGGTAACCTGTTTCTGCTAAGTAAGATTTTTCTTTGCTAAGCACAAATTTCTGCTTAACAGCTTTATGAAATTGGGCTCAAGCCGTGTTTTGAGTACAGCACGTTCAAGAACCCATAAGAAGTATCGTTAACACCTAAGGTTTTCCTCCGGGGTTTCTGGCGTGGTTGGCTGCAGATTGCGCTGTATCACCTTGTAAACCCTAACTTACAAGGTGCTTATATAAATAGGTCTCTGAATGAAAAATAGTTCTACGTTGTAAAATAAAAAAGCCCACTGAGAAACCCAGAAATAAAGCACTACATTAATGCTGTGTATTATTGATTAGGCATTAACAGTGTGAGGAGCCAGTCTTCACTGCGTGGTAATAACCGGGTTGGTGGCTGGCTGCTGTTATGGACTGAGCTAAAGGCGAAGTCCATTAACAAAGGCCAGCCAACAAACCAAGGTCATTACCGCGCTGTGAAGACCGGCTCCTCACACTGTTATTGCCATTAATAAGCACCTTTAGCAGAAAAAACAGTAACAAACATCAGAATTTGTGATTTTTCTTTCGTTGATATTTTTTTGAATATATTCTATTCTTGTTCAAGGACCAATCTTTAAGCTGTTCAATTTGTGCATGGGACCTAAACTCATACACATACTATTTATGCATATTTTCAAGAACCAGACTATGATTTTTAAAAATTAACAACAGCATAAATAGAAATATTTTGGTTGGTGTTCGGCTTTATGCTTTGCATTATGTTCCTTTCATGTGCTTACCAGCAACATTAAATTGATACATTGTCTGCACGTTCACGTTCACGCATACGCGTGCACCCGGCACAATCTCTCCTTGCCAAAAAAATTACAAAATCTATACGCACAAAGAAAACAGTTGATTTGATAGTTCCCGCGCACAACAAGCACAGTGCATACAAAACTGTCACACAACAATGTGCTTGTTCAGGGGCCATTTATTTGCTATTCACAGAGCCGGTCTTTATATCACACGTTAACGACCAATGAGAGTGCATAAACTCTCAAAGGTGTTTATCAATATGTAGTAATAAAAGCAAAAAAAGACCCGCAAAATTCTCAGACATTTTAAAACATCCTTTCCTTATTCATCGGTTAATTGATTTCTTAACCTTCAAAAGAAGACAATGATGAAGAGCTATTTTGAGCCAAGGAGAACACTTCGAGTCTTCTAGGAATCTCGATCACAAATAGAAAGCAAAATTTATTCTATACACGTCTCATGGATCTGAGCTAAAATCTCCTCAAATGGAAGAGCTAATATGACAGAACCTCCAAACTGTGGTCCGTAATTGGATGAGAAATCATTCCTTGTAGTGCCATGGTTGGTGGCTTCTCTGGGACATTATATATATTTCTGGTAATGAAACCAAGGATGCCTCATAAGTGAACTTAATCACTGTAGCTCGCAAGCCTGAGGAAACCTGTAAACAAGGGTGCTTGCTAATTGAACCAGAAACACCGGGGTTGACCCCTACTCTTCCACGGTAAGCGTCTGGGTTCTGTGTTCTTTTACGTGCACTACTTGTTCGTAAATTTATGCAATTTGAGCTGAAACAGAACCTAATTTGCATAGCATAATTTACCTAGTGGAGATGGCCACATCTAGCCGCCATCTAAATCTGTCTAGGGTTGGTAATCGACTTCGATTTCTCACTAGAGACGCTTCTAATGTCTGACGCCTGGAAAAAAATCATAAACAAATTATTCAAATTGATGATTAAGTTTTGAAGAAAAAACCCCAGTCATCTTAATTTCTTCAGAGGACACCTATAGTTCAGGTGACTAAGACATAAGGGTGTGGGTTCAAATTTAATGTTCGATGCTGGAGAGCGAGACACTTCACTATAATTGCTTCTCTTCACCCAGGGGTAAATGGGTACCTGTGAGGGCAGAGATGGTTCTTGTGATTGATTTAGCTTGGTGCGCTACATACTTGAAATACTTTAAATAAACCGCCCAGTGACCGGTAATAATATTCAGTTGACTAAGTAAGGTTAACTGTGTACTATGTATTCACCACATGATATCACATCAGCTTGGCATAGTGCATTTATCATTCATAACCACAGTGGATGACATTGATTGGTCAAACAGTAGGAGGTTTGACTGTGCACTGTGCAGATGCACTCACCACATGATATCTCAACACAGGTTGGCATTAGTCATAATCACAGTAGGTGACATTGAACGGTCTAAAAGTGGGAGGGTTAGAAGACTCTTAAAGATAAATGACAAAGTCTTGGACCTGAATGAGGTGTACTTACTTGGAACCGAAGGCTGCACTGCTAAAATCTGCTATGAATTCCTTTGGAACTCTGAAGAAAAACAAAAATAATAATAATTAAACACTCATTATTCGTATTTTGGGGAGTTTGGGATTTTTCCCCCACTATTTCTGCATTTGTTGTCAGATAACATAAGGAAAAGCTTAGTTACTATAAAACATACCGAGGTGAAAGTGAAAACCTTGGAATATTCTTTGTTTTGAACGAGGCAATAATTGTTTTAATAACATATGAGTTTGAGTTTTAATGCACTTTAGACAAATTTAAACATCCCCCTGACAATTCAACCCTAACCCCAAGTGTCTTTTGCCAGAGACCTTCCCATATCCTCCAAAAAACTCTATCACCCAAATGTTTGGACTTGGATAAGATTGATAACCCTATTCCAATGATAAGCAACTCTTATCCTACAAAATCAGACAATTTGAAGGATTTGAAACAGTTAACTTAGGGTTAACTTAACTGCACTTCCTTGGCAAGTTTCAGTAAGTGCAAAAAATAGTAAATGGCCTGACGTTTTGACCCTAGGGTCTTTCTCGAAGGCTAAATGACAACACAACACACATAAACAGGTATACAAGTGTAAATGAAGCAGTCAAGTGGAAATACATGAATAGAGAGAGAGAGGCAGAAAGCACACAGAAAAAGAAAGGGGTAAAAAGAAGGCTATTTGTGAAAACACAATGTCAGACAATGAACCTGTAGAGGGAGGAAGTTTCAGTAATGACAAAAAGGTCTGGAATGTGGATGACAATTAGGCAGTCAATATTATTTTCTCAGATGACCGAATATAAAATTTGACATTCTAACACTTACTTTAAATCCTTCAGGTCTTCTTTAAATATCTGAAACACCAAAGAAAAAAAAAGGTCATGAATAAATCATTAAGTATCTTTGAACTCAGTTTGTTAACGACAGAACTTTCCGTCAATGCATCATTATTTTTATGTCTCCATGTTACAAACTGTCATCTTAGTAGAGAATAATATTTCTCTTTTGGCCTCCATCTTTTATCATCAAGAAAATTCCTAAACCCCAAATTTTGAAAATATAACGTGTGCACATTCACCATAAAGGGTACTACTCAGATGAGGAGCTACCGGGGAACCAGTCGTGGCAATGTGAATTACACATTACTTTGGTTGGTAACCTGGTTTAGGTAGGTACTTCTCGTCTAAGCAAATGGGGGTAAGAGGCTGTATCCGACTTCCACATTTTCACTCATTCAACATTATGACCAAAAACGGAATCTTAAGAAAACTATTTTTTGGTCATAATATGAGTGAAAAAACAAGTGAGAATCGGATTTGGCATCTTTTCCATCAAATTTTGTTGTCCGTCAATGTCATTATATATATTTTTATTAGGCAGTGTTAAACATTGTCCCAAAACGCCTACCACTACCATAAATATATTTATTATTACCACTAATACTACCCCTGCTCATTGCGCCTTTATTCCTGAAACCATATAAACTCCTTTGGCTTATGCAGCACCGCAACCAATGTGGCGTACAGGTTGCTAACGTTCCTATCAACAATCTCAACCCTCGTCGGTACCAATTTACTCCTGGGTGATGAGAAGATAGTTAAGTGTCTTGCCCAAGAACACAAGTGTCACGACCGGGATTCGAACCCACACCTTGATGACTTAGAAGTTGAGTTTGATGCTCTTGATCGCTCGACAACCACATGCTACAAAGTGTTCATGTCGGATAATCACTCCTTTTTGTTCTCAAACAATTCCTCTGATTTGTATAACTTAAAGGCATCGTACACGTTTGGTAATTGGAGCCTACTGTTTGTTTCAAACCTATGTAGTTATATACCATAAAACTAACCTGTGAAAATTTTATTTCAAAAGGTGGTAGCGTTTTTTGAGATATTGCCGAAAATCTGGAGCGGTTATGTCAACGCAGGAAGAATAATCTGCATTGGAATACACACTCTGAGAAGCGTTCTCAGATTCAAATGTTTTGGGGATAAAAAGTGATTTTTCCATAACCGCAGTACTTCGAAGTGAAAAGTTTCTCAAAATGCATTATAGGCTACTATCCAATGCTGCTGTGCTTCTTATTAAGTAAGTTTCTATTGCCATTAATTATCAGCGTCATTACCAAACGTGTACTATGCCTTTAAAGCTGTGCTTCATTTACACCCCCCCCAAAAAAAACAACCAAACCCCCAAAAAAAAAAAAAAAAAAAAAAAAACCAAAAAACCCCCCAAAAAACCCCCCAAAAAAAAACAGAAAAAAAAAACACCCCAAAAAACCTGCAACAATTTGGACGAGTTTTTACCTCTGGTTTTAACGAAGACAAAGGTAAACGTAATGCACATCTTAGAATGGTACAGATTCCTGCATAAATTGTGCTGAGGAATTCTTGTGTGAGCGATGCTGTGGTAAGAGATGAGAATGTACTTTCTGGTACTTCAGAACCGCCAAGCAACACTACTGCAGCTGTGAAGGAAATGGATCAATGATGTAAATTGATTTTAAAGACATTAAACCTGTACTAATTAACCCTAACCATGCTAAATGCAACAATATGCACCAAATGGTAAAAGTTGTTGTAATCTGTTGCATTTGGCAGTCAACTCAGATGTAATTCTTTAACTGAATTTGTTGCATTTAGCAGTCTAGTAACTTCATATTGGTGTTGCATTTTGTTGTAGTCATAAGTCACCACTACACTTATGTGCATACTGTTGCATTTAGCAGGGCAAACCCCCTTGCTCAGTCCTAACACAAACAACATGCCTGCACAATGCAACAAAATCCCTGGTTGCATTTTGTTGCATTTGGCATGGTTCTTATTTCAACTGTGTTGCATTCTGGTGTATTTGGCAGGGTATGTGGAGGGACCCTGATGGGGGTTAGGGTTAATTAAACAGGAACGGTAGAGCTAACATTAATAGTCACAGACAGTGTTCATGTTTTGTGGGATCAACCATACATAAAATAACAAAACCTGTGAAATTTGTTGCTTAATCTGTTGTGTGAGTCAGTCAGTCAGGAGAAAATAGTGAAAAACCATGCACAATTTTCAGCATGTAAACACAATCTCCTTAATTTTGTTTGTAAACAACCGAAATCAGCTGTTGCACTTTTTTAAGGTTTTCGGATAGCCTACAGTTTCCTCAAATATGACTTTTTTTCAAAGGGAAATATTTCACAGAAAAGAATGGTTCTATATGAACTTCATAATCAGTACATTTTCAGACTAAAATTAAACAATGATGTTTTTTATCCTTACTAAAAATACTAATCCTGTATACTACCTTTTACATATTATTCATTAAGCTCAACCCTTTTGATTGATAAGCCACAACCACAAATGCACACCCCGAAATCCCATGATGAAATGTAAACAAGCTGCTGCCTAGACCAAGTAGACCCAGTAACTGGGGCGGTCAAAATTTCAAAAAGAAGAGTACAGTGCCCCAGTTACTGGGTCTACAGCTGCCCTACTATTTACAGACAGAAAAATAGCCTGATCTAACCCACACTTTTTCATTCAATAGCAAAGGACCAAAACAGTAGGCCTTTTCTTGATGTGGACTTACATGTAGAATATGCTTCACAGTAAAATTTCTAAGTCCCCCAAAACAGTCAATATGCATACTATTGTTCAGTGTCATTCTGGCTTTCGTTTTGATGTTTACTTAAAAAGAAAGAGCTCTGTATCCTGCTGTTTATGCTGGGCGCATTCTGCCAATTTGCACAAGAGCCCGATCCTGCTGCACTATTGGGCGATCTATCGTTTGTGCAGCCACCGTTTAATAGCGCAGCCTATGGGTGATCATGCAGCCTATGGGTGATCATGCAGCCATTGGGCGATCATGCAGCCATTGGGCGATCGTGCAGGCATTGGGTGATCGCACAAGGAGATGTTTGAGCCACTGACATACTGCTATGCAATGCAAGACTTGTTTTATCGAGCAATCGTGCAGCAATTGGTTTGCACGAACGATAGATCGACAGTGTCATTGGTCAATCGTGTTTGGTTTGCACGATCAATCCATCTGTTAGGTTCATACTCATAGGGTGAGGGTTAGAGTTAGGGTAGGGTAAGACTAAGGGTTAGGTTTAGGTTTAGCAGGTTTAGGGTTAGGTGGTTTGGGTGGTCCATCAATCGCGACCGACTGCGCTAGTTGTACAGGGCTTTTGCGCAGTCGATCCATCTGTGTAGGGCAGAATTTTAGTGGTCCATCGTTATCGATCGCGCAGCATAGAATCTATCCCTCGTGTGGCTGCATGATCATCATTGTATTGCTGTGCAAACAATAGATCTTCCATTCAAATACAAAATAGTGCAGCATAAATAATAGTTGCGATAATCGTAACCCTCCTCCCGACGGTCGGAACGACTGGAGGGTTACGAGTTGGATTATGGCAAAAGGGTGCGAAATGTGAAATGTGAATTTTTTTTTTGAGACTTGTGACCAGATTTGCCCAATTTTTCCTACTTTCAAAAATCATGACCCACATTCCAAGAACACAGATTTGATCTTGAATGTGTAATGAATCCATTCGTTCACTCAAAACATCATTGAAAAAATATTTAGAAGAAAAAAAAGACAAAAACTTACAAGAGACTGAGTGAAATGCCAAGCGTAGACCAGACGAATACCAGACTACTCTGGATGATGATTCGGCTACAGCCGAAGCTCCACCCCGCTGATTGGTCGAAAAGTGCATGGTTTAATTTAATCATCATCCAGAGTAGTCTGGTATTCGTCTGGTCTACGCTTGGCATTTCACTCGGTCTCTGGTAAGTTTTTGTCTTTTTTTTCTTCTAAATATTTTTTCAATGATGTTTTGAGTGTTATGAATGGATTCATTACACATTCAAGATCAAATCCGTGTTCTTGGAATGTGGGTCATGATTTTTGAAAGTGGTAAAAATTGGGCAAATCTGGTCACAAGTCTCGATAAACAATTCACATTTCACATTTCGCACCCTTTTGCCATAATCCAACTCGTAACCCTCCGGGCTCCGGTCGTTCCGACCGTCGGGAGGAGGGTTACGATTATCGCAACTACATAAATAATTGGGCTATCGTGCAAATCGACTTATACAAATTGTTAAACATTTGTAGAAATTAAGTATTTCTGTAACAAGAACAGCTTGAAATAATATGAAAAACGGCCTACATTGTAACTGTACTACTGTGTAGTGTTTAGTGCTGCTAAGTGTGATTGTGTGTGTGTTACTGTACCGTTTGCCTAGTTTCCGGACAATAGAATACCGACTTACCTTTCAAAAGCTTCCTAAATGTGTCTTTATCAACACTTTTGAGGCCTTTTGCCATCAACTTTACTTCCAGAGGGGTCCTTGGTCCTGTGAAGGGGGTCCGATCTGATGCCCCAACGATCTGAGAACCCGACATTTCTAACACCGAAACCGTCCCCTCCCCCGTCAAAAAAATAAAAACAGAACTTCCCCACAGAATAAATTTAGTCGGCTAGAAATACATTTCGTTATTTTAAAGGCGCTACGTCAGGGTGGCAGACTTCGGTAATCACGACTTTTATTTAATCATAAAACAGCCAATGGTAAATTTTGCAAATGAACATAGCAAAGGATCTGTACAACGGCTGTTTTATGAAAATTGTGTCCAGCTTAAAATTTTAACGTGCAGAGGATGCCTCTTCGTTCGTTCCTGACTTGAGAGAGCTGAAGGTCCTCTTGTTAGAGTTAGACTTAGCCTATTTGTTTGGGGAAATATTATGCCATGTTCTATTCTAAGCAACTCTACACAATCCTGGATCGGATGACTCCTCAGGTACACACATAGTGAGTAGTGACTATTTCAAAAGCTTTTATTCTACTCTGAACTTGCTTTTTCTTCAAAATAGTCAAGACAGTCTAGCACAGTGAGAAAGAAGAGAGTGAAGTTCTATTACTATTTTAGAACTAAACTTAACTCTCTTCTTTCCCACTGGACTTTCTGGGACAGTGTGCTGATTATCTTATCTATCTTTGACCATGGAGGGGTTCCTTCCTCCATGCTTTGACTGACAATGAAGCAGTAAAATAAACACAAGACCAAGACTCAACTTAAGGACGGTCTGAAGGGTGTAAAAGACTGTAGTTTGTCCCAGCTAGATCGTGACACTTGTGTCCTTAATTAAGCAAGACACTTAATTTAACCATAAGTGCTTCGTCCTTCGGAGGGGACGTCAAGCCGTAGGTCCTGTGTGTACCATCCATGCACATAAACGACCCCAGTACACACTTATCGCTAAGAGAAGGGGTTCGTCCCGGGGTGTGTCTGGCAGTGCGTTTATCTTCAAGTTCAATCATTTGAAGGCTGCACTCAAAAGGAAAGAGAAGAAGAAGATAATGACATTATTAAAGCGCCGATATTTGTCAATTTTGATGCTTAGGTTTTGATAATAAGATTTGTTTTTGATTGTTAAAATGAGTGAAAATATGAAAATTGTGAACTGAAATTTATTTTCTGCATTTCTTTTCCAATCTTAACAACATTTTGATAAAATTAAAACTAAGTTTTTAGGTGCCATATTGTGCATTTTCCCTGATGACTACATAGTGCTCCCAAATTTTAACTTTACCCTTGGTATATCAGGTGCAAACGTAGACCCAGTAACTGGGGCGCTGTACTCGTAAAAAAAAAAATGTGGACATCTGTGGTCGGGTACACCGCAGTCTATGTCAAACTTTTGTAGACCGCAGCTGTCAAAATTTTGACAACACGGAGTACATGGCGCCACCCCAGTTACTAGGTCTAGTGTAAACCATGATAAATTATGCAAAACTGTCCAGATGAAGAGGTGCATTGCCTTCAATAGTTTGAGCTGGAAGTGTGTATAAAAGTAAGAAATTTATTAATTCATAATTTTTCAGTAGATTATGTTTTTCGGCAGATGGAACCTGAAAATCATCTTTTTTAATTTAAGACCTATTGTGGTAAACATGCTATTTTGGATAAGGATGCCATGTTCAATTGCCACCTATTTAACTCATTATGACCAAAGTAAAAACATATAAATTTGGATAATGAGCAAGAGGCTAAAATTCCGCATCTGGCCACCACTTTATCTCCCTTAATTTAGGTCAAATTTAATATCCAGGGTTTCAATGTATACAGAGAGTCAAAATCATGAAAAAAAACCCAAATTTTGGGGTCTATTGTGGTCTTGACAACGTTGCCCACTACACTCCATTTTTAGTTCCTTTGGGCATGAGTGCGCGAGAGTTCCATCCGCGCGATGAAATGTAGGCTTAAATTTTCCTTTTTAAAGGTCAACATTATGTGTTTCAGCTACTAATTCCTCAATTAGTAATATTACAAAAAAGGAAATAAAGTCCAACATTCATTAAAAACATCAAGTAAATCCCTTAAAAATTGGTGGCCGGATGCAGACATTTTTCCAAATTTGGGAAATAAGGGGTGGAAAGTGGGAAAGCTGATTTCCTTGTTCTTGGTTTCGCAGATGTTCCGTTGAAAATTGAAAAAAACACAGAACAAAGACTTGCTACATACTATGCATGCCTGGCATTTTGGTTTCTTGTTGTTGTTCTAAACTACAGTTGCATGCCTGTGTAGTGGACTGTGTAAACCATTGTTGAACCATGGAGGGTTCCTACCTCAATGGTTAAACGGATCATTTTAAAAACCTTACAAGGACAAGTCGACAAGTGAAAAAGATGGGTTAGATTGTCATTGCTTTACTATTCTGTAAATTGCGATTAATAATAGTTAAAAAACATCATAGAATAATTCTTTCTGCAAGTTGGCAGTTGCCTGCTATCTGCACTTTATTCGAGGCAAAAAGTTTCTGTAAATAATATAAAAAGAATTTGTGTAGACTCTTCAAAATTTACATGTATTTTTTAAAATACTTTGTGAATTTAAGACACTTGTACATTTTGACCAAAATTGATTATGGCATTAGCAGATTTGTGTACAAGACCATGGTCGTTTTATTTTCTAACTCTGGAGTTTAATCTATAGACCTATCACTGATCAGTTGACCTTTCACTGCTTTCTATCAAACATGGAGGGCGCCTTCCTCCATGTTTCTAGACTAAATCACAAGAGGAGGAACACGGTTTATCTCCATGATTTTATCTAGAATTTAGATACCTAGATGTGTCCAAATAATGCTATTTTGAGTGTTTGAACACACATAGGCCTGCGTGTAGGACATTCAAATTGGTTACTTTTCGTGATACTTTTACATTTTGAAACAATAAAAAAAATTATTGAAAAAGTTTTTTTAAGTTTTAAATCAGAGCGTTCAAAACTCAAAAGCGCCTGAGGCACTCTTCTGACCCATAGCTGACTGAAAATCACCGTTTTGCCTTTAGTTGGGATTGACCAACTATAGTTAGAATTGCCCAACTATAGTTTAGATACACCCAACTATAGTTGGGATACACCCAACTATAGTTGGTTCGGGCACAATCGTTATGGTCGGGCCGATTCTTCAGTGGGACACATTCACCTTCCAGAGGAAGGAACTCCGTTTATAATCACATTTTTAAGGTGTTTGTGGTGAAACGTACACTGTATAAAAGCACAGAAATAGTATGCATGGATGCTCATGGGGTTTTCCAATGGGCGGATCTGCATTTCCATTTCATGCATGATTGCTTTCAACAAAGAAGTTGATTTGTGAAAATATTTTCGTGTGGTGGAGACATTGGGGTTCCATTTATTACAAACTCTCCTCGAATGCTTTTAGTTTTAGAAGTGATTTGCTGAATTTAACCAAATTATTTACATTGGATGGTGAGGTATCAATGTATATGGTTTTTCGGTAACACCATTATGATAGATCTCTTTGCTGTGTATGTAGGTTGTTCTTGTAAGAACTGTCTAGCTATTTGTCTACTGCCACAGAGTAGAAAATACCAGGGCTCGTATTTGACACTGGACCGCAGGCCCGAGGCCAGTGATTTTAGCCCCAGGCCAGTAAACTCGTGACCTGACAAGTCTGGCAGTCTTGTGTCTTTCAACTGAATAATAATACCTCACTGTGTAATGTCTTTTAACAGAAAGAAATGATGTTCAAATGTTGACTTTGAGTCTGGTAATACACAATTCCGTTGAGTATGAAATATACTAACCCATAACACAAATGAGATAATCTTCTGTAAACTCTGTAGAAAGCTCTTTCTTATAAAGATTCTGGTCTTGTAAAATAAATTCTGGTCTGTACAGTAAACATTTTGAGCTCTTACAAGCCCCTGTGGTCTTGTGGAATTTTACGCTAACTTTGAGCTCTGAATACAGAAAACAACTTAGTTCTGAAAAGATCTGTTCGTGACTTTTCTATTCCATGGAGTACATATAGGACAAAATCAAGGGACTTTTCCATTGACCCCTGACCTACTGACACTGCTATGACCCCTACGTGAGCATTTATACTTTTGGGTTCTTTGCATAAACCAGACAACTTTCCTCCTTTGTCTTTTTGCTGAGTGTATAATATTAAAACATGATTCCCTGAAAAGGAAACTTTGTGCTGCACAGGAAATCTCAAATGTCAACAATAAATACATTCAGTGTGAATGCAGTGTGTTCAGTGAGCCATAACATTTCAGACTTCACACACACAGAGCAATAAGCAAGCAGACATGTATTATGTAGTGATTTCGCACAGACATTTAGTGGTGTGAGCACTGTAGAAAAAAGTACTGTGATTACTCGACCATACACATTGTCATTGAACCATTGAAGTATGCTCTCTTTGTGAACTTCTCACGTTTTTACTTTCAGCTGGTTTTTATAGCTAGTAAATAACTTAGTGTGTAATTCGTAATGGATACATAAAACTGAGAGGGCTGCAACTTGGGCATCTGATTTCAAAGCGGAGCCGTACCTCCATGCCACACCATGGGTTACATCAACGTGTACAGCATGGGAGGACTGGCCGCTATCCTGGCCGTGTCTTACCAGTTCGGACTCGTTCATCTCACCAACATGACCTCGGTGCTGGTGTATCTGGGGGTCACCATGGTGGGCTTCATTCTGGGGTTCGTCATGGTGATGTTCTCGGGGAAGAGGCGGAAACAGTCGATGATTACGAACGCCTCGCCTGCTGCTAATGTGCTGGTCATGAAAGTCATGGTAAGAGAGTGGTTTCTGTTCAAGGGAAGGTATACGTTTGGTAACAACTCTTTTAAATTAATGGCAATAAAAACCTACTTGGTTAGAAATACAGCAGCTTTCGATAGTATAAAGCATTTTGAGAATCATTTCACTTTGAAGTAATGTGGTTATTGATAAAAGATATCCGTTTTTATCCCCCCAAAAATTGAATCTGAGAAACGTTACTGTCAGATACATTTCTCAGATTGTGTTTCCAATGCGGATAATTCTTCCCACATGGAAATAACCGCTCCGGATATTTGGCGATACCTCAAAAACCCAACCACCATTTGAAATGAAATTTTGACAGGTTAGTTTGATTGTATATCTACATTTATAATGTAGGGTTAAAACAATCGAACGGTTCCAAAAACCAAAGGTATACTTTCCCTTTAATAATGAGAGCGGCAGAAATAAAAGTGATATTTAATTCATGGGGAATTCGTGAACAGTTCATTTCCTAAATTGTATGTTTAGAAAATCTGGTTTTTTTCGTTTTTTTTCTTTGTGCTTCAAATATTTATCGGGGAAACAAACAGTTTGTGCTTTAGCTGCACGATGGGTATATTTGTATTTAAATATTTCAACTTTTATTTAAACAATTTGTGCTCTTTTTAGAAATTTAGTTTCCCTGAGCATAAAAGATAAGATTGTTTTCCGTGGAGAAGTAATAAAATGTGTCCATATTTTATTTAAACAGGAAGTTTTATCTCGGAAGCATCGTCGGCCAAGAGGCTTGGTTGTCTCAAGGAACATGGACAAGGCAATCAAAGAAGGTAAGAAATAAACAGTTATAGTTTAACTAAACAATTGTTGTGTAATAAGCAATTTGTTGTTTACCCTGGGGTTGGATTGAGCTTATGTACTCCATTCCACACCAACACTTCACTAGTCATTTTGAAACCAGCTGTAAGCTTGAACAGGGTTGGAACCCACAACCTTGTGATTGCAAGTCCTGCCAGTGCCAGTCTAACCACTTGACCAGGATGGGATCTTCTACGTCGTGGTTTGATCACCGTTGATTATTGAGTGACAGAGTTTTCACATGCATTCAAATAACTTTTTAACCCAAGTATATTTTGTCCATAATGTCAAATTAGTCTTTTTATCTGGGTTTTTATTTCCTTGTTCTAACATTTCAAGGATTTCCTGTACTGTTGCTGCATTTGTTGCTAAAATCACACTGATAAGGTACATTAGTTAAGCTTCAGCACTGAACGACTTTTGTTCGTGTTTATTTTTGTTGTGGATCTTATGTTGAACTACAGTGTACCTAAATTTTGCCCACAATTCAACAATTGTTATTACTCTTGAAGTGTATAGAATGGAGGCCACGGAGGCCATGGCCTCTGTTGCCCAATGTCTTTGCCTTGGTGCCCCTTCAAAAGTTTTCCATAGACTTTAAAAGTTTCCAATGGAAGTGCCCTTTGCAAAATGAAAATTGCCTTGCCCCCTCAATGATGAAATTCCAGGCCTGTACTAGACAAGAGCCTAGTCTGTAAAGGTGTTAATATGAATTAATTATTTACAAAGACCTGAAATTCTGGTCCTGTAGTTTGTGGCGTGGCGTGTCGTGGCCGAGCGGATAAGAACACCGAACTCAAGCTCTGGTGTTTCTGATCAGCAGAGTGTGGGTTCGAATCCCAGTCGCGACACCTTTAAACTTTAAACCACATGCTTCGTCCTTCGGATGGGACGTTAAGCCGTTGGTCCTGTGTGTTGTGTAATACACGTAAAAGAACCCAGTGCACTTATCGAAAAGAGAAGGGGTTCGCCCCGGTGTTCCTGGTTTGATTGGCAGCATATTGCGCCACAGCACCTTGTAAACCATTACATGGTGCTATGTAAAGGAGTAGGTCTCATTCTTACGTAGCCCCACATACCTTGCAGGAAAAAACTGAATGTTGAAGCGCCTTGAGCGTCACTGAGTGACGAATATGAGCGCTATATAAGAAGCCATTATTATTATTATTATTAGTTCCATTTTGGAAAAGGTGTTATTCAAAACAAAATATTAGTTAAATCAAGTCTGTCTAAAAAAAGGCTGATTGGCCTCAGTATTTCTCGAGTGAACTTGCAGAATCAACTTTTGAATCGTAACTCCCTTTAGTTCAGAAAGAAAGTTCTGAGTAGTTGGTCTTTACCATTTTGTTTTGCTATTGTGCATCAGAGAATTGTACATGTCAAGGGCGAGGGGGGTCTAGTATACTGGACTCAAGTTGTGTTTTTTGTTGGAGTGTGGGTTACTGTTCCTGATCATGACACTTGTGTCCTTTCATGAGCAAGAAAATTTGCCATGATTGCTTTGTCCTTTGGATTGGGAGTAAAGTTGTAGGTCATGTGTGTTGTGTTTATTGTACTTAAAAGAACCCAGTGCACTGTACATTTATTGTTAAGAGAAGGGGTTTGCCCCGGTGATTTCAGCATGGTTGGCTGCAGACTGCACCACATCAACTTACAGGTTACTATTATATAAATGGGTCTCATAATTCAAAACATAGCTCCGCATACCTGTCGTAAAAACCCCTAATAATGAGCACTTTGAGACTTCTGTTGGATCTGATAACGTGCTATGTAAGAACATTGTATTAGATTTAGAATATTATTTTATTGTTATTAATTCTATTTTAGTGATATTTGAGAAGTTGAAAAACAATGACAAACATCTAACATCAGAGTTGTGAAGGAAACAGGCGAACTCTGTGTACATAATAACAAAATAGATAATCTACTTATAAAGATAAAATTCATTCAGGAGGTCAAGAAAAGGTCAATGAGGTATCAATGAGGTGCCATTGCTTTCAAGAGAACACCCAAGAGGACTGACTTAAAGGGACACGTTGCCTTGGATTGGGCGATTTTGGGCTATAAAAGCGTTTGAAGTATTTGTTATGGAAAGATGTTTTAAAAGTAGAATTTACATAATGATCCACACAAATATGCCTCGAAATTGTGTGGTTTTCCTTTTACTTCGTGAACTAACACGGTCCGCCATTTTGTGGAGTCAAAAAGTTTGTTCTACAAAATGGTATACCGTGTTAGTTCAAGAAGTACAAGAAAAAACACAAAATTTTGAGGCATATTTGTGTGGATCATGATATTCTACTTTTAAAACATCTTATAACAAACGATTTCAAATGCTTTTTATAGCCCGAAACGCCCAATCCGGGTGGGATTCGAACCCACGGCCTTTGCATTGCTAGAGCAGATGTCTTACCACTAGACCACCGAGCTAGCCCGGTGGCTCGAGGCAGTTCGAATCCTATGTTTTAGCATGCGGGTACCGCAACGATTTAAAATAACCAACAAAAACAACAGAAAACGAACCGTATAAAAGTAAGCAAATCAAAGTAAGCAAAACTAACTGGAAATATTGAGAGAAGAACAAACAACGTGAGAAAAACATCTTTAAGTAATAAAGTCAAAACAGATACTGACGTATTTAGAGATAATCTCTGTTGTGAAAAGTTCACCCAGAAATCCAAAGGCCAATGAAGGAAAGATGCTGTCATAAAGCCACTTGTCAAACAAGACGTTTGCATTATTCATACTGTATGGTTTGCCAAGGTTGTGTATACATAGTTGTGCTGTGACAAAACAGGTCCATAGACTGGTATCCTTCTCGGAATGGTTTCTTATATGGAGGGATACAATTTACACAATGGAAGATGTGAGGTCTGGCTACGCTCTCTCCAGTCCAGTGGCCGTTTACCTTGAACTGACTTCTATCTTTTATGTAGACTTCATCAAGGATACAGTTCCTTTGTATAAAACAACAATGAAAATCTGTTGCTCCTTTGGGGTAGATTCAATTTATGGAACCTTCACTAATGCAAACATAGACTCAATTGCTCAATTGGTCATCGAAGTCACAAGAAAATAGTGAAAAGAGACCTTATGTGTTTTCTGGTTTTTCAAACGTCCAGTTTTTATCGCGCGTGATAAAAACTATTGTTTTACTCATTTCTCAGAAACTGTAGAAATATTTTAAGGAACCCTTTCTACCATTACTTACTTTAAATCATGTAAGTTATGTGTGAATCTGTGAACATTTGTGTTTTTCGATCTTACCAATAGTGTAGAGGGCCTTTAAACAAACATAATAATAGTGTATACATAGCAGCAAGCCTTAGCATAATATCCTTCTCTTGTTTTGTGTTAATTGGAAAATGCTGTATTAAACACCTTCTAATCGGAGGTTTTCATTATAATAATAATATTTTTTGTTCAGCAAATAGATTGATCCAAAATTAGACACTGGTTAAGCCACGGTAAAAAAGTTGTCACTGGATAAGTTTTGAAGTAAACTTATTATATTTTATGAAGGATATATGATGATGTATATTGAGGCTTATAGTTTGACTATTTACTTGTTTATTTTTATGGCATTTTAAAGAAATTTGTTGTATTTTATATTAATGTAAATTATAGAGTGCTGGCACATTAAATCGGAGATTGCAGGCTCAAATCCCACTCCAGTCAATTTTTCTTCCTCAACCCAAAATTAGTTCAAATTTACCCAGTCAATTTCCCTTGTGGATTATTGATGATAGCATAAGTTGTGTGTTTATAATTATGGATTATTAGGTACATATTCTGTGTTGCATCTCTTTCTTGCAAAGTTTGTGGATAAGCTTCATGTGCCCTTGAGCAAGGTACTTGACCATTATTGCTTCGTAAAAAGTTGGGAAGGTAGTGCATTCTGCTTTACCAGGCTCCTAGTGGATGATACCCATGCCTACATCCTTACAGACTGTGAAGGGGTAACCCTGTTTTAGCCCCAGGAGTAGGTGGCAACGTGCCCCTGGTGACAGTTGACTTGGGTTGACAGCCTAAATCAGTTAAATGTAGCCCTAACCTTGAAGTGGCTATCCGGCCTTGTGATGTGATGTTAGGCAATATCTAGTAAAAAAAATCAAAACAATCTTAAACAACCATTTTTAAAGTTGTTCTGTATTTTGACTTCCTGCTGTAAAGTTTTCTGATAGCTAACATTTGTTTTAATCTTGTTTTTCCTTGTGACAGTTTTTGATTTAGTCATGAGAGACTTTGTGTTGAGTTGGTATACTCAACTCGGACAAGACACAGATGTGTTCACCTCCGCATTAGAGTAAGTTTGAAACTCATGCCGTGTCCGAATTGGCGGCTACAGCTATGGCTACAGCTATGGCTACAGCTATGGCTACAGCTACGGCTACAGCTACAGCTAACTTTCCACGTCATCAAGTATAATCAAGTATCGTCTGTCCTTGGTAACACCCTTAGCAATAGTCGTAGCTAAGCTGTAGCCACCAACTCAGATATGGCCTTAATCTGAGCTTTGAATTTTGTAAAGTTAATATCTAATTGTCCGCAGTTTTAATTAAGAAATAAGTTCATTACATTGTTCTCGTTTACTTTGTTTAACTCTGCATCGGGCCTGCATTGTGGCTTGGTCAGGATCTCTGAATACACCATTGTGATTGTAAATGCTGGCTTTTATTTACATTGAGGTACCAGACTATTTTTGCCTTGCATTGCAAATCAAGAAGAAATCTGCAAAGGGGTTAAAATTCAATTTGCGTTTTTTTTTACCACATAAGGGCGTGTGTGAAGCAAATTTACATGATGAGAAACAAGTAAAACAAACTGTTTTTTCATTGTTGTCATTTATAGCGCAATTATATTATTATTTATTTGGCCGCTGATACAAGAAAGCAACATAAAGGCAGTCAAAATTAGATAAAACTGGGGATAATTGTGATGCAAGGAATTTGCTATTGAAACTGCCCTCATGCAGTTAAAAAAACAGTCAATTACTTTCAAATTCTTGTTTTTTAAAGTTTTTCATTTAAGTTTCATATTTAGTTTTGTTCATAAACTAAAGTAACAAATATATTTTTTCAACTATTTTTTTTTAATACAAAGTGATTCGTTATGAAACAAGAGTAAAATTTAAATAACGTTCTTTTTCCCAGACGTAATTGTCATTCATTTAGATATAATTGATTTGATTTCACAGAGAAGACATGTGGGAGTTCTTAGAAAATCTGATGAAGAGGCTGAAGAACATCGACGAGGCAAGTAAATGTTTTCCAGTCATGAAGTCTTTGGTTCCTCTTTTCAAATATTGAAACTATGCAGGGTTCAGTGACTAGCCAGTGGGACCACTTAGCTTATTGTTGTACTGATCATCTAGCTTTTTCACTCGTTCATATTAATGCTTGTCAACACTGAAATAGCCATCTTGATCATTTGGAAGGAATTTTGACTGGTCCTTGGGGGTTTTAACTAGCATTTGGCCAGTGGAAGTGAAAATGCTGCTATCCTGTTGGTTAGCCGTTGCGTCACACTTGTTTGTATCTGCTGCACGCCAAAACTTTCCATTATACAGCATTCTCCCTTAACAGTGGTCCGCTGGCCAAATGCTAGTTGAAACACCCGAGGACCAGTCAGAATTCTCTCCAAGTGGTCCGGCTGGCAAGTTCAGTGTTGACAAGTGTCCCTATTTAATATGAAATATGGACCAGTAAAAAGTTGGGGGACTACTAAAACAGCCAGCTAACTGGTCCTGCTGGCTAGTCACTGACAAAGTTAAGGGCAAACCCATTCGGCTCCAAAGCTGGCACACAGTCAACCGGTTAAGTGTAATTTTACTAAAAATCACCCATTTCATCATTCAAAAGCATTTTTTTTTATGACAGCAACGTTTAATTTTTAAGGGGGCTATTAGTCTTTGAAGAATGTACGTAAAAACCAAGTTCAGTTATTAAACTTTTCTTGCATAAATCATCAAAGAAGAACCTGCTCAATGCAGCTCCTATGGGCTTCTGGTAATTAGGGGAGCCAGTTTGTGTGAAGTGGGCGTGGCTTACAGTGGAATTACATCACACATTAAAGGGTCTGTATACATTTGGTAATGACTGTGAAAATGATTACAATAAAAACTCTCTTGGTAAGAAGTACAGCAACTTTGGATAATGCATTTTGAGAAACCTTTCACCTAGAAGTACTGCGGTTATGGAAAAAGATATCAGTTTTTATCCCAAAAATGTGAATCTGAGAATTGTTACTGCAGTAACTCAGATAGTGTATTCCAATTGCAGATTATTCTTCCTGCGTGGACATAACCACTCCAGATTTTGGGCAATATCTCAAAAACGCTACCACATTTTGAAATGATATTTTTACAGTTTAGTTTTATGGTATATGTGTACAACTATATACATGTAGGATTGAAACAAATAGTGGGTTCCAATTACCAAATGTATACAATCCCTTTAACGAACAGGATAGACTCCTCAGATTTCTCAGGATTTTTCCTGATTACAGGGTTTTCTCAAAGTCTCCTTGAGCATTCAATCACATATAGGGAGAAAGAAGTAGTCCACATTGTGTCTGAACCTGTAGTTTTATATTTCTGATGATGCACAGAGTCTGTAGACCTCCTGAATTGTAACATCTGGGAGGTTCTAGGTATAGAATAAGGGGAAACCAAGCGTGCTAGCTATTTATCAGGAATTTCCACATTCCCAAGGTGAAGCCGAGGGAACTTTTGTCAACTTCCAATACTGAGGGGAGCTAATATTGACCATCCAACACGGAATAAAACCAGTTCTATTTGTTTTACAAAACCTCATACTTCTCTAGTTTGGCATCATTTTGTGAAATCTCATCCCTGTGAGGTTCACATGAGTTCTTCCTTAAAATAACTTTCAAAAGACTCTCTTCCTGAGTGTTTCACAGTTCATTGCATCCCATTACAGTTCATTGTATCCTCAGGTTTCATAACACTAGATTGGGTTCTCTTTTATCCCGGGGGGGGGGGGGGGGCTGCCCTGATGTTGATCGTCCATTGTTGTAGTTTCCGTATATAGTCCAACCTTCACCCATTTCACACGTCAGGATTTATTGGGACCCCAAGATGTCCGGCGTCTGAGCATGCTCGATTTAGACTCACAATGTCAAAATTTAACGATGAATGATTTCAACTTGTATGTGATTTGTTTGTGTGTGTGTCCTTCTATGTATGGAGTGACATTCAAACAGAGAACTTAAAATAAAAAGGACAATAGGTCTGCGATTGCTATCACAACTGGGTCCACATTTGTCAGGACAGAGAGTTGAACAAAGGAGGGTCTATGATTGGAGGACATTACACACTTGTATTACTGCTTATACCACTTTCTGCACCCAGGCACCATTATGAAATTAGGCCCAGAATGAATTTAGACCCGTTGAGTTTTAAAGTCTATGTTATTTTGCTTTCTTCTTCCTAGGTGCGATTCTTCACCAGTGATATTGTGTATAAATTATGCGACCACTTTGCTGAGCTGAGAGACACCACTGTGAAGTAAGTGTGGATTTCATTTCATGCTATTTTTCTTTCTGGCTACTTCTTGAGATTTTAAAGCCACAACAACACAGGAAAGAAAGTAAACCTGGATGGAGTGGATGCCATAGTTTTTCCCATTAACTCTAGACCTTATGCATTGATTGATGTCATCCCTCCGCCATCTTGGAGGTAAAAAGATGATGCAACGATAAGAAAAATCACATCTATGTGTTGCACCCTGGATGATAATTATTTGGTATTCACCATGGGGTAGATTCTGTAAGCTGTAAAAATGGATGAAATATTGGAGGACAGTGAGAATAAGTTAGACCAAGTTCATTATTTTATGTGTGCTTCCACTGCCATGTCATCCAGTATAAAAAACAATGGCTGTGAACACCACACACTCTCACTACTGTGGTGTTGCTGGGCACTGCTGATTGGTGGAAAACATGGCTATTGAAAGTTAGGGGGGTGGAAGCTAGGCTGTTGAAATTTAGGAGGGTGGAATTTTAACAACAACATTTTACACAATCTCTACAAGGACCCTACATATGTTTGCGTTGCGCTCAGGATGGGCCAATAGTCCAAGCTCCAGAATGCAAAAATCGTTTTAATTAAGATTTACCCTACACCATCTGCTCCCCTTATTTTTTTACTTTTTTACGATGGGTATATTTATTGTGAATAAGAATCGGGATGGTGTATACAATTTTTCTTCGGCGAAAGCGTTCATTTTGGACAAAATTCGACAGAAAATCCAACGTAAATGATGCCAAAAAGAAGTTGTCTGGTACCCAGCGTCAAAAGTGTACGAAATGTTAAGTGCAGTAATTGGAGACCTGTCTACGCAAGGCACACACAGCGCGATCCGATGTACACATCAGCCTTTAGTCAAGGCGCACGCGGCAGCGGCACCCCCAGATGTCACGCACGGAAAAAGACCAGCGCTTCGCCGCTCGCGCTGGTCTTTTTTCGTGCGTGACATCTGGGGGTGCCGCCGCCGCGTGCGCCTTGACTAAAGGCTAATGTACACAGTAGTACTGTCAATGTCATCACACATAAATGCATGGCGGGCTGTCGAGCGTGTAGCATAGCAGACGATCAGAAAAAAGGTTTGTATTTTTGAGTAGCTAACGTTGTATGTCATTTGTTTTATCTAAATGTGTGAGGTCATAGTTACTCTTCAAGAAAATATATTTGTTTTAATGCAAATATCATGAGGGAAAGTTCAATGATGCGAACATTGTTTCATGTAATTGTAGCCTGTTGCCTGTGGTCATGGTGGTAGTGGACTGGAAGTGTAGGCTAGGGGCATGGATGGTTACGGTAGAACGTGTACATCCGGTGGTTTTTTATGTTTCCGTACGTTCCTCGTTCGCCGTCGGCGTATAACTGTGCATCGGTGGGCCGTACATGCATATCGTCCGTTTGATGCCAGATGAAATCACAACTTCCCTCAAAAGTTCAATGGCAGAAGACTACAGAATGACAGACACTGTACGCTACAAAATTGTTGAAGAACTTCTTAAGATTTTGCTAGGCCTATAATTTATAAACAAGTCGTTAGCAGGGTCCAATTTCATAAAGCTGTCAAGCAGAAAATACTGCTTGGCAAATTTCTTTACTAAGCAAATATTGAGTGGGGTACCAGACACCAGAATTAACCAGCCTAACGTTACACGAGGTATGTACAAAACATGTTGATGTTTGTTGAAGGTAGTGTAGGCCTAGCCCTAGTATTAACAACTCGCCAATTCACTTTTATTGTCAATGTTATCCAATAATTCTAGTGTGGGCCACCCTATGCAAAACAGATCTGTAGGCCTACCAATGGGGAACAGGGGGAACCCCTGACTATTTTTATATTATTTATTTGTATCAACGCGCAACGGGTCAACAACCCACCGGGGAACCCCTGGCCATTTTTTTGATTTGGGTTCACCACCCACAGGGGAACCCCTGGCCATTTATTTTTTAATTTCTAATTAATTGTTTTTGTTTGTTTTTGTTTGTTTTTCCCGATTCTGTAACCACCCACCCACGGGAACCCCTGGCAATTTTTTCTTTATTCTTCTTACCCCCAATTTCTTTCGAATTGGTTAACCACCCACCGGAGAACCCTTGTGACCTTTTTCTAATTTGGGTTAACCAACCACAAGGGACAAGGGAACCCCTAACCAATTTTTTATTTCTAATTATTTCTTATCTTTCCAAATTCTGTACTGTCTGTTGAGAGCCCCTGCAATGTATTCCAATTTGTTTATCATTGTGCAAAGTATTTTAAATAAAATGGCTGTAAACATAGGTGTAAACATAGAGCAAGGTTCTTGGTGTAAAGGACTGAATGAGAAAGAAAGTTGGAATTACATGACTGAGATTAAGGTATGTTTTAGAAAACATTGTTGGTTTTAGCGTATGAACAACAGACATTTCACAACAATATTGTCAATGTTATACTATTCTGTACCAATGGGTTAACCACCCACAGGGGAACCTCTGGCCAATTTTGAAATTTGAAATGCTGTATTATTTTGTGTTCAATTCTTTACAAATGGGTTATCTACCGACAGGGGAATCCCTGGCCATTTAAAAAGAAAACTATTATTTTCTTCCATATTCCATACTATTGGGTTAATTTGCCTCTGAGGGAACCCCCAGCAAATTGCTGTTATTTTTTATTAAAAACCTAGGAGTTAAACACCTACTGTTTATAATTTTGCCAAGTTTTTCAAACGGCTGTAAACTAACTATTTGTTGTCGTTCAGTCATGGTGTACGAGATAGATGAGATAGTACAATGGCTGAAACATTCAAGCTTTTCTTGTGAGAAAAAAATTCAAGGCACAAACAGACTTTAAGAAATGCATTATCTGCCAATCAGTAACCAATGAAAGACTCAACAATGTGACTGATGCCAGTTTAGAAACATTACCGTATCTTCTGTTACAAATGCACGACGTGACTTTACTTCTCATCGCCTCAGAAGTCAAATTCAATCAAAGGAAGATTTTTTTTTTAATCCGAAATTGCATCGCCCATGTCGTGCAAAATGGACCAGCAAGACTAACATCCTTCATTTGGATGCCAGCAGTTCCACACCATCTAAATGTATGACAACCAGGCAATCAGTGCCACATTTTGACATAAAACAAATGTTTGTGATATATGTGGAAGAGAAAGGATGACTGTTAAAATGAAACACGAAAAGCTGAGAACAATAGAAAGCACTTCAGTACAGGATATGTTATATACACAAACTGTTGCTTCAAATGACCAACGCCTACGTGGTGATGTAAAACACAATTGATATGATCGCAGCAAAAGCAAGATATCACAAGCACTGCTATAACATTCTAAGACTGCAAGGAGTCTACAGGGAACATCAGGATCCATACGATAAATCATTCAGTGCCTTACTGTGTGATGTTACCGAACCACTTCAAACTGGCAAGGTTTTCTTTTCTTCCACTTTGAGACAGATGTATAAAACCCATCTCTCAAGTTTTGCCTCAATGCAGAGTTAGTAGCTCAATATCGTACATCAAGTCTTAAACAAAACCTACAGAAATACTTTGGCTCAAGTGTGCTCTTTGTACCGCGAGGAGGACAGCTATCTGACTTGGTTTGCTCTGCTCAACTGTCTGTAACAGAACTTGTGAAAGCTCATTATATAGCCAAATTTATACTAAATTGGGAAATTAGGATGAAATACATGACCAAAGATGTAATTTTTATCACTTTGGGGTGGAAATGACAGCCATCTTGGATGCAAAATTTCGCGCACACTTTTTTCGTGCTAGACTCATTCCGAGAAAATTTTTGATTCAATCGGCCAATTATTTCGGAAGATAGGCCTATGGTAAAATACATTGTTTTCATGATTTTGGCAGGAAAAATGGCAGCCATTTCTTTCTGTGGCCAGTGACTGAATCAATTATTATTATTTTTTTTGTGGGGTGAAGTATTTTTGTCTATAGAATGCAGGTATAAAACTAATTTTTAGCTTAATTTCTACTATATTGGGAAACGAGGATGAAAGACATGACCAAAGATGTGATTTTTATCACTTTGTGGTGAAAAAATAGCGGCCATCTTGGATTTTGCCCATAATGCAAACTATCCTGGATGCAAAGATTTTGCACATACGTTTGCCTCTTGCCGAACTTAATCTTGGCGAAGTTTTGATTAAATCGGTCAATAATTTTGGAAGATATGGTAAAATACATTGTTTTAATGATTTTGGCGGGAAAAATTGCGGCCATTTTGGATTCTAGTCAGTGTCGTAAAAATGTGAGTAAATTATTATTTTTTTATTGGAGAGCGGCTCTTTGTATATAGATGGCAGGTATAAAACTCAGCTTTAGCCTAATTTCTACTAGATCGGGAAATTATTATTAATGACATGCGAAAATTATGATTTATATCACTTTCTTGAAAGAAAAATGGCAGCCATCTTGAATTTGACCAAGAATGTGAAATTTCAGGAACCCCAAATTTTGCATACACCTTTTTCTGACGACAAACACATTTTGGGCCAAATTTGGATTTAGTCGGCAATTTATTTGAGAAGTTATGGCAAAATACATGATTTTCATAATTTTGGCGGAAAAACTGGCGGCCATTTTGTATTTTGTCCAAAATATCCACTTTCGCCGGGGAATTTTTTTATACACCGTCCTGATTCTTGAACAGGAGTAGTTTCCGAATGCAAAAATTCCAAATAATTGAGGGGAGCACACCGTGTAGGGTAAACTCATTTTTGGGGACCTGGAGCTTGGACTACAATGAGCAAACTTCTTTTGACCTCTAGCCGAGGGCGCTCTACTCAAATGGCGTCATGTGCATTAATGTCTATTGTTGGCGTTTTGATAGTTGGAGTAATGGCTCTTTAAACGTATAATGGGTTTTTTCACTGTTTTTCTCGTGACTCTGATAAAGATTCACAGGTTTGTTTTTTTATTTACCTTTTGGATCACATAAAGTGTGGATGGATACTGGTCTTTGACTCATGCCCATGCTGTCCGTGAGCTTCACATAGATTTGTTTTGAAAATGAAATGTCATTCTGTTCTTTCTATTCTTTCAGAGATGCCCCGAATCCCAAGCCTTTCCTCCTCCATCCCTGTCTCATCAGTGAGGAGGCAGAGAGGGAGTTCCTACGAGAGACAACGGAGGTCATGCTGGTACTCATGCTCCCGGCTGGTATCGCTAACTCAGACACCGCCAGGCACTTGTTGCGGGAAATCATAACATGCGGAGGTTTGTACAAATTCTTAAGACTAATTGCATTCTGTCAGGAAGGTGTACATTTCTGAAAGTAGATGAAATCTCAATACTTTTGCTTAACCCTAAAGGGCCCAAGTCCTTCAATATCCTCATTGCCAAAGTGCAGGATTGAGAAGGATTTGGGCTTTTAGGGATCTGCAACACAGGAGGATTTAGGAGGGTTTGGGCTACAATGAGTTTTTGTTAGGGTAGGATTTAGCAGGACTTGGGCTATCGGGCTGTTTTTACATTGGAGGATTTAGAAGGTTTTAGGTCTTATGCAGCTTAGCCAAAATAGGATTCTGAAGGTTTTGGGCTTTTAGGGGTGGAGATTGTAAGTAAGCTGACAATTTTTGTTTTTTGATTATTGGCAACTGAAGTGTTTCTGTTTGCTCGGTCAGTGCTGTTAGGGCATTGGATGTTTATTGTGGTTTATTGTACATGTATCACCACCACAAATATCATACACCAAGGGTCCCAGTAGAGCACCTAAAGTAAATCACAAAGTTGACTCCCTAACTTCTGTCTCAAAAGGATTTAGAAGGATTTGGGCTAATATGTGTATTTACAATAAGGAGAAGGATATTGAAGGATTTGGGCACTTTAGGTTTATGACAACTTTAATATGAAGGATATAGAAGGATTTGGGCAGTATGTTTACCCAAGGGTCTAGTCTGTTAGGGTTAATGCTCTCCTTTTGAGACTCAAATATCAGTGTTGTGAAGTTACACATAGATTAACGGTGATTGAGTATAGGTTAATCCTTTATTGATTATCAGTAAATTGTATCTATGTATGAAACGATCGGCTTGCACGTGCAATATGCCGTGCCTTCTATGTGACAATCAACCAGTTGTTGTTTACACTGCTAACCTAAACTAGCTGCGCTAGCGCCCTCTATTGGCAAAGGGCGCACCATAATATTGTAAATAAGAAAGGGTAGCAATACATTTGATTTGTTAACATTGATTGAGAATAAGGCCGTATCTGACTTGGCGGCTACAGCTACGGCTATGACTATTGCTAAGGATGTTGCTAAGGACATCCTATACTTCAACGTATGATGACGCGGAAATCTAGCCGTAGCCGTTGCTATAGCCGACAATTCTGACATAGCCTGAACCTTGCAGAATGACTTTGATATATTGTCAGTTGGTAAATTCATCTCGTCCTAGTCTGATGTGTAAATAAAATGCAGGGCTCAAATTTTACACTGGACCACTGGCCCGAGGCCAGTGATTTTAGTGTCAGGTCAGTAAACTGAAGATGGGAAAAGTCCGGTGGTCTTGTGTTTTTCAATTGAATATCTTTGTTTGAAAAAAATGATGCTCAAATGTTGAGATTATGAGTTTCATAAATATCTTTCAATTCTGCTGAGTATCACCCAAAAAACAGAAGAGATAAAACTTATGTTAGTGTTTTGTTCAAATAAAACAGTTTATATGATAAAACTGTGTTCTCATTTTGATTCTAGTCTCTTCTTATTTTGATTCTGGTCTTGTAAACAAAATTCTGGTCCAGTAAAGATTCTGAGCTACCAGCCGTGCGGTCTTGTGGTTTTTTTCCTCACAAATCAGTGCTCTGAAGTGGTCTGTGTTTTCAAATTCAGTCTCTGCCTGGTGATGAATTTAGTAATCGATGAATTTATGTGGCGTGTCGTGGCTGAGCGGATAAGAACACCGAACTCAAGCTCTGGTGTTTTTGATCAGCAGAGTGTGGGTTCGAATCCCAGTCGTGACACTTGTGTCCTTAAGCAAGACACTTAACCACATGCTTCGTCCTTCGGATGGGACGTTAAGCCGTTGGTCCCGTGTGTTGTGTAATGCACGTAAAAGAACCCAGTGCACTTATCGTAAAGAGAAGGGGTTCGCCCCGGTGTTCCTGGTTTGATTGGCTGCATATTGCGCCACAGCACCTTGTAAACCATTACATGGTGCTATGCAAAGGAATAGGTCTCATAATTCAACACGTAACTCCACTTACCTTGTAGGAAAAATACTGAGCGTTTTGAGACACCCATCGGGAGTATAAAGCGCTATATAAGAACTACGTATTATTATTATTATTATTATAATCTAAAACCACGACGTCAGCCAACACATCATAATTAGCCTGATTTTTGTGTGTGTGTGTGTGTGTGTGTGTACAGTACTGAAACCTGCCGTAGACATGATCTGTGACCCGTACTTCATCAACAACATGCTGGTGTCGTTTCTGGAGCATCGAGAGAGCCTGGCCGAGAACCACAAGCGTAAATACGCCTATGCTGCCTCCTACGAGGAGTTTATTAAGCTGATCAACTTGTGCAATGACATACAGGAATTACAACAGATAAGGTTGGAGCTGGGTTCTTATTGGCGCTTTATTGTTTCAATATCTGAGTAGATTTTACGTTTAATATTTTTAATGTCATCATATACCCTGGTTTCAATCATTTTGATACAGTTTTTATTTTAGTACTTGAGTCTTACGTGAATGATATTGTTATTTTTTATTGGAAATCCACATCTCAAAATTATCAAAATTTTCTCAAGAAATAACCCAAGAACTGAAAACATGTATCAATTGGTCACTTGTAATTTGTAGAGTGATACATTTAGATTATTTTAACCTCAAAGTGACAATTGTGGGTTTTTTTTGTGGGCATTCCGATCAAAAAATTACATTGAAAACTACTTGAAAATTCTACTTTTCAGTACATAAATTGTCAAAATTTACTAAAGGGGGCGCTGGGAAGGGGGCTCCAGCCCCCTGGCATGCCTCGCTTTCAGCTCGGGACAAGCCTACGGCTTGGTTGGGGTAATTAATAGTTAATCGCTATTTTCCAGTTATTTTTAACGTAACCCATTCTCATGCCTGATAGGGGGCGTGCACAGCAGACACAGACGGCAATTTGAGCTCAGCATTCTCCGTGTTCTATATCTGTAGATTGACATTGTTTTTTGGTTGTGTACCCCGTCTGCAATAATACAATCACTACCCAATTCTCATAACACCAAAAAGGACTCAGACTACAGTTTGGGTTACAGTTATTTGAATGGGGAAAACTATCTTCCTTAGTTAACTTTTTCATAATCCTAATTATTTGTAAGATTTCAATTAGAACCTGAGAAACTTCTTTCCAATTTTTGATGTCAATTTTTCTTCTTCAGGTATCACATCATCACTGAAATAATGCATGCCACCATGATCCAAGATCTGAAGAAATCCCGTGGTCCGGCGGAGGCTGATAAGTCTGCCAAGCGCAGCGGCAAGGTCAACCTTCTCAGAGTCCGCAATCTCAAGAGGTACATCAACCAGGTAAGACGATAATTTTCAGTCCTTGGGGAAAATTTTAAAAATTTGTCAAGACTTCCTCTGGTCAGAGAGACACTAGAGCAACTAGAACAACTTTAATAGATGTTAAATTTGCATTAGGGATAAAGAAAATTATTTTGTTTTACCCATACTGGCCAATTTCGATGGTCTAGTGGTAAGACATCTGGGCCCAATTTCATGGCACTGCTTACCAAATAATTCTGCGCTTACGCTTGTAACGTGTGTATTTCTGTGGGACGCAGCTGGGCGTAAGCGCAGAATTCCGCGGTAAGCAGAGCCATGAAATTGGGCCCTGCTCTATAATGGCAAAGGTCATGGGTTTGTATCCCACCCAATTAATTCGCTGTGGATTTTTTTCACAGGGCGGGGGGGGGGGGGGAGTACTGCTGTACATGAAATTATGAACTCTCACCCATTATCTGCACGCGTGCGCTCTCTCCATAGATACGATACAGAGGAAGGGGCATGTGTGCAGTAATTGGGTGAGAGTTCATATAGTGTATGATGTGTGTGGCTGTGGCAGGCTTGCTTGATGGTTTTGATTGGCAAATGATTTTATGGTAAAAGTGTGCGAGATTTCTATTAAGTAGGTTACCAGCCAAATTACCATGTAATGTATATTGCTTGTGACTGGTTCTCTGCTGACTTTTGCTGAGCATACTTATTTGCTATTAATCAAACTGGAAGGACTGGAAGAAGCAAAAAGTCTGCACATGCGTTTTATGTATTTACTTACCAATAGCATAATGGTGTGGGACACCAATTGAAGAAAATAATTTCCCTCTGCTGACGGTTGCTGAGCGCCCTCTAACATTGACATTCTGAGGTCATTCTGAGGTCGCTTGATTCTTGTCATCTCACAGTGCAAAGTGGCCAAAGTACAGTGTGAGAGACGCCTAGCGCTTCTGGGCGGGCCAGAGTACCAGGTCTACAACCGGTCCGCACACTCCAAGCCACTGGACGATCTGAGACCACAGAGGGTCTTGACTCTTGATGAGATCCTATCGGACAAGGTAGCCAGGGCGTACCTCACCAACTTCCTCAAGAAGGATGGAAAGGATGACCTCCTCAAGTAAGATGTATTTAATTAAAAGAGCTAGAAGCCATCAAATTATTTCCCTCGATGCAGTTTGTTAAGATCAAAATTAAAACAATTATAGAACATGCAAGTTTTGCGTGTATTCAAAACAAATTGTAAACATTTTGGTTCCTGCGTCCAATGTTCCTGCGTACATTGTGTCTCCAAGGTCAAATTAAGCTCTGTGATGCGTCACAATCTAATAGACCACCTTGCATGTGGCATCACAAGACCCAGGCAGCACCCTCACTGAGGTCAATGAAGACCTATCATTGGCTGAGAGTTTTGCGCAGCATGTACACGCGTGAACAATTCCCATTGTGTGACCTCAGCGATGGTGGCTTTAATATAAAAGAGGAAACAATATTACAAGACTCCAGCATGTTCAATGGTGTAACATGTTAGTTTGTTTGATACTGTTTCAGAGCGAACATGACGTCTGTACATCCTTAAGAGGAATTTTTGCATCAGTCAAAAGGCCAAATTCAATGCCTTTTTTGATAAAATGTCATCAAAATTCAGGAATGAACTGAAGATTTCCTTTACACAAATGTATAGAAACATATATTTGAAATGTGCTGTCATTGGATGTTTTAGGATGTTGGACAAATTCGCACTGGAAGGATATCAAATGCAATGGCATTTTACACCATTTTAACCTGAGGTTAGAGACTTGTAAGTTTTTTACCAGTTTCTAAAGGACTCTATTTTTTGGAAAATGAGTGCATCACAAACTTAATGGTTATGTTTTGATTTTTATATTTTGACAGCTTCTGGTTGGCAGTTGATAGACTGAGAGCTAGTAAAAAGGTGAGACAAGATTCAATAATAAAACTGTCTGTTACTTTGTTGAAATTGTACAATAGTTAGTCTAAACTGGTCTGATATCCTGACAACCGATGCAAATTCTGGCAAAATTTCCGTATCCGGCCACCACTTTATCTCCCTTAATTTAGGTTAATTTAATCCTTACCTGTCCAGATGGGTCAACAGAATGTATACAGAGAGGCACAGGCACTTTGAACTAGTATTACAAAGTGTCGAAATCATGAAAAATAAGTCATTTTCGTGTCTATGGTGGTCTTGGCAACACTGCTCGCTACACTCCATTTGAGTTCCTTTGGGCATGAGTGTGCGAGAGTTCCGTCCGTGCGATGAAATGTGCGCTTGAATTTACCTTTTTAAAGGTCAACATTTTGTGTTTTTGCTACCAATTCCTCTAGAGGAATATTTTTTTTAAAAAGGTAAAATAAAGTCCAACATCTATTAAAAAATCAAATAAATCCATTAGAAAATGGTGGCCGGATACGGAAATTTTGACCCAAATTCTGAGTGTAAAGAGAATTGTTTGAAGGCGCCTTCTGACTCTCTCAACCCTAGCGGTGTCCCTGGCCGATATACCAAAGGATGACCCTACCTTTAATACAGGGAACTGCTAGGGTGAAAATACAGCCTCATGCTGATTTTATTGACTATTGGTTTTGTAATTTGTTCTTGTTCTTGTTTTAGGCCAAGGATCAGCACATGTATGCCAATGAGATCTACCAGACCTACATAGCCACAACCAGTGCAGTCAGGGTTGACAAAGCTCACGTCAAAGGCATGGCAGACTTCTTGGCAGCTGATAAGGTTCGTCACTTGGTTCTGACAATAATCTTCACACCTTGGGAAATTGTTCTTGTTAGTCAGGAAACGCTCTGGATTTGATGAAAATCAAGAATTGTCCTTGTCCACTCTCTTTCTTGTAGGGTCCAGAGTCATTCTACAGCGCCCAACATCAGGTGTACCAAGAGCTTGATGAGATGTACTATCCATCGTTCTTAGTCAGTGACAACTACACTAAACTGATGTCCTCGCTAGGAGAGCAGAAGGACAAAGGGACCAGGGAGGACCTCAGCCCAGAGGTCCTTGAAAAGAAAGGCTTTAATACCAAGGTAATAATAATAATAATAACAATAATAATAAACAGTGCTTATATAGCGCTATTCCAAAAGAGGCATGATCATAGCGCTTAACAATGTGAAAACATCAAGAAATTATATACATAAATTATGAAGCAAAGAAATAGGCAACCATGAATTAACATCATTAACGAAACGGTTGTGTCTTCAACTGGCATTTGAAAGAAAGAGGTAAGAGGTAATTTTCCACCCAAACATATGAATCTGAGAAAGACTTCATCTCAAGCATCTGAAAGCACACAATTCTATGCAACAAGGGTGTTTTTCTTTCATTAATTTTCGTGCAACTTCGATGACCAATTGATCCCAAATTTTCACAGGTTTGTTATTTTATGCATAATGTTGGGATACACCAAGTGAGGATACTAGTCTTTGACAATTACCAAAAGTATACACTGCCTTTAATAATTGATTTCTTTTACCATTTATTCCCACAAATTTATATTCAAACTGTATGTTATTGTTCAGGTCAAGCCGCCTAAGGAAGTTCTGCCAACGGATGAAACCAGCTTTGAAGAGCAGACAGTGTCCGTCATGAGTAAACTTCATCACGTTGATGAGAGACTCGGCAGTAAACAACAGGCTCTGAGTAATCTCAAGAGTGCCCACTCATCGGACTCAAAGGTAGGTTACTGATACTCAAAGGTAGGGTACTGATACTCAAAGGTAGGGTACTGATACTCAGAGGTAGGGTACTGATACTCAAAGGTAGGGTACTGATACTCAAAGGTAGGGTACTGATACTCAAAGGTAGGGTACTGATACTCAAAGGTAGGGTACTGATACTCAAAGGTAGGGTACTGATACTCAAAGGTAGGGTACTGATACTCAAAGGTAGGGTACTGATACTCAAAGTTAGGGTACTGATACTCAGAGGTAGGGTACTGTTACTGAAAGGTAGGGTACTGTTACTCAAAGGTAGGGTACTGATACTCAAAGGTAGGGTACTGATACTCAAAGGTAGGGTACTGATACTCAGAGGTAGGGTACTGTTACTCAAAGGTAGGGTACTGTTACTCAAAGGTAGGGTACTGATACTCAAAGGTAGGGTACTGATACTCATAGGTTGGGTACTGATACTCAAAGGTAGGGTACTGATACTCAGAGGTAGGGTACTGTTACTCAAAGGTAGGGTACTGATACTCAAAGGTAGGGTACTGATACTCAAAGGTAGGGTACTGATACTCAAAGGTAGGGTACTGATACTCAAAGGTAGGGTACTGATACTCAAAGGTAGGGTACTGTTACTCAAAGGTAGGGTACTGATACTCAAAGGTAGGGTACTGATACTCAAAGGTAGGGTACTGATACTCAAAGGTAGGGTACTGATACTCAAAGGTAGGGTACTGATACTCAGAGGTAGGGTACTGATACTCAAAGGTAGGGTACTGATACTCAAAGGTAGGGTACTGATACTCAAAGGTAGGGTACTGATACTCAGAGGTAGGGTACTGTTACTCAAAGGTAGGGTACTGTTACTCAAAGGTAGGGTACTGATACTCAAAGGTAGGGTACTGATACTCAAAGGTAGGGTACTGATACTCAAAGTTAGGGTACTGATACTCAAAGGTAGGGTACTGATACTCAAAGGTAGGGTACTGATACTCAGAGGTAGGTTACTGATACTCAAAGGTAGGGTACTGTTACTCAAAGGTTGGGTACTGATACTCAAAGGTAGGGTACTGATACTCAAAGGTAGGGTACTGTTACTGAAAGGTAGGGTACTGTTACTCAAAGGTAGGGTACTGATACTCAAAGGTAGGGTACTGATACTCAAAGGTAGGGTACTGTTACTCAAAGGTAGGGTACTGATACTCAAAGGTAGGGTACTGATACTCAAAGGTAGGGTACTGATACTCAAAGGTAGGGTACTGATACTCAGAGGTAGGGTACTGTTACTCAAAGGTAGGGTACTGTTACTAAAAGGTAGGGTACTGATACTCAAAGGTAGGGTACTGATACTCAAAGGTAGGGTACTGATACTCAAAGATAGGGTACTGATACTCAAAGGTAGGGTACTGATACTCAAAGGTAGGGTACTGATACTCAGAGGTAGGTTACTGATACTCAAAGGTAGGGTACTGTTACTCAAAGGTTGGGTACTGATACTCAAAGGTAGGGTACTGATACTCAAAGGTAGGGTACTGATACTCAAAGTTAGGGTACTGATACTCAAAGGTAGGGTACTGATACTCAAAGTTAGGGTACTGATACTCAGAGGTAGGGTACTGTTACTCAAAGTTAGGGTACTGATACTCAGAGGTAGGGTACTGTTACTCAAAGGTAGGGTACTGATACTCAAAGGTAGGGTACTGATACTCAAAGGTAGGGTACTGATACTCAAAGGTAGGGTACTGATACTCAAAGGTAGGGTACTGATACTCAAAGTTAGGGTACTGATACTCAGAGGTAGGGTACTGTTACTCAAAGGTAGGGTACTGTTACTCAAAGGTAGGGTACTGATACTCAAAGGTAGGGTACTGATACTCAAAGGTAGGGTACTGATACTCAAAGTTAGGGTACTGATACTCAAAGGTAGGGTACTGATACTCAAAGGTAGGGTACTGACACTCAGAGGTAGGTTACTGATACTCAAAGGTAGGGTACTGTTACTCAAAGGTTGGGTACTGATACTCAAAGGTAGGGTACTGATACTCAAAGGTAGGGTACTGATACTCAAAGTTAAGGTACTGATACTCAAAGGTAGGGTACTGATACTCAAAGTTAGGGTACTGATACTCAGAGGTAGGGTACTGTTACTCAAAGTTAGGGTACTGTTACTCAAAGGTAGGGTACTGATACTCAAAGGTAGGGTACTGTTACTCAAAGGTAGGGTACTGTTACTCAAAGGTAGGGTACTGATACTCAAAGGTAGGGTACTGATACTCAAAGGTAGGGTACTGATACTCAGAGGTAGGGTACTGTTACTCAAAGTTAGGGTACTGATACTCAGAGGTAGGGTACTGTTACTCAAAGGTAGGGTACTGTTACTCAAAGGTAGGGTACTGATACTCAAAGGTAGGGTACTGATACTCAAAGGTAGGGTACTGATACTCAGAGGTAGGGTACTGTTACTCAAAGGTAGGGTACTGATACTCAAAGGTAGGGTACTGTTACTCAAAGGTAGGGTACTGATACTCAGAGGTAGGGTACTGATACTCATAGGTAGGGTACTGATACTCAAAGGTAGGGTACTGATACTCAGAGGTAGGGTACTGTTACTCAAAGGTTGGGTACTGATACTCAGAGGTAGGGTACTGTTACTCAAAGGTAGGGTACTGATACTCAAAGGTTGGGTACTGATACTCATAGGTAGGGTTCTGATACTCAAAGGTAGTTACGTCGCTGGCTAAGAAGAGATGGCAACTTTCACTCTTTTCCAGCTGAATAGCATGTCAATGAAGTCCCTCAGGATTAGGGTGAGACTGCACAGCTGGCCAAAAAAGTTATACATCTCTTTGAAGATCTGTAAAAGGCCTGTGTCGTCGAGATCAAAGCATGCCTATGGCTGTACATGGAATTATGAACTCTCACCCAGCACTCCCTCTGTATTATATCTATTGAGGGTGCGCGTGCGTGCAGTAACTGGGTGAGAGTTCATAAATCCATGTACAGCCACACGCCTGCTTTGATCATGACGACACGGCCCCTTTATTATTTGACTAGAAGAGAACGGGTTTTCAAGTGGATTATGCTCCCAATGACTCTTATCGCCCTCAGCCAGTGCATTGACTTTCAATTAGAACATGCCATTGTTGGTTACCAGTTGTTGGTTGGTCCCAAAAGAGCTACCAGCCTGTACCCTCAGCCAAAGACCCCAGCAACTGGCCAAAAATAAATCTAAAAAAAACCTAATAAGACAATTATTAAATAAGGGGTACTCTTGAACAGTCTATTTTCAGCGGGAATGATTTCAAAGATCGACGTGTGAAACCGATTAGTGTTAAGATAATCAAGGTTATCATTTGATTTATCATGGCTTGTGTTTCCCTTTTTATTCTTAAAGATGCAGCAAATGTTGGAGAAGGAAATCGAGCAACTCCGTCTTGAGAAAGTGTCTCTGGAGGTTTACATCGAGAGGACAGACTTGTGGTGTGACTACATCGGCAAGTGGAGGACTGACATCTGCTCTGCTCAGGTGAGTTAATAAAAACTCAACTGACTGAAGAAGGATGTGAACCTGTCACCTCTGGATACATCCTAGTACTCTAGAACGTGACCTTTCAAGCTTATACAATTAGTGGTTGTTTTAAATTTGCTTACTATGTTTACATTTGGAGTTACTCGTGAGTTACTGGCCAAATATAAACTTAAAGACCTACTTGAACGAAAATGGCAACAAGTGATTTTTGCTGTAATTCATTTAAAATGTTTTCAATTATTAAAAATCAAAATTACATTTAAATGATAAACAAACACATTATAAACAAGTATAAACTTAACTGACTCATGCAGAATGTGAACCTATCACCTCAGGATACAATCCAAGTACTCTAGAATGTGACCTTTCAGGCTTATAAAATTAATGGTTGCTTTAAATTTGCTCACTATATTTACATTTTTGAGTAACTCTCGAGTCACTGGTTTAATTTAAACTCAAATGACTGAAGCAGGATGTGAACCTGTCATCTCTGGATACCATCCAGGTACTCTCGAACGGACCTTTCAGGCTTATAAAATTGGTGTGTGCGTTAAATTTGCTCACTATGTTTACATTTGGAGTTATTCGTGAGTTACGGGTGCAATATAAACTCAAATGACTGAAGGAGGATGTGAACCTATCACCTCTGGATACCATTAAGGTACTCTCGAACGTGACCTTTCAGGCTGATAAAATCAGTGGTTGCATTTCTGTTTAAAGTATACACTAAGCGCCTTGAGTACATTGTTTGGTAGATACGTGCGCTATATAAGACTTTGATATTAATATTATTATTATTATTACTATTATTATTATTAAATTTGCTTGCTATGTATGCATTTTGAGTAACTCATGATTTACTGGTGTAATATAAACTCAAATGACTGTAGCAGCATGTGAACCTGTCACCTCTGGATACCATCCAGGTACTGTAGAACGTGACCTTTCAGGCTGATAACATTGGTGGTTGTGTTAAATTTGCTCACTATGTTTACATTTTTCATTTACCTGTGAGTTACTGGTGTAATATAAACTTAAATGACTGAAGGAGGGTGTGAACCTGTCACCTCTGGATACCATCCAGGTACTCTAGAAAGTGACTTTTCACTAGTTTCAGGCTTATAAACTTAGTGGTAAACTTATGTGTTTACTGTGTGTGAATGTTTGAGTAACGCTCGAGTTACTGGTCTGCAGCAGGATGTGAACCTGTCACCTCTGGATCCGATTGCTTGGAAATGAAATTAGAGTGGAGGAATCCGAAACAAAACAAACATGTTACTAATTTTTTCCAACACTTTAAAATCACACAAGAAGCACTGATTATTCTGTTTTTCTGTAGATCTTGGAGGAGGGTGATAAAGTTGTCCCCTATTATGTGATAGTGGTACATCCCATTGACCCATCAATAGCCATACCAGGATGGGTCGTTTCACGTCGTCTGGGGGACTTCCATGCACTGCAGCAGAGATTAAAAGAGGTACTTCATTTTTGTGGCCATTTCGACCTGAAAGTATAGATTTAAATTTTAAAAAGCTATTTTTATAGATTCAGGAAATTTGTTAGCTTTTATATAAAAACAAATTCCTAATGGCTCATCACCTTTCTTCACCTGAGCCAATTATGTATAAGGTCAGGATTTCATTGAATTATTTCCATAGGTGAAGATAAGGACAGGGGACCAGTCTAGTTCCAGGACACAGTTTGCAAGTTGGTGATAAAGGCCATCTTCATGTAGTGGATTCGATGTCACTCACAAACACAAAATTATTGACCTCAGGCTTGATGTTTTCCACCCTAGCAGAGTCTTTCTCAAAGGCTAAATGACAACACAACACACGCAAACAAGTATACTTAGTGGCGTGTCATGGCCGAGCGGATAAGAGCACCGAACTCAAGCTCTGGGGTTTCTGATCAGCAGAGTGTGGGTTAGACACTTAACCATTATTGCTTTGTCTGTTCCTGGTTTGATCGGCAGCATATTGCACCACAGCACCTTGTAAACCATTACATGGTGCTATAAAGGAATAGGTCTCATAATTCAACGTACATACCTTGCAGGTATTATTATTATTACTAGTGTAACAGAAGCAGCCAAGCTTTTATTTAAGGTATCGCATGAAAAAATCTGCCAATAATAACTGGTAGTTTAAATAAAAAGCTAAACATGAATTATTGTTGGGATTCCAACATTATCTCACATCCATCACCCATGTACAAACAATATTTGCATGGATTGTCCATGGCATATGCAAAAATTGTTGTATGTTTTTCAATTTGAATTGGCATCATCTGTCAAAATTCGTTCAGAGAAAAAACAATAAAAATAAAAATGTTTCGGCGAAAACCATGCCATGCATTTTTGAGAGCACAATCATTCAAACATTCATGGGTTTTGTTTTTAGAGACATTTTTTAGAACTGATTCTGGAGAAATTTATTTGTAAAGATCCTCTGGTTGTTGTGAAACATTTTTTATGGTTTTTGGTATTTCATTGTCTTCAGATCAATTTACCATATTTTTGACTGCATGAGGGCATTTTCATCAGGGAATGTCTTGCAGCACAATTACAGTTTCATCTTATTTTAATTGCCTGTATGTAGTTTTCTTGCATCAATAATGAAATACATAAAAATAATAATAACATTCCACATTTCCAAAATCTACTCCTCGGCAGTAGAATACATAGCAAGACAAGTTCCCAAAGAACAAAAACTACCCAACAAAGTAGATATACACATGTTGTTACTGAAACCAAATATACATAATAATAACAATGACAAAAACCCAAAACAGTTTGTTTACTTGTTTTGAATCATGTGACATTGGTTCACATATGCCCCCATGTGGTCAAAAATACGGCAAATTAAAATGACCTTGCCAAACAGTGTGAAAATGACAGTGTTTCAGAATTCCTGTATTACTTTAACACCAACAGCAGGCATGTGATTTATTAGGATTTTTTTATTTGCTCCCTGCACCTTCAGATTTTCTAGAAAGAGGCAAAATTGTCATCACGGAGATGAAAAAACTTGGCCCTTGTTGTGACAAAATCTTTAGATATTTGAATTGATATAGAGAGTCTGTACACCTCTGCAAATTAATGTCTCGGCAATTCTGTTGGTTTTATCTCCTCACAAAGAAGGAACTTCTATCAAATTTTCATGATTTTTCATTTTGTCAAGTATAAAACCACGAGGGAAACTGACTGGGTAAATTTTAAATAATTTTGGGTTGAACAAAGAAAAATTGACTAGAGCATGACTTGAACCACGTTAATCCGGAGGTCGCTGAATTAAGTCCTGCTCTAGTCAATTTTTCTTTGTTCAACCCCAAAAGATTTTTCCATTTTCATACAATCTCACCCCTGCAACAAGCTCTGTGGTTAAAAATTTTCAAATATTTTTCTGTTTAATAGCGACACTAATATATTAACTAATATAATCAAGAACTTGGTTTGAATATTTCTGAAATGTTACAGTGCTCTAAGTGGGTTGGTAAAATGGAACTACCACAGGTTAGCAGGAAACCGTTCAAGAAACTTGATCAGGACTTCTTGACAAACTCACAAGTAACGCTGCAGAAGTACCTCACAGTAAGTCATAATATTGCCCATCATTTTTTCAGCGAATAGCTAGCGAGACCAGTTAGCTCGACGTTTCACTGGTCCGCCAGCTTTCCCACTGGTCTTCATCGACTGGTTTCCTTTCAACATTGTCATTTTTATAGGGCTTAAAGGCAAAGTATACCTTTGGTTTTTGGAACCATTGGATTGTTTTAATCCTACATAAATGTAGATATATACAATAAAACTAACTTGTGAAAATTATATTTCAGAAGTTGGTAGCGTTTTTGAGATATTGCTGAAAATCTGGAGCAGTTATGTCCAGGCAGGAAGAATAATCCGTAATTGGAATACACAATCTAAGAAATGTTACTGCAGAAACGTTTCTCAGATTGAAATGTTTTGAATCCCTCTCTATAAAACCACATTCCTCTGAAGGGAATTGTTTCCTCAAAATGTTATACATTATCAACAGCTGCAGTGCTTCTTACCGAGTAAGTTTTTATGGTCATTAATTTTTGGAGTAATTACCAAAGGTATACCCTCCCTTTAAATTTGAAGTTACATCTGTGCTGGCAGTGGTTCATATGTGGTTTTAGGAAGTACGGAACGAGCCAGCCTGACCAGTTGAAGAGAATTCTAACTGGTCCCAGGTTGTTATTAGTGTTATTATTAATTTCTAGTAATGAAACCAAGGATGCCACAAAAGTGAACTTAATCACTATAACTCAGAAGCCTGAGAAAACCTACTGTAGTAGACAAGGGTGCTTGCAATGAACCAGAAACACCGAGGTAAACCCCCACTCTTCCATGATAAGTGTTCTGGGTTCTTTTACGTGCACTACCAATCCTAGTACACGGGACCTACGGCTTAATGTCCCATCCAAAGGACAAAGCAATTATGGTGAAGTATCTTGCTAAAGGACACAAGCACCGCGACCAGCCTGGCTGGGATTTGAATCCACACTCTGTGACTGACAGAACTTAAAACTTGTTGCACTAGACCAATCAGCCATGAATTCAGTGTTAAGGGAGTACACAGCACCAGCGATAAAATATTCTCCTTTTTAGTTTGAAATGAAAAGAAAAAAAAGACGTTTTAAAGATGTTTTATTTAGATTCTTGGGTTTTTGTTTTTGTTTGTGACAGTCTGTTGTTCAAGATGAGACACTGAGACACAGTGAGGTTCTATACACCTTCCTGGTGCCCACTCCTGAATGCCTGAGAACAGCAAGGTAAGTCTTGCCATGCGGTTACCAGTGTAAATTTTCCAAAATAACCAAATGTATGTGTTAAGAAGTAAGCGTAAATAAGCCATGGGAACCGGTCAAAAGCAATATATATCACATTGCATTTTGGTTAGTAACCTGTTTTTGCTTAGCAAGAGTTAAATATTTTAAGCAGGTTTGGGCACTTGAGCATCTCTAAGAAATTGTCTCCAGTTTTGTTATAGATAGAAGGTTAACTTCTTTACATGGCTTTTTCAATTCTCAAACTAATGTATCAATAAATAAAAACATGTTTCTTGGGTTTTTTGTAGTCGATATTATCATAGAAATTGACAGTACACTTTAAAGTATTTCTGCTGATAAATGTTGCTAACTAATTATATAGATTTCAGTTCTTGACAAAGTTTTCAAGAAGTTGCTAGTAATTTATTATTGCTTGTTGGTAGTGATTTAGGTCATGCAGGGCTCGAATTTCGGGGGAAAATCCACAAGACCGCAGGACTTGTAGCTAAGAATCTTTACTGGACCGGGATTTTATTTACAAGACCAGAATTAAAATGAGAAAAGACCAGAATCAAAATGAGACACAGCTTTATCATTATAAACTGTTTTACTTGAACAAAACACTAAGAGAGGATTTATCTATTCTGTTCTATCGGTGATACTCAGCAGAATTGAAAGATATTTATGAGACTCAAACTTAACATTTGAAAATCATTTTTGTTTTAACAAAGATATTGCATGAAAACAGAAAATCACTGGACTTGTCTGGTCTTCAGTTTACTGGCTCGACGCTGAAATTACTGGCCTCGGGCCGGCGTTCCAGTGTAAAATTTGAGCCCTGTCATGTCATGATTATTCTCTGCCTAGTAGCATGTTCACAAATGGTGTACACTTAGGTCGCTAAAAAACACGTTGCACTCTTCATTGTAGTACAAAAAGCCGTATCTATCGCTTGTTACTTCTTTGTCACGTCATTTGCATGATTATAAAAATCTATACATTATCATAAACAAATTTTATTCGCAGACTTTTATCAGCAATAGATAGATTTGTTAAAGCTCTGCCCACCAGAGAAACCGTCTGTCAACGACGCTCACATGGGTCGGGCGTATGACATACGGCTGCGTCTTGCTCCGCCCGCATGCGCCAAACACTAAAGACACGACGCAGCAATCCAAATAGCAGAAGCTTGTTTACATTTTGTAAAGGGATTTTAACATATCAAGTTAAAAAAAACCCAAGGGAAACTGACCGAGTAAATTTTAATGTTGAGGGATGTAAACAGGTATTTCTGTTAGACTTTTACGCCTGTATTTGCGCCCGTGATTGGTTAATGCAATATGGGGTGGAGCTTAGTGGATCTGTCTTTTGTCAACAACAATCATTGTTGTGCAGGTCATAGATTTATTCGACTGTTTCATGTTTCTTATTCATGTAACGTCTTGTGCACCTCTTTGGTCATGTTCATCTATTCACTGTGCCCGCTCTCATTGTTTCCGTTGCATGGTTATCTGTAGCAAAGAGGAAAAGAAAGAGAAGAAAGGCGTCTTCTCCATCGCGGGAATCTTCAAGTCGGCGTTAGGAGATCAGGAGGATGACCGAGGGGCGGAGGAGACTGACGCTGATGAGGAGAGGTTTGTCATCGTGAAGTTTAGTGCCAACTGACCCTAATCCTTAAGGGATTTGGAATCATTTAATATGAGATTAAGACTTGGTGAAGGTATCAGAATAAACTCACACGCTTGTACCAACATACTATTTCCAACAGTACCTGTAATTAGCATTTTTTTTTTTGGGGGGGGGATATAATCCCTTGCAATGGTCTGAAACATCAGATAAGAGTCTTTAGACTCAATAAAACAAATTCCAACCAGTCAAGCCATCTGGAAGCCATCATGGGAAGACATGATTGATTACAGCCAGGAGTGACTATTAGCCCCAGGCTAAAAGATTTGTTTACGACCCCAGTGTGAATTATTAAATGGGAGGTCATTGATTAATTTTTTTTTAAGTCAAAGAATCAACTCAGGGTAATTTCCATTTTCCATTCTATTTGGCTGGGTCTCAATAGGGAACTTGGAGTTATTGAAATATTTTTTTTACAAATTGTTTGGACACATAATTTGTTTACAAAAAGACTTTTCAAAACAACACCAAGGCATCATTGTGTGTTTCAAATAGTTATAAGCGTTTATTAGGCGCTTTTAAACATTGTAAGTGCCTTACACTATTACTACTTCTGTTCATTTGGTGTTAAGCTTTCTGAAGCTTTGAAACCGTCCCAACTCCTTTTGGAGTATGCAGCACCGGCAACCAAATGGGCGCACGGGTTGCTAATCATTCACATCAACAATCTCTACCCTCACAGGTACCCATTTACTCCTGGGTAAAGAGAAGCAACTATAGTTAAGTGTCTTGCTCAAGAACATAAGTGTCACGACCGGGATTCGAACCCACACTCTGATGACTCGGCCATCAGAACATGAGATCGATGCTCTAGACCACTTGGCAACGACACACTAGATGTTTCTATGCATGCTTCTATAATTGTCTAACATTGGATGTTTTGTTAATCAGGACCCAATTTCATAGAGCTACTTAAGCAGAAAAAAATTGCTTGCCAATTTTCTGCTTAGCATAAATGAGCAGGATACCAGTCAAAAAATATACACGTGACATGGTAGCTTGGCTGGTAACCTTATCCTGGTAAGCATAATTTTGTTGTGCTTAGCTACTTTTTTTGCTTAAGCAGCTCTATGAAATTGGGCCCTGGTTGGATGCATGGCTTTGTCTATTCACTGAAAGTCTTTTCTAAATTGATAAAAGTGTTTGCTAAGTAGAGGCATTGGTGTATAATATTGTGTTATGTTATTTTCATTACTTAAAATTATTTTGGTCATTGTTTAAAAAAGAAAAACTAAATTTGTTTCCTTTTCATATCAAATTTTGTGCAAAATGTGAGAATGGTATAACATTTTAACCCTAGCAGACTCTTTCTCAAGGACTTAAAGTTATTATACAGGATTGGTAGAGCTGACAAAATAGTCGCCGACAGTGTTCATGTTTTGTGGGATCAACTATTTATTGGTTCTTGTATGAACTTCATTATCAGTAAGCTGTCAGACTAAAAATAAAACAATGATGTTTGTTATCCTTACCAATCCTGTATGATATCTGTAATATTTACCCCTTTTAGAAGTATGGGGCCATAGTACTTATGCATTTATACCACAGGTAATTTTGGTTGGTAAGCAGTTAGTTCTTTTTCCGTAAAGTTTGTGTTTTTTTTCTTCATCTTTCTCATGGCAGTTCTCAGGATCGTTGGGATTCCACTGCGGAGCCTCTTTATACTCTTATCAGTGAAGTGTTTGAGCTCCACGGGATGTTTAAATGGCTGCGGAGGAAGCTTATCTTTTTCGTACAGTCAACGTTTGGAGGGACAATCAACAAGTAAGTAGCCACCACCTGAACAATTCAACTACCTCGTTACCTAGGTTGACTTCTTTATAATTGGATCAATCTTGGGTGGAGCTATTTTTTTTTCTTTTTTCTCCACAACAAATATGGAGCCAGCTGGAGGCTGCAACAGAGCTGCCTACTCTCCCTGATTCTGCAGAAGGTTAGATGAAAATAAACCAATCTTTCCATGTTCTGATGAACAAATTAGAATATCTCCCTGATTATGGAAACTTTTCCCCTTTTATGTTGAATGTAATTCTAAATATCTCCCTGATTGTTGTACAACATCTCCCTGATTGAAGGATGCAGATGTTGGCAGCTCTGCTACAACTACTACTGAACGGGTTAATGTTATGGTTTGGCATGGTTGGCTTGTGCATAAAGCGCTCGCCTCTCACCAATGTGGCCCTGGTTCGATACCCGGCTAAGGCCGTATGTGAGTAGAGTTGTGCGTTGGTTCTCTCCTATGCCATGAGAGTTTCTTTGGGGCCTCCGGTTTTCCTCCCTCAAACACTTTTGATCTCTGGCTGTGCTCCGTGGTCATATATGGGTCGATGTGGCTGGCTGCCAAGGCTGCCCTTGCATGCCTGTGGCTCGAGCGCGTTGTAGCCACGTCCTTCGCAATTCAGCTTCTCAGCTGCAAGCAAGGATGATTATTATTAGTCAGTGTCATGTTGGCCTGGCTTGATTGCATCTCTCCACACCTCCAAGTCTTGGATCAGGTTTAAGTTGAAGACTGTGTGTTTTTCTGATCATCCATAATTCAACCCTCTGCTGTATACTGTCTCACCTCTATCCCAGGCAGGACTCCCAACGGGTCGTAGGTTGGCATCCATAATGAGACATGAGACACATTATAAGACATGACATGAAGGAAGACATTTACAGTGAAGACTTGTGTGTTTTTTCTGATTCCGCCCATCCATAATTTAACCTTCTGATGTCTCACCTCTATTCCCAGGCAGCTGAGAGAGACCATTGAATGGATCGTATCAGAGCCGATGATCATCTACTACATACGTATGCTCCAAGACTCAGTATGGCCAAAAGGAAAGCTGGCTCCCCCTCAACCGGTACCCAGCTCAGAGGAAAGAGATAAGATGAAGAAGAAGGCCAAGGAGAAGTTCTTGAAGTATCTGCCAGGTGAGGAAATGTCTGAATTTTAAGTCATGGTTATACCTCACATGAATTTGAGGTATATCAGCATTTCAAAATTCAAATATTATTTTTAAAATTTATCACATCTCAAATTGGCTATGGCTATGGCTGTGGATGTGGCTGCTGACTTTAATCCGTAGCCATAAGCCAAGGGCTCATACTCTGCCGTTTTAAACTGTGTGTGTATCGAGTGGCTTTGGCTATGGCTGTGACTGTTGGCTTCAGCAGAAAGATAGAACAGAAAGATGCAACGATTTAGCCATAGCCAAAGCCAATACAATGGCTGAATTAAGTGGTTATGGCTGTTGCTGTGACTGTGAATGTTGGCTCTAGTATAGAAAGATGCAACAATCTAGCCATAGCCATAGACAAGGTGTAGACTATGTGTGTTGAGTGGGTTTGGCTAGTGACTGTTGGCTTACAATCAGGAAACTATCTGCAGAAACGTCGATCTAGCCATAGCCAAAGTCATAGTCAAATTGTTTTTTTGAACTTGCAATGTCTGAAATACATTTAATTTTATCCAATCCGACCCATCCCCTTTTTGATTGCTTTTGTTTTTAATAGATCCGGTCTTAGACTTTGTGTTCCTCATATAAACCTTACTCGATACAGACATTCCTTTAATTGTCCCCAACTCCATTCATTTATTTAACACATCAGCTGTATGTAATTAGGGGCACTTATTTGTATGTTTGTTCACTGCAGGTTTTCCTGTTCATTGTAAAACGTTGTAACTTTTCTTGATGTTTTATTTGAGTTTATATTTCTGTCCTTTTAATCTGTGTGACTTTGTCGATATATTATTGTTTTATTGCTAAATGAATTGTCTATTCTTATGTGCCAATGGAAACTAAATTTCTGTATTTTTATGACGTGGACAATGGACATTTCTAATTCTAATATTTTTTATGATTTAATTTGTTAACCAGAGGATTCCTTTTTCTTGGCTGTTATTTTTAACTGTTTGGCAAGAGTGAATTTGTTGTAAAACATTTCTTTTTTCTGATTTTTAATCAACTTTTATTCTTCATGCATTTATTTTTTATTTTTTAGATTTTCTGCAGTCCCTCTTGGGGAAGACCAACAGTCGTCTTGGCGCCATTAAAGTCTTTGATGCCTTCCAAGATATACGCACCAATAAACACCTGGCCTATGTGAGTGTCAAATAGTCAATACTCAATAATCAACTAATAATCAATACTCAATCAATGATCAGTAATCAATCATCAATCATTAGTCAATACTCAATCAATGATTATTTTGTCAATGTTTTCCTATTCGTTATGAATAGTATACGCACCAATAAAAACCTGGTCTATGTGAGTTTCAAATAATCAATACTCAATAATCAACCATTAATCAATACTCAATCAATAATAATAATAATAATAAGACTTGTAATGCGCACATATTCACCCTGCTGGGTGTCCAATGATCAGTAATCAATCATCAGTCATTAATCAATACTCATTCAATGATCAATTTGTCAATATTTTCCTATGCATTATGAATAACGAGATTTTAACCATGAGTTTGGACTGTGTGTAACGTGTAATTTGAATCCTCTTGTGGTGTGGCTTTTGGATTGTTTTTGTCCATAATGGCATTTGGAAAACAACTAGATAGTAATTTAGTTTACTTTTTTGTAATCCTTCAGGTGTGCCATTGTCCTGTCTTTAGAATGTATTGTGTCATCTGCTGTTTATACTTATATATCTTTTGCCTTTGTATTTGTTGTATATTTTGATTGAGTAATTGTGATGTTTTTACCTGGGAAATTAAATGAAATGTTATTTGACCTTGTTATGGTTATCATGAATTTTTCTTACTTGTGACTTGCATGTTGCTGAAGCCAATTCCAGGTTAACAAAATGCTGTTGTTTTGTTTGTTTTCTATTACAGGCTTAAAAATTGTTGGCTGATCCAGCTGATTTCCACTGTTTGTTTCCTTCTTTTTCTAATGCCATAAAAACTAAAAAAACACTGTACAAAGTTAGTGTCCTGGCACTTCGCTTCTATTTTTAGCATTAGTTCAGAGTGCTATTGATTGTGTAGTTCTAATTTTTGTAAATGAGGTTTTGTTTTGCTCACTGAAGCATATTTGTATTTCTACTGTTCTGCTTAAGTATGTTTCATAAAAACAGTGTAATAATGTCATGTGTGTCAGTTTTTGCTCACAGCAAAATCAATATTTTTTCTGAATATAGAAATGAAAAACATTTATAACTCTGAGAATTCTTTGCTGTTCTTTGTAGACCATCATTGAGCAAGCCCTCTTAGAGGTCTGCCCAGAGCTGAAGGACCCAAGACTGCTTGAGCATCTTGAGGAGGAAGAGAGAAAGCTCCAGGAGCAAAGGAAGAAAGCAGCTGAAGAGGCAGCCGCTAAGGAAAAGGAGGAAAATGAAGAGGAGACGGCATCGAAGACAGATGGAGAAGAAACCGGAGAGGAAGTTGATGAGAACGATACGAAGGAAGATGGAGTACCATCAGAAGAGACGGAGGGCGTCGACGATGACGATGACCAAGTTGGTAGTGATGGAGATGAGGATAACGATGATGATGCTCCAAAAGGTCTTGAAGAAAATGGCCTCGACACTGAGCACAGCAAACAAAGTAGCAAGGACAATGCAAACGTGGAAGATTTAGGGCCGAGAGAAGATGGAGTCGGTGGAACGGATTGAAGAGACTCATAAGAAGAGATGACGATTTTACAGTGTTCTTTCTTAATGCCAAAAGAAAAAATTTTATTTTTCGGTAAATACACAGAAGAATTGTTGTTATATGTAAGAAAAGCTTTTATTAGATTCAGAAGAAAAAAACCTTCGGTAGATTGGGTCTCATAATTGATATTTCCAAACACCTCATTGACAATCGTCAAACCTCATTTTACATTGCGTGAATATTTTTCTTACTGTCTTGACAATAATGTGAAATAAAAGAAATATGTGATTGCTAAGGACTCTATTTCATAAAGTTGTTTAGCCCCAAAAACATGCTGAGCAGAGAAAACAATTTGTAAGCAAAACCACCATGTATTATACATTGCTTGTGGCTGGTACCCCACTTATTGATGCTTAGCAAATACATTAGTTTTCAGTTTTGGAGTGTCCTCTTTCGGTTGGGTCGGTCATGTCCCGGATATTCTATTGTGTAGCCTGCACAGGCATGCTTTTACCGTGCTGCTCATCATGTCCTCTGTATCAACAGGGACAACTGGAATTCATGCTCCAAATCGCCCTGTTTCTGGAGGTTATTGTGTAATACCTGATTCCAGACGAGGAGTATGAGAGATTGATTAGCCGCTACCATTGTTTATAGTCTGAGATTTCAGTAAAACCCCGTCTTTTTTACGGCCAAGGTTTGGCCGAATCACGGTGAAGACATTCTATATTTTCTCGAAAGAGAACACAAATCTTTCTGTAATACCGCCCTGGATTGGTTTAGCAGGTTTCTTCTGCTTAACAGCTTTCTGACATTGGGCCATGGTTAAAGGGAGGTTATACCTTTGGTGTTACTCCACAAACTAATGACCACAAAAACTTACTTGGTAAGAAGTACTGCAGCTGTTGATAATGTGTAACCTTTTGAGAAACGATTCCCTTTAAAGGAATGTGGTTTTAGAGAAAGGGATTCAAAAACATTTGAAAATGTTTCTCACATGTCTTTTCCAATTACGGATCATTCTTCCTGCGTGGAGATAACCGCTCCAGTTTTTCGGCGATATCTCAAAAACACTACCACCTTTTGAAATGAAATGTTCACAGTTTAGTTTTATTGTATATATCTACATTTGTGTAGGATTAAAACAATCTAATGGTTCCAAAAACCAAAGGTATACTCTGCCTTTAAGTCCTATAAAAATGACATTGTTGAATGTTGAAAGGAAACCAGTCGAAAAAGACCTGTGGAAAAGCTAGTGGACTGGTGAAATGTCGAGTTAACTGATCTCACTGGCTATTCGCTGAAAACAATTATGGGCAATATTATGACTTATGAAATAAAATGTTCACAGGTTAGTTTTTTGTATATATCTACATTTATATAGGATTAAAACAATCGAACGGTTCCAAAAACCAAAGAGATATTTTGCCTTTAAAGCAGAGATAATTACTTTTGTAATTACTCATGCCAGTTCTAGGATAAGTAGCTATGCAATGGTCTATGGACTGGTCTTGTGATCCCTAATTTTGTTATACTACATTTAGTGTTACTCGTACACTAATTTAAACTTAGAATAAACCACAAGGGAAACTGACTGGCTAAACTTTAATTACTTTGGGTTCTAACAAAGAAAAATTGACTAGAGTGGGATTCGAACCTGTGACCTTCGGTTACATGCGCTCTACCATTTGAGCTATCTAGCCCTGATAATGGAGGTTTCCCTACTTTATTAATATCTTTGTTTGGGGGTGCCAGTCAGAATTTGCACCCCCTTAAGGTGATCCCTCTGCTGCAGCTTCTAAGGTTGTATCGTAAGCTTGGGTGTGATACCTGGCTATAACGGCAGTTACAGGTTGAATGGCTTCTGACTGGCACCCCCCAAACAAAGATACTGACCAAATTGGGAGACCACCAACATAAGGGCTAGATAGCTCAGTTGGTGGAGCACCGGCACGTTAATCTGGAGGTTGCAGGTTCAAGTCCTGCTCTACTAGTCTATTTTTTTTTCCCAACCCTTAACTAATTTAAATGGCATAAGTTTGTATAAAGTTACGAATGGATTATCTAATTAATCTGACATCACATGTACTTGAATATAGAAGAGCGTACTGGTTCAAAAGTAGTACTCTGTGCACGTCCTTAAAGGCGCTGTGTTGTCGTGATCAATGCAGGCTTGTGGCTGTACATGGAATGATAAACTCCCACCCAGTTACTGCTCGCGCACACGCTCTCTCCATAGTTATGATACAGAGGGAGAGCACGTGTATGCAGTAACTGAGTGAGAGTTCATTATTCCATGTACAGCCACAGGCCTGCTTTGATCATGACGACACAGCCCCCCTTAAACATATTTTGAAAACTCTGGACAGTCACTTAGGTTCTGCCATGATAATGGAGATATTGACACCTTGAACCATTGTCACACGCTACTACTGCCTGCTACGCTCGCCATTTTGAGAGTCAAAGTGCACGTAAATATATGGTGAGCGTTTTAAATGCTGTTTGACCTGATGACCACAACAACGTATAACACACAGGGGACATTGACTCCCAAAATGGCGCAACCAAGATTATTGTGATGATGACGTCATCAGGGGAATTGGTTCAATTTGCCGTATTTTTGACCGCGTGAGGGTGTATGTGAACCGAATTCACGTGATGCAAAACAAGTAAACAAACTGGGGGTTTTTCATTGTTGTTATTATTATGTTTATGTATTTCGTCATTGATGCAAGAAAACTACATACAGGCAAATAAAATAAGATAAAATTGTAATTGTGATGCAAGACAATTCCCTGATGAAAGTGCCCTCATGCGGTAAAAAATGTGGTAATTTTACCATTTTGTCTTGTGGTTTTTATGAGGTTTATGGTGAAGTCAATTAGGTCTTTCAGGCCATGGCCTCCGTTGCCTTGTTCTTGACCTTGGTGCCCCTTCAAAAGTTTCCCATAGACTTTTAATATTTTCCAATGGAAGCACCCAGTTCAAAATGAAAATGGCCTTGCCCACTGAAAGATAAAATTTGAGGCCTGTTATCAATTTCTTTTTTTGTCACTTCATTGACCACGATACAAAATATTTGTTTGAGAAAAAACTCTTTTTATTTTTTTATTTTTAACGAGGTGATTTGGAATGGTGTCAGTAAACGCATTGTTTAAAGGGTGTTCACATCATTGGTTAGATTGAAAATATTAATGATTACTGATTTGTACTTAAGTAATATGGTATAAAGATGGTCATGGTAGAGAACTTCTCTTGAAATATAATAATAATAATACAAGTGGTTTCTTATGTAGCAATCAAATCCGCCACTCAGTGACGCTCATGGCGCTCCAAAATTATTACCACTGATCACTGGGCCATTGATTTCATTCCTTAAACCATCTCAGCTCCCTGGGGAGTATACAGCCTGTGCTGCCAAATATGTCGCGCACCAAGCAATCAGGGTAAAATGTCTTGGACAAAAGTTTCATGACTGGGATTCAAACCCACACCCTGATGACTTATCCACCAGAATTTGAGTCCGATGCACTAAACCGCTCGGCCACGACATGCCACCTAAGGGTTTTTTGCACTATTTTCTTGAGACTCCGTTGACCGATTGAGCTTAAACTTTCGCAGGTTATTTCTGATGTGTATATGTTGGGTCATATAAAATGCAGATACTGGTCTGTGATAATTACCAAAGTTTACTGTTGAAAGATATAAGAATAGAATTGGGAATTATCATAAACATTGTTTACAGCTTTCCAGCTGAAAGTTCCCTGATTGTAAACTTCAAAATAGTACCAATTATCCAGAGAAAATTGTTCATCTTAAATACCGTAATAGTCCAGAAAATAAGCAATCAATGAGTGGACCAATTTTGATAGCAAGGCTTAGACAATAAGAATTATAAGTTTGCGGTGACGCCATGTGAATTTTCTATTTTGAATATAATATGTGGTTCTAAAAAAACTGATACTTGATGTTTCAACAGTATGCTCTGTTCTTCGTCAGGAGACACTTATTTTTGTTATGGCTAAATATGATATTTTATAAATTCCCTTGTGGTTTGTGGTTTGTCAATTTGAGGAATTTGAGGAATTCAGAGGACTTGTATTATACTTACAACAGATGTTTGTATACATTTATATTTTTGTAGTTTTTTACATTAAAAAAATGAAGTAAATAATCGTTTAGGGAAGTGTAATTTTGCAAAACTAGTAATGGGGACTTTCTTCATGATTATAGCAGGCCTGTGGCTGAACATGGAACTTTAAATCAGTTGCTGCACGCGTGTGCGCTGACTGACACGTCACAATAATACCAATGGAACCCTTTGTGATGTGACAGCCAGTTCACTTGCGTATGCAGTAACTGGGTAAGAGTTCATAATTCCATATACAGCCACTGGCCTGCTATAATCATGACGACAGTCCCCCTTTAATACATCAGATCTATACAATTTTAATTTAGTAAGCATTTGAAATTCCATGGTTAAAATAGACTCAAGCTCAAGAGAATGTTGTATGCCACCATTTTCTGCTATAATTTTGGTGACTGTTCTATATTCCAACACCCTATGTTCCGACAACCCTATATTCCGAAAACCCTCTCGTAATTTACATGCTAGGGTTAGGGTTAGGGTTCGGAATAGGAAAATACACTAGGTGTGTCGGAACATAGGTGTGTAACCATAATTTTAGTCTGTCTTCCTGTTAGTGTGTTAGTGGGTGTTAATACCAGAGGGCCATGTCTGAATCTGAATTTTATAGTCGGGAAATTTGCATCCTATTAGATACCTCACATTAACTGTTTTAAAGAAGACAATGAAGAAATTTCAGTTTTAGACGTGGGAGGAAAACCCCAAATACGGAAAAAACCCATGGAGTCGGGTAGGGACTGAAAAACTAATCCGTATATCCATGGCTCTAGTCTGGAATTTGAGCCGGGGTCAATGAGGTAAAAAGGCAGGGAAAGATTTAAACCACTGAGCCAACATAACTGCCCTTGTCGCATGAGGCAAGGCAACCAGTTCCAGGTACGGTAATATCCAAGAAGAAAGTTATTTACATTTCTTGAGAATAGTAAGACTCGGTTAGAAAAAAAATTCCCCTGTGCTACCTAAGTATTCCTTTTACATACACTTGTAACTGAATAAATGCAAGCATACCAGGGTGATAATCTTTTTCAAATGTACGGCACAAAACTTTTTGTGTAGTTTTCCAATATCTTTCTTTTTAAGGCATTATACAGGATTGGTAGAGCTGACAAAATAGTCACAGACAGTGTTCATGTTTTGTGTGATCAACCATGGAGGTAGAATTAGAATCTAATTCTACCTCCATGTATCAACCATATACATGAAGTAACAAACCTGTGAAAATTTGGGCTAAATGTGTGAGCAAGAGAAAATAATGAAAAGCCTTGCACAATTTTTAGCATGTAAACCACTTTGTCCTTAATTTTAGTTGTATAACAACCGAAATCAGCTATTGCATATTTTTTGATTTTCAGATACAGTTTTCTTGAATATGACTTCATTTCAGAGGGAAATATTACACAGAAAGAAATGATTCTAGTATGAACTTAATAATCAGTAAGCTTTCAGACTAAAAGTAAACAATGATATTTTGTATCCTTGCCAATCCTGTATGATACCTTTAAAGAATGCAAGAAAAAATTAGAAAAGAATGCTGGTTATTATTAGATTAACTGAAAGGCCTTTCTGAGGAACAATGAGATACTTGCATCTAGTCTCAAATAACACTCATGGTCAGAGTTTTCTATTTTAACTGTGATTGTCTCGATGTCCTTCATATTGGAGCTTCTTTGTTAAAATGTCAACACACCAATTAACACTCACTCACTCGGTCGCCCACAGGCAGGCAATTAACAGAAGTGCCCTTCATCCAAGAAATGGCCTTTCATATTATTCCATGTTCGTCACGTAAGAATTTTATTTCCACATCTGTTTTAGATGTTTGATGCCTGCTGTTGACAATTTTGTACTCAAGAAAATGTCGTCCTTGTATAGTAGGTGTTTATTATACAACTCAAGAGATGCTAGATATGACAGAAAGCGCAATAAAGGGTAACACGTTGTCTCCGTCACCTTTACCAATTTTTCCAATGAGTGTTTTTTTTTTTTTTTTTAAGTACTCAAAACTACCCCGAAACATGTGAATGGACAAACAATTTGGGTAAATTCATCTGATGGTTTTACACACACACGTGTGTAAATACCTGCAATCATGGACCCTCCTTTCTTTGTAGCAACTGTGGACCTATTGTCCCTTTTGTTATAGGTTCACGGTTTGAATGTGGATACCTACCCACACACACACACACACATGCAAAGTAGATAATAACACTGCACATCAAACGGATTGTTACTTCTTTTCCCTGTTCATGTGTTTCTTTGATATCATCAGACTATAAGGTTAAAGTATATTATGGTAAATTTCCATGTGATTGTTTCCTATAATTAAATATTTGTGAACTATGAAACACCAGATTTACATAGACTCACATGTGGGCAACAGTGATTTTGGCGAACTGTATTCAAATTATCATAACTCTATTCTTGCAATCTTAAGATTTGTTTTACCATGTATGGTTGAAATACATGGTTGAAGAGCTACATTACAATTTTTTTTAAAATAAGTTAAGTAGGTAGGTTAAAATTCCTGTGAAAAGTGGGTTTCCTTCTTTTTGCACCACCCTCTATTATTAGTGAAAACTAAAATCTTAAGTTCCGTTAGTTCTTGGAGAATGCCTGGAAATAGTTGGCTGTAAATTGCCTCTCGTGACATTGTTCGTAGTTTGGCAATGCAGGTAGCTTGAAATAATGTCAATTAATTCCTCAATAGACCTTGTGTACTGATGTCACAAACAGTTTACTGTCTGCCAATGATTAGCCATTTTGGGAGTGAAAATGCATGTATAAATATGGTGCACATCTAACTGCACACACACACTGCTTAAACAGGTCAGCAGAATTAGCTCAGTTCTTTCGTTTCGTTCCAGTAATCGCGGGAAATAACCGGTCTAGCTGCAAACAAGTTGCCATAGATTACTGATCTGAATAGTTCTCCACATTTCCTCTTGCAGTTTTGTTCTCCCCTTTAAGGGTGTGTACAACATTGGTAATTGCCAAAGACCTGTATCCAAACTCGATGTGACCCAACATATACATGAAATAACAAACCTGTGAAAGTTTAAGCTAAATAAGTCTTTTGAGTCATGAGAAAACAGTAAAAAAAAACATTATGTGTTTTAACTTTTTTTCAAACATCGGAATTTATCCTGCAGGATAAATACTATTATTTTACTCATTTCGTAAAAACTATGGCATTTCAAGCAAAACTATTTCAAGGGAAGTTTTCTACCATGACCATCTTTATACCATGTGAGTTATGTGCAAATCTGTGAGCATTTATATTTTCATTCTTACCAATGTTGTACACACCCTTTACTAGAAAGAGCGAACATCTATCTGCACACACGCTGCCTAAACAGGCCATGATGTTTGGTCCTTGGAACAATTTATTGAGTACAAGGACTGACCTACATGTGACGTAGGCTCTAACGAGACTTTTCAGGTTATTTAAAGGTATTATACAAGATTGGTAGAGCTGACAAAATAGTCGCAGGCAGCGTTCATGTTTTGTGTGATCAACCATATACATACATGAAATAATAAACCTACGAAAAGTTTTTGCTTAATCTGTTTTCTGTGAGTCGGGAGAAAAAAGTGAAAAAGCATGCACAATTTTAAGCAAGTATATATTGTCCTTAATTTTGGTTGTTAACAGGTTAACAACCGAAATCAGCTGTTGTGTTCTCGAATATGACTTCATTCCGGAGGGAAATTGTTCACAGAAAAATGGTTCTGGTATGGAACTTCATAATCAGTACGCTTTCAGACTAAAAATTAAAAAAGTTTTTTATCCTTACCAATTCTGATTTGTCCTAGGGCAAAAAATACAATAAAATTGGAAACCAGACTAAATTAGAAAGAGTATCCTGCCTGCTAAATTGCGCACTTCGTATGGAATCCCACTCCCAAAATGGTGCAAGCAAGATTTATCGTGGGTGATGATGGTGTCATGCGATTTGGGTCATTGGAGGTTTCTTGCGAAAAAGCTTTAAATCCAAGTTGACCCGTTATGAACAAAATCTAGAGGGTGGGTCAGTGGGTAAACAGTGCATAAACAAACACCACAAGCAATCATTTCTCTTTTTCATCATCCTTTAATGATTTATTCCATCACCCTGTTTTTTAAACATGGAAGCTTTATTTTGATGTCATGATTATTAAGTAGCTTTTTATACTGAAATAAATTAAAGATGGCATTTTTACAGAGACGGTGTTTTAAATATTGCTTCTTTTAACAGGTGTGTGTAACTTGTGTACGACACTAATTACAAAGTCGTTTACCCGAGTGAAACTATTTTACAAACCATTTCTAAAGAACAATCCTCCGTGATACATGAGCAGGGCCTGACTTTCATAGAGCTGCTTGAGCAGAAAATATTGCTTAACAATTTTCTACTGAGCAAACATAAGCAGGATACCAGACACAAATTGTACATGGTGACAAGGTATTTTGACTGGTAACCTTATTCTGGTGAGCATAATTTCTTCTGCTTAGCTACTTAGTGTGTTTAAGCAGCTCCATGAAATTGGGCCAAGCAGGTATTCCAAACTGGATACATGCAATTTGAAGTGTCCAAACTTTTGCAGTTTGCAAACACGATCTTTCTGAAATGGGCACTTTGGGTGTGAAACAGCTGTGTGATTCCCAAGGCGAATTGGGTACTTATGAGTTATGTCTCGTGATGTGATGCACATTGATACATGGTATTGGAAACGGACTTACTTAGCTATTACTCAAGTGGTCACACCTACTCAGTTCCCAGGCGAAATAATAAATGAACTCAAACATGACATTATTCTTGCATCGAGAAACAATTCACTGCTATTCTCACGCTTCCCGAACAAACAACATAAATAATGAGCTTCGGAAGAGGGTCACTTTCGCCCAAATAAAAGGCAAAAGGTCACCCTACACCAACTCTAATAACTTGTAAAAAAAAGTAGTGAAGGCCTCTTGTTTCCACCCACGCAGAGTCTTGCTCGGCCTTTGAGAAAGACTCTTCTACTGTCAAAACACAAGCAAGGCCACCCCACTTTTTAAAAACATTTATTCCACAGGTCATTTTGTCGGTAAGCAGTCTGCAAAACAGCCGTTTCTTTTTTTCTAATAACTAGAGTCACAAGAATAAGAAGTAGCAGACTATTTATGAGAAAGACGATGCCTTCTGTTTTGTCTCCTTTCACCGATGCATTATTATGAAGCCTCAAGTACCCGGTAAACATTAATTGTACGTAATACTCTGTGACACTAGCTTAACAAATACACAATAAAGACAGTATGACGATAGGTAAAGCATGCAGTGGTGTTTTGGTCCTTCGTTGGTAGGTCCTAAAACAATAATCACAGATGACAAAACTTCTTATTATGAAAGTTTTGAAATGCTTAGGGTGTCAACTTTTCCTTTGAAGACTTTCGTGTGTTATTAAAATCTCAATTTGAGACAGTTACGAGACAAAAAGTCTAAGTGACCTTTTAGACTAAAACAGACAACTTGGTGAGTTCACACACTGATTTTTTATAACTAAATACCGACCTAAGTGCACTTTGTGACTTAGCGAAGAGAATTAGTTGATAAACAATCTATAATATATTTTATTTAAAAGATGAAAAGCAATCAAATAATCTTGGATCATCTTGAACAACTGGGTCCATCCAGCGAGGTTTGACAGGCTTTGGAACCAAGCTAATAACCGGACAGAGGAGATCAGCGCAAACAGACCCCAGAATGGGATGAAGTCGAGTGAGTAAGTGAGTGAGTAACTGATACATTACTATGCCTCGGATGTCTCCTCACCATTTTAATGGTTAAAGGAAACAACAGCTGTCTAATTTGTTGACCTGGGAGATTTCGTTTCAATTAATACTTTTTTTTTATGCATAGCTTTTCCTCCCTACATTGAAGACACCAAATTCAATTCCTCATAGGATCACACTGTTGAGAAATGGCAACAATCCAAATTCAGCCAATCAAATTGCTTCCATTGCAAGTTGAGCCACATCAAACAATTTGATTGGCTTATTCCACCTTTAAAAACTAACACATGAAACTAAACCCGGATAACAGACAGAACGGACACAGCAAGTCAATGCCACTTTTTTTTCTTTCTTAAATTGTTTTGAACATAATATCACTAGGTAATAATACGAACACTATGTGAAATCTGAACAGAATTGTGATGGGGGATGAAGCTCTATGAAGTTTTTATTCATAGATGTGCTCGAAGCCGGACAGCTTCCAGTCCACCAGCTCCTCCTCCTTGAACCATAGAGCAATCTCTTTCTTGGCGGTCTCCACAGAGTCTGATCCATGGATGATGTTGCGGCCGATCTGGATGCAGTAATCACCGCGAATGGTGCCTGGCTTGGAATTGGCCTAGTCACATAAGAAACACAAAAACACACAACAAATTACGGACAAATAAAATCAACAACGGACTGGTAATCTATTGGTTTACCTCATTGATCTCCATCCAATGGAGATCAATGATTGTAAACCAATGACTGTTACATCCACAACCCATAATGCATCAACGGCATACCGGACTTGTGACCACATGATCTCTCGCGACGACGGTCGTCTATTTTTAGAGTCATCGACATCGTTTCTCCGATTGTGGGGGATTTTTTGTAGCTGGGTGTTCGGAAAATAATAGCAAATAGCTGAATCCTAATTAATGTATGCACTGTCTAACGACAGAGTTTTGCCTGGGGTGCTATTACGACCGCAGATGTCCAAATTTATTAAAAAACAGAGTACAGCGCCCAGTTACTGGGTCTAAACACTCTCATGATAAATCATCACTGAAGTAACTTACCGGGTCGGTTTCTCCGAGCATGTCGCGGCCAGTTTTGACCACATTCAGGCCTTCCCACACCATGGGGAACACAGGAGCGCTAGCAATGAAAGAACAAAGGCCTGGGTAGAATGGCTTGGCCTGGAGATCAATATAATGTTCCTTCACCAATTTAAGATCTGCCTGCAAAGGTGATAAGAAAAAGGAAAAAACAAGCGTTTATTTTTGAACCGTCGAGTTGAACCAACCATCGAGTTGTTCTCAAGTCGACTCGATCAACTGTCCAGTTGTCTGAACTCCTATGCTCCCACAGTCACATCCGTGACTGGTTAACAATGAATTAGCCCCACGACAGTTTCCTGACAGCTGTTAAATGCACCGACCGGTCGATAGCAACCGGTTTAAATCCCTTCAGAAAGATAGTTGTAACAAGAAAACAAAAGATGAATTATTTTGCATGTAAAAGTCTAAGGTCTATGGAGGCCCAGGAAGATTAAATGCCAGTATGTAAGAACGTCTTGCCATTCCAAATATAGAGCTCTGTCCCTTCTCTATGGTCTTGCATTGCACCAAGACTAATCCAATGACAATTTAATAAAATGCTGCACAGTTGAGTTAGCACTAGTGTATAGCACGAATTTTCAATTTGAAGTTCCCACCACGCGGCATTAGGACGTGTGGCTAAATCCGCTTACCACACTGGGGCTACGTCAGTAGACAGGTAGACAATGCGTAATTGTGCTGCATCACTGGATCACATTAAAAAAACAACCAAAGGAAGGGAGAACAATGTAAATGACAATGTGAGTAACAATAAAGAATAAATTGGTTCGAACCTTCATAATTTTAGCAGCCACTAACTTGAAGCCCTTCTGCTCAAATCGCTTCATAATGTCGCTGATGAGGCCCCGTTGTACGCCATCAGGCTTGACCATAATGAAACTTCTCTCCGCTTTGCCTGCCATGGTTTTATCGGGGTAAAAGTATGAGAACACTGCGAGGACTGAAATGATCATGTGGGCAGATTTGACGGCGAGGGTAGAAAGGACGTACGACGTGCGGCATGCTGACGGATGAACGAAACCAGACTTGTTGTGTGGTTTAGAAACGACGTCATCAAGAGACGGGAACTAGACTGTTTAAATGCCCTTTCCGATAGTTGTCACGTGGTTAAACTTTTTCATGAGCGAATATTAAATCTTAATAAGAATTCTACAAAAGGTCAAATAACTGTCAATAAATTATTTTGAAATTATGAAATAAATGTATTTGTATGGTTTCATAAAACTTTGTATCGTAAATACTCAAATATTTTTTAAACATGTAAGATATTGCAATACCATTACTCAGCAATAAATATTTCAACAGTCGTCGGTAATGATTTAAAAGGACAAAACCGTTGGTGGCGCTCTATTGCTTATAGACACACACACACAGTACACACGTGGTAGCAAAAGTTCAACGTAAAAATATAGATGAAGTTTACCTGCGGCGAAGCTAAAAACATGAAAGATGTTGTCAATTACAATTAAACAAATAACGAGATAACAAGAGTATGTCTGTGGTAATAAGTCTTTGAACTTTACTGAAGAAAATAGAGGGAAAATAGAGATGCTTCGTCGGGCAAAGAAACGGTCTGTAGCGACAGAATTAACAAGAAACGATGGCATTTCGTCCAAAGGAATTTCAGATTCGGCACCGAAAACTGCGAAACAAACTGATGGGGAAACCAGACCGTCTCAGCGGCGGGAGGAATTGCCGGTTCTCGGTTCCAGAATCCAGAAGCCGGACGTTGAGAAACAGCTAGAGGAGGTGGTCTTGGGTGGTCAGGACTCAATTGTGAATAAATTGCAGTTTGAGGATAGGGTAGGTATACTGGCTGTGTGGGTAGCAAATGTGCTTCAGCATGTTCAGGCTTAACAATCGTGGTTTTTAATATATATTTTTTTAAATAATTGGGGAAAAAGGGAATTTACCTGTGCTAAGTGTAAAATGTTAATGCGTTGGCCTCACTCACAACATTCCGACCCTATGCTTTAGCTCTTGACTTGTGAAAGACCCTGCTAGTGCTACTGCTGGGTTGACGCATGGGGTCATTAACAATCTTTGAACTTTAAAAAAGGGACATTCCAGAAATGTTTTAATCTTATTTTATTAAATACCAATATTTACATCAAATTTAAATCATGTCATTGTAAACAATTTTTTTTGTTGACTTTTCAACAAGTCACGTTAATTATTGACACATCAGTTTTCCTCCATGTTTAGTTGCGATAATTCTTTCCTAACCCTCTGAAGTCTGGAGGATGGAGGGTTACAATTTGAGTTATCGCAACTAGCAATAATCGTAAAAAATTACCCTCCATGAGGGTTACGATTATCGCAACTAGCCCATATCATAACAAATGTTGTTTAAAAAATTAAATAATTATAATTGTATTTATTTATTATTATTATTATTATTTTTTTTTTTGGGGGGGGGGGACAAACACCTTTCCAACAATATGTCCAGTGAAATGAAAATATTTAATTAAAATATGGGTGGTGCATCAGTTAAGATCACAAGTTTCATATAAGTTTGGTTTCTCTCTCGTTTAGGGGTAGGGATGGGGATGGGAGGACCAAAGAGGACTGTTGTTAATTGAATGACCTTCATCCTTGAATATTCTTATCTTTAATGAATTAACAGGAGGTTGGCGTGTTGGATAAAGAGCAGAGGAAACCAGCCTGGGAGGATGAAGATGAAGAGGTCATACCAAGGTCAGGACTCCAAAATGGCCGATATTTATTGCGGCTCATCATTTCTTTTACCAATATACTGTAACTGTATGAAATGTTTACCACATCTAGATCAGAAACAGATGTTGTGTCTATATGCCAAGTGCAACATCCCGACCTTTAAAGGAAAGATGCCCATCTATCTATAAGACTAAAAGAATGAGAAAGGTCAAGGGTACTTCTAGAACTATAAGGCTCACCCCTGAGCCTTAGGAGTCACACATTTTTGGCCTTCGCAAATTCGCCTCATGTTTGATAGTTTCATGAGCGAGGGAAGTACGGGTGTAAGGAATGTGATAATTAGAAGCTTGGCGGGTGAAATGGGAATGTACATCTGAATTTAAAGGAAAAATGGATTTAATAGCAGAAGGTAAATTTGTGAGTTGATACATGAGGGACCCAAGCTGAAGACGATAGATATCCTTCACTTTTAAAATGTTACATTTACAGAAAAGGGGATCTGTATGTGACTATGTGTATTAAATTCAGCAAAATTAATTATACGAAAAGCTCGCTTCTGTAAGAGAAGAAGTCTATTGATATTGGTAGCTGAACTAGCTCCCCATGCAAGTATCCCATAGTAAAGATAAGAATCGATCAATGTATTATAAAGAGATTGTTGTACCACTTCAGGCATAAAATGCTTGATCTTATTGATCACACCAATATTTCTAGCAATAATTTTACAAATGTGATCAACATGACTATTCCATGTTAGTCCGCGGTCAACAAAAGGTCCCAGAAACTTACAACAATCAGTTTTAGTGATGATAATGTCATTAATCTTTACAGGACTTGGAAGGCCTCTGACTGCATTACTGAACAACATGTGGTTAGTTTTAGCGATAATAAGGGACAATTTATTGACCGCAAGCCAGGAGGCAACTAGTTTGAGCTCACCGTTTACAGTATTTACAAGATAGTCAAGTTTACAATGGGGAAACAAAAAAAATAGATTTGAGTCATCCACAATAAATGAAAAGCACACTAGAGGAATTGTCTAGCCCAGTTCCACATGGAATCATGTTATATTAATTTTACCCAGATGGGTTTTGTTTTTTTGTTCATTACAGTTCGACAGCTGAGAAAGAGAAAGATCAGGTTTTAATTCCAACTAATTCCGGAACAATATTCAGCAGAAGTAGAAAAGTAGAGTAAGTTCCTTTTATGTAATTGTGAACAATTTCAGTGCTTAGCGGGACTTGAACCTGCGACCAGTTTAACGTGCCGATACTCTACCAACTGCGCTATCTAGCTCTAAATTTGGCGGAGTCCCTATTTTGTCAGTATCTTTGTTCGGGGGGGGGGGGGGGATTGGGGGGGTGCCAGTCAGAACCCATTCACTGAGCAAACCTGAATGCCAAATGTATAAACTAGTTTATTTTAAATTCCAGTCGGAAGAGGTAGATGTTGTTTCAGGCCTGATACTTCACTGAGGCAATGGAGGCAATTGCTGTGTTGCCGCTGTGGACATTGTCTTGGTGCCCTTTGAAAATGTTCCAATAGAAATGTACAATTTCCTCATAAAGGTGCTCTTTACCAATGAGAAAACGTCTTGGTGCCCTTGCCCTTTCAAAAAACAAAGTATCAGGCCTGGTGTTGAGTTCCTACAACATTCTGGAGTTTCAAAATTCCCTTTTAAGGGAACAAAGAACAATCTGTCCTTAAATATTGAAATTTTATTTTGACCATTTATTACACTCTCAACATTTTCACTTTTAGGTTTGAGAAGGTTGTTGGGAGTACACCAGCCTGGGCACAGTTGAAGTCCAAGAGGAGAAACAGCGAGTCTGAAGGTAGAATAATAACTGTCTTACAGAGAAGTAATTTTCTCAATTGTTATGGAAAACGTTGTGTTAGTTGATTCTCCCAAAGCCTGGTAGTAGTATGATGGTTTGATACGGCATACTTTCTCAGCGATTGACAAGAACGTCTTCTTTTAAACGGTTTTCACATCATTAACAAAATTGATAACATTAAATCGTTGCGGTACCCGCTGCTAACACATACAATTCAAATTGCCTCTAGCCACCGGGCTAGCTCGGTGGTCTAGTGGTAAGACATCTGCTCTAGCAATGCAAAGGTCAAGTGATTTGCCTGTGGATTTTTTTCGCAGAACTCGGGAAAAGTACTGAGTATACAGTGCTTAATAATACACATCGGTGTAAGGGTAAAAACAAAATTATATTGATAAGATTGAAAAGATAAATTTTTGTAGAATTACACATAACTCACATGGTAAAAAGATGGTCATGGTGGAAAATTTCCCACGAAAATTTCCCTGTTTCAAATGCTATAGTGTTTTAGAAATGAGAAAAACAAATAGTTTTGAACTCGCGAGACCTAAAGTTGATGTTGAAAGCAGTGAAAACATATAGTGGGGTGTTTTACTATTTTCTTGTGACTCCGATGGTCGATTGAGCTTTTAACTTTCACAGGTTTGTTGTTTCAAGTATATGTTGGGACACATGAAGTGTAGATACTGGTCTTTGGCAGTTACCAATTTTGTCCGTGTGCCTTAAAACAAGATATTTTTCTTCTTGGATTTTGTTTTAGATGAGAGTGGAAGCGAGGATGAGGATGAGGAAGACAGGTTACTAAGACGGACCGGTGACTACCTGACGTCTTCTGAGGCTCTACCCAAGAGTTACCTGAATTTCAGGAGAGTCACCGACGCTAATAAGGAACAGTACACTTCGGTAAGTATACAATGTGGTGTGTCGTGGCCGAGCGGTTTAAGAGCACCAGACTCAGGCTCTGGTGTTTCTGATCGGCAGAGTGTGGGTTCGAGTCCTGGTCGTGGCACTTGTGTCTTTGAGCAAGATACTTTACCTTAATTGCTTTGTCCTTTGGATAGGACATTAAGCCGTAGGTCCCGTGTACTAGGATTGGTAGTGCACGTAAAAGAACCCAGAGCACTCTTGGAAGAGTAGGAGTTAACCCCAGTGTTTCTGGTTCACATAGCAAGCACCCTTGTTTACAGGTTTCCCCAGGCTTGCGAGTTACAGTGATAAAGTTCACTTATGAGGCATCCTTGGTTTCATTACCAGGAACAGTAATAATAAAATCTACATTCTGCTTGCAATAAAGATGATGAACATCAGCCAAGCTTCACTTACTCATTACATCACATATCTTCTTTTCTGCGTGCATGCTGTGTAGCACGCAAGGCTTAATCATGTGTCAACCCTCAAACCAATTGCCTCTGTCTTTGCAAACTCTTGTGCATTATTCCAACCACTTCATCCCAATTTGATTTTGTTTTTTTCTCTACACCGTCTAACTGGGTAATCGAACATGGAGACTTTAAAGTGCGCAATACTGTTTCAACACATTAAATCACTTGTACGTTGGACCACTCGATTTAAAAAGCGCTGAGGAGTTGTCAGTATCACCATAGTGATTTGTATTGTGACATCACACATTGCTAAGCAATTCAGATTGATACACAGTTGAGATCAATCTTAGCTCTTTGTGAAATTGGCCCCAGGTGTATTGTGACATCACACATTGCTAAGCAATTCAGATTGATACACAGTTGAGATCAATCTTAGCTCTTTGTGAAATTGGCCCCAGGTCCCACAAGTTTGAATATGAATGAGACTTTCACTGTCTATTGCGCTTTATAGTAAATTAAGTAACCATTCCCTACCCCTCCTCCCCCCAAAAAAAATAAAAAAATAAAATACATAAAAGAAGAAAAGTATTTTTTTTTTGTATTTTTTTTGTGTATTATGTACTTTAATTTTTTTACTGATTCTTTGCCGAATAAAAACAAAAAATAGTCTTGTCCCTTTTCATATAATTAGAGTCTGCATGTATGACTGCTATTGTACACGGGGAACATTACATAGAGGATGGCTGCATAAGATATACATGTGTATATTTGGTGACATGTCGTGGCCGAGTAGTCAAGCGCACTGGACTCAAGCTCTGGTGTTTCTGATCAGCAGAGTGTGGGTTCAAGTACCGGACTTGACACTTTGGATGGGACGTAAAGCCATAGGTTGTGTGTATGGTCTAAAGCACTTAAAAGAACCCAATTACACATAATCGCTAAGAGAAGGGGTTTGCCCCAGTGTTTCTGGCAGTGGCTGATGATGGTGCCGCAGCACCTTGTAAACCCTTATAAGGTGATACATAAATCGCCTTCATAATTCATAAAAACTTCCAAACCTGTCTTAAAAGGTGTTTCTCTTTGTTCACCTTAATTGAGCACCTTATTGGTGGATACGTTCCCTATATAAGACTCCAATATTATTATTATTATTAATATTTGAATTGAATTGATTTATATCTGTGCAGAGCCGACTTCATGCCATGGAGTTCCATCCAACATCCCAGGTGATACTGACGGCTGGAGAGGACGAAAGTCTTCATATATTTCAGGTTTGTTTTGGGGGGTTCTCGTCTCTCTCTGTATGTTCAGAACTCGGACAATTATTATCAATTAATGTTGCTGGTAATTTAAATTGCTGAATTTGTGTGTGTCAGCGTGTTAACCCATTGATACTGAGCATTTCAACAAAAGGGAGCCGGGTGTTTTGATAGAGCGAGGACTTCCTCGCTTCGCTTTCATGTTCAAAACCAATGGAGACATCACTAAAATAAATTAAGTCAAGAAAATAGGAGAACATGAGAAGTCCAGGATTTACGGGGTCAACCAGTGTGTGTGTGGGGTGTCTACCCATTGAAACTGAGGACTTTAATAAGAGGGATCCAGGTGTTTGAAAGAGTGAGGACATCCTTGCTTATCTTCACGTCAAATTATTTTTTCATTTTGTTGACGGTTCTTTAAAGGCTGTGTATACTTTTGGTAATTGTCAAAGACCAGTATCCTCAGTCCTCACTTGGTGTATCCCAACATATACATAAAATAACAAACTTGTGAAAGTTTAAGCTCAATCAGTCATTGGAGTCGCGAAAAAGTGGAAAAAATCCTGAAATGTTTTCAAACAGAGTTTTTGACTCACAAGATCAAAACTAATTGTTTTACTCATTTCTCGAAAACTATTGCATTCCAAGCAAAAATATTTCAAGGAAAGTTTCCCACCATGACCATCTCTATACCATGTAAGTTATGTGCAAATCTGTGAACATTTATATTTTTACTCTTACCAATGTTATACACACCCTTTAACAGGTGGACGGCAAAAACAATCCAAAGATTCAGAGCGTAGCCGTGGAAAAGTTCCCGATTCTCAGCGCTCATTTCTCCGCCGACGGGACGGAAGTCATCATGTCGTCGAGGTCACGCTGGTACTACGTCTACGACATGATTGCCGGCAAAATGGAACGGGTATCATTCCTTAGGGGTGAGTTTAACATCTTCAGAGATGAGGAGTTTTAAAGATTTGGGGGTTGAATATTCATGAAGGCAATTAATGCTAGTGTTTGATAATAAGCAGTTCTTATGTAGCACTTTGTCAAACCTGACAGCCGTCTCAAGGCAGCGGTCTTTTTACAACAGATATACAGAGCTATGTTTGAAATATGACAGTCATACCATTCATAATTATATACCGCACACATAGATCCTTGTCATTTGATTGGTGGAACAGAAGTCACATATTTTGTGATGTCATTTATTTTAAGTCACATGTCAATTATGTACACTGTTCCGACACTCCAAAATTTAATATAGGAGTGCTGTATTAAAAAATATAGGATGCTTCACAGCTATGCTTTGTGCGTACTAATAGATTTTACATGGAGTACCGTATGTAATTGTGATACGCGTTATAAGCACCCGCGTAATTGTGTTATGCTTTATAAGCACCATTGTGCGTTAAAATCTGGACTGATCTTTGCCTCGTGAAATGGAACAGTCCAGATTTCACCTTGTGATTATATTCGCTTTTATTATACTCATATGCATCCAATATTTGTATCCCTTTGTAAGAAAGCATACGTAGGGGAGTCGTACTTTCTTTTATTAGTGAGCTTGTGATGAGTTTCAGCAAAAATAATAATAACAGTAGCATGCTTATAGCAATGTGATAGTCAATATTTTGTGCGAAATCAAATTGAGCACCTTGACTAGATGTGCTGGCGCCCTCTGTTGGCAAAGGGTGCTCCATGATATTGTTATTGGGAAGTGTAACAGTACAGTAAATTTGTAAAGATTGGTTGAGAATTATCTTATAGAATGACTTTGATATTGTGTTGGCCCAATTTCATAAAGCTTTTTAACAGAAAATACTGCTTAGCAAATTTCTTTGCTAAGCAAAAAATTTGTGGGGCACCAGTCGCAACAATGTAAACTTTATGGAGCATTGGCTGGTAACCTGTTTCTGCTAAGCAAGATTTTTTTATGCTCGACAACTTTTTGTGCTTACAGTCTTTATGAAATTGGGCCCAGTTGGTAAGTTGGTGGCGTCGTGGTCCGACGAGTAAATAAAGCGGTATGTGTTACTTACGTTCAATCTTCGCTTGTTGAGTGAAATATTTAATCTTAATTCACAACATTATTTTCGCTCTTTTGTTCGCAGAATATTCGGAGAGGCAACCACTTTGTAAATTTGCAGTTTCGCCCGATGGACAGTTTATAGCTTTCCAGGGACTGTATGGTTTTATTTATCTGTTATCGGCTAAGGTTGGTTCATATTCAAAAACTTTTGTAATTAACACTCCAGAGACCATTCATTTCTGTATGATCATCTCATATTTTAATATTAAAGACAGACGGGATTATTGTTGTGAAATGCCAGACAGATTAACATTGATTGATTATAGATTGATCCTTTATTGGTTATCAGTAAATTGTATCTATGTATGGTTTTGCGCAGGATTCTTGCTGTTCTTTGGAGTGTTTCGTTCTGCAATAATTATATTCTTACAGATGTAACAGTCTCCTTAAATTGTCACTCAAATGCACTTACCACCACTAAATTGTATATTTTCTCTTTTGACCCAATTCACCTTCCGTCATCATCACATTGGTTGCGCCATTTTGGGAGTCAATTTCCCCCTATGTGTTACAATACAGTGTTGGCCTCGTGTGCATTTTAGGTGACGCAGCATGTACACACTTATTACTATCAATTTTACTTGCAATTTGTTGTCTCATGATTGTCTTCACTGTTGGAAATATTTGTGTATTGAGTTGCAAGGTACATGTATTATACTTGAATGCAATTTTGGAATTGGTATGTAATTTGATTTATGTTTTTCATCTTTCTATTCTTGGTAACATTTTCCAGCAAGTTGACCAACCATTTGAAACCATTTGACTGCACGGGTTGTGTATGGTGGCACAACTGTGCATAGAACTAACTGTGTATTGTGTTGATGCAATCACCACATGATATCATATTACAGGCTGACATAGTTTATCTATCATTCAAAACCACAATGGATGATATTGAATGGTCAGACAGTGCGAGGGTTGACTGTGTACTGTGTTGATGCAATCACCACATTATATCATATTGCTGGCTGACATAGTTTATCAATCATTCAAAACCAAAGTGGATGATATTGAATGGTCAGACAGTTTAAGTGGGAGGTTTAATGACTTGTTGTTCATGTATTTTATGAATGCAACTTCTTCTATTTACAGCTGTTGTGCTAATTGATGTGAAGAATAGCAAAACTAACATTAAGCTTGAAGGAATTTAAGCTTTTGTGTGTCTTTTACATGTTTTAGAATACATATTTAGTTTATTGAGTATAGCCTTCGTGTGTTATTTTCATAGGTTTTGCCAAAACTGTATTCACACAAAGAACTGTGAATAACTAATATTTAAATAGGTCTGGAATTACACGAAGTAGATTGTGGGCTCTGTTGCCCTGGACTTGGTGCCCTTTGCAAAATGAAAATGGCCTTGCCCTCTCAAAGATGAAATTCCAGGCCTGTTAAGATGAAGATTCATAAATAAAGTATTACAGTTAGGTAAACAACTAATTTGTCTTCACTTTGGCAAGGTAGAATTAAATCTAGTTTAAGATCATTGTTTGTTTCATAAACATCATTTCAAATATTTCTTGTGGGTCGTTTTAATTTTTTACGGCAGAACAAAGAATTGATCAGCACCTTGAAGATGAATGGTTTAGTGAAGTCTGTTGCATTCAGTGGAGATGGTTCTAAGTTACTGTCCTTTGGAGGTGAGTAATGTTTCAGCTGTTGTCAATCCACTGGAGGATGAAGGCCTCGGAGTGATGTCGCTAAATGTCTCTATTTCTAGCTGGAGGGTACCAATTTACATTAACAATAATAATAATAATAGTGGCTTCTTATATAGCGCTCATATCCGTCACTCAGTGAAGCTCACGGCGCTTTAACGTTCATTATTTTCCTGCAAGGTATTGTGGAGCTACGTTTTTTAAGTATGAGACCAATTCCTTTACATAGCACCATGTAATGGTTTACAAGGTGCTGTGGCGCAATATGCTGCCGATCAAACCAGGAACACCGGGGCGAACCCCTTCTCTCTTCTTTTACGTGCATTACACAACACACGGCTTTAAGTCCCATCCGAAGGATGCAGCAATAATGGTTAAGTGTCTTGCTTAAAGACACAAGTGTCATGACCGGGACTCGAACCCACACTCTGCTGAACGGAAACACCAGAGCTTGAGTCCGGTGCTGTTATCCGCTCGGCCCCAGAACTGTTTAGAATAATAATAATAACACTATTGGCTCTTATGTAGCAGAATTCCAAAGAAAGGATCATTGCGCTTTGAACGTTATTACTCCTGGGCAACTTGTCACTGGGCAATTTATTTCATTCCTTTTAACCATCTCAGCTCCCTTGGGAGTATACAGCCTGTGCTGCTAGGTATGTAGTGCACCAATCTAAATCAATTACAAGAACCATCTCTGCTCTCACAGGTACCCATTTACCTGTGGGTGATGAGAAGCAATTTTAGTTAAGTGTCTTGCTCAAGGAGACAAGTGTCATGACCGAACCCACATCCTGATGACTTTAACCACCAGAACTTAAGTGCGATGCACTAAATCGCTCGGCCATAACACGCCACAATTATTAATAATAACAATACTACTAAAAACAATAACAGCTCTTATATAGCTCAATTCAAAAGAAATGATCAATGCGCTTTGAGCATAACTATAATGAATAAGTAAAAGAACGAACAAGAACCTGGGGCTGCTAGGAAGACTCAAACTACTACTCCAGTCCATTAAGAGCCATATCAATACAATACAGTAAAATACAATTATAAAAAGCCACTCTAAAATAATGGGTCTTTGGCCCTGACTTCAAATTACTGATTGGATTTTGCTCTCTAAGGCCTTCATCAAGCTGGTTCCAAAGACTAGGAGCATCAACAGAGGAGACTCTGTCACCGTATGTACATAACCTGCTATTGACAGGTTGCAGCGTAGTCTTGTCTGCTGTTGAGCTAGTGATCCTAAGTGGTGATGTCGAATGGGCTGTGTCGTCATGATCAAAGCAGGCCTGTGGCTGTACATGGAATTATGAACTCTCACCCAGTTACTGCACATTCGCTCTCCATAGATACAATACGGAGGGAGGGCGACACGTGCAGTGACTTGGTGAGAGTTCATAATTCCATGTACTGCCACAGGCCTGCTTTGACGACAGTGCCCCTTCAAGTCTATTTGTAAGACAACATGCATACTTTTTGTTGAGCTCCATGTCAAATTTCAGACTGCATTATTCTAGCACTAGTACCAACTTACCACCAAGAAAACCTTTACTCACAATTCATCTTTTTATTTTTTTGTTTTGTTTTTCACTCTTTACATTTTTGTACCCCTTTGCAGACGATGGTGAAGTCTACGTCTGGGACATGAAGACTAGAGATTGTATACACAAATTCATTGATGATGGCTGCATCCAGGGCTCTACCATTTCTGTTTCGAGGGATGGTCAATACGTAGCTTGTGGGTGAGTAAAACATTGCTTTTAGTTTTTCTTGAGGAATCCTTGAGTGCCTTAATCAAAGCTTGGGTACATTTTAAAATTGATTTTGGGTTGAAAAAAACTAAAATTACTAGAGTGGGAATTGAAGCTACGTCCTCCGGATTAACGTGCCTCTACAAACTGAGCTGTCTAGCCCATTGTTGCTGTCTCCCTATTTTGTAAATACATGGCTCCCCAAAACAAAGATATTGAAAAAATAGGGAGACTGCCAATATAGGGCTAGATAGCTCAGTTGGTAGAGCACCGGCACGTTAATCCGGAGGTCGTAGGTTCAAATCCTGCTCTAGTAAAAATTGTCTTTGTTCAACCCCAAATTAATAAAAACCTATGTTTCTTTCCTTGTGGGACTCTGCAGAAAGTGAATTTCCAATGTTTTGCATTCATGGTTTTATGATTAGGTTGACTTGATGGTTTGTTCTGAACTTTGGTTTCAGCTTATGAGACCTCGGTTCTGATTAGGACAGCCTCTGCCAGAAACACCAGGGTCCAATTTCATAGACTAGCTTAAGTAGACATTTTTGCTGAACAACTTTTCGCTTAACAAAAAATAAGCAGGATACCAGTCAAAAATGGTGCATGCGACATGGTGTTTTGGCTGGTAACCTTATTCTGGTAATTTTGTTAATTTTAATTTTGTTGTCCTTGGTTACTTTTTGTGCTTAAAGGCATCGTACATGTTTGGTAATTGTCAAAGACCAATGTTCTCACTTGGTGTATCCCAACATAATGCATAATATAACAAGCCTGTGAAAATTTGGGCTCAATTGGTCATCGAAGTTGCAAGAAAATGATGAAAGAAAAAACACCCTCGTTGTACAAATTTGTGTGTTAGATAGGAATAAAAGGCTTCTAGCTAGAAGTCTTTTATTATTTTAGTGAGAAATTACCTCTCTCTCAAAAACTACGTTACTTCAGAGGGAGTCGTTTCTCACAATTATTACCAAACGTGTACGATGCCTTTAAGCAGCTCTACGAAAATGGACTCTGGGCAAACCCCTTCTCTTAGCGATTTAAGTGTATCACTGGTTTCTTTTATGTCCAATACAAAACACACGGGACCTATGGCTTTATGACAAGGCAATAATGGTAAAGTGTCTTGCGTAAGGACACAAGTGTCAAGACCAGGACTCGAACCCAAACTCTGCTGATCAGAAACACCAGAGCTTGAGTCCGGTGCGCTAGACCACTCAGTCCACCACTCCATGAATGAAGCGACTTGGCTAAGGCCAGTAGCTGCTGTGGCAATGTTGAAGAATTTAACTGTTCAGCTATCCGGTCATAGCCACTGCCAAAGTCGTTAATTCGAATAAAGAATAAACTTGTTTTACTGGTGCCAACCATGTGATATTACTCTTTTTCTTTGATGAAATGATGGTTCTGAAGGGAACCAGGGGTGAAGTAGGTCTCAATTTTTAGAAAAGTTTTCTCCTTTGAAGACCAGTTCACATCTTACCTTTTCATTTCCAAAAGTTTTCAAACGTATAAAGATTTTTCTTTTTGTTTTTCCAATTTTAGATCTCACAGTGGTGTACTGAATATTTATGATAACCAATGCCTGACTGAAGTAAGACCCAAACCTGTCAGGGCAGTGATGAATCTAACCACGCAGATAACGGCGTCAAAATTTAACCACAACAGCGAGATCGTAGCCACTGCCTCATTCCACACCGCAAGCGCCGTCAAACTGGTGAGATTTCAAGCCATGTTATTTGAATATATATATATATATATTTGTTCCATAGGCTGCATAAGACTCGGCTGCCTGTCTTGTTGTGCAGGCAAGCCAATTAGCCAATCATCACTCCGATACTAAAAGAATTACACTGGCTGCCCATCAATGAGCGAATCATAATACAAGATTCTGTTGCTGACCTACAAGTCTTTGTCCAGTTAAGCACCAGACTATTTAACATGTCATATCAAACATTTGGTTCCTCGAAAAGAGTCGGCCTTCAATCATCAACAGATATGGAACTGGTAGAGTTAAGATCTAATAGATCATTGGGGGACAGGGCCTTTGTGTCAGCAGTCCCTCATCTTTGGGTTTTTCTACCATCCATCATTGAGGTCATGCTCCAGCATACCAAAATTTAACTGTTTCATGCGTCGACCGGTCACTAGCGACTGGTTTAAATAGTTGTAAAACAAAAAATAAAGATCGCACGGCCACACAGTTTTGGGAAAGAGGACTCTTGAGGGTGCTATTGTGACCTGTTTTTTTTGGGGGGGGTCGCCATTTGCAAAAAACGAATAAACAATTAATGTGGCCATATTATGATCAATTTATCACTAAAATAAATGTGCATGAAAGGGTTAAGAAACAACCCAAATTAGTTAATTATTTGTTTTATTAGTTACTTATTTGTTTTATTGTCAGGATTTCTTGTGTATAGGCACCTTGAGCATTTTGATTGGATATGTGTGCCATATAAATGCTCATTATTATTACCATTATTAATATGTATGTCACGGTATAATTAAGTCATAAATCCTCAATTTGTAAAACATGATAAGGCCACGTTTGGCTGGAGAGGACCGTGGAAATGTGGGTGTGGAAAGATAGAAAAGGGGGATGGATTTTTTTTCCTCCCCTCCCTCCACCCTTCCCCCCTTCAACTGTGGTAGGATGGCTATGTAGAGGTGCTGGTTACCTGTTCCAACTTGCCACTCACTGACTTGTTATTTTTTTTAACATTCTTTATTTACTGTCTGTTATTGTTTTTAATACATTTAAAAAATATATCTATACTCTATTTATTCCCTGTAATTTTTATCTGTGTAATATGTGCCAGTGAAGAAGTGTAATAAAATAAATAAAGTATTTTGACCTTGTTTTGTCGCAGATTCACCTTCCGGATTGCCACGTCTTCCCCAATTTTCCCAGCCATGCTGACACCATTGGACGGGCTACGGAACTCGACTTCTCACCAAACGGCGGCTACCTTGCCGTTGGTAACAACAAAGGCAAAGCTATGCTCTACAGGTAAATATATACATCTAGTGTTGCCTTTCTGCTTTGGAATAGAGACAATTAAGGATCGTCTGAAATACAATTAACCTTCTCAACATAAAGTCTTTATAGGCTACAGTCTAATTATGAAGATTTATGCAAAAATTGTTTATTGCTGTAAACTTGAATAAATGCATCCTTGATGAAATGAATTTTGATGCAAGTTTGGTTTGCGGTGACACCATGTGGTAATCTCTTTTGAGTAGGGTTATCGTAAACTCGGGTGTGATCGCTGGCTTTACGGCGGTAACAGGTAGAATGACTTCTGACTAGCACCCCTGAACAAAGATATTGACAAAATAGGGAGACCGCCAACATTAGGGCTGAATGAAAAATGCGCCGGCACGTTAATCTGGAGATCGCAGGTTCAGGTCCGGCTCTAGTAAATTTTTATTTGTTGAACCCAAAATTAATTTAAAATTTACACAGTCAGTTTCCCTTGTGGTTTATTATTTGGCTCTGAAAAGAGTTGATTTGTAACGAGAGTTACTAGACATTTCAACCAGTGTGTTCTGGTTGTCATGTGGAGAATGAAGACGAGACGATGACCGAGGCACACTGGTCCAAACGTTGAGTTACAAACCGGTTCTTCTCAATCTCAAAATGAGATTACCACATCATCGTATCCCATCATGCAATGGCTTCAAGTCACGTTTGAATTTTTTTCTGAAAAACTTTAAAATGATCTTTTAGCAACTTGTTTGTAAAATACTACTATAATTATAACATTACTTGATTAAGTGGTTCTCAGCTGTCAAAACTGTCCCTCGTCTATCATTCTTTGTTTTGTCTGTCCAAAAGACTGTGTAAGTCTCACGCGTATTCAAACATTTGGACCAGTTAAAGTGCGCGAGTTTGTTCCTTCACGCGTTAAAGCATTGTACGTAGGACCAAAGTGGTCCCAAAAACGTTCGAATACACGTGAGACTTGCCCGGTCTGTAGGGAAAAGTTCAAAAGCTTTGTGTTTCACTATTTTCCTACATGCTGACCGTTATTATTAATGTACATGTAAGCCTATTTTCATATGTAGTCTTTTATTGTATTTATATTGTTGAATATTGATGTACTACAATGTAAATAATGTTGTTGTCAGCGTGAAATAAATGTTTTGTCTATCATTCATGACACGACCTTCACTTTGAACTTTATGGTCGAGTGGAAGTAAGTCAAATCTTGGGGCCGTTTGTGGCCGGTATCAGCATTTTTGTACAAGCCATTTGTGGCAGCTATTGTCTCTAAAGGGTACAGTTTGGACAACCTAAATTGTCATTGGTACAACCCCAAATTATTTCTTTGTTCAACCCCAAATTATTATTATTTTAATTACCCAGTCAGTTTCTCTTGTGTTTAATCACTTGATATCTATCTATCTATCTATTTATCTTGTTTTCTTATTTCTTAGTGATGTAACACTGATCAGGGTGTTGTTTTAATTAGTGACGTCTTCTTTCTGTTTTTACCCTTCCAGATTGGGCCATTATAAAAACTATTGAAGATATCTGGGAGGATGGTTTGTTTCAATCCAGTAAGGGCTTCATGTCAAGATATTGAACGACCAGCAGAACGCCCAAGTGTCTTTTTTGACGCCTTGGTTTAACCCATTTAGAGATAATTTGTTTCTGCAAAAAAGAGTTAATGGCCTGACGTTTCGACCCTAGCAGAGTCTTTTTCGAAGGCTAAAATGACAACACAACACATATAAAGAAGTATACTGGTGTAACAGAAGCAGTCAAGTGGAAAGAAATGAAGAGAGAGAGAGAAGCAGAAAGCACACAGAAAAAGCAAGGGATGAACAATGGAGAAGGAGACAAAGGAGGGTTGAGAGAAGGGGCTGGTGTAACCACAAGAGATTGGAAACACAACGGACAAAATCAAAGGTGGGAAGAGAGTGAAAAAGTAATTAATTAGTGGATGAGACAGACTAAAAAGGGGGAAAATATGTGGGAAAAGGAGAAGGCAAAGTCATAAAGTGATTTATTTCTGTACAATATCACCATATACCAAATTATGGCTGATACTGTTGATTTTTCATTCAATTTGTTTTTGAAACGTTGGAAAAGGTAATTTCATGACTTGACGTTCACTTTGAACTTTTTGGTCGAGTGGAAGTAAGTCAAATCAATGGGCCGTTTGTGGCCGGTGTGTACATTTTCGTACAAGCCATTTCTGGCACCTGTGGTCTCTAAAGGGTAAAGTTTTGACAACCTATAATTTCATTGGTACACAGCTCTGCAGTTCCATTTAGAATGAAATGTCTTTGGCTACCAGGGAATACCAAGTTGTTACAACTATTCAATATCAATTTTTCAATATTGAGCATTAACGCCAATGTTAACTCTGTAAAAATAAACAAATTGTAATTTTAAACAAACATTTTGTAAATTACTTTTTACTAAAGAAAAAAAAAACACCTCATGTGTTTGAAGGTTTTTTTTCTTTGTTAAGACAAAGCAAGAAAGCATTTGCAGAAATATATTTCCTCCAATAAAATCAAAATATTTTTTATGAATATTTACAATGTAATGGAAATAGTTTTGATTTAAGCACTGCTTTGTTTCACATGTAAAAGGCAGGTGTTTTGTGTAAATGTAATGGAAAATGTTTAGCAGAATAAAGAAGATTGAGTTAAGGAAAATAAACATGCTATTCTCATTTTTGTTGCAGATGGTTTAACTTTGAGTTTCATGTTTTTAATTCCTTGTACTGATTCCACTTGCCACTTGTGGCTATTCTCTGCCCATGTTCTGCCCTTTAGGGAGTCAAATTGTGGTGTATGGCTGAGCAGTCATGCGCACTGGACTCGAGCTCTGGTGTTTCTGATCAGCAGAGTGTGGGTTCGAGTCCTGGTCTTGACACTTGTGTCCTTAAGCAAGACTGTGTGTTTTGTGTCATGCACGTAAAAATGACCCAGTACAATTATCATTGAGAGAAGTTGTTCGCCCCGGTGTTTCTGGTATGGTTGGCTGCATTAAGTTTACGTCACAGCACCTTGTAAACTGTTACAGGGTGCTACATGCATAAATGTACATGTAAAATGGGTTTTATAAATCCAAGCATAGCTCTGCATACCTATATGAACACTTTGTGAACCCCTTTTGGAATGAATAGCCCTATATGAGAACCGCATTTTTATTATATATTTTGTTTTTACCCTTCCACCGATGTTTATTAAGCACTGTATACCCGGTACTTTCCTGAGTTCTGTGAAAAAAAAATCCACAGGCAAATCACTCTACTAAGATTCGAACCCATGACCTTTGCATTGCTAGAGCAGATGTCTTACCACTAGACCACCGAGCTAGCCTGGTGGCTAGAGGCAGTTATTATTAAGGGAATAAAAGAGTGGTGACGAGTTCTTAAACGGCCGTTTAAAACCGGCAGGGTCGAGGCCGTGCGATAAAGGCCCGAGCCGAAGGCGAGGGCCTTTATCGCACGGCCACGACCCTGCAAGGTTTTAAGCGGTCGTTTAAGAACAAGTCCCTACTCTTTTATTCCCATTCATAAATGCCCTTTTGTTAAAAAGCGAAAACAAAATTACAAGTAGGCCTATAGACAGTCTGTTTCGCGAATTTTCAAAGTTTGTACATTTTCAAAAACTTTTGTAAAATTCTGTTTTGCGCGTTGGGTTGTGTGTACGCGCGTGTACAAAAAGATTACGCTTGGGTACTTATAGCTATATATTCGTTCCGCGTAAGTAAATTTGCGTAATATGAGCTTGCGCGCCCAACACGCGAAGCCAGCCGGTCTTAAACAGCTCCAGCTTTGTCTTTATCAGCCGTTTAAACACCCCCACGTGACGTGCTCTCCACCAATAGGAATAGCGAAACTGTCTTGGGTATTTATGAATATTAAATTATACGGCGTGTGTCAAACCATGCTCACATCGCCTCAAATTTGGCGCTGCACAGTAACACATGGGGAATCTGTCCACCAAAATTGTATAACCAAGATTTAACATGGGTGATGACATCGAAAAACATGAAAAATACAATATTCACAGTTCAGTGTGATTGGTCATTTTCCTCTTTTTTTCACAATCACAAAGTTGTGTCTGACGGCTTCACAATTGGTAAACAGATTGCGGGTTTTTGTGAGGTTTATGAACTGGCATAAAATAAACAATAGAAATACAATTGAGTCTGTTTAGATTTCCAGCCTACCCGCCTTTACTCAAGGCAAACATGCTACCTCATTACGAATTCTCCCATTTAAAATTCTCTCCAAGCCCACATCCTTTTGGAAGAGAAGATTAATGGGAACATAATCCTCGTGGGATAAAGTAATAGTCTAATCACTCAAAGCCTCGTAAAACTTGGTAATGTGATATGTCAATCATAACCTGGGTCACCAACAGGTGGTATCAGGTTGGTATTGCCCTACTACTGATGACACAGTGACTCTACCTCCAGGTTCAATGGCATATGGTATTAGAGGTCAATAGGTTGTTACTGATTAGGACCTACCACATGGGGGGGAGGGTGTCCATTGGGGAGGGCTGTCATTTCAGAATGGATGTTTTCTTTCCAAGTTAGAAAGGTCCAACTCGGATTCGTTTAAATGGGGGAAATTCGTAATGTTTACATCCAGCACAGCAAAAAACCAAGGCAACAAGGACTTCACCACTTTGTACTTTGTAAAGCATGATTGATACAGTCCTCGGTCCATGTAAAGCATAATCAGTTTACTAGTGCAGTCCTCAGTCCAACACCATTCAGTAACTCAACACCCAAACTGTTGGACTCTGATTATGGTGGTATGCCCGATCCCATGTAAAGCATGATCAGTTTACTACCGCAGTCCTCAGTCCAACAACATTCAGTAACTCAACATCCAAACCGTTAGACTCTGATTTTGGTGGTATGCCTGATCCCATGTAAAGCATGATCAGTTTATGAGTGCAGTCCTCAGTCCAACTCCATTCAGTAACTCAACACCCAAACCGTTGGACTCTGATTATTGTGGTATGCCTGATCCCATGTGAAGCATAATCAGTTTACTTGTGCAGTCCTCGGTCCAACACCATTCAGTAACTCAACACCCAAACTGTTGGACTCTGATTATGGTGGTATGCCTGATCCCATGTAAAGCATAAACTAGTGCAGTCCTCGGTCAAACACCATTCCTTAACTCAACACCCAAACTGTTGGACTCTGATTATGGTGGTATGCCTGATCCCATGTGAAGCATAATCAGTTTACTAGTGCAGTCCTCAGTCCAACACCATTCCTTAACTCAACACCCAAACTGTTGGACTCTGATTATGGTGGTATGTCTGATCCCATGTAAAGCATAATCAGTTCACTAGTGCAGTCCTCGGTCAAACACCATTCAGTAACTCAACACCTAAACTGTTGGACTCTGATTATGGTGGTATGCCTGATCCCATGTAAAGCATAATCAGTTTACTAGTGCAGTCCTCAGTCCAACAGAATCAAACGAAACATGCTGTTTTGATGGGTTTTTGCTGGTAGGGTTAAACTGTAGGTCCTGTGTGTTGTGTAATGTATGATAAAACAAAACTAGTACACTTTATTGTTAAGAGAAGGGGTTTTACATGGGTGTTTCTGCCATGGTTGGCTGCAGATTGCACCACAGCACCTTGTAAACTCTCACATTGTGGGTCTAATAACTTGAACATACCGGTCAAAAAAATAATAAGCGATTTGATACGCCAATTTGGTGACGATAAATTGCTATAATATAAGAACTGCGTACTACAGGGTGGTTAAAAGAAAAGTGTACCCACATTTGACAGCAATTTTGGTATTATATGAAAGTGGTGACTGTTGTGCATTAGTTTTGCACATGACACCTTTAAAGGGTCTGTATACGTTTGGTAATGACTCTGAAAACTTACTTGGTTAAAAGTACAGCAGCTTTGGAAAGTATAATGCATTTTGAGAAACTTTTCACTTCAAAAAAGATATCACTTTTTATCCCCAAAAATTTGAATCTTAGGAGCGTTACTGCAGCAACATTTCTCAGATTGTGTATTCCAATTGCAGATTATTCTTCCTGAGTGGACATAACCGCTCCAGATTTTCGGCAATAACTCAAAAACGCTTCCACCTTTTGAAATGAAATTTTCACAGGTTAGCACATATCTTCAACTATGTAGGATTGAAACAAACAGTGGGTTCCAATGATCAAACGTATGCAATCCCTTTAAACTACTGGTATTTTGAACACAAATTATCTAATTTCTTAGATTTTTTCACCACTAATGCTTAACAGTTACCACTTTCATGTAATCCAAAAACAATTGCAAAAACTAATAAGAAAGTAGGTAAATATGGCTATCAAATATGGGTACACTTTTTTTTGACCACCCTGTACTATTTTTTTTTTTCAAACTCATCACAGGCTCAGAAATAAAAGAAATCAAGACTCACTTTGATATGCTTTCTTACGAAGGGATATATTTATTTACAAGTCATAAAACAAGATTTGGGTACGTGTCAATACAACTTGTGGGTCAGTCATTTATATTTTGGTCCGTAAGGAAATTAACAGAGAAACAGTACTTCATTCTAACAATCGATAAAAAACACACAAAGAAACACAGGAAACTATTACATCTCAATACTCAATGAAGTTATTGCACCAAGTCTCCGTCACGCTGTCTAAAGGGTACACTTCTAAGTCATGGTTTACTGAAAGAATCTTTGTCTGGCACCCTGCTTACCCAGTTATGATTCAGTGGTTATCTCTGATCACACATAAAGGGACAGACTATTCCACCTCTCAGCCTCACTCTGAAAACACCCCAACATGGTTGCAACCAGGGCCCAATTTCATAAAGCCGTTTACCGGTAAGCGAATCTGTTGTGCTTGCAATAGCAGAAAAACATGCGCAAGAACAAGTGTATTTCAAAAACAATAGAGACGATTTAACAGCGCGTTCACATTGGATTTGCATTGTTGCGCCACTCATCTGTGTACAGAAACATGCCGGCAAGTTAGCGTGCCCTTTGCTTTGCATACAGTTAGCAGTGTTAATGAAATAGAAATTCTGCTGATGGCCGCTCCGTAAGCAGAAACATATCTGCTTGAAACAGGCATTAAGAAAAACGGGTGTATAGCAAAGTGTTCATACATTCAAGTACATGTGGATGGTGCAGCCATTTTTCATTTGCTCAAATTCAACCTTATGTAATCAAAGTGAGGCTGGAAGAAGAAAAAATGTCTGGTACCTTTACACAACTGCAAGTTGGAACTATCGTTACAACTGGGTTAACAGGGAACCAGACGGAGATACCATAACAATGATAAGGTGTACAAGAGGCAATTTAAAGTAACCCTCCTGTTGACTTATAAGTTAATTGTATGTGTATGTGATGAAGGCACAACCGGCGTGCGATAAGTTACCATATATGGGTCATGACAGTACTCAATGAAAAGGGAGAATGCCGAGCTCAACTGTCATCTGTGTCTGCTGTGTGAACTCTCTATGGCCCGGCTATTTCAAAACCATGGCTTAGACTTTGGCTTAGACTACAGGGCTTCAAACATGTGGACAGAGCCCAAAGCCAGAGCCCAAACCGAAGCTGTAATTTTCGAAAAGGGTCAAAGGCCATCAATAGCATGTGACATGCCTGTACGGCAAAATCAACCAATGGGCAAGCTGAAATTCGCCATACAGCTCAGATGGCAGTCCGCACAAATTGCCTCAAAGCAGACATGCAAAGATAACTACACACGCAGCACTCTTGGAAATCCATTTCTAAGTTCAAAGGTTCAACTGCAAATGAAATCTTCATGACATTGGCACTGCTGTACACTGCATGTTTTCCCTGATCAATTTAGCTTTGCCACTGTGAACATGTAAGAACCGGGCCTTACTCTGCCACTAATAAATTTGCTAGTTTCTGTGGTGTTGTATGGTTAAACAAAAACATACAAATGCTACTGATAGAAGATTATGGCATGACTGTCAATACCTGATTAACACTGCTAAAAATACACTCATTAAGTCAATGGTCTAAAGATTGCCTCATATTTAACATAGACCCAAATGTCAAGAGAATGTGTACAGAAATTTGTGACTCGCACATTTGTAGAAATAGAACATGTCACATGTGTTTACAAAAAGAGTGACCTTGTACATTCTAGGGCCTTTCTGGCAGGCGAGATACTACACTGGTCATATGAGAAATTTGTACATTTAGTGTCATAATGAATTCATGAGTTATACAAGTGAACAAGCTGAACAAGTTTTTTTGCAATGTGCCCCCTTTCTTCATATCAACAGTTAATAAAAAAACAGACGGTGTATTCTCCCCAAAAATCGAAGATTTTATGTCATCTTTCATTGGGCTACAGGTGTACAAATCGTGCCTGCAGTAGAGGATCAGTGGCTCTTTTGTAAACATGTGATGTCACAGGTCACATGGTAAAAAATGCTGAAATGTTCTGCCCGACACTTCACTATAAAATGACATAGCAAGTCACACTGCATTGACATTTGCATAGTACATGACCCGACCCTTACTTGACACGGCTTTCAAAAGGTCAAGCTGAAATTACGTATATTTAATCGTCATGACATAGTTTTGTGTCGTTGTAGTTTACATTAAAAAGCAATCTCTTACAAAATCATCAATATCTTGAAAGCACAAGCATCACCTCAAGTTGAAGAATCAAAACCGACTTTTAATATTTATCAAAATCCACTTTTAATATTTCAGATGGAATAAAACTATGGTGCCCCGTCAGAGGTTGTTCTCGTTATAAACATGCGAGTTAAGATGACCCCCCCCCCACCAAGAAACTCAAAAGACGTTGACTGAGTAGTTTAGTAACATTGACAATGGAAATATCAAACCCGATGTGAGGAAATTGAGAGTGAAATGACAATTGGAGGAAAAAATTAAAATGAAAACTGTCGATCTTGGAATCTCGAAAAAGCCCCATTTTTTCAACAAATCACATACTTGATCTAATTTACTGAAAACTAAAACCGCATCCTTTGTTTTTAGAAATTTGCAATAATCCCATCTTAACATACTATGATACGAAATTAAAAAATGTTGAACGAGGTGAAGAAGTTAAAAAACAATCTTTTAGCAGCTTAAACATGGCAAGACTTGTCAACTCAAAAACGTATACAAAACTACCTTCCAAAGAAGTGGGATCACCGTACTAAAGTGATTCCGTTTCTCACGGTCGTTTGATAACTTTTCTCTTCTAGGAGAATGATTGTCGACGTTTTAAAATTCTCACAATTTTAGGGAAACTATTGAATGTACAGGCTCGGAATTTCCGGGAGCCCAATGCATTTATTGCCAGTGCCTTTGCCAGTTGACCGTAAAAACGTTCCTATTTACCTGTTTCACGACGCGCACCGCACTAACACATGCCGATCCTGTCCGCCATTTTGGGAGTTGAAATAATATACATAGGAATCGACTCCAACAATGGCGGAAATGGCCGACTTGAATAAGCCATTTGCGAGTGAGATTTGAACAAAGTCTGGTAAAATGACTTGCTTAGTCACGAGTTACCGCTTGAATTTGAATTCCTCAGACTATAGAGACAGTTGCTATGTCAAATAGTTTGGGGTAAGCTTTTGTATAGCAACTTCCAGATGGGCAAACTCTGGTATCATTCTGCCGTACACATTCATTCGAAATTGTGTATGGGTGTTCAGCGTCTCTTACTTAACTACGCAAAAGCTTGCTCTGAATCATTTGACGTGGTAACTGTCTCGATAGTCTGAGGAATTTAAATTTAAGCGGTAACTTGTTATCAAGCAAGTCAATGTACCAGACGTTATCAAAATCTAACATGCAAATGGCTTATTGTGCGGAGCTGCCATCTGCGTCGGCAAGGCGTAAATATTTTCTTGTTCCCTCAAAAGGACTAACCTTTATTCCGAGGGCCATACTTTCTGAAAAAGAGTTTACAATTGTGGGGGTTAAATTGTTTGGAACGTGAGAGGTTTACATTATCAGAAGTCTTAGCAACTACCTTGACATCAAGTCGTGCATCTACCAGGCCTGGCCAGCAGAACCCGGGCAATAACTTTACAGAGATTTACTAACAATAAAACTGGACGAATAGTTTCAGACGGAATCACAATCGAACATGAATTTCCTCCCCCCCGTGCTTTCCGGTGCAAATAAATGGACACCAATGACTTTTGTTTATCCATGCAAAGAACCATTCTTAAAATATCATTTTTAAATCGTGCGAATGAGTTGATAGTAAATTGGTTTAATTGGGAGTCCAGGAAAATGGTTAAATTTGATTTCATTGATCAAAGAATCAAGGAAATATTGAAACTGTTTTTAAAAATTATACTTGGTAAATTTCAATACATCGAGGTAAAGAAAAATGTTGTTTAATTTTCCGAACCGCGAGGATTTATTTTTTTACTATTAAAAAAGTTTTGAATGATAAAGAAATCTTGCTCGTAAAAAAGAGGGTTTCTCGAAAAACCCACTTATACCTTGAAAACGGCTCCCTGCGAATCCAGAGATGGTGTTAAAAAAAATTCACAGGACACTTTGCAAAGACTGACCCTCAACATGCAAGACACTAAACAGGCTCCAAAATACGAACAAAATAAGACTAAATTATAATTAAAAAAACAACACACTCTTAAGGAGACAATTACAAAATTATAATTACGACATAAAACAGGAGTTAGGTTAGACTAATAGATTAGGATGTCCTTGCTGAAAATTGTCTCAAATCTCATAATATTTCAAGTTTCTTATTCTTGTGTATCTATTTCTAATTTGAGAAAGACTTACGAAGTGAACAGATACCAGAGAGTAAAATCCTTACTAGACAAGGACGGCAGATTAACAAGTCGTTCACCAAACTTTTCCCAATGGGATAATCTAATAAAGATTTCACTGTTCACAAATTTGTTTCACTATAAAAATATCACCATATGACAGTCCTTCAGTTTTTCTGTTTCGGTGGACAACTTGCCTTACCTTTAAAAAAGATGACCAACAACGACAACTTACCGCAGATGAATGTTCATTGATAGGGCCAAAGTGTCTCACCGGATCTGTCGATGTATCTTCGGAAGTGTTTGACAATTTTCAGCGCGGATTCCTTTTGATAAGGATTATCTTTGAAATGATTTACGTAATTTTAATCTTTGGCTACGTCGTGGTGGCATTGGTCGACATGTTGTTGATCTCATCATTGTAAGTGCCGTTCTGCGTGAACCCTGACCCCAAGCCGTAGAGGTGACCGCAGTACTTGTCGTCATCGATGTTGTCTTCAAAGTAACTCTGGTTTAATGCAGGAGGGGGATGTGGAGAGGGTTGGGGGCGGGGGAGATAAGACCGGAGCAAAGAAAGAACATTAATTTGGGTTTCGGAAGATCAAAGTTAAAACGATCAACTTGTAGTTGATGATAACAGAATGAGGGTTAACCCTACTCAGCGTATTGGCTTACCATGCCGTCAAGAAACTGAAGATGGTTATATAGACGATGTGACCTCTGTTTACATTCAAACCACCCTCTGTTGACAAAAGTCATGTTTCCACTGGGCAAGAAGACGCATACTCATGGTAACATTGCGTGTCCTTTATAGCTGGCTGTCAGTACACAAAGTTTTGCCCGGCGACATGCGCGCGCATCATGTTATGATTTTCGAATGACATCAGAGGTCACATCGACTATACAAATAAGATTTAGTTAACTTACCTCTCTCATCTTAAAGAAGGCAAGTTGGGTGAGGAGGCTATCGCTGCCTGCTTGATGCTGGGGTCCAACCCTCTGGATCTGGGGACGGAGAGAAAAACAAAATCTTTTATCCATGACATTGTCATTTGGCTAGCATTTCAATAGTTTCCAAATTTCTTCTACTTCCTTCATGGTTTAGATTATCAGTTTTAGAATACCAGGTTCAGATCATCAGGTTTAGACTATCAGGTTTAGATTATCAGATTAAGGTTATAATGTTTAGATTACCAGGTTTAGATTATCAGGCTCAGATTACCAGACTTGGATTATCAGGTTTAGATTATCAGGTTTAGACTATCAGGTTTATTAAACTATCAGATTAAGGTTAATATCATGTTTATATTACCAGGTGTAGATTTTCAGGTTTAGTTTTTTAGGTTTAGATTATCAGGTTTAGATTATCAGGAGTAGATTATCAAGTTTAGAGTACCAGATTCAGATTATCAGGTGTACATTATGAGGTTTTGATTACCAGGTGTAGATTATCAGGTTTAGATTATCCAGTTTAGATTATCACATTTTGATTATTAAACCAACAGCTGGCTCAAAGCAGGGTGATTGATATAAATTTCAACCAAAACAAAGTTCTATTCCAAGACAACACAACACTGGCGTATTTCCGCACTGTGCAAACAAAAACTTCCTGAGACCAAATTGTTCAAAAGCAAACTGCAAACACACCTGAAGAAAGTCGGCCACCTCTTGCAGACCTCCCTTGAGGTCCTTGCAGCTCTTCATCAGGTACTTCACGTCGTAGATCCGCGGAAAATATATCCGTAATAATTCAAAGAATTCGGACTCGTCTGAGGGCAGGTGAGAGACTGTCAAGATTTTCAGAAGGTATGAGAAATCATAACCACTGGAAAAAAGTAGGATGAACAAAAAAAACCATTGTAAATATTTTTTTATTGTGTTGTGATTTTTAAGAAAACATGACAAGGAAGTGACTAATTTATTTGTTAAATACATGTATACATAAAAACGCTCTTGTTTTTTCTGATAAACATTTGTGAAAGGACGAGAAACTTTCAACGTTTAGTCCTCTTGCACAACGTGAGATTCTTACCAAGCCAGGAACACTTTGGTTATTTCAAATCATTCCATCAAATTTATATCCGTAGAGGCTTCTTAAACTTCTAGAACACAATTCTACGTATGTAAGATAGATCCCTTGTATATGACGCCACAAGCCCAAACAGCGCCCTCACTCCTCACTGAGGTCAATGAAGAGATATCATTGGCTGAGATTTGTGCGCAGCGCATACACATTCCATTGTTTGACATCAGTGATGGCTACCACCATCTTGGTCATGTTCCCTGTATCCAATAACAGTAATGGACGAGTTCAAGTGGCGGCCATTTTGAAAAAACTGGCAACCATCTTGAAAATAACCCAGCCGGTTTTCCTAAAAAATGTGTCGGGCGGCCATAACCATCTTGAAAAATAACCCGGCCGGTTTTCCTAAAAAATGTGTCGGGCGGCCATAACCATCTTGAAAAATAACCCGGCCGGTTTTCCTAAAAAATGTGTCGGGCGGCCATTAAAAAAAAAAAAAAAAAAAAAAAAAAAGAAGGCCCTCCTCCTTCCTTTTTTCAAAAAGGCAGGACGCTTAGGCCTAACATATTTTTAATTTTTTTTACTTAGAACTTAACAAAGAGGTTAATAAGGCAGGCAGGCGTGGGGGGGAGGTACCTATGAAAGGTGATCCATCTGACCGAATCTTTGAGAATGACCCCAGAGGTCATGAGAAGTTCAGCAAAGTGCATAACGTCCACGCCTTCCTCCTCGTGTTTCTTGAACTGGATGCCAGACTTGGACAAGAGATCGATGGAGTCTTGCGCATACATGTCCTCCCTGTTAAGAAAAACAATTTGGAATAAGAGCAAAGCTGTCTCTTTATCTGTTGGTAATTTAGACTAAATAATTTTTTTTTTTCATGCGCCTTGAGCGCCTTATTGGTGGATACGTGCGCTATATAAGACTCCAATAGTATATTGTTAACCTATAAATGCCGAGCTACGGGAAATCCCGTAGGTGATCAAGATGTAGGTGTCTTTCTTTGTACTCTTACTACTAGAGATAGAAGACAGGAACCGTGACAAAATATATATATCACATTGAAGACAATGAGGTGATCTTTCCAACGGTATACCGTTTGTTGGGATATGTTCATTTGCAAGGCTGTAATTCTTGAATGGTTTAAATTGTAATGCAGTAATAAGTGCTGCACAGGCTCCGGTAGAAACAGTTTATGTACTGTGACCAGTCAGGCGGATATGGGTTAAGGCCCCTAGTGTTTCTACTCACGTCAGATTAAACTTGAAGTTGAACTGAAATGTGGCTGCACCAGTGGGGAAATTGCCCACTTCATCGCAGAATGTCAGGCCGAGCTGAATGATCTTGAGCAGGTCCACGTTACACCGGTGAAGCTGATACTGGTATTCTGAGTTACTACGAAACTCACCGATGGGTCTGGCAACAACCCCTGGAAACTCGGTGTCCTGTGTCAAGTTTAAAACAGAACAAAATCATTTCCTTTAATCTTCTAATTGTCTGACCCAAACTGTATGCAAAGATAACCCTCCTACACTGGTACCACAGACTGCCCAAAAAGTACCATACCTTCCAGGCTAGCATTGGGTGCATGGGTGTCTTCTGTTTGTACAGCTGACACTGGTACCACAGACTGCCACAAAGTACCATACCTTCTAGGCTAGCATTGGGTGCATGGGTGTTTTCTGTTTGTACTACTAGCACTGGTACCACAGACTGCCACAAAGTACCATACCTTCCAGGCCAGCATTGGGTGCATGGGTTTCTTCTGTTTGTGCAGCTGGCACTGGTACCACAGACTGCCACAAAGTACCATACCTTTCAGGCTAGCATTGGGTGCATGGGTTTCTTCTGTTTGTGCAGCTGGCACTGGTACCACAGACTGCCACAAAGTACCATACCTTTCAGGCTAGCATTGGGTGCATGGGTTTCTTCTGTTTGTACAGCTGACACTGGTACCACAGACTGCCACAAAGTACCATACCTTTCAGGCTAGCATTGGGTGCATGGGTTTCTTCTGCTTGTACAGCTGGCACTGGTACCACAGACTGCCACAAAGTACCATACCTTTCAGGCTAGCACTGGGTGCATGGGTTTCTTCTGTTTGGACAGCTGACACTGGTACCACAGACTGCCACAAAGTACCATACCTTTCAGGCTAGCATTGGGTGCATGGGTTTCTTCTGTTTGTACAGCTGACACTGGTACCACAGACTGCCACAAAGTACCATACCTTCCAGGCTAGCATTGGGTGCATGGGTTTCTTCTGTTTGTACAGCTAGTAATATGTGGAAACTTTGTGGCTTATGTGATGTGGACTTATTCTCCACAGTCGCCTGAGGAATTTTGTGGCAAGAGCTAGTCGGGCATGAAAACGACCAATAGTAAGACGAGGTACCACAGACTGCCACAAAGTACCGTAGCTTTAGGCCAGTATTGTACAGCTGGTATTATGTGGAACCCAAATGGCTTGTGTACTGCGGACTTAGTCTCCAAAGTCTCCCGTGGAACTGTGGAGCTTTCTGAATAGAATCAGTCGGGCAGGAGAGTACACTTATATAAAGAGTAACAAGGTGGAGAAAAGGGGGAAATCAGTTGATCAGCTGAAATGTGCATGCCTTTGGAGTGTGGGTAATATTGGCTCTAATGAGAAAAACATAAATTCAAGTAATAAACCACAAGGGAAACTGACTGGGAGACTGCCAGCATTAGGGCTGAATAGCTCAGCCGGCACATTAATCTGGAGGTTACAGGTTCAAGTTCCGCTCTAGTCGACTTGTCTTCGTTCAACCCTAATTTATTAAAAAACCCTAAATTGATGTAGTAATTAAAACGTAATACAAGGAACAAACAGAATTACCATGGCGACATAATTATATTGCTGCACAATTATTCTGATCGTTCGAAAAGTCTCCTCCACGTTTGCCTCCCATACGTCTACAATGACTGGCTCGTTAGTCTGGCCTGGCATGATGAGATACTTGTTGATGGGTAAACTACATGGAGGGTAAATAGGTCTGGGACTGGACCCCCGACTGCTTGCTGCTTGTTCTGTCGCACTAGTAGAAGTGCTGTTCCTTGGTCTCAAGTTAAGCACTTAAAATTAAGAAGATCTGATCCTACGAAAAACAATAAACAAAATGACACTTTATTTAAGTGAGTAAATGCATACCATTATTATAATTAACTGAAAAGAAGATTGGAATCCTAAATTTTAGCTATATTACTGAATGAATTTTTGTTTCCAATGGCTCATATAACTGCATATAATCGAGTCTCATGGGTCTCATATTACCGTGGTATCAGAAAATTCACTTGTTGTGGTGCCAATCCATTGTCTACGGACAACTTTCATAATTAAAATGCCTAAAAATCAAAATTTGTCCATCTGGAGTGGTGGTGGGTAGCCTAATCTTTGGATTTAGCTCTTTTTTAGTTTAGTGTAGAAAAAGTTCATTCTTTCGGATTACCACGGTTGAAACTCACCTCCAGCCAGGATCACTCCTGGCGCATGCTCACTTTAGTTTTTAGAGCCTTTGTGGACGAATAATAGACAAACAATGATTTAAAAAAAAAAAAGTATGTCAACAAGTCAACTCAAAGTGGAAAGTAATTAAAAAACAATAATAACAGGACACTTTTCACATAGGTTGCTGAACTTTTATTCTAATCGAAAAACGTTCTTAGTACCACGGTAATAGGGTATTCCATCCTCCTAATCAATTTTATTTGCAATGATTGACACAGTGTGTCAGTGCATGGAGCTTCCTCCATGGGTCAGAACTTCACTCCCACATTTTACTACATAAAGTCCAGATCCGTCTGTCGTCCGTGTCCTTTTAGTTTTAGGTTAGGTCATGGTGTGCGAAATACATCTAATTTACCACGATTCTCCTCAGCTATATAGTACAAAAATATCCCATTATTAATAATGACAACCACATACCTACAATTGAAGACAACTTGGAGGAAAATATTGAGGGGTTTTCTGCAAAATCGATGGTCTGTTCTGTCAAATTTTGTGCACTGTTTGACTTGCACTCCTCTCTAGCCTGTAGCACAAATGCATCGTGGGAAGGGGGTGTAAAGTTCACTCACAAGAGGGCGCACTTTCAGATTAAGTCCACAAAATAAACATGACACAATAATTGCGAGATGTGATCATCAGATGATGACTTCGTCAGATTCCTGCAACAAATTTACTCTGAAAATTGTAGGAAATTGTAAGTTATTAAGATTAAACTTTGGGCTTTGTTTGATTGCGTGTTAGAATGGCACTAGTAAGGCACCATATTGTTCATTATTTTATAATGTTGGTTTTATTTAGTAAAAGTAAAAGTTTTACTGTTGGGTTGAAAACAGAAAAAGCAACAGTCAGAATCATCAGGGTAGGCCGGGTTCGCACTTTCGGAATCGCAGGTAGTTTCTTCCACAGCACAGGCTGATTTTTTTTCGCGAATATGGTGGGGAAAAAAATGTTTTTCCGCCCCAGGAAGAAATCATTCAGGAAAGAGATTTTCTTCCGCTGAAATGGAAACAAGTGGAAGAAACTACATGAAATTTAACATTTCTGGTAACATAAAATGGCCATGGATGGGAAAGAAAGTTTCAGATTTGCTACTTCATGTACTTCTGCGGTACTTCTGGCATGAGTTCATATTATACTATAGGTCCTATTTATTAAGAAACAGGTCAACTCGTACGCCTGCCAACCCGTACGCCAATTGGTCAACTCGTGCGCCAACCAACTTTGTACACACACCAACTCGTACACAAACAAACTGGTACACACACAAACTTGTACGCACGCCACACACAAACTCGTACGCAGGTATTTCTACGTGTATTTCTACGTGTTTATATACTTGTACATTGGAAAAAACGTCCAGTCCAGTGACTGTTCTTTTGAAAGCACTAATATCGTGCCACTGAAGTAGGCGGGAATTATTGGTTGATAACCATGGGTTTATGTACACCAAGATATGACAGTGAAACCCGGCTTCATCAAGGGAGACATGGGTGTGCAGTCTCCGTAGCAAGTCCCTTTGCTGTGCAGTTTCAGTGATTCAAAACGGGGACACTTTCACCGCCAGCTCCTGTCGTGAACATTGCCATCTCACCAACCCAGGTGCAGCTAAAGCCATACAGGTCAAGACAGCTACATGTATCAAGGAAATTTCCAAGAGAGATATGTTCAGGTCTGCGGCTGTCATTATTGTTGAGGAAGTGATGACAGACACATGATTCCTCCAGATGTGCCACCGGCAAGCCTACCGAAACCATCGAACTTGATACGGGCAGCCAACAGAACCCGTCAAGGTCACCGGCCAAGGGAACCGACCGATCTTGACTTAGAATTGGCCATGGACTTTGTTCCAGCAGACTTTATTGTGACTGATGTGAAGGTTGGTGAGGCAAGACACCTGCTATTCATGACGGAAACACATGTGGAAGTCATTGATTAAGCCCGGACTTGGTACCTCGATGGAACATTCAAGGTGTAGTAGTACACAAGTCCTTCACACAGATGTTTAGTATTCATTCATTTATGAAGTCTGACCAAGGAAACTTAAAGCAGATTCCCCTGGTATTTTGCTTGATGTCGAGACGTACCAGAAAGACTATAGGAAAGTTTTGAAGAAAGTTAAGCGAAGCCTGCCATCAAGAGGAGAGAACATTCGGCGTGTTGTCCTTGATTTTGAAGCTGCTGTCTGGAGAGCAGTGAGAGCCGTTTACCATGACGTACACGTGCAAGGCTGCTTGTTCCTTTGTACACAAGCAATTCGGCGGCAGTGCCAGAAGCTTGGAATAGCCTTACTCCACGAACTCGTCAGTACAGTCCTGCATACGAAAGTTGATGTCCCTCCCATTCCTGCCTCATGAACATGTGCGTGAAGCATTCTCGAATCTGAGATCTTCAGTTGGGCAACCGCTTGTGTCTCAGAGTTGTTCCAGTATATGTGGAGGATACTTGGCTGATGAGCAGTGGTTGGATACCCGCAAACTGGTCGATATTTAACCAGAGCATCAGCACCAACAACGAGGTGGACGGATGGCATCCCAGACTGAACTTGAAGGCAGGTGGTGCCGGCCTTCACCTGTACAGAAGCCCATCCCACTACTTTACAACGAGGTGAAGCTAATCAGCTTGCAGATGACGCTCGTCAGCAGAGAATCCAAGATGTGCCGCAACCAGAGACGCTGCACATGACAAGTTCAAGGCAGGATCTTCAAGCTATGGGACACCTACCAAGCCTGGACACTGAAGACATCTAGCCTGTTGTCAGCGTGCAGCCATCTCCATGGTCCTGCGATGTGAGCCAACAACCAAACAGTTCTTTTCAGGGCCCATTAAACACCACCGGCCCTTCTCAGGGCCACACATTTACAAAAGAGACTAAAGCTGAACGAGTCTAGAGTATGACATTTTTTCCTGTTTTGACTTTCTTTCTTCTAAAAAAAAAATAATAATAATAATTTTGAAATTTCCAGCCAAAACTTTCACTTTTTGTGGAAAAAAAGCTTACACTTTTAACGAAACTTTTCAAATGGCAAAACAGATTTCTAAATATAAAAAATATAAAAAACATGATAACTTAGAGATTTCCAGTCAAAACTTACATTTCACTTAAAACTTAAATTTTACTCTAATTAATTAAGGAAACTTTCCAAACGGCGAAAACATTAAGGAAAAACCCAAGTTTGTAAAAGATAAATAAAATAGGCCTATACATTTCCAAAAGGGAAAAACTCCCCCAAATCTTTAAGATTTCTTAATTTATTTACCATCAAAACTTAACTGCCAGCCTATACATTTCCAAATGGGAAAAACTCCCAAAAATCTTTCAGATTTCTAAATTTATTTACTATCAAAACTTGGGGCCTAACTGCCGTCCGATTTCATCATTTATTAAATATCAAAAATTTTCCATAAAACCTTTTCCCTATGTCAACACGTAGTGAATTATACTTGCGTACGAGTTGGTGGGTTTACGAGTGGGTGTGCGTACGAGCTTGTGTGTCTACGAGTTTGTGTGTGTCAAGTTGGTGCATACGAGTTTGCGTTCATACGAGTTGACCAGCTTCATTCTTTTTATAAATGATTGTAAACGTTGATTCAACTTTACAGAAATTGCAGGTGGCATGCAAACTTGTGACTCATGTTACACTAATCGCATAATCAAATGACAGGTATCTGTGCAGGCAGTATATTTAAGTTCTCGGGAAGTACATCAAAATGACAAATGTAACATTTGACAAAAAGTTGGTTGTACCAACCAGAGCCTGATGGATTGCCCAAAAGAAACAAAGTGTCTGTTTCGGGGAGACTTTCCTCTCTATCAGGCACATACAGTAGTGTTAGCCAGAGGGGTGTCTGGGTGTCTGTTGGACACCTGGTTTTAAATTTGGACACCCTGTATTATCTGTCATATGTAAATGTATTGTAAGTGAACAATTTAGACACCCAGTTTTTAAATTTCCAGCAAATTTCCAGTAGCCCTTTTACCAAATCCTGGCTAAATTAGCCGGAGAGCTGTCTGGGTGTCTTTTTGACACCCTGCTTTAAATTTGGACACCCTGTTTTATCTGTCATTTACATGTAAATGTATTGCAAGTGAACAATTTGGACACCCAGTTTTTAAATTTCCAGCAAATTTGGACACCCTTTTACCAAATCCTGGCTAAAACCTTGATCAGGCAAAAAAAAAAAAATAGATATTGATATTTCACCAGTGCTGTTTAATCTGTGATTCCTTTCTAGTAATCGGCCAGTTTTAAAAAGCCAGCAGAGACATCCATCGCTCACTAGGTACACTGTTTTGAATCAGATTAGCCTAGTGCTAATGAGCAGTGATGTCTTGGTTTTTTGGTCCGTCTAAGAGCAACCTTCCCCCCATCACCCCCCTCCAAGAGCAACGAAGCAAACAAATTGAATCACTCCGAGCTCTCAACCCAAAGTAAGTCTGACTATTAGTATTATTAGTATTATTATATATTTCTGGTAATGAAACCAAGGATGCCTCATAAGTGAACTTAATCACTGTAGTTCGCAAGCCTGAGGAAACCTGTAAACAATGGTGCTTGCTATGTGAACCAGAAACACCGGGGTTAACCCCTTCTCTCACTGACTCTTCCACGATAAGTGTTTCGGGTTCTTAGCACTACCAATCCTAGTACACGACACCACCGGCTTAATGTCCCATCCGAAGGACAAAGCAATTATGGTAAAGCATCTTGTTCAAAGATAAAGTGTCATGAGCGGGACTCGAACCTACACTCTGCTGATCAGAAAAATCAGAGCTTGTGTCCGGTGCTCTTTTAACCGCTCTGCCACAATGAATGTAGTTGACATTTTTGTTTAGCCCTGTGTACAAATGTAGGACTCTTCCTCTGGAAAAGAGTCCTAGGCCGTTTTTGAAACCACAGTTTTGGCTTGGGTTCCGTCCTCCTGTTTGAAGCCCAGTGCCCAATTTCATAGAGCTGCTTAAGCAGAAAATATTGCTTAACATTTTTCTGCTTAGCACAACTAAGCAGGATACCAGTTACATTTTGTACATGTAAAATGGTATTTTAGTTGGTAACCTTATTCTGGTTAGCATATTTTTGTTGTGCTTAGCAACTTTTTATAGCTCTATGAAATTGGGCCCTGTAAGGAAAGCACATGCTTTCTGAATAGCTGGTGGAGCCCAAGCTCAAGCCTGAGCCATGGTTTCCAAAACGGCCCTAGATAATTATTAGGGTCCGTTTCCGGGTAGAAAATTTTCAGCGCTCCATAATTCAAATCTTACCTGTAAGAAACTAATAATCTCACCAGATCAACATTGCATGGTCGCGTACATTTTTCGTCAGTGGGTTTTGGACAGTGAAGTCTCCAGCAAACTTGAATGTACATTGGTTCATTTAGGAGGGTTGTGTCTGCCCAGTATCATGGTTGGCGTAAACCAGTTCACTTCACAATGCAACAGAATCGTCTGTTGCATTTTGCTGTGTTTACATTTTTACGCATTTAGCAGGGTGTCTATAGAGAACACCTGATGGTGGTGAGGGTTATATCAAATTTTTCAAAGAGGTTGGCGGCTAAATTTGACAAGCCGGCCAGGCTACCTAAGAAGCCACTATTACTATTAAAATTATTATTATTATAATTCAGCGTTCTCCCTTAAAGGTATCGTACACGTTTGGTAATGACTCAAAACAAATATTAGCATAAAAACTTATTTGGTAACATTACAAGCAACGGAGAGCTGTTGATAGTATAAAACATTGTAGGAAACGACTCCCTCTGAAGTAACGTAGTTTTTGAGAAAGAGGTAATTTCTCACTAAAATAATAAAAACTTCTTGCAAGAAGTTTTTATTCCTATCTGAAAGCACACAAATTTGCACAACAAGGGTGTTATTTCTTTCATCATTTTCTTGCAACTTCGATGACCAATTGAACCCAAATTTTCACAGGCTTGTTTTTTTATGCATATGTTGGGATACACCAAGTGAGAACACTGGTCTTTGACAATTTCCAAACGTGTTCAGTGCCTTTAACAGTAGTTTGCTGGCCAAATGCTAGTTAAAACACCTGAGGACCAGTTGAAAATCTCTCCAAGTGGTCCAGCTGGCTAGTTCATTGTTGAAAAGCATCCCTAATTCATTTGAAATATTGACTCGTGAAAAAGCTGACGGACTAGTGAAATGACAAGCTAACTGGTCCTGCTGGCAAGTCACTTGAAAAGTTACTGGCAAACCCTGATTATTATTTTTATTACTAATTATCAAACAATCTTGTCGTATACAGTGTGGTGGAACTCAAGAGAGATGTGGATTATAGAGTCACATTCAGTCTCGGCACTGGATCAACCAACATTGCTCTTCATATGTAAGTTTTAGTTCCAATAGACTGTGCAGGTCTTGCGCATATCGAAAACAAATCTTCTTTTTAAATTATATTTATACAAAATTCTCGAAAATTAAAATACACATAGCAAGTTGTTATAAATAAATGTTCAAGTTTTATATAATACAAATAATTTGTTCAAATCAACATAGAAGCAAAATTGAAACTTGGGACGAGGATGCTTATTGTTAGAAACCCCATTTGCTAATCACACCCAAATGTGTGCATCTATTACATAGGTTTAATGACAACATGACCGTCAGTTGGGTAAAATTCTTAATTTTTTACAAGTAACCGGAAACGGAGGTCAAGTCTTATTCTCAGGTTTTCTTAGATTTTTTTGTTGAATTGATTGTACTTTCTTATTATTAATCACTTAGTATTACATTCCCAACAACATACGTTAAACTAAAATAATTGACAAAACGAAATCTCGTCCACGTAAAACTCCATATGGTTGGGACAACAATGGTCCCGGAAGTTTAAATATGTGCGAGACTTGCACAGTCTATGGAGCCGTTGTTGTATGACTGGAAACTCAATAAAATGTACGCCTGATCGACAATGTTCCATCACATTAGCAGTTTCTGCAATGGTCCAAACTTTTTTCATGTACCTGAAACCACCGAAAAGTGTTCCAACATGTGAATGGACATGCAGGCTTAAACTGAAAACTTACTTGACCTTCTTCCACTCAACCAGAAAGGTCATAGTAAAGGTCATACCCTGAGTTGACATTTTCAAATGTTTCAAAAGTAATTTATAAATTTCTACATCAAAACCTACATCATTTTTTCAGACACTTTCACTCATGAAATTGAGTCGAAAAAATCTTTCAGAATAATTTTGCAGAACTGAATCGTCACTTAAAGGGACACGTTGCCTTGGATCGGACGAGTTGGTTTAAAAAAAAAGCATTTGTAACCGTTTGTTATAAAATGCATATGGCTAGAAAGACGTTATAAAAGTAGAATACAATGATCCACACAAATATGCCTCGAAATTGCGTGGCTTTCCTTTTACTTTGCGAGCTAACACGGTTGGCCATTTTGTCGAGTCAAAAAGTTGACTCCACAAAATGGCCGACGGTGTTTGTTCAGGATGTAAAAGGAAAACCACGCAATTTTGAGACATTTTTGTGTGGATCATTGTATTCTACTTTTAAAACATCTTTCTAACCATATGCATTTTATAACAAACGGTTACAAATGCTTTTTATAGACCAACTCGCCCGATCCAAGGCAACGTGTCCCTTTAAGATTTGAAATTGGACTCTTATTAATTAGAAATGCAAATCTTGTCTTGCCTCCAGAACCCTTCCCCCGCAGTTCCCCCAGGAGAAACCACAAGTCAAAGTCTCCCCACCCTTAAGACATCCTTGGGTTAACAACACCTTAACCATCGTTGGATGTCCAAGTCTGAATAATGTAAGTAAACCACAGAGGAATGCTTATGAATATTTAGTTTCAAGTATGAATAATGAGGGAGATTTCAAGTTGGTTTATTTGAATATGTATGAGTGGGTGGGGCTATAACCTTAACTAGCAGATTCCGTACATGTTGGTTTGTTTGAATATGTATGAGTGGGTGGGGCTAGAAACTTAATCACCAGATTCCATACATGTTGGTTTGTTTAAATATGTATGAGTGGGTGGGGCAAGAACCGTAACAAGCAGGTTCCATTTGGTTTGTTTGATTATGTAAGAGTGGGTGGGGCTAGAACCTTAACCAGCAGATTCCATACACGTTGGTTTATTTGAATATGTATGAGTGGATGGGGCTAGAACCGTAACAAGCAGGTTCCATTTGGTTTGTTTGAAAATGTATGAGTGAGTGGGGCTAGAACCTTAACCAGCAGATTCCATTTGGTTTGTTTGAATATGTATGAGTGGTTGGGGCTAGAACCTTAACCAGCATATTCTATACATGTTGGTTTATTTGAATATGTATGAGTGGGTGGGGCTAGAACCTTAACCAGCAGATTCCATACATGTAAGTGAAAATTTTCACGATCTAGTTTCTATCTATCGGTTCTTGCAAAGTGTTGGAGTTCTTGTAGTTTGCAAAGCGACAAAACTGTATTCAGTGTTTCTGGAGTAGGATGGGTTTTTTGTATGAGGTTGGTGAATGTTTTTCTTGTTCATGTCGGCCATTTTAAGTTCCCATACTGCCCGTGCGGTGCTGAGTTGTGATTTTTTCATCAACTTTTTAGAAAAATTGCCTCTCCGGGGTAGACTGTAGAGGGTGCTTTGTATTTCTTGAAATGCCCTACATAAATCGGTCTCATATTTAAAAAAATTCAAAAACCTTTTGGTAAAAAAAAAAAAAAAAAAAAACCTCTTTGAGAGGCCCATAGATAAAGCACTATGTACAAACTAGTTATTATTTATTATTGTTATCAATGATTTGTAAACAACTAATTTTGATTTTTATTCTGTTACCTGTATCAGTTTGGAGTGCAGACAGATTTGGGTCGAGTTATTCAGAGCATTGTCCAAGAGATGAGAAACAATCCACCGTTCGTCTTCACCGCAGATCCAGTTCAGGCGTAAGTAACCATGGCAACGTAACAAACACATTGTTTTGGGTTTGGGTCAATAAAATTTGACACTTTCTCCTTCAGAAAAAATATCAGCTGCTCTTTTCCACCTTTATTCTGTGATCGTTCTGGTTTCAAGAAGAATATTTTGTTTATACTATCAGAAACTTCTTTTCAATAGTAATAAACCACAAGAGAAACTGACTGGATAAATGTTTAAAAAATATTTGGGTTGAACAAAGAAAAATTTACTAGATTGGGACTTGAACCTGCCACCTCCGGTTTAACAAGCCGGCGCTCTTCCAACTGAGCTATCTATCTTGCCCTATGTTGGCGGTCTCCCTATTTTGTCAATATCTTTCTTCAGGGGTGCAAGTCAGAAGCAATACAACCTGTAACTACCATGTAGCCAGGGATCAGACCCAAGTTAAGATACAACCTGGGAAGTGGCAGCAGAGGGATCACCTTAAGGAGGTGCAACTTTTTATTTCAAATATCACGTAATAAACCACAAATGGAAACGTGACTGGATAAATTTTTAATAAATTTTTTGGGGTTGAACAAAGAACAATTCTCTTGTGGTTTATTACAATATTTTGGATGCTCAGAACTATGTAAACAATGGTGTGTTCCCATAGATTTCATAATCAGCCTGTTTCATTGATCTCCTTTGTTATGCAAATATAATGCGCTTTTCCTGGGGAAACAATTTGCATGAAGAACCATTTGTTTTCCCTTATTTTCCAGAAATGCAGGCACGATGTATCAATCGTATGCCCCGCCCACCTCATTAGCCCCGCCTACTCAGCTCCCAGTAGCCAATCAGCAACCTGCTCAAGGGTATAGACCCTCCCCCTCTGGGTTAGCGGGAGGAGGGATCCTCCTTCAGGGGAATCAACCTCCATCGACGTCACTGGTTGCTACCCAATCGTCTCATCTACCAGGTTTGAAACCTTTGTGAACAAAACCTTTTTCTAACGACATCAAGAGTCTTTCCCGAGTTCTGTGAAAAAAATTCACAGGCAAATCACTCGGGTGGGATTCAAATCCACGACCTTTGCATTGCTAGAGCAGATGTCTTGCCACTAGACCAAGAGCTAGCCCGGTTTGCTAGAGGCGGTTCGAATCCTGTGTTAGCAGCGGGTATACCGCAATGATTTAATAGGTGTTAATTTTCTATAGGGGATAAAGAATATAATTTGTTTTTACCCTTACACCAATGTTTATTAAGCACTGTATACTCAGTACTTTCCTGAGTTCTGTGAAAAAAATCCACAGTCAAATCACTCGGTTGGGATTCAAACTTAATATCATAAAAATTAACATCTATTAAAACATCCTGGTTTTAACCCAATTTACCTAGACCCTATTTCATAGGGGTGCACCCCTCTAAATAAACTACCATAGCATACAGTACAAAATGTTAAATATTCAAAAATACAAAAAAAATACTTAGAAGTCTCACAGCTTTTTACAGTAATAGGAAAATTATCCATTGACTCTTGAACTTTTATCCTCTGCTCAATTTAATATGGGGAGTCCCGAGGCCCGGAGAGTTATTCTCTCTCCAAATAAAAACACCTACACCAGTGAAATTTTCCAAATGTTCGAGCATCAATCTTGAAAAATGTCCCTACACCTCTCGGCAAATAGGACCTATTTAATCCAAAATACCTTAAGTTGGAAGTCAACAACCCCCAGGTTACAATCGGGCAACATTTTTACACTTTCCCCCTTTTATTGGGCTTTCAAATCTGTCTAATACAGAATATTTTAAGTGCCTGCAAAATATTAATGAGGCCGACTCTCTGTTTTCTCCCTATTAGTGGGGTGCACCTATAGAGCTGCTTAAGCACAAAAAGTAGCTAAGCACAACAAAATTGTGCCTACTGGAATAAGGTTACCAGCCAAAATACCATGTCACATGTACCATCTGTGACTGGTATTCTTTTAATTTTTTGCATAGCAGAAAACTTATTAGCAATATTTTCTGCTGAAGCAGCTCCATGAATACGATCAACTGGTGTTTTTTTTTAAAACTTGGCCTTACCACAAAACCAAATTTATATGAATACTCCAAATCATATGATGTATTTCAGACCTGGAGTTTTCATCTTTGAGAGGGTAAGGCCATTTTCATTTTTCAAAGGGTACTTCCATTGGGAAAATCTTGAATTCTCTGGGAAACCAATTATGGTAAAGTATCTTGCTCAAGGATACAAGTGCCACGACCTGGTAATACTTACAAGCCATCTTAAGATGAATCTTAGTGCTTTGTGAAATCGACCCCAGGTCTAGTAACCAGACAACAAATTTGGATTAAATATGGAGATTCACTCATGGTATTGAATCATCTTGACAGGTGCCATGTCTTCAGGGGTTCACCAGAAGGCTGAGATACGGAGCGTAAATAAAATCAACACCTTGGAATACCTTGGCATTGAACCACTGGTTGCACCGACAGGACTCGCGAACACTGGTTTGGTAAGTCATTTCAACTCTCAAGTAATAAACCACAAGGGAAACTGACAGGGTAAATTTTAAATAATTTTAGGTTGAACAAAGAAAGATTAACGAGAGCAGGACTTGAGCCTGCAACCTCTGGATTAACGTGCCGGTGCTCTACCAACTGAGCCATCTAGACCTAGAGCTCGCAAGGCTGAGGAAACTTGTACACAAGTGTGCTTGCTATGTGAACCAGAAACACAGGGGTTAACACCTACTCTTCCACGATAAGTGTTCTGGGTTCTTTTACGTGCACTACCAATCCTAGTGCACAGGACCTATGGCTTAATGTCCCATCCGAAGGACAAAGCAATTATGGTAAATTATTAAGTGCCATGACCGGGCCATGAACCCACACTCTGCTGATCAGAAACAGCGGAGCTTGAGTCTGGTGCTCTTAACCGCTCGACCATGACACGCCACCAAATGTTTTGTTCTTGGAAATTTCCTGCAACTGTCTTGCGAATCTAGGGTGTGGGTCCTGAAGGTCTGGACGCCCTCCCTGCTCTCAACGACTTCTAAAAACCGTTTTGTCTTTTAACTATCTTTTTCTTTTTGTAAACTTTATATTTAATAGATGTTAACTTTGCATCAGGGATAAAGAGTATAATTTGTTTTTTTACCCTACACTGATGTGTATTAAGCACTGTATACTCAGTACTTTCCCGAGTTCTGTGAAAAAAATCCACAGGCATCGGTGTAAGGGTAAAAACAAATTATAAACTTTGTATTACGCCTCAACATAATAATAGCCCTGATATTGCTACAGACCCAAATTGCTATTGCCCGCTTCTGTCAATACAATAATCATCGCCAACTCCAGTTACTTTTTCATGCCTTTTGTGTGTGGGTTAATTTTGTGTCGTTTTTTTGAGGTGACCCCACCCTAGTAAAATTCGTTGGGCCGATTTCACAAAGAGATAAGACTAGTCTTATCTGAAGTTAGGACCAGTAACTGGTCTTAACTTAAGACTAGTCCTATCTCTTAGCATTGCCTAGGACTAGTCCCAAGTTAGGAAGAGTTTTGTGAAATCGACCCCAGAATCCACACCTGAACAGTTTGCATGTAAGTTGCACTGCGTTAAATTGGCCATTACCTGTACAGTCCTCTGTCTCTGTTCCTACAGGTACCAAGGACTTACAAGATGCCCACTGTCTCGCCAAATTTCCTCAGGGAGTATTTATCCTCGCTGAGTACGTCTCAGCTCAAGGAGATTCTAGCGGACGAAGAAGTTGAACTCAAAGTCTTCTCTGAGATACCTCAGGTCAAGAGGTTACTCACTGATCGACAGGAGCTTTACGACGTCTGCGAACATTTAGCTCGTGAGTATGAAGTCTCGGTCTTTTATCAACGGGTTGTTTACAGGGTTCTCTCCAGGATTTTTCAAAATTCTGGACCCATTTTGTTTTAATGTTTGGCCGAAGCACGCTGAATTGAAACAAAGTCTTCGGATTGTTTTCTTCTAGGTGTTTATTGGTTTTAAAAGCCCTACTGTGCAACCTGGAGCATTCTATAATATGGTTTTCTCTTGATGATTTTTGTGAATCGGCACACATTGTGCGTATCGGCCCGATACGCTAGCTTGTGCATGGGGAGAACCCTGTTGTAGCAACTCAACAGTTTGATCACTCTGCTCTAATCCTCTTCATGAGAAATGCTTTAATATCCTGAAGACAATCGGAGCATACTGATCAAAATGTTGGTTTCTAACCTGCACTTCAGAACCACAAAAACTGATTACATGTATATTAACAGACCTTAGTTCTGATGCAAATGCTACTTTTTCAATAAGCCATTTGCAAATTAAATTCAAAGGATGTCCGGGAAAGGCCTTGTTTTGTCACTAGTGAATGCTGAATTTGATTTCCTCAGACTACATCCAGTGTTGCTATGTCACATGGTTAGGGGCAAGCTTTTGCTTAGTTACATAACAGTCGTGCAGTCAAAAAAGTATGATAATTGCTTGTAAAGATTGCAGAATTTATATTGTGTGACATCAAGCGGGAACTATAGCCATTTTCAAAACCACGGCTTGGGCTATCGGCTCCGGCTTTGGCTCCGTCCACCTGATTGAAACCCCGTAAGGAAAGCACACATTTTCTAAATAATTGATGGAGCATAAGCCCAAGCCCATGCTAAGGTTAAAGGTTTCAGAAAATAGGCCGTGTCCAAATTGTCGGCTACAGCTTCGGCTAGATTTTCGCATCATCATGCGTTAAAGTATGGATCTCCTTAGTAACACCCTTAGCAACAGTCGTAGTTGTAGCTGTAGCCGCCAATTCGGATACGGCCTTTGTGTCCGAATTTATGGCTTAGGCTGTGGCTATGGTAAGATGGCTAAAAAGACCTATTCTTCAGCGTTGTTACTTGCCAGTCTTGTACCCTGACCATCCACTCTATGCACTATGTACATTTTCAGACACGAGTCTGAGCTACCATCCCGAGATTGAGAAGATGAAAGTCCAACTGACAGAGAAGCTGCAGGAGAGGAACGATCTGAGGAATCGGTTTGACATGAATTGCCTCAACCAGCAGAGCATTAGTGAGGTAAGAAATGTCCAGTAATTATAACACTGCAATAATAATAATAATAATAATAATAATTCAGAGAAAGTTGTAGAGGCCAACCAGGTCAAGATCCTCTGTGACTTTAACATTCAGATGATCATGTTATAGAACATAGGCGTCCGGATGTTGTAATCTTAGATAAGACGAAGAAGATGTGTCATCTCATTGACGTAGCTGTGCCAGGTGATATAAGGGTAGCTTTGAAGGAGGTGAAACAGATCCAAAAGTACCAAGACCTGGCCAGGGAACTTCGTAAGAATTGGCAGGTGAAAATGAAAGTAGTCCCTTGTGTTGGGGAAACATCTAGATGAAAAAGGGACAAATGTGAGGGTAGATCTGTTACAGAAGGGAACAGCAAGGATCCTGAGAAAGACCCTTGAGATCTAAGGCTACGGGACGTAGCCCGACTCGAGGAGTTACCTGCACATAGGAAAATGTGATCTTTCTTTTGCATGCTGTGATAAATGAAAATAATACCACAATCTGTAAAGTACCCTAATAATGCAGGTATGCTCTAGGGTGCTGAACATAGCTACACGAAAAATGGCACTGGGTAAAAGCTAAACGGTAAAGTTGTATAGACAAATTGAAATAAATTAAGAAACTGAATTAGAACAAGTAAAAACGAGTAAAAATTTACTGAAGAGTAAAAATGCAATGCCCAATTTCATAGAGCTGCTTAATCACTGAATATTACCTAAAGATTTTCTTCTGAGCAAAATATTTAACAGGTTACCGGTCACAGATGGTACATGTGAAATGGTATTTTGGCCGGTAACCTTATTCTGGTAAGCATATTTTTGTTGTGCTTAGCTAACTTTTTGTGCTTAAGCAGCTCTATTAGACTGGGCCAAGAAGTTGGGTCCAGTTAGCCTTGCTACCATGGGCAGCTCCGTATCGATACCTCTCCTCACTAACCCCTGGGAGGGAAACACTGAAAATCAACGCTGATAGGCTCCCAAAAGTGACTGATTTGCACGCACGCTTATTAATAACATTCGAGCGCTTGTAGGGCGCTTGTCGGGCTCTTAGTACGCGTGTAAAAATGCACATAGAACGCGTGTCAAAATGCAAGTATTTCGACGCAATACATTTCAAATAAATCATGTTTTTACATGGTCTCCCTAAACTGCATACAGTTAGACGTATCACAAGATCGAAAAAGAATGGGAGGGGCCAGTTGCTCTATGACTTGATGCGTATTTTGACAGCGCGCTCTGCGTAGTCTCTAAAACAGAATGGATCAACCACAGGACTAATTAAAATAGCCAAATATGGGCTACTTTCGTTTCACACTTCCAGGGTGTACAATCGAGCAAGGCATTCTGGGAAAGAAAACAAAATGGCGCGGCGAAACCGTACACCATGGGAATGAGGTTGGGGTCCAGTGCACTACACCGCTCGGCAACGCCACTTCATGCTACTAATATTGTACCCAATCAGGGATGCGGTTTCTCAGGATTTTCTCAAAACCTCCTTGTGTGTTATCATTTTCTTGAAAGAAGTAAAGCAACCGCCAAACGGAGAAAGAAATAGTCCACATTGTGTCCAAACCTGTAGTTTTGTATTTCTGGTGATGCACAGAGTCTGTAAACCTCCTGAATTGTAACATCTGAGAGGGTCCAGATCCAGACTAAAGAGGGATCCAGACCCGCAAGCCATATTTTTCCAGGAATTTTTCACAACCTCCCAATCTCATCCCTGATTGAATTGTCCTTTTATTTTTTATTAGCAATTTGATCCAAGACACATACTGGATAATCTGAAGGTGGCTGCAGCAGACGTTGAGCATGAGTCAGAGTCCAAGGCTGAGGCCTTCCTCGAAGGGAAACTATCCTTGGATGAATTCTTACCAGAATACAACGACTTAAGAAAGGTACAGAATTTGCCTTCAAGTTTAACTAGCTGTTTGCTATCTGTGTTACGGTTGGGCCACTATTCACAACTAGTGCAGTTGACTGGTTTCAAATGGTTGGTCAACTTACTGGATGCATTCACCACATGATATCATATTGCAGGCCGGCAAAGTTTATCTATCATTCAAAACCACAGTGGATAATAATAATAATACACAACATTTATTAGGCGCTTAACACGGATGTTTCTAAGCGCACCGTTGTCTGACAAATTTTTTCCTGTAAGGTATGTGGAGCTACGTTTGAAGTATGAGACCTAACTTATAGCACCATGCAATGGTTTACAAGGTGCTGTGGCGCAATATATGCTGCCGATCAGACCAGGAACACCGGGGCGAACCCCTTCTTTTTACGATAAGTGCACTGGGTTCTTTTACGTGCATTACACAACACACGGGACCAACGGCTTTACGTCCCATCCGAAGGACGAAGCAATAATGGTTAAGTGTCTTGCTTAAGGACACAAGTGTCACGACTGGGACTCGAACCCACACTCTGCTTAACAGAAACACCAGAGCTTGAGTCTGGTGCTCTTATCCGCTCGGCCACGACACGCCACAAATCATCCAGTGGATGATATTGAATGGTCAGTAGGAGGGTTGACTGTGTACTTTGTAGATGCATTCACCTCATGATATCATATTGCAGGCCGGCATAGTTAATCTATCATACAAAACCACAGTGGATGATATCGAATGGTCAAACAGTAGGAGGGTTGGCTGTGTACTGTGTAGATGCATTCACCACATGATATCATATTGCAGGCCAGCAAAGTTAATCTATCATACGAAACCACAGTGGATGATATTAAATGGTCAAACAGTAGGAGGGTTGACTGTGTACTGTGTAGATGCATTCACCACATGATATCATATTGCAGACTGGCATAGTTTATCTATCATACTAAACCACAGTGGATGATATTGAACGATCAGATAGTAGGAAGGTTAATGTGCATATCTCTTTATGTTCTTGTCCATTCATGGCAAGTAATATTTGAAATGGTGTTTTTTTTTCCTCCTTTTTGAATTGCTGTTGACAGACGATGCATTTACGGAGAGCAAAGGAGGAAAAACTAGACATGATGCTAAGAGGTGGTGCGATGATAAAGTGATCTTCTTGAGGCGACTTTTATTGACTGTTAAAAGACAATCGATCATGACCCATTACTCTGTGTTTTTTCCTGTGATTCACTTTTGTGTGTGTAAAAAAGCTCTGTGATTTTGTTTAAAAAGTAGAGTGTTTTGAAATGCTCTGTAGTAAGCGGAGAACAGCGACCGTAAGGGTAAAATTCTGTGTTAAGCAGAGCCATGAAATTGGGTCTTGTTTAGGCCTCGTTAATTCCAGCTCTAGATGTAAAGTATATATATTTTTCTGAATATAACAGGCCTGGAAATAAACGGAGGCAGCGGAGGCCATGGCCTCTGTTGCCCCTGGTCTTGGCATTGGTGCCCATTCAAAAGTTTCCCGTAAAGTCTTAAGATTTTTCAATAGAAGTGCCCTTTACAAAATGAAAATGGCCTTGCCCTCTCAAAGATGATATTTCAGTCCCTAAAACCCCCCCAGAGCCCCATTTATTTGTAGCTTTAAAAAGTGAAAGTACACTGTTTTGTAAATTAGTTTCCATTCTTTAAATTTATTTATTCAATTTAATTAAATAAATCTTAGTATTCAGTACACGAATACCCAAAATAACCTGTGTAAAAATTCTTCAGATTCCGTGGTCACAGTTATGTCGAGAATTTTATGCACGTACATAGATTTAATCAAACTGCGGAAGCTTGTACTCATGCTTGTCTATAATGATAAACATTTCTGTCACTATATTTATACACACTGAAGTTTATTTTTTTCTCCTTTTTATGTACATTTTGTTGTTGTGTAAGTGCGAAAATGTATCTTTAATATAAGAAAAAAGAAATATACCTGGCAAATGTATAAGTTATCCAAGATGTGCAAACAAACCCAATTGGTGCTGAGATGCATTTTTTGCGCAGAGTAGCCCTGGTGTGAGACACAACGTTTTTACAAAATTAAGGTACAATGTTTTTGCACTGATGCGACAGTTTGTAAATTTGATAGCTTTTTGAAAAGTCAAACAGGAATAATGTGTAATAAATTAATCATGAAAAAATGCGGAGAAATGATCCTCATGACGAAATGTTTTTAATTCATTTGTTAAGAAAAAAGCTTGACTAGTGATTGCCCTTCCTGGTAATACGCCAGCTCCACCGGCTTCCTGTACACAAACGCATCGCCTTCAGATTGTTACTGTTTGTCTTCAATTCTTGACACCTGGGCCAGACTCTCAGCTTCTTCTCTGACTGTTTTTGGTAACGCCGCTTTCCCGCTCGCACTATCCGTTCATCATCTGCCACATCATTCGTCCGCCCAATAACAACAACAACAACAAATGCTGGGGAGATGGTTTGTTCTTCCAAGGCTCCGGAATGATCAAAACTTACTCCTTGTGTGTTTTGTTGAATTTGGGCCAAAGTGCTAAGGCTTACCCCTTGTGACTTTTTGTTGAATTTGGATAAAAATGCAAGGCTTACACCTTGTGATTTTTGTTGAATTTGGGCCAAAATGCAAGGCTTACGCCTTGTGATTTTTTTGAATTTGGGCCAAAATGCAAGGCTTACCCCTTGTGTGTTTTGTTGAATTTGGGCCAAAATGCAAGGCTTACCCCTTGTGATTTTTGTTGAATTTGGGCCAAAATGCAAGGCTTACCCCTTGTGATTTTTGTTGAATTTGGGCCAAAATGCAAGGCTTACCCCTTGTGATTTTTGTTGAATTTGGATAAAAATGCCAGGCTTACACCTTGTTGTTTTTTTTAATTTGGGCCAAAATGCAAGGCTTACCCCTTGTGATTTTTGTTGAATTTGGATAAAAATGCCAGGCTTACCCCTGGTGTGTTTTGTTGAATTTGGGCCAAAATGCAAGGCTTACCCCTTGTGATTTTTGTTGAATTTGGATAAAAATGCCAGGCTTACCCCTGGTGTGTTTTGTTGAATTTGGGCCAAAATGCAAGGCTTACCCCTTGTGATTTTTGTTGAATTTGGATAAAAATGCAAGGCTTACACCTTGGTTTTTTTTTTATTTGGGCCAAAATGCAAGGCTTACCCCTTGTGATTTTTGTTGAATTTGGATAAAAATGCCAGGCTTACACCTTGTTGTTTTTTTGAATTTGGGCCAAAATGCAAGGCTTACCCCTTGTGATTTTGTTGAATTTGGGCCAAAATGCAAGGCTTACCCCTTGTGTGTTTTGTTGAATTTGGGGCAAAATGCAAGGCTTGTGTGTTTTGTTGAATTTGGGGCAAAATGCAAGGCATGTGTGTTTTGTTGAATTTGGGCAAAAATGCAAGGCTTACACCTTGTGTGTTTTGTTGAATTTGGGCAAAAATGCAAGGCTTACCCCTTGAGATTTTTGTTGAATTTGGGCCAAAATGCAAGGCTTACCCCTTGTGATTTTTGTTGAATTTGGATAAAAATGCAAGGCATACACCTTGGATTTTTTTTAAAATTTGGGGCAAAATGCAAGGCTTTCCCCCTTGTGTGTTTTGTTGAATTTGGGCCAAAATGCAAGGCTTGTGTGTTTTGTTGAATTTGGGCAAAAATGCAAGGCTTACCCCTTGTGTGTTTTGTTGAATTTGGGCCAAAATGCAAGGCTTTCCCCCTTGTGTGTTTTGTTGAATTTGGGCCAAAATGCAAGGCTTACCCCTTGTGTTTTTTGTTGAATTTGGGGCAAAATGCAAGGCTTGTGTGTTTTGTTGAATTTGGGCAAAAATGCAAGGCTTACCCCTTGTGTGTTTTGTTGAATTTGGGCCAAAATGCAAGGCTTACCCCTTGTGATTTTTGTTGAATTTGGGCCAAAATGCAAGGCTTACCCCTTGTGATTTTTGTTGAATTTGGGACAAAATGCAAGGCTTACCCCTTGTGACTTTTTGTTGAATTTGGGCCCAAAATGCAAGGCTTAGCTCTTGTGTGTTTTGTTGAATTTGGGCCAAAATGCAAGGCTTACCCCTTGTGATTTTTGTTGAATTTGGGCCAAAATGCAAGGCTTACACCTTAAGTAACAAATTAAATTAAGAACCCAGACACAACATACTAAAACGAGTATACAAACAAATTGATTTTGAAATTTATTCTTTATTGTCAAGCAATCTCAATACATATATTGAATCATAGAAATGTCACTTAACTTAAGAGAATTTGGCATAGGGGAACATGTTTCTTGATGTCATACAGACATTGGCGATGGATGAGGGGCAAACCACGACTGCCTTTCCTTTAAAGGTATTGTACACTTTTGGTAACAGCTCAAAATCTGTGTCCACATTTTGTGTGATTCAACATATGCATGAACAAACAAACCTGTGAAAGTTTGAGCTCAATTGGTCATCGAGGTCACGAGAAAATAGTGAAAAGAGACCTTATGTGTTTTCTGTTTTTTCAAACATCGAGTTGATAAAGACTATTGTTTCACTAATTTTTCAGAAACGATAGCATTTTAGGCAGAAATATTTGAATGAACCCTTTCTACCATTACTTACTTTAAATCATGTAAGTTATGTGTGAATCTGTGAACATTTGTATTTGTCGATCTTACCAATAGTGTACACGGCCTTTAAACATCAATTTAAACAGTGACAGAAGCAGTTAACTATCAGGCCCCCCTTCCCTTTACCCTCAATATCTTGAATACAGCATTAATTATTTACCAAGCAGAATATACAACCATGAGCAACATTGATTACAAGTTAAAAATATCTGATTAAGATTCAATAACATACTTGAATATAACATGATTAGTTAAGAGGTCGCAGGTTAAATCCCGCTCTAGTAAATTTGTTCTTTGTTCAACCCAAAGTTATCATTAGTTTCATGCAAACATTTTTTGAAAGACAAATTTTAATAATAATAATAATAAGTACTTACAAATAGCACTTTATCTACGTGAGTTTTAAAGAGCTTATTGATATATTTCTTAGCCACGTTTACAAAGTTTTTGAATTAGGTGGTCCATTTATAAAGCACCTTGTAAGGGTTTACAAGGAGATTTAGTGCAATCTGCCAGAAAAACCGGGGTGAGCCCTTTCACTTAACGGTAAGTGCACTATGTTCTTTTACGTGCATTACACAACACATCGGACTTCCGCTTTACGTCCCATCCAAAGGACGCAGCAATGATGGCTCAATGTCTTGCTTAAGGACACCATTGTCAATACCAGGGCCCAATTTCATAGAGCTGCTTAAGCAGAAAATATTGCTTAACAATGTTTTGCTTAGCCGAAATGAGCAGGATACCAGTCACAAATTGTACAGGTGACATGGTAGTTTGGCTGGTAACCTTGTTCTAAGCATAATTTTGTTGTGCTTAGCTAGTTTTTGTGCTTAAGCAGCTCTATGAAATTCGGCCCTGCTCATAAGCAGATAGTTATGCTTAACGACTTTCTACTGAGCAAAACATAAGCAGGAGACAAGTCACAGATTGTACATGTAACATGGTATTTCGGCTGGTAACCTTATTGTGATAAGCAAAAAAGGTTTTGTGCTTAACTTCTTGTTTTGCTTAAGCAAATCTATGAAGTTTGGGCCAAGGACTCCAACCAACACTCTGCTGGTCAGAAACACCAGAGCTTGAGTCCAGCTCGCTTGAACACTCCACCACGCCTTGACAAGTTTTCTGTAAACATAGCTACTAAGATCAATAACAACTGATTACATATTTAACATTCCTGTTTTTTGACATGATTAGTGTAATTCATTAATCTTAAAGGGAAAACATCATTGATTTTGAAAGAGTAAATTAAAAAGCCATTTGCGAGTTAGATTTGAATAAAGTCTGGTACAATGACTTGCTTAGTCGCAAATTACCGCTTAATTGGAATTCCTCAGACTATAGAGACAGTTGCTATGTCAAATGGTTTGGGGCAAGCTTTTGTATAGCAACCTCCAGATGAGCAAACCCTGGTACCATTGTGCCATACACATTAATTCAGAATTGTGTATGGGTGTTCGCCGTCTCTAACGTAACTACGCAAAAGCTTGCCCCGAATTACGTGACATAGCAACTGTCTCTTTAGTCTGAGGAATTAAAATTCAAGCAGAAGCAAGTAATTGTACCAGACATTATTCAAATCTAACTCACAAATGGCTTAATCCCATCTTTGAGTTTTCAAAATCAGGCACTTCCTCCAAGAAGTCCACTACTGGGTTTATTTGCTCATCAAATAGATGGGAATACAAGCTTTCAAATAACACCTAATTTAGGCATATATGGCAAGTATTTCTCAACATGATTAATGTTGAAGACATCAGATCACATTGAAGTCATGGCTGATGTTTCAGTTGTCTTCGCTTTCACTATTTCAAGGAGTGCCTGGTTTTGGCAAGAAGCGACACAAATTACTTTCTAATACTTAAAGGCATCGTACACGTTTGGTAATTGGAGCCTACTGTTTGTTTCAAACCTATATAGTTGTAGATATATACCATAAAACTAACCTGTAAAAATTTAATTTCAAAAGGTGGTAGCATTTTTGAGATATTATTGCCAAAAATCTGGAGTGGTTATGTCCACACTCCGAGATCAGATTCAAAAAGTGATATCTTTGTCCATAATTGCAGTACTTCGAAGTGAAAAGTTTTCTCAAAATGCATTATACTATCCAAAGCTGTTGTACTTCTTACCAAGTAAGTTTTGATTGCCATTAATTATCAGAGTTATTACCAAACATGTATGATGCCTTTAAGGAATATTTTTGGAACATTGCTGGAAAAATCTCATATTTTTAAAAACTTTTACCCTACTTTTGTGTTGACAGGTAAGGGATAAAATATGAACAATTTAGATGTTAAAATGGAATAACATGCATATCTACAGCTTTCAGTTAACCATAAACAAACACTGCTTATATTCAAACTTCATCAAATTTAAACCCTTGTTCTTTTCACAGCCAAATAAATTCTTAAAGAGATATTTCCATGTTGCTACCAGAATAAGACTGTCCACGAAAAAACATTTTGAATTCACAATAGCCCATATGCATGTCCAAATGCGCATGATCGTCGCGCAAAAGATTATGGGTGAAATCCGAGCCCACGCAACACCGGCAACCATCATGGCGCGCTGATTGTGAAGCAATCCGGTACACAACTATAAAACCTGGCATAGTTACATGTAAACTACAGCATGGCGTCCATTTTGGCAGCTTGATTTATTGTTTAACTGTACTTGGTTTCCAAGACGCATTGCGGTATATTTTTATGATAGATGTGCATTTGGGCTATTGTTGTTAAGGGAAATCTTTACAGGAATCAGACTAATAGTGGTCTCATTAACAATAAAACATACCTTGGAATGGCTTTGTGGTCGTCCAAAGTTTTCAACATTTTTTAAATACAGAGAATATTAACTTGCTAAGTCCCTCTCCAACCCCACCCCCCCCCAAGTACTACTTGATAACAACTTCTGTATGTCAGTATCCAAGTATGTCTCAAGATCGGTCTCCTCATCGATCTCAGACTCAAGTTCTTGGTCTGAATCTCCCCCTCGGAGGGGCGGTCTTGGTCTCAGTCTCGGACTTTGTGGTCTCGACTACAACGCTGGTATCCATGTTCATTATGTTCATCGTGCAACCCCTACCAGCTACAGCATAATCAGCATGATTGCTTGCTAGATTTGTAAGAAATCGCCCCCCCCCCACTTTCCCCTTTTTTTGATTCTACTGTCAAAATATCAACAGTTTATAGTTAAATTGTACGATTTTCACTGAAAAATATAAATTTGTTTCCATAATTTTTCCTCTAAACAAATTTTGACAGATGATGCTTTTTCAAAAAAATGAAAAAATATAAACACTTTTGCATGATGCCACAGACGACATGCAAAATTGTTTGTACATGGCTGATGGACGTGAGATAATGTCGAGATCCGAACGGGATTTATGTTTAGTGTTTAAACTAACTACCACTTATGATTGGGGATTTTTTTCCCTGCAATATCTTAAATAAAAAATTAGCACTTTCTTAGATCTATAAAAATAGCTATTTCAAACGTAAATCTAAAATCACCCCCAAAATCGGGCCTAGCATCTTTAAACACATTTTAAAGTCGTACAGTGTCTGACGCCTCCCCCGTTGTATAGTGAAAATGTTGAAATCTTTGGACGGCCCCATACCAGGGCACAATTTCATGGAGCTGCTTAAGCAGAAAATATTGCTTAAAACATTTCTGCTAAGCAACAATAAGCAGGATACCAGTCACAGATGCTACATGTAAGATGGTATTTTAGCTGGTAATCTTTTTCTGGTAAGCATAATTTTGTTGTGCTTAGCTAGTTTTGGCGCTTAAGCAACTCTATAAAATTGGGCCCAGGACATTGCTTTGTCTTGATTCAACTATTTTTTACAATAATAATAAGAATATTTTGACAAAATATACAATAATTGTTAATGTTGTCGTGCAACCTTGGTTACAAAATAAATTTACTTTCAATTTTTTTCAAAATGGATCTGTTTAACAAATCAAAATAAAGAACACACATCAGCATTTGATACAGATAAATACCAAAAACAGGCATTGGCAAAAACATAATACAAATAAATGAAATATCAAGTAGACAATGACCCGTTCTAATATAACAAATAAATTAATATTTCAAAAAATATATATTTCAAATAAAACACCACAGTTTTAAAAAGCTGCTTCTGGAATGAACTTTCAAAAAGGAATTCAAAAATAAACATTGCTTTTCAGTTGTTGAAATTAGGGCCGAATGCTGACTCCGACCCACACTTTGTATTGGATTTGAACATTGCACAAAAAAAATATGAATGTTGGACTTCCTTTAAAAAAATGTTTTCTACATCTTGGTTACAAACCTCACAATAATAACCCTTTAGAGACCATACATTTCTGTATAAATATCACTATACACCTAGAGAAGACTGATTCAACTGATTTTTAAACTTAATCCTTTCCAAATAAGAAATCGTTTGAAACAAACATTTTTGTTTGGTTTATAGACATTTAATAAAGTATGTTTACTTGGAAAACCCAGGTCATGACCTTTACTTTGACCTTTTTGGCTGAGTGGAAGGTCAGATCTTGCAGCCGTTTGCAGCTGCTCTGGGCAAGCCGTTTGCGGCCGTCGCAAAGATGCTGCCGCCGCAAACAGCCACAAAGATGGGACTAGCATTTTTAAGACGTCTTTTTACATTTTTTCAAAGATCTGTACATTACAAAGTATTGCATTATGAGATTAATCGGTGAAATTTCTACATTGACATTAAGTATGACAATCATGACAATTTTGTATTGCTAAAAATAAGAAACAAATTAAAAGAGAAGGATTCCATCCTTCTCTTGTAAAACCAACATTAGTTACTTTTATTACAGCAAACATTTTGCACTTCAAATTATTTCCACCTGAGCTCCATAAACAAATAATACAAAAAAACACTCCACATGAAGCTTTTATACAAAATTGCCAAGGATACAAAACATAATTACTTTTTCACTAAAAGCTTAATGATTATGAAGTTCATACTAAAACCATTTCTTCTGTGAAATATTTCGCTCTGAAATGAAGTCATATTCAAGAAAACTGTACCTGATAACCTTTAAAAATTGTAACATCTGATTCGGTTGTTACAACCAAAATTAGGGAGAACGTGTTTACATGCTGAAAATTGTGAATGGTTTTTCACTATTTTCTCCCGACACACACAACGGATTAAGCCCAAATTTCCACAGGTTTGTCATTTCATGTACATGTATATGGTTGATCACACAAAAAAACATGAACACTGTCTGCATCTATTTTGTCAGCTCTACCAATCCTGTATAATACCTTTAAAACAAGATTTGAAACAAGTATTGTTTCTTTTCTTCTTGTGTCAACTCATACCCGGTGTCACGGTCTCAGCTATCTGGCGTGCTCAGCTCTCCGGATGACGTAGCCGGGCATTTCAGCACGCTGTATAGTCGTGGTCTCCCGTACGCGTATTGACCCTCTTCTGAACCTCTGTCGACCCTTCTGCATATGTCCCGCTGTTTAAATAGTGAATGATACTCTTGCTCTTCTCACAAAATTCTCTAAAACGATCCACGCGTTCACCGCTCGTACTTCTGCTCATAGATGCTGCCATGACAGCTACCTCTCCGCCGGAGAGTAGTACATGTATATGACTCAGCACGGCACTTAAATGGACTACTTTCGCAGACATGGCATGACGTAATGCTACCGTATTTGGTCACCCGGATAGCTGAGACCGTGACACCGGAATACAGTTTTGAATTCCTAACCTCTAGTATAATATGTATTTTATTTGTTTATATTTAATACAGTGACAGGTGTATGACACAAGTCATTTTCTAACGTGGGGCAAGGAGAATGCATTTAAGATATACCACTGAAACATTCAAAATATTCAAAATATGTACAAGTGTAATCTGTATTGCTCGACCTCATTTATTCAGTTCAAGGTAAATAAATAAAAAAATAAAAAAATAAATAAAAATGAAACAATTTAACTGTTTTTCTGCAAAAAGCAACTCGACTGATCAAACCTCGCGCAACTGGAGACTTAGAGTCACTAGGTGGCAGCAGACTGGGTAATGATCCATTTTTAAAGGGACACGTTGCCTCGGATCGGGCAAATTGGTCTATGAAAAGCGTTTGTTATAAAAGGCATATGGTTAGAAAGATGTTTTAAAAGTAGAATACAATGATCAACACAAATATGCCTCAAAATTGTGTGGTTTTCCTTTTACTTTGCGAACTAACACGGTCCGCCATTTTGAGGAGTCAAAAATTTGGCTCTACAAAATGGCGTGCCGTGTTAGTTCACGATGTAAAAGTGATTTTAGTGTCGGGCCAGTAAATTCAAGACCCGACAAGTCCGACTGTCTTGTGTTTTTCAATTGAATAACAATACCTTACTTGTGGTCTTGTGGATTTCCCCCCCAAATTCGAGCCTTGGAGAACAATAGATTTACGTTGCAAGTCTGCTGCCCCCTATTGTCCATTTAGTTGGTACCGCCGATGAGGGAGGAGTAAGGGGGCGGGGCATCTTCCTCCTTGCAATCCATGCTTATTTCAGTCTTCTCTGAATCGCTTACCTCGGGCACCTTTGGAATGATAATAAATATTGAAAACAGGTTTATTATTTATTTTATTTATTACACTTCTTCACTGGCACAACAAAACGCAAGAAAAAAACAGGAAAATAAAAAGAAACAAATATATAAAGAATATAGTAGATACAATAATATACATTATATAAAAATAATTTAACAAATCGCCAGTGAGTGATAAGATGGAACAGGTGACCAGCACCTCTACAGAGCCATCCTACCACAGTTGAAAGTGAGGGGATGGGGTTGGGGGAAGGGGGAAGGGGGAAGAGGGAGGGAGGAGGCAAAAGGCAAAAAACAAAAAAGGAACAAAATTCTGAATTCCGTGAATTTTTTTAAAAATTCCGTCCACAAATGAAAACGCTGTAAGATGCAGCACTCAGCTGAAACTGAAATCGATAAAGTGAAATAAAACTATCATTTATTCATTTATTCCAAATCTAAAAAAAATTACATACAAGATGAACACTAAGTAAAAAACATTCACAATACATGTACATTAAAACTTTAACATCCGGAAGATTTTTAAAATGCAGTGATGGAAATGAGTGGTGGTACATTGGTCAAATTGGGCATTGGGTGTTACATGGACAATGTGCAACATGTAGGGGTTCCTCAATTCACTTGGTCATTCTTAGTTCGCCGCTGTGTGCTCACTCTACGAGACTTACTCTGAAAAGGTGGGGGGGGGGCAATATGAGGTCCTCAAACTCAAATGACTCACAATCATGTCTTGACGATGGATAAGGAGATGAAACTGAGTCAAGGACTACAAGAGCATTTGGGGAGAGGGGGGGGTCTTTGCAATAGCAGTCCCTTTCTCTGCTACCATCATGCTCAAGCTTATCCTACATGGTCAATAATCCAGTTCTTTACCTACTCGGTTCTTAACCTACTCAGTTCTTAACCTACTCAGTTCTTAACATGCTCAGTTCTTAACCTACTCAGTTCTTTACCTACTCAGTTCTTAACCTACTCAGTTCTTAACATGCTCAGTTCTTAACCTACTCAGTTCTTAACCTACTCAGTTCTTAACATGCTCAGTTCTTAACATGCTCAGTTCTTAACATGCTAAGTTCTCAGTTCTTAACCTACTCAGTTCTTAACCTACTCAGTTCTTTACCTACTCAGTTCTTAACCTACTCAGTTCTTAACCTTCTCAGTTCTTAACCTTCTCAGTTCTTAACCTACTCAGTTCTTAACCTACTCAGTTCTTAACCTTCTCAGTTCTTAACCTACTCAGTTCTTAACCTACTCAGTTCTTAACCTACTCAGTTCTTTACCTACTCAGTTCTTAACCTACTCAGTTCTTAACCTACTCAGTTCTTAACCTTCTCAGTTCTTAACCTACTCAGTTCTTAACCTACTCAGTTCTTAACCTACTCAGTTCTTAACCTTCTCAGTTCTTAACCTACTCAGTTCTTAACCTACTCAGTTCTTAACCTACTCAGTTCTTAACCTACTCAGTTCTTAACCTACTCAGTTCTTAACCTACTCAGTTCTTAACCTACTCAGTTCTTAACCTACTCAGTTCTTAACCTACTCAGTTCTTAACCTACTCAGTTCTTAACCTACTCAGTTCTTAACCTTCTCAGTTCTTAACCTACTCAGTTCTTAACCTACTCAGTTCTTTACCTACTCAGTTCTTAACCTACTCAGTTCTTAACATGCTCAGTTCTTAACCTACTCAGTTCTTAACCTACCCAGTTCTTTACCTACTCGGTTGTTAACCTACTCAGTTCTTAACCTACTTAGTTCTTAACCTACTCAGTTCTTAACCTACTCAGTTCTTAACCTACTCAGTTCTTAACCTTCTCAGTTCTTAACCTACTCAGTTCTTAACCTACTCAGTTCTTTACCTACTCAGTTCTTAACCTACTCAGTTCTTAACATGCTCAGTTCTTAACCTACTCAGTTCTCAGTTCTTAACCTACTCAGTTCTTAACCTACTCAGTTCTTAACCTTCTCAGTTCTTAACCTTCTCAGTTCTTAACCTACTCGGTTCTTAACCTTCTCAGTTCTTAACCTTCTCAGTTCTTAACCTACTCGGTTCTTAACCTACTCAGTTCTTAACCTACTCGGTTCTTAACCTTCTCAGTTCTTAACCTACTCAGTTCTTAACCTTCTTAGTTCTTAACCTACTCAGTTCTTAAACCTACTCAGTTCTTAATCAACACAGCTCTTAACTTACTAAGTTCTGCTTTGCTTCCTAGGTTGTATTGTAAACTTGTGTGTGATCCCCGGCTATACAGCAGTTACTAGTTGAATGGCTTATGACTGGCACCCTCGAACAAAGATATTGACCAAATTGGGAGACCGCCAACATAGTGCTAGATAGCTACTTGGTTCTTCACCTATTCAGTTCTTAACATATTCAGTTCTTCACCTACTTGGTTCTTAACCAACTCAGTTCCTAACCTACTAAGTATTGACTATGACATATATACTGACCCTGATGGAGTAGTTAGCTCTGATATGAGCTCGGCCATCTCTCAGTTCTCGGTAGTACAAACCCACACATCTCAAACACTGCACCTGTACGTCAAAACATCAACCATCAAAATTTAACAAATTATTTGCAATCAATTACAAAAATAATTGCAGTGTTACACAGGTTCCTACTGAGTGCGGTGGCAGGGCTCAATTTCACAAAGCACTAAGGAGTGGTTGGGTTGGCGTAGTGGTATCTTTCCTCGCCTTGCACCTCTAGGACCCCGGTTTGAATCCCACCAGGGCACTATGTGGATTGGGTTTTCAGTCCCTACCTGACTGTGTGGGTTTTCCCTCAAGTATTTCTCCCACATCTAAAAACTGAAACTTCCTTCATTTCTTCTCTCCATTGTGTTCTTGGCTAGTACAGTAATTATGTTCGCTTTTCTGAGAGTCCTTGGCTTCACAACCAGAATAAATGAAATGAAATGAAATGAAAGATTAATATCAAGTTGAGTTGTCAGTATTACCAATAGTGATTTTTCATTGTGACATCACACTATGCTTAGCAGTTAAGATTGATACACAGTTAAGATCAATCTTAACTCTTTGAGAAAGCGGACACGGTTGAGGTAAAAATGAGGTTCCAACCAAAATTGGATTCTTTGGATTCATGTTCACTCATTCCATCTTGAACAAACATGGTCGACTGTGTTAGTTCGCAAAGTAAAAGGAAAACCACGCAGTTTCGAGGCACATTTGTGTTGATCATTGCATTCTACTTTTATAACGTCTTTCTAACCACATGCATTTTATAACAAACGGTCACAAAGCTTTTTTAGACCAACTTGTCCGATCCAAGGCAACGTGCCACTTTGCCCAAAAGGTGCAACACTATATAAACACACAGGGACCTCGCCTCCCAATATGGCGCAACCATAATTATTGTGATGGTGAATTGGGTCAATACAGAATTCCAAGGGTGCGTTTTCGCGGTCGTGACCAGTAACTGTTTCGGTTGAATCGACCATTCAGTCACTGGTCAATGACTGAAACAGTTATTGATTACGACCGCAAAAACGCACCCCTGGAAACCTAGTCTGCTTCTCACGGTTTCTATACAGATTTCTGGAAACAGCTTTAGACCTTTTCAAGTCCTAAAATATCTATCTCGGGACGACAAGATCTTGACGTCAAGTTTTCTTGGATAGTTTCACTAAATGATTTATAGACTCTCTCCATCACTACAGATGGAAACTTTTGAGGCATGGAAACAAGTTAACATTGTCAAGAAAGGAAGATCTACCAAAAAAGGAAGAAATTTAACCAGTCGGTTTCCCTTGTGATTTATAACTTGACATATGAAATAATAAAAGTTGCATCCCCTTAAGCCGATTCCCTGGCTGCCGCTTCCCAGGTTGTATCGTAAATTTGGGTGTGATCCCTGGCTATACAGCAGTTACAGGTTGAATGGCTTCTGACTGGCACCCCCGGACAATGATATTGACAAAGGTAGGGAGACCACCAACATAGGGCTACATAGCTCAGTTGGTAGTGCACCGTCACGTTAAACCGGAGGTCGTTGGTTCAAATCCCGCTCTTGTCAATTTTAATTTGTTCAACCCCAAATCAAAAAAGGGAAGATATAAAAATAAAATAAAAAATACTGAATTAAAGAAGAAACAATCCTGAAACAATCCTGACAAATCACAGGCCTGCCATTGCAGAGCTGAACAATTCTCAGAGAGTAATGATCAGTGTTGTAGTACCGGTACTTGGTACTGGTACTTGGTACTGGTACTTGGTACTGGAACTGGAGTACTACTCGAGTACTGAGTTGATGGTACTCGATACTCATACTTGCACTCGGCTAGCAAACTACTCATAGGGCATGTTCAGACAGCGTACTAAAGTGAGACCCGGACTGGTTTAACTTTACAAGCAACGGGGGGCGGTCGTAAAAATAAAACTACCTTGCATTCAGACAGCTCGAAGTTAAACCCGATACGGTTTATCGGCGGTTTTAAGAGGTCAAACAGCACCGTGACCCAACACAACAACATCCGCTACATTTACATAAACCCCTACACGATTTATGGTGTGTTATGCAACACATCCTGGGTCACACCGGTCACCGGGGAGGACTTAAAACCGGATGTGGTTTACTTTATTCTGTCCATACACGGTGCTAAAAGATAAAACCGAGGTGGTTTAGCTTAAACCACCCTCGCCGACCGATTTAACTCATTCGGTTTTAACTCGATTCAGTTAAGTTTTAAGAGCGTTCAGACACACAAAGTTAAAATCGAATGAGTTAAAACTGCCTTAAAACTGCTTAAAACCGACTTTAGTACTATGTCTGAATGACCTCATACTCAATTCTCAGAGAGTAATGATCAGTGTTGTAGTACTGGTACCGTAATTTTCGGATTATAAACCGCGGTTTATACGTTGATTTTGACCTTTTTTTGAACTCCTGCGGTTTATGCGCCGGGCGGCTTATATGCCGACATATTAATATTGTAGAAAGAAAAAAAAAAAGCGTACATTATTTTAAGAAAGATCGTTTGTAAAATATTCTAAAAACAAATACAAAACAGACAGGGAAAATCATACACTGCCAAACTCACCCTGAAAATTGTTTTTAAAAAAACATTTTATGCACCACCAACCTTGTCCGCCGTTACAAGGCCTTGCCTCGTTTTTATTCCTAGATGAATGGGTCACAAAAAGTCCCATTTTTTACTCCATAGTTTTTTAAGGAAATCTGTCTGTTCAACAAGACCGTTTTTTTGTCCATATTTATGAACACTTTGAACATCAAAATGATGTTAGTCCAGCGGCTTTTAAAAATAATTGTCATCCTCGGACCCATCATATAATCCGTAATGTCTCACAATATAGTGGGGTCGATCACAAGGCACGATCGTGAGTACGAGGTACGTACGAGATAGCTGCAAAAGAAATATAGTCGGGTTGTCCTTCCACACAGAGAAAAATCACACGCTAAACGTCATTGCAAAATGGCTTACTTCTGGGTACCGGCTGCCATAGTAAATGCGTGTACAGACATCGTTCTGAATAATAAACGCACGCCGGAGATGGGTGCATGCTTTTTAGAGCAGACTTTGATACGACTCGTGTGTGCTGCCGCTGCCAACTCACACAGCTTCAAGCGGCCCATGTAAGCAATAATCGCAGGTTTTGGAAAAGAAAATTGTTTTGATTGTTTTATGGGAAATAAATACACACTATAGTTAGGAGTTTACAATGAGTTTTTTCTTTATTTTTCTCTTATTTCAAGGAAAATTTTAATAATTATAATATATAAATTTATGCCGGTCGGAGTTTGGTAACTTTTAATTCGATCCCCGGTCATTTAAAGCTGGGGCCGGTCAGGACCGACCGGCGCCGACCGTGGTAACTACAACGTTGCAGTTGTCACAATAATGATACAAATAAAAAAGAAATATGCCCACTTGCTGTAGTCCATCCTAATAGACCATTACAAAAACGATCAATGGTGTTAACTTTAATACATTTTGACTTTATTGCGACACAACTCGCACTTTGTGGCGACGTACAATGACTGATGTGCCTGCCCCGCCAGTCACTGCACATCGCCACAAAGGACCGCAAATACGCACGGCCTCTCTCCTGTGTGCGCTCGCGATTGCGGTTTATATGCCGGGTGGCTTACACGCTGACACCTAAATCCTATTTTTTATTTTTTGGGGCATTGCGGTTTATACGCCGGGCGGCTTATAATCCGAAAATTACGGTACTTGGTACTGGAACTGGAGTACTACTCGAGTACTGAGTTGATGGTACTCGGTACTCATACTTGCACTCGGCTAGCAAATTACTCATACTCAATCTCAGAGAGTAATGATCAGTGTTGTAGTACTGGTACTTGGTACTGGAACTGGAGTGCTACTCGAGTACTGAGTTGATGGTACTCGATACTCATACTTGCACTTGGCTAGCAAATTACTCATACTCAATCTCAGAGAGTAATGATCAGTGTTGTAGTACTGGTACTTGGTACTTGGTATTGGAGTACTACACGAGTACTGAGTTGATGGTACTCGATACTCATACTTGCACTCGGCTAGCAAATTACTCATTACTCAAAGTCCATACTCGAATCTTGAAAAATAATTGACTGAAAATGTACACAGACTCCGGTTTTAAGTACTCGTCGTCAAAATACCACTTTCCTTTTTACGCGTTAATGCAAGGAATAGAGGAATAAAGCTCTGGAAAAAAGTAAAATTGAAGTTGTCTATGATGTATTCATGTTTAGAAGATAGTTATCATATAAGCACATTGTCGTCTAGAACTGAGAAAAAACACAGAGAGTGTTTTGAAACTTCATTTTCCAGTATTTGTTTTTAAAGTACCTGTACTTGTACTCGGAGATCCAAGTACTTAGTACTCGGAGATCCAAGTACTTAGTACTCGACTGTTGGGCTCAGTACTCAGAACACTCAGTATTAAACATTTGTACTCGTACTCGATGGCCTAAGTACTCGGACTTGAGTACTACTCTGCCACCTTAGTACTCGCCAGTACTTGGTACTCAACTGAAAAGTACTTGACTACAACACTAGTAATGATCACACGTACAGAATGCTGTAAAAAAATAAAGGTTTGTTGAAACTACTTACGTCAGCCAAGGTGACCAGAATGGTCCAAAACAGCTGCCCAACGCTGGTCAATGTTGAAAACATGATCTGTAGTTAAAAACAAAGAGGTGAAAATATTTGTCTTTCAGTTGATTTCAATAAAAAATGGTGTTGAATGGACTGTTAGCTGTGTGGCTTCAATTTCACACAACACCAAGATTTATCATAGAGGGCAAGGCCGTTTTCATTTTGCAAAGGGCACTTCCATTGGTAAACCTTAAAGTCTATGGGAATCTTCTGAAGGGGCACCAAGGCAAAGACCAGGGCCCAATTTCATAGAGCTGCTTAAGCAGAAAATATTGCTTAACAATTTTCTGCTAAGCAGAAATGAGCAGGATACCAGTCACAAATTGTACACGTGACATGGTAGTTTGGCTGGTAACCTAATTCTGGTAAGCAAAATTTTGTTGCGCTTAGCTACTTTTTGTGCTTAAGCAGCTCTATGAAATTGGGCCCAGGGGCAACGGAGGAAATGGCCTCCGTGTACTACCAGGCCTGGTGTCAGTCTCACTACAGTGACTTTTATTGTGACATCACAGCAATTAAGATAAATTCATCAGTGTGTCTAGCACATCAAACTCAAGTTCTGGTGGCTGAGTCGATCAGAGTGAGGGTTCGAATCCCGGTCATGACACGTGTGTCCTTGGGCAAGATACTTAACTATAAATGCTTTTTATCACCCAGAAGAGAATGGGTACAGGCTACGAGGGAAGAGATTTTAATGTGAATGATTGATAATTTAGCCACCTGTTTACCCATTTAGCTGCCGCTGCTGCATACATGTACTCCTAAGAAGATGAGATGGCGTGTCGTGGCCGGCGGATAAGAACACCGGACTCAGGCTCTGCTGTTTCTGATCAGCAGAGTGTGGGTTCGAGTCCTGGTCGTGGCACTTGTGTCCTTAAGCAAGACACTTAACCATTATTGCTTCATCCTTCGGATGGGACGTAAAGCCGTAGGTCCCGTGTGTTGTGTAATGCACGTAAAAGAACCCAGTGCACTTATCGTAAAGATAAGGGGTTGGCCCCGGTGTTCCTGGTTTGATTGGCTGCATATTGCGCCAGAGCACCTCGTAAACCATTACATGGTGCTATGTAAAGAAAAAAAGGTCTCATACTGCATCTCGTAGCTCCACATATGTTGCAGGATAAATTATAATAATGTTTGAGCACCTTAAGCTTCACTGAGTGATGGATTTGAGCGCTATATAAGAAGCCACTATTATTATTAGAACACTGATCGTGGAAGAGTAGGGGTTAACCCCGGTGTTTCTTGTTCACACAGCAAGCAACCTTGTTTACAGGTTTCCTCAGGCTTGCGAGCTACACTGATCAAATTCACTTTTGAAGCATCCTTGGTTTCATTACCAGAAATATATAATAACAATAAAAACTTTCGGCTTTCTATTGATCAGTGGTAGGTCACCGCAGTTAACGCCATAGTGAAATGTTTCTGTAGGACACCCTCTAGATCTTCAACCATGTTGATAAACTTGATATACCGTAAAAATTCAAGAAGTAATATTTTTTGAACAGATATTTTCATGGTGGATGTGCCACCAGTGCTTCCGACCTGGTGCCTCCTATATCAGGATGTTTGAGCGTGAAACCAGGCTTTCTGCTTCTTCTCACCCATACACTCATGCTTTGCTGAGATGTAGAACAAAGAGCCATTCCAACAGCTTTGTTCCACGTAGAGCATCTCTTTGGAACTCCTTGCCTGGTGCAAGTTTCCCTCCATCCTACAATCTAGACTGTTTTAAGAGAAATATCAATTTCTATTTTCAGCTCCCCTGAGTTTTTCATCTTGATTATTTTTTTCAGTAGCCCCTTACAAAGAGTGGCTTTTAAGCCTTGCTTGGGGCGAACTTGCATTACAACAAAAATATAATAATAATAATAATCTTACCACGATGATGAGGAACAGCAAGCATGTAACTATTTGCAGAATTGTCAACATCCCCATCACAGTCAGATATGGTAAGAAGAAGTAACGCTGCAGCTGGAGCAGAAACAAGAATGAACAAATTAAAAACTGAACTCAAGATATGGTTTAGCATTGGCTGAATAGTTATAATAATAATAATAATAATAATAATAATAATAATAATAATAATAATAATAATAATAATAATAATAATCAGCTCTTGTATAGCACCAGGGTTCTCCCCAGGTTTTTTTCCGAAATTGTGGGGCATTCTGAACCCAAATTTGTTGATGTTTGGTCGAAGCACGCTGAATTGAAACAAGGTCTTCGGAATGTTTTCTACTTGGTGTTTATCTTGGTTTTAAAAGCCCTACTGTGCAATCTGGAGCATTCTATATGATTTTCTCTTGATGCATTTTTTTGAAATTATATATATTTTAAAATAAAATAAACAAATTTTAACTATTATTATTGTTATTTTGTTTGCGTATTGGCCAAAATTTGCACGTATCGGCCCAATACGCTAACTTGTGCATGGGAAGAACCCTGAGTGCTTAAAGGGACACGTTGCCTTGGATCGGACGAGTTGGTCAACAAAAAAGCATTTGTAACCGTTTGTTATAAAATGCATATGGTTAGAAAGACGTTATAAAAGTAAAATACAACGATCCACACAAATATGCCTCGAAATTGCGTGGTTTTCCTTTTACTTTGTGAACTAACACAATCGGTGGCCGACCGTGTTTGTTAGACCAACTCGCCCGATCCAAGGCAACGTGTCCCTTTATCTATGATTATTTATTAAAATGTTTTTAAGACACGTTTACATGTACTAAGTTCTTGCATTATGAGTCCCATTTATATAGCACCTTGTTAAGGGTTTACAATGTGATGTGGCACAATCTGCAGCCATTGCCAGAAACACCGCGGCAAACCCCTTCTATTTCCATCAGTGGCCTTTGGCCGGTGGTCCAGTGTAAAATTCGAGCCCTGCATTTTCAACAATCCCTAAAAGCCATGACCTTAAAATCTGCATAAAAAGTTGTGGGTTTACATTTTATTCAGCGCATGATTTTCTCACTAGTAATAGTGTAGTGCACACTTTACGGTCGCTCACTGATTGTTACCAAAATGTTTAATGCATTTCTTCAGTGAACTTGTTGTTGCCAACTTGGTACAAAAGTCTAATGCATAATTTTATCTCCATGACGTACAGTGAACTGCTTATTAATTGTTTTTGTTTAGATAAGCGCAACGATTTTCAAGACAATCTCATGAGCCACATTTCCCGAGAGGGTTTTGATAAAGAACAGCCTACTAACTAATGACTATATTAGCGTCCACCCAAACAATCCATCACATTGCAAATCTAATGCATAGATTTATGCGGATGAGAAACACACAATTTGAGTGGGACAATTTGAGTATAATTTTAGAGGGTTGACTGTGTTCTGTGCCTGCATTCACAACAAATATGTGGTGTCGTTGCGGAGCGGTCTAGTTCACCGTACCCAAGCTCTGGTGTTGTCAGCAGCAGAGTGTGGGTTCGAATCCCGGTCATGACACTTGTGCCCTTGAGCAAGGCACTTAACCATAATTGCTTTGTAAAAAGTTGGGAAGGTAGTGCATTCTGCTCTACCAGCGAGGCTCCTAGTGGATGATACCCATGCCTACATCGTTACGGACTGTGAGTGGTAACCCTGTTTCAGCCCTAGGAGTAGGTGGCAACGTGCCCCTGTTGACAGTTGATTTTGTATGACAGCCCAAATCAGTTAAGTGTAGCCCTCAGTTAAGTGGCCTTCCGGCCTTGTGATGTTAGGCAAACTCTCATAAACATTTTTTTAAAATTGCAGGCTAGCATAGTTTATCCATCATCCACAACCACAGTGGATGATATTGAATGGTCGGACAGTCGGAGGGTTGACTGGTAATTATCTATCATTCAAAACCTTGGCTGACTTTGAATGGTCAGACAGTAGGAAGGTTAGAAATGTTGAAAACTTACTCTGTAGGTTCCAGCAATGACCAGCATGGTAACGAGGGCTAGCAGAGCGTACAGACCGATGTCCACACAGTTAGCGATGTATAGAACGCGGATCTCCGTATTCATCTCCATACTCAGCTCCCGGGAAGTCAAGTTGAAAGCCTGCTGAATCTTGGCTGCTGTTTCAACTTTAAATTAAAAACATCATACACAATTGGTAATTGGAGCCTACTGTTTGTTTCAATCCTATATAGTTGTAGATATATACCATTAAACTAACCTGTGAAGATTTCATTTCAAAAGGTGGTAGCGTTTTTTACATATTGCCAAAAATCTGGAGCGGTTATGTCCAAGCAGGAAGAATAACCTGCATTTCTCAGATTCAAATGTTTTGGGGATAAAAAGTGATATATTTTTCCATAACAGCAGTACTTCGAAGTGAAAACTTTCTCAAAATGCATTATACTATCCAAAGCTGCTGTACTTCTTACCAAGTAATTTTTTTGTTGCCATTAATTATCAGAGTCATTACTAAAACGTGTACGACGCCTTTAAAGAGAGACATCGTGAAAACTATTTTATTGAAATATTGATTAGCAATGTTCGGAGGGAGCTAATCTAAAAATAAAAAAAAAAGAATAAAAAAATCCAATCAGTGTTTGAAATAGTTTAAAGCATATGTAACATTGGTATTAAATTGTCAAATAACCAGTATCCACACTTGATGTGACCCAACATGCATGAAATAACAAACCTGTGAAAGTTTAAGCTCAATCATTGATCATTGGAGTCACGAGAAAAAAAGTGGGAAAAAACATTAAATGTTTTCACTGGTTTCAAACATTGAGTTTTTGACTTGCAAGATCAAAACCAATTGTTTTACTAATTTCTCAAAAACTTTTGCATTTCAAGCAAAAATATTTCAAAGGGAGTTTCCCACCATGACCATCTTTTACAATCATAAACTTTTATTTGAAATAATTAGAGATTTAGAGGGTTTGAATTCCATGTTAATGTAACTCCCTCAAGAAATTTACTAGGTATTATTGTTATTAAATTAAACGACACAAGACTACCGGACTTGTCCAGTCTTGAGTTTACTGGCCCAACACTGAAATCACTGGCCTCGGGCCAGCGGTCCAGTGTAAATTTCCAGCCCTGCTTGTATAATAATAGTGGCTTCTTATATAGCGCACATATCCGTCACTCAGTGATGCTCAAGGAATTCATGCTGACAGTAACATTTCTCAGATTCAAATTTTGGGGGATAAAAACTGATATTTTTTTCCATGACCACATTACTTCAAAGTGAAATGATTTTCAAAACGCTTTGGACTATCAAAAGCTGCTGTACTTCTTACCAAGTAGGTTTTTATTGCCATTAATGTTAAGAGTGATTACCAAACGTATACCTTCCCTTTAAGGAATAAGAATTATGCTTACGGTTAACTAGGTAGTTACTGATACCATATGCCGAAAACCCAAGAGCAGCAACAGAGTAAATCTGCAATTAAAATATATTGTTAAAATTAATTATCATCTGAAGTTTGAAGATTGCATTTAATTAATATTTTGACTGACTTGTAATTATCATGAGGGTGAGGCCAATGAAACTTTTTAATTAGTTTCTCGTCACACTAATTCCTAAAAATGTTGGAGGGAATGTTATTTTACTTGTTTCATTATTGATTATTTTTCACCCTTGTCAAAATGAAAAACCCATTTGAAATTGCAAATTCTCCCCCTTTGGGGGGGGGGGTTCTTTTCTTTTCTCTATGACCTCAAAATGACTCTACAGCAGGTTTGATGCTTCATGGAGGCAACAGAGGCAATTGCCTCATTGCCCCTGGTCATTGCCTTGGTCCCCCTTGAAACGCTCCGATAGAAATTTACAATTTCCTTATAGACCATTTGCATTCTGTTATAGTATACAGGTATAGCGTGTAATATCTCTTTTGGATGAAGTAGTGGAAATATTGTGTTAAAACCATGCATAGAAGAGGACATGCTGGATATAGAACAAGTGCGGTGGCCCTGGCTACTAGAACAAGAGCGGTGACCCTGGCTACTAGAGCAAGAGCGGTGACCCTGGCTACTAGAACAAGAGCGGTGACCCTGGCTACTAGAACAAGAGCGGTGGCCCTGGCTACTAGAACAAGAGCGGTGGCCCTGGCTACTAGAGCAAGAGTGGTGACCCTGGCTACTAGAGCAAGAGCGGTGACCCTGGCTACTAGAGCAAGAGCGGTGGCCCTGGCTACTAGAGCAAGAGCGGTGGCCCCGGCTACTAGAACAAGAGCGGTGGCCCTGGCTACTAGAGCAAGAGCGGTGGCCTGGCTACTAGAACAAGAGCAGTGGCCCTGGCTACTAGAACAAGAGCGGTGGCCCTGGCTACTAGAGCAAGAGCGGTGGCCCTGGCTACTAGAACAAGTGAAGTGACCCTGGCTACTAGAGCAAGAGCGGTGGCCCTGGCTACTAGAACAAGCGCGGTGGCCCTGGCTACTACAACAAGAGCGGTGGCCCTGGCTACTAGAACAAGAGCGGTGACCCTGGCTACTAGAACAAGAGCGGTGGCCCTGGCTACTAGAGCAAGAGCGGTGGCCCTGGCTACTAGAGCAAGAGCGGTGGCCCTGGCTACTAGAACAAGAGCGGTGGCCCTGGCTACTAGAACAAGAGCGGTGACCCTGGCTACTAGAGCAAGAGCGGTGACCCTGGCTACTAGAGCAAGAGCGGTGACCCTGGCTACTAGAACAAGAGCGGTGGCCCTGGCTACTAGAGCAAGTGCGGTGGCCCTGGCTACTAGAACAAGTGCGGTGGCCCTGGCTACTACAACAAGAGCGGTGGCCCTGGCTACTACAACAAGAGCGGTGACCCTGGCTACTAGAGCAAGAGCGGTGACCCTGGCTACTAGAGCAAGAGCAGTGACCCTGGCTACTAGAGCAAGAGCGGTGGCCCTGGCTACTAGAGCAAGTGCGGTGGCCCTGGCTACTAGAACAAGAGCGGTGGCCCTGGCTACTACAACAAGAGCGGTGACCCTGGCTACTAGAGCAAGAGCGGTGGCCCTGGCTACTAGAGCAAGTGCGGTGGCCCTGGCTACTAGAACAAGAGCGGTGGCCCTGGCTACTAGAGCAAGAGCGGTGACCCTGGCTACTAGAACAAGAGCGGTGGCCCTGGCTACTAGAGCAAGAGCGGTGGCCCTGGTTACTAGAACAAGAGCCATGACCCTGGCTACTAGAACAAGAGCGGTGGCCTGGCTACTAGAGCAAGAGCGGTGGCCCTGGCTACTAGAGCAAGTGCGGTGGCCCTGGCTACTAGAACAAGAGCGGTGGCCCTGGCTACTACAACAAGTGCAGTGACCCTGGCTACTAGAGCAAGAGCGGTGGCCCTGGTTACTAGAACAAGAGCGGTGGCCCTGGCTACAAGAGCAAGAGCGGTGGCCCTGGCTACTGGAGCAAGAGCGGTGACCCTGGCTACTAGAACAAGAGCGGTGACCCTGGCTACTAGAACAAGAGCGGTGGCCCTGGCTACTACAACAAGTGCGGTGACCCTGGCTACTAGAGCAAGAGCGGTGGCCCTGGTTACTAGAACAAGAGCGGTGGCCCTGGCTACAAGAGCAAGAGCGGTGGCCCTGGCTACTGGAGCAAGAGCGGTGACCCTGGCTACTAGAGCAAGAGCGGTGGCCCTGGCTACTAGAACAAGAGCAGTGCCCTGGCTACTAGAGCAAGAGCGGTGGCCCTGGCTACTAGAACAAGAGCAGTGCCCTGGCTACTAGAACAAGAGCGGTGGCCCTGGCTACTAGAGCAAGAGCGGTGACCCTGGCTACTAGAACAAGAGCAGTGCCCTGGCTACTAAAGCAAGAGCGGTGGCCCTGGCTACTAGAACAAGAGCAGTGCCCTGGCTACTAGAACAAGAGCGGTGGCCCTGGCTACTAGAGCAAGAGCGGTGACCCTGGCTACTAGAACAAGAGCGGTGGCCCTGGCTACTAGAGCAAGAGCGGTGGCCCTGGCTACTAGAGCAAGAGCGGTGGCCCTGGCTACTAGAACAAGAGCGGTGACCCTGGCTACTGGAACAAGAGCGGTGGCCCTGGCTACTAGAACAAGAGAGGTGACCCTGGCTACTAGAACAAGAGTGGTGACCCTGGCTTCTAGAGCAAGAGCGGTGGCCCTGGCTACTAGAGCAAGAGCGGTGGCCCTGGTTACTAGAACAAGAGCGGTGACCCTGGCTACTAGAGCAAGAGCGGTGGCCCTGGCTACTAGAACAAGAGCGGTGGCCCTGGTTACTAGAACAAGAGCAGTGCCCTGGCTACTAGAACAAGAGCAGTGCCCTGGCTACTAGAACAAGAGCGGTGACCCTGGCTACTAGAACAAGAGCAGTGCCCTGGCTACTAGAGCAAGAGCGGTGGCCCTGGCTACTAGAGCAAGAGCGGTGACCCTGGCTATTAGAGCAAGAGCGGTGGCCCTGGCTACTAGAACAAGAGCGGTGACCCTGGCTACTAGAACAAGAGCGGTGACCCTGGCTACTAGAGCAAGAGCGGTGACCCTGGCTACTACAGCAAGAGCGGTGGCCCTGGCTACTAGAACAAGAGCGGTGACCCTGGCTACTAGAACAAGAGCGGTGGCCCTGGCTACTAGAGCAAGAGCGGTGGCCCTGGCTACTAGAGCAAGAGCAGTGACCCTGGCTACGAGAGCAAGAGCGGTGGCCCTGGTTACTAGAACAAGAGCGGTGGCCCTGGTTACTAGAACAAGAGCAGTGCCCTGGCTACTAGAACAAGAGCAGTGCCCTGGCTACTAGAACAAGAGCGGTGACCCTGGCTACTAGAACAAGAGCAGTGCCCTGGCTACTAGAGCAAGAGCGGTGGCCCTGGCTACTAGAGCAAGAGCGGTGACCCTGGCTACGAGAGCAAGAGCGGTGACCCTGGCTACTAGAGCAAGAGCGGTGACCCTGGCTACATGAAAACATAAAAGACAGCAGGAGGACTGTGTGTACGTCCACGTAAATGCGTGACTAACAACAATTGCCTCTTGCGGTATAGTGGGGTTGCTTGAACTGAAATGAGTACCTGCGAATAGACCTTGTGCATTGACGTCATCCTACCGCCATCTTAGAGGTAAATAAACGTATGTAACAATAGACCCCTTGTATATGACGTCACACGCTTAAAAAGAGCCATCACTGAGGTCAAAAAAGTGCCCTCACTGAGGCCAAAGGAGGCAAATCCTTGGACGATAGCTGTTCTCTGTGCGTAAAAACGTGCGGGTGACCTCAGCGTATCTGTAGCGTTCCACGTAAGGGGGATCTATTAATTTCTATAAACCCGGAACGCGCTTCCGAACAATGCGCGTCATTTTGGGTGTCAAAACTCTCTTTTGTGCATGTTTGTATACGATTTTGACACCCAAAATGACACCCAGGATAGGCGCATGTGAGTACGCTGCACGTTGTGCAATGGATCTATAGAGGTGCTTTTCACAAAAGAGAAATGTCTTGGTGCCCTGTCATTAGCATCAGGCGGGCTACAGGGGCCTTTTTATCATTTCAAATGCATATTGAACATTTTTTTTGAATAATGAGTGTGTTTTTTATGCTTGGTCATAACTGCATATGTAGGCTCTGGTGAGACGTGAATTAAACTTTCTTTTGACTTAACCTTGGGTGAAAATAACGGTTTATTAATGAAGGTTCTGTAGAAAATCACTTTTTTTGTGTGTATTTGACTAGAGCAGGATTTGAACCAACAACCTCCGGTTTAACCTACCGGGCTCTCCCAACTGAGCTATCTACATGTAGTCCTATGCATGGAGGTAGAATGTTGATGGTCTCCCTATTTTGTCAATATCTTTGTTCGGGGGTGCTAGTCAGAAGCCTAGCTGCCATGCTGTGTAGCCAAGGATCACACCCAAGCAAATGATACAACCTGGGAAGCGGCAGCCAGGGGATCACCTTAACTTAAGGTGGATTCAACTTTTTTTAATTTTGAAAATATGTACACTTTTGGTCCGGGGCTTCAAACGGGTGGTATTTGCACTTTTAAGAGAAAGTAGGCCTAAATTATAGTTGTTTTCGTTTCGTGCTGGAGTAAATAAATTCCAATTCTCTAGTTTTAACTAAACACACCATCGAGACAATCTGTGAATTTTTTCTTATCAAATTCAAAGGTCAAGTTTAAAAATAACCTTTCTCCATGTAGGCCTATCCTCCCGTGTCCGGTTTTCGATGTACTAGGCCTATGCCTTTTTCTTTGAATTGAAAAAAAAATAATGATGCCATATATCAACTGATGCCCTAATTACCTTCCTTTGTTTATAAGAAGTATGTAAAAATATATTAAAACTTGACAGACATTGAAACTTTCACACCACGCACCGATCTTCGATGACTTGAATAGCGTCCCTGTGTTTTGAGTTTGACCTGTTTTCGAGGCAAACAAGAAAGTATGGTGTCCTGGTGAAGCCATACGCAGAAGAAACATCTGCAGTGACTTCAAGTGTTCTGTGAGACGTTGTGTATGACTCTATAGCCAGCAGTTGTCTTCATTTTATTCAAAATATTTTTTATTTAATTTTAAGAATTACGATGGTAATTTGCAAAAACTTAAAAAAAAAAAAAAAAAAAAAAAAAAAAATAGTGTCAATAAGTCTTGGCTTTCAAATCTGATTTTTAAAAAAGTTTTGAATCTTTTTATGTTTCTTAACATTTATAATAAAGCATATCAATAAACAGTGATATTTGAATCACCAAGCCAATGTTTAAATTTTAATGTTATTAATAATAAATGATATGAGGGTTTTAAAAAAAATTCTCCAGACTGTTAGAAAATGATATAAGGCACGGCTTCTTTAAGCCTCTGTATTTTTTTTCCCCAGAATGCTCAGCAGAATTTTAAGTCACATGATTTTATCATCGTGAATTGTGAATTGAAAAATTGTTCAATGAAACTTTTTCGGCGGGCAAATTTTTTTTATGGCCCCGACAGTATGACATATTTTTGCACCTTGTAGAAATGCCTAAAATACCACAAATTTTTGCAATACAAGTGCAACTTGCCAGTGGAGCCTCACATAATTCTAAGTTTTGGTCAAAGGAGAGGAGACTCTCTGCTTGGCAAGTCAAACCACAAAAATTGTATGTAGGGACTGTTTACATCGCGCGCAGAGAGGTAAAAGATTTGCATCGATTTCAGGGATGCCCTGAAAACAGGACCTCCTACGGTAGTGGTTGTTGTTGTTACCTTTTACAGTTTACCCCCCCCCCCCCCCCAAATATACATCATGATGTATGCAAGGCCCCAATAAAGCAATAAACTATCAAATTTTTAGACCCTTGGTAAAAATAAATAAAATAGTCATCATGGAGCAAGGGTGACATTGCATGATTCATCATAATGACCATGCATGGAGCTTTTAGACTGAGTCACCTGCACACACAGTCAGGCAGTTGTTTTTTAAAATTAAATTATTCCATGTTAAAAACACATTATAAGGTCCCAACATCAGAATTGATCCAGAGTAACTATTGAGTGTTTCTGTATAATTGACGGTCGGATGTTTTGATGGGTAGACAGCCTGACTGGACCTTTCAAAAAAAGAGAAATTCAAGCGGACATTTCATCCCACCCACACGGCCGGAACTCAAAAAAGGAACTTAACAATAAAATGACGTTTAGTTAGTGGTTGTTAAGACCTCGATAGACCTTGCCTATTTTTCATGATTTTGGCAAATTTGTAATAGTTCAAAGTGCCTGTTCCTCTCTGTATACATTCTGTGAACATTTATAGACAAGTGAGGGATATAAGTTGGCCTAAATTGAGGGAGATAAAGTGTGGCAGTCGGACGGTATTTTTGACCCTATTTTTTATTGACTTACCATACTGTACAAACAGCAGATGTAAGTTCCCGTGCGGAGCTGTAAACCACAGCATTTATTTATTTGCGGCATTCTGATGTTCTGCCTGAGTCTCCCAAAGCTGTCAAACGATCAAAATAAGAACTCAGTTCCAACCCCTGCCGAAAATTAATCAAATTAAAACTCAAAACTACTCAATTACTGACAGAATTTATTTAGTGTCATGAAGAATTCCATGTCAAAATCTTGTTTGACATTTGACGGCAGAGGGCGCCCTGCACCTTCTCCACAAAATTAAAAAGGACAGCTGAAGGCATTCGTTTGCATACTTTTCTAATAAAATTTTCGAAACGCCGTTGCATAATGTTCGGCATTTCATGTGAATTAAATATCATAATAAATTACAACAAGTGAGTGGAGAAGGGTAAAGGATGTGGATGTTTTATACAACATATTTTTGGCTGAAATTAATGACGCTGCAAAATAAAATTACAAAATGTAAAATGAAACCAAAGGACCTATAGGCCTACAAAACAATAGGTTTGGGGGTAATGCATACCGGCCACCTTTTGAATGCAATAAACGCTTGTAACAATTTCCACTTGCCTTTCCTCTATTATAAAATAAATCAAATAAAAATATTGTGTTTAGAATATCGACAGGCCCTCCGCGAGGGGGGCTGAAGCCAACGAGCCTCAACCTCAAGTGCGCAACTTAGACTGTGTCAAACCACGGCTTGCCGTTCTTACAGTTGCTAAAGAATCTTGAAGATAATTTTAAGAACTTTCCTTAAAGGCACTGAACACGTTTGGTAATTGTCAAAGACCAGTGTTCTCACTTGGTGTATCCCAACACATGCATAAAATAACAAGCCTGTGAAAATTTTGGCTCAATTGGTCATCGACGTTGCAAGAAAATGATGAAAGAAAAAACACCCTTGTTGTACAAATTTGTGTGCTTTCAGATAGGAATAAAAACTTCTTGCAAGAAGTTTTTATTGTTTTAGTGAGAAATTACCTCTTTCTCAAAAACTACGTTACTTCAGAGGGAGTCGTTTCCTACAATGTTTTGTACTATCAACAGCTCTCCGTTGCTCGTTACCAAGTCAGTTTTTATGTTAATATATTTTGAGTAATTACCAAACGTGTACAGTGCCTTTAAGAACCAAAAGGTAAGAAAACTGCAGCTACGGGTGCGACTGTTGCTATGAGAGTGTTGCTATGTGCATCCTGCTTCAACTGGTTAGTGTTCACGTGACGACGATCAAGCTCAACATTCGAGCCGCTATGATTCGCAAACGGTCTAGTTATCATTATCATGGTTATCTGGTAATGAAACGACGGGTGCAATCCTGAGGAAACCTGTAAAGCGGTGTTAACCCTTGCTCTTCCATGATGATGGGTTCTTAACGTGCACAATCCTCACTAGGGGACCTATGTCCAATCCGAAGACCTAAGACAAAGCAATTCTGGTTAAATATCTTGCTCAACTCACAAACGCCATGACCGGGACTCGAACCCACATTCAGAAACACCAGATCTTGAGTCGGGTGCTCAGTAACCGCTCTGCCATGACACGCCACAACAATACATACGCATGGGAGAGACTTGTTTCGACCGACGTCAACGAACACCAAACAACCTACAATTTGAGGGCCTTTTTCAAGGAACACATGAACACAATCGTGATTTATAAAATAACTCGTAACCCGATAGACAATCAACGCATGTTGGAACCTTTACCGTTCAGTTAAATTGCGTCAGTTAAGATAAGAGCGTATCTTTCAAAAGTAAACGGTTGATGACGTCACTAACGTGCCACTCAGAATCAACTGATTTTCTTTTCGGGTATAGGTCGAGAAACGAGACGTCTTTCTTTGTTCGCTCACGGACGGACGTTAAGTGGTGTGTGTGGTTGTGATCCGCGTGTGTTCAAAACTTATTCATCTTGGATAATTCAAGTGCTTTCTACTGAGAATCCATTGTAAACTGAAATGAATCTTCTTATTTTGATTTTTTCTTCTCAGAATTCTGTCCCGCGCAGCTGCAGATAAAATAAAAGTACACGGATTCTGTTGATCGGAGTGGAATGAGGAAAGTGTAGTTTACCTCTTCATGCGTGTTCTAATTAACAACTTAATTTAAAGGGATTGTATACCAAATGGCAATTGGAACCCACCGTTTGTTTCAATCCTATTGTAGATATTATACCATAAAACTAACCTTAACAACATTCATTTCGAAAGGTGGTAGCTTTTTTGAGATAATTATTGCTGACCCATCTGGAACGGTTATGTTCACGCAGGAAGAATAATTTGAAATTGGAATACACAATCTGAGAAACGTTACTGTCAGTAACTCTTCTCAGATTCAAATTTTGGGGATAAAAAGTGACATTTTTCCCCATAACCGCAGTACTTTGAAGTAAAAGGTTTCTCAAAATGCATTCTACTATCCAAAACTGCTGTACTTCTTATCAAGTAAGTTTTTATTGCCATTATTTTTCAGAGTCATTACCAAACGTATACAGACCCTTAGTATCTACTACTCATACAACGTCCATTTACCCTAGCATGCCTGTGTAAGAATATTCAAGTCCATTAAGCCCCAATGCGTTTTTTTCATTTATCACTCCAGTCTTTTAGATGCTAGATTTTAGATTCTTGCTTGTTGACATAGTTAGTCAGTAAAAATAAGGACACAGAAAAATAGAAAAAGAAGAAGAAGGAGAAGAAGACAAAAAATCCCGGGACACTTTAAGCTAACGTGGGTGTGTAGCAAGTGTCCAAGTTAGCCCGTAGGGACGTTGCTTGTGTGCATACTGATGACCAGCGAGATCGCCTTAAGTGTTTGTTTACTGTCCGAGTGGCAGTCGAAGGCCTGTCTGCACGTATAGTCGAGGAGGGGGAAGGGGTGGGGGGCTACCCCGTGGGTGATGATTGAAAGGGGAGTTGTTATGATAAAACCACATCTGATAGCGTTCTTCGGGTTTGAATTGCGAAGGTTTTGTTTTTAAATTTGATCAATGTTCTTAATACACGCACTCTAAAAACTCACGGGTTATAATATTGACCCGTATTCTGGGTCCTGTGCGGGGCCTGGTACATTTTCTGGGTCAGTATGAAGAGGTTAAAGGTATCGTACACGTTTGGTAATGACTCAAACAAATATTAGCATAAAAACTTACTTGGTAACAAGCAACGGAGAGCTGTTGATAGTATAAAACATTGTAGGAAACGACTCCCTCTGAAGTAACGTAGTTTTTGAGAAAGAGGTAATTTCTCACTAAAATAATAAAAGACTTCTTGCAAGAATTTTTTATTCCTATCTGAAAGCACACGAATTTGTACAACAAGGGTGTTTTTTCTTTCATCATTTTTCTTGCAACTTCGATGACCAATATTGAGCACAAATTTTCACAGGCTTGTTATTTTATGCATATGTTGGGATACACCAAATGAGAACACTGGTTTTTGACAATTACCAAACGTGTTCAGTGCCTTAACTCTCTGGCTAACTTTAAACACAGGCTTTCCCTATACGGTTCTCAAGAGTGGGAAGGTTAAGTACGGGGAGGGCGTGATCATAAGAGCGAGACCGAAAACAACAAGGGAGGCGATGTGGCAATCATGGGAAGACTACACATGATGACGTCAAAAATGACGATGACGAAGACGACGATGACGAGGATATCTGCGGGGGTGTGGGCGGGTGTTATTAGGAGAAGGCGGGCGACATCATTCACGCCTTTGGTGTTCTGACATTTTGTAAAAAGGGTATTCGAATCAATGGTAGATGGTGTATTAGATTTAGTCTCCTCTCGATTCGTTTACAAGCATAAACCAAAGTCCCAATGGGTTCCACGCAAAGGTTACTCTTTCTCATTGAATAACTCCAGGTTTTTCAGCTTCTGGAGTTGTTTATAATGATGATTTACATCTTAAGAGTGGATTTCTTCCCACACAATCACATTAAAGGCCCAATTAAAGACCCAATTAAAGGCCAAATTAAAGCTCCCTTTTGGAATTCAAAGTCAATCTACACCCAGCCAGATATCCTAAAACTACCTAAGGAAAGTAAATTTACTAACGTTCGAGAAAACCACAATGGTGAAACTTTGGCATTGTTTTCCTATAGAAATGTTTCTTTTGCTTTTTGAAGGCATCCAATGTTCTTAATTAATGAGGATTGATTTCCTGACAACAGCAGCACTTCAGACGGAAACTTCTCTTAGGAATTTGTTTAACACCCCTTAAACCGCACCACATATAATATTGACTTACTTTTTACTATACCCGTAGCAAACAATTTACTACACCCGTAGGCGAGATTTTTTTGCCTACGAGCTTGTTGTCCCCCATACGGCGAACTGTGTACAAACTTCGTTTGATAGCGCCCTCTTTTGAATCATCCTCCTCCAGCCCATGTTAATTTCCCGTATGGGGACAAAAAGTTCGTAGGAAAAACAATTGCCACCCGTAGCAACCAATGTACCAAACCGGTAGCAACCACTGTACTATACCCATAGCAACGGCAGCTTCTTGGTACACAGACGTAGAGACACAATGGGGGTGTTAGAAAAACAAAATTGATGGCTTTTAATGTGTTATTGTTAAGACTACGACTCCCTCGGTGATCCCCGGAGCGGTCTATTTTCCTTCGGCTTCGCCTCGGGAAAATAGAACGCGCCGAGGATCACCTCGGGAGTCGTAGTGTTAACCATAGCACTCGAAGCAGTTAGAAATGGGTCTAATGTCACAATTAATTATTGTTCGCTTTGTTTGTTTCGAAAGTTGTATCCTCCAATCAAAATGACAAAGATCTACTTGGATGTTATATAAAACAAATAATGAATGTTTATGAGTGCAATGGTGCGAATATTTTCATGAGTTGAAAGATGGAATTTTCTTTGCAACGAGGCGGAGCCGAATGGAACATTCCATATTTCAACGAATAGAAATATTCGCACTATTGCACGAATGAAAAACATTCAATTTTGTATACCATCAACTTCATAACTGTTATTATCCAAAGTACGTGCAATTTAACGGGGTTTGCTCTTAAAGTTTTCAGTGACTATAGCCAGCATGATTATAGTAGCTTGTCATTTCACTATAGTCCGCCAGTTTGTGTCATAATATCACATAATTTTTGGGGCTACTTTTAACGGGGAAACACAAGCCAGCCGGACCACTTAGAGAGAATTTGGAATGGCCCCCTTAAAGGCACTGTATATATTAGCATAAAAACTGACTTGGTAACGAGCAACAGAGAGCTGTTGATAACATTGTGAGAAACGACTCCCTCTGAAATAACGTAATTTTTGAGAAAGAGGTAATTTCTCACTAAAATAATAAAAGACTTCTTGCAAGAAGCATTTTATTCCTATCTGAAAGCACACAAATTTGTACAACAAGGGTGTTTTTTCTGTCATCATTTTCTTGCAATTTCCATGACCAATTGAGCCAAAATTTTCACAGGCTTGTTATTTTATGCATAATGTTGGGATACACCAAGTGAGAACACTGGTCTTTGACAATTTTACCAGACGTTTTCAGTGCCTTTAAGTGTTTTAACTAGCATTTTTGCTAGTGGACCACTGAGGAGAACGCCGCACTAAACAAATTCCTCTTGACAAAAATGTATTCACCGGGTCACACCCAACGTGAAATTATGCAAGCAAGTGCGGGTGTTTGTTTGTTGGCCTAGAAGTGAATTCTCCCCGTTGAGGGCTGCCGTAAGGCCCCCCTCATCTGATAAGAAGAGGTAATACGTGCCCTTGAGAGATCTATTGGTGATTATTATGGAGAGTTAATGTAATGGGGGAGTGAGATGGGTGGGAGGGAGGTTGTTTCTGGATAGTTATCAGGCCCTGGCTGCAGTTGAGTTGATCCGAACGTCAGCTCTTGGGATGCAGTCACATTTTCAAAAATACTATACCCTAAGGTAGCAGTTTGAAAGTTCAAGTTTGGATCGCTCGGGGAAATTTCTCAGCATGAAATCGAAATAAGTCAAGTTGGCGAGGTATGAGCCCCCGCAAGAAACGAGATAAAAACACACCAAAAACACTTAGCCGTTATCGTTGTTTTTGAATTTCTCGAATCGCTAGTGGTCACAGCACCACCCACCATGAGTATTGTAAAAGATTTGAACTTCACACAAAAACAAAACCCAGGCAAGAGTGTCATCCACCCGACGCAGAGGCTGGTGCAAGACATGACGTATACAGACTGTCAGTAGACAGATTAGAGCGCAGTAAATTGAAATCATGAACTAAACATTATATTATTGTTGTTTGGACCGTGCAAGTCTCGCGCTTATTCATGAACATTTTTTGGGACCACTTTGGTCCCATGTACATTGCTGTAATGCTTGGGAGACAAACTCGAGCACTTTAACGGGTCACAATGTTCAAATACGCGCGAGACTTGCATAGACTAGTGGTCGTGGTAGCCTTCATTGAAAACGTCGAAGTGTTTGTTGGAGTGCAAATTCTTGCCCGAGTGTTATAAGTGTTGTCAAGTTGCACTTGCTTAGTGTGCCTAGTTTTACGACTACGATACAGTTTTCAACATTGTGACGTCCTGGATGGAGAGCATGGCGCGTACCTGCCTGAGGACAAAAACACAAAAACTTACTAAGCCCAGAAAATCCTGCTTACCAGAAACAAGTTACCAGCCAACACTCAACAAAGCTTACATTGTTGCGACTGGTGCCCCACTCATTTTGTTTGCTTAGCAATGAACTGTAGTTAATTTCTGCTAAAAATAGCTTTATGAAATTGGGTCCTAATGTCGTCGTGTGGCCCCAGCCCAGCAGCGCATGCGCATTTTGTCGCATGTCGTGCAATGTTAGCATTATTATGGGCGGGGTAGATTGGATGAAGGGGAGGTGAAATTGGTCATCTGCACTTGTGATGGAGTGATTTTCGAAAAGGTCAAGATCTACATGATATACTCAGCAATGTATTCTGAATATATAAGCGCCAAGTTCACTGGCAGTTCAAGTTTGAACGTGACCTGACTGATGGTGGTGGGTATATAGCTGGGAGCTTCAGACGGGCATTGTGGACGGTAGACCACGAGACATTCACCGTATATAGAGACGATCCTCATCAATAGGTTAAGATTCTATTTATTGATGCACTAAAGAAAAAGAGCAGCGCGAGGTTAAAATAAAAATAAATATCACATGGTGAATCCATTAATGGTCCTTTTCATAAAATCACGGCCTACTTACTACTAGTAGGCCTATAGTAATAATTATGACACTGTATAAATCAAAAGGAAACCAAAATGGTTTATTTACTGATCTGGCTTGAAGTAGCTACCATTTTAATAAAGATTTGATAACAACAATCAAAACAAATCATGCAAACAATTGTCCTACGATCTAAGACTTCTCTGTCACTGTTTGTTTGAGCATCTTCCGTCACATCTCAGTAAAGGAACACAGACTCCCAATAGACCCAAAAAAGGGTCAGACCAATTTACCCATTCAACCTCGTTTAGGTTGGATTTTTAGTCATCTTATTGTCGAGTATATCGTGGGGTGAACATATACCAAAAAAATGAATAGTTCGTTATACATGAAATAGCCCCCTCCCCCAAAAAGTATATCTTCCCCCCTAATGAAAACGTTTGGTTACGTCACTGATGCTCATATTTGGTACTACCTTTGCTTATCTGCTCTGTGATTTATATTTGATTTTGTCACTATTATTATGACGCTTTAAAATGCGTGATTCATTTCATCTGTTGACGCCATGTCCCCAAAAGGTATCACGCCTATTATTTCAAACAAAATCAATCAATATCAAGACGGCACAGTGAGCTGAACACAATGACATAGAAATCAAACCTGACTATAGAATGCTCAATGCCGATGGTAACATAGTTCATTTCAGCAGCTCGTGACACCTGAATGGTGTTAAACCATCGCGAAGCCACTTCGTCCCCTTGGATTGCTTCAAATAAACGCAGACTCGACCTCCCCACGATTGCCACCAACGTTCACCGCCTCGATCGCGGTCCAAAGGGACACCCGTAAAGAATGTCGACCTCAGCTCCTGCATCCTCGAGCATGATTCTCCTCAATACATACGGGATATCCCCCTCTCTATTTACGAGTTAAGCATAATGTACTTGTCTTATAGGGATGTCTGACTGTGTACATCCAGTGAGAACCGGTTATGCAGTTCTGACGTGTTTTTATTACGAGGTCTCCAGCATCTCCAATGGGACACTGCACCGTGCATCTAGGCATGGCATGAACGCATGCTTATCCGTCAAACAAAAACGAAATATCAAACTAAATTTGGTGTTTGTAAACGGATGTTGGAGGTTGAGGACTTGAGCAGAGACCGGGAGAATCAACCCCACGTCTCGGGAGCACCATACCGAAGGCATGGATCCGAGTACCCCATATTACACTGATGTTGCGCACTGTACGGTGACATGACATTTCGATGCGGATGTTTTTCAGTTTTAAAATGGTACCATCGGGACGGGTAAACTTCCCGAACACTTGGAAACAGCATCCTCTATAGGAATGAAATGGACCACGGTTTTCGGTGTGATTGTAAACCAAGAGGGTCATGACACATTCACCTCCGGAGACGTTTCCCGAGAGTCTGTCAGAACCGAACAAAACAGCCCGCCATTCCACTTCAACCAATTACGTCACATCTTTTGGTCCACCTCATACCCATACCCAGTCGAACAGTTTCGACAGCAAATTCTAGCCACAACTTTTGATTTCCCGGCTTTGCATGAGAGTGTCTGTCAGAACCGAATAAACAGCCCGCCATTCCACATGGCACACTTCAACCAATTACGTCACATCTTTTGGTCCACCTCGTCACCTCGTACCCATACCCAAAGCCGTATATTGAGAGAGTTGCAAAAACTTGCGATTAGAAGCCATTTTGTGTCCAAAAAACGCATTGGCGAATACAGGGTGCCAGACTAGTCTGCCCATTGGGTTATGCTGCATTCGGACCGAAAATGGCGCCCAGCAACCACGTGACCGAAGAAAACTGGTCCCTGTATGTCGCAACTCTCTCAATACACAGCTCTGCACATACCAAGTCAAACAGTTACGACAACAAATACATTCTTGCACAACTTATTATTTCCCGGATACGCATGAAGTTAACTAAGAAATGCTAATTTATGAGATTTTGAAGGTAGTTTCATAGATTGTTAGCCTAAGTATTCAAATATTTAATGACCATTAAAACTTACTTGGTAAGAAGCACTGCAGCTGTTGAAAGTATAAACTATTTTGAGAAAGGATTCCATTCAAAGTAATACGATTTGGAAAAAATTTCACCCCAAAACATTTGAATCTGAGAAACGATTCACTAAAGCTATTTCGCCATGCTTCCCGTTGGTCTCCCAATGAAGACAACACACCAGACGAAACGTTGAAGTTGCCATTGAAACGGAGAATTCTTAACCCCGTCTGCACCTGCTGTGCACGCCCTCTACGTCAGCTGAGGACAGCGACTATCAGTACCATGTGACATGCCTGTAGCCGCCATATGGCAACATTTTCCAGATGAACCAAATGGCAAAGTTTGCAAAAGGACCATTTTTGTCGACCAGCGGCTAATATTAACTGGTACTCATGCTCGAAAAAAGGGGTTGCTACCATGCAAATGGGCACAAGTCGACAAATGGTCCTTGTGCGAACTTGGCCAAAAGCTGAAGATTACAAGAGCGCTGTCCGAAATGCCCCATAACACAATGCACTGATAACTACACACATTCTCTGGGCTTGTATCTCTATGTAATAAACCAATCAGCTCAGTTATGCGTTATAATGTCATTGGAGTAGGGCGCCCTCGGACAAACGGGTGGCTCATTGGCCCACCGTGTGCTCCTTGTGTCTGCACGTTTATTTCCATAGACTCCTTGCATAACGCAAAATGGTACAGGGACGCTGATGAGGTCACGCGCACGTTTTTACGCACAAAAAACAGCTATCGTCCAAGGATTTGCCTCCTTTGGCCTCAGTGATGGCACTTTTTGACCTCAGTGAGGGCTCTTTTTAAGCGTGTGACGTCATATACAGGGGGTCTATTGTTACATACATCTATTTACCTCTAAGATGGCGGTGGGATGACGTCAATGCATAAGGTCTATTCGCAGGTACTCATTTCAGTTCAAGAAACCCCACTATACCGCAAGAGGCAATTGTTGTTAGTATATAGATTGCACATTTACGTAGGACGTACACACAGTCCTCCTGCTGTCTTTTATGTTTTCATGTAGCCAGGGCCACCGCTCTTGTTCTAGTAGCCAGGGCCACCGCTCTTGCTCTAGTAGCCAGGGCCACCGCTCTTGCTCTAGTAGCCAGGGTCACCGCACTTGTTCTAGTAGCCAGGGTCACCGCACTTGCTCTAGTAGCCAGGGTCACCGCTCTTGTTCTAGTAGCCAGGGTCACCGCTCTTGCTCTAGTAGCCAGGGCCACCGCTCTTGTTCTAGTAGCCAGGGCCACCGCTCTTGCTGTAGTAGCCAGGGCACCGCTCTTGCTCTAGTAGCCAGGGTCACCGCACTTGCTCTAGTAGCCAGGGTCACCGCTCTTGCTCTAGTAGCCAGGGCCACCGCTCTTGTTCTAGTAGCCAGGGCCACCGCTCTTGCTGTAGTAGCCAGGGCACCGCTCTTGCTCTAGTAGCCAGGGCCACCGCTCTTGCTCTAGTAGCCAGGGCCACCGCTCTTGCTCTAGTAGCCAGGGTCACCGCTCTTGCTCTAGTAGCCAGGGCCACCGCTCTTGTTCTAGTAGCCAGGGCCACCGCTCTTGCTGTAGTAGCCAGGGCACCGCTCTTGCTCTAGTAGCCAGGGTCACCGCACTTGCTCTAGTAGCCAGGGTCACCGCTCTTGCTCTAGTAGCCAGGGTCACCGCTCTTGCTCTAGTAGCCAGGGTCACCGCTCTTGCTCTAGTAGCCAGGGTCACCGCTCTTGCTCTAGTAGCCAGGGCACCGCTCTTGTTCTAGTAGCCAGGGTCACCGCTCTTGCTCTAGTAGCCAGGGTCACCGCTCTTGCTCTAGTAGCCAGGGCCACCGCTCTTGCTCTAGTAGCCAGGGCCACCGCTCTTGCTCTAGTAGCCAGGGCACTGCTCTTGCTCTAGTAGCCAGGGCCACCGCTCTTGCTCTCGTAGCCAGGGTCACCGCTCTTGTTCTAGTAGCCAGGGCACTGCTCTTGTTCTAGTAGCCAGGGCCACCGCTCTTGCTCTAGTAGCCAGGGCCACCGCTCTTGCTGTAGTAGCCAGGGCACCGCTCTTGCTCTAGTAGCCAGGGTCACCGCACTTGCTCTAGTAGCCAGGGTCACCGCTCTTGCTCTAGTAGCCAGGGTCACCGCTCTTGCTCTAGTAGCCAGGGTCACCGCTCTTGCTCTAGTAGCCAGGGTCACCGCTCTTGCTCTAGTAGCCAGGGTCACCGCTCTTGCTCTAGTAGCCAGGGTCACCGCTCTTGCTCTAGTAGCCAGGGCCACCGCTCTTGCTCTAGTAGCCAGGGTCACCGCTCTTGCTCTAGTAGCCAGGGCCACCGCTCTTGCTCTAGTAGCCAGGGCCACCGCTCTTGCTCTAGTAGCCAGGGCACTGCTCTTGCTCTAGTAGCCAGGGCCACCGCTCTTGCTCTAGTAGCCAGGGCCACCGCTCTTGTTCTAGTAGCCAGGGCCACCGCTCTTGCTCTAGTAGCCAGGGCCACCGCTCTTGCTCTAGTAGCCAGGGCCACCGCTCTTGTTCTAGTAGCCAGGGTCACCGCACTTGCTCTAGTAGCCAGGGTCACCGCACTTGCTCTAGTAGCCAGGGTCACCGCTCTTGCTCTAGTAGCCAGGGCCACCGCTCTTGCTCTAGTAGCCAGGGTCACCGCTCTTGTTCTAGTAGCCAGGGCCACCGCTCTTGCTCTAGTAGCCAGGGTCACCGCTCTTGCTCTCGTAGCCAGGGCCACCGCTCTTGCTCTAGTAGCCAGGGTCACCGCTCTTGCTCTAGTAGCCAGGGCCACCGCTCTTGTTCTAGTAGCCAGGGCCACCGCTCTTGTTCTAGTAGCCAGGGTCACCGCTCTTGTTCTAGTAGCCAGGGCCACCGCTCTTGCTCTAGTAGCCAGGGTCACCGCACTTGCTCTAGTAGCCAGGGTCACCGCACTTGCTCTAGTAGCCAGGGTCACCGCTCTTGCTCTAGTAGCCAGGGCCACCGCTCTTGCTCTAGTAGCCAGGGCCACCGCTCTTGTTCTAGTAGCCAGGGCCACCGCTCTTGTTCTAGTAGCCAGGGCCACCGCTCTTGTTCTAGTAGCCAGGGCCACCGCTCTTGCTCTAGTAGCCAGGGCCACCGCTCTTGTTCTAGTAGCCAGGGTCACCGCTCTTGTTCTAGTAGCCAGGGCCACCGCGCTTGCTCTAGTAGCCAGGGCCACCGCGCTTGCTCTAGTAGGGTCACCGCTCTTGTTCTATCCAGCATGTCCTCTTCTTTGCATGGTTTCAACACAATACTTCCACTACTTCACCCAAAAGAGATATTACACCAACCCAACCAAACCCTTTCCCCTACCCTTTAATTGTGGTAGGATGGCTCTGTAGAGGTGCTAGTCACCTGTTCCAACTTGCCACTCACTGGCGACTTGTTATTTTGTTAAACATTCTTTACAGTCTGTTATTGTTTTTAATATATTTAAAAAGTTATATATATATTCTATTTATTCCTTGTAATTTTTATCTGTGTAATATGTGCCAGTGAAGAAGTGTATTCGAATAAAATAAATAAAATACACGCTATACCTTTAAAACTATAACAGAATACTACAAATTATAACATAATAATTGTCACGACACACAGGCTTTCTGAAAGAAGGACTACCGGCTAGTTGGGGGGGGGGGCGATAGGGAACAGTGGAGAGCTATTATCAGGCAGTTATTGACGACCTAAGGAAAGGAAAACGCGGTGAGTGTGGTACAAAAGAAAATAGTACGAGTTTAAAAGTTTTGTTCTAATTAGGGGGGTCTTTATAATTCCTAATCAACAAAATGAATTGGTATAGCAACCCCTCCCCCAGATGAGCCACAGTTTTTATAAATGAATAAAATGCTTCGTCCAAAGTGCGTAATTCGGCTGAGTCTGGTCCCAGACATCGGTGAGACGTTTCCATTCTGAGCACGTGAAGATTTTAAAGTCTAACACCGAATCGAGATGGACGTGGATGAAGGACCATCTTAAAGTGAGGAAGTTGACGGTAGAGAATAATCATGGAAATCACCCCTTAACCTTCAAATTGAGCCTTACCCAAGGTACAGAGCCATCGTGTTTTACTTCCGCTCAAATCGATTTAACCAAAATCGAGGCTGGAAGATCAATACATGTCTATGATGTTTGTGTTTGGTGATTGCACGTCGCCGTCGGCCAGATAGTCGGTATGTGTTGTACACAAAAATCGGGAGCCAAAGGTCGTGTTCGGTGTAGACAAAATGTTCGCCATTTCCTTGTTCGGTATAGCGGCGTTCTACCCCTGCTGACTTGATATAACGAACACCTATAGTAATCACACACAAAGGGATATGGTGTGGAACATTGATGGTTTGAGCTTGATACAACAGGTGATCAGAACCCGATTGGTGTACGCTAAAGTACAGTGATTACCAGAAAGGTGCGTTACAACATTCAAGTGACAGTTTATTTGGTTTTGGGGGGGGGGGGGGGGGCTGTCGTCATGATCATAGCAGGCCTGTGGCTGTACATAGACTACTTCGCAAATAATTTTTACGCGCGCGTTAGCCGTGGAATGAGGTGCATGCTGGTCTAGATAATGACAACATTTTGTAACTTACTAGACTTCGATCGACCCAACGGTCTCACCCAATACCGTTGGGATGAGCTAATGAGCTTGTGCAAAATCTTGTTCAGGATGTAGTGATGCATGATGGGAATGATTGCATATTAGCGCAATGCACACAATCACAGCTTGTACACAGATGATAATGATAATACATGAGGCTCCATGGATCTTTTTAAAACCAAAGTTGCAAGCAAAGTGTTTCGATCGAGCCCTACTTTCAGTACAAGGCAAAGAATGACAATAATTTTCAATGGATTTAAACAATAGAGCTCCGTTGGTTATTGATAGTCAAATAATTTCGTCAGGAAGAGGTGACCGGGGCCCAATTTCATAGAGCTGCTTAACGGCTGATTTTGTGCTAACTATGCGCAAGTTTCCATTTCATAGCGCTGCTAACCGTAAGCACACGAAAAGGCATGCTAACCTTCCTGTGCTCACTCTATGCAAATGAATGACGTAAGAATGCAAATTCATGGTGAACGCACAAGCTGGCCTTCTAATTTTATTGCTAACCCGTGAAATACGCTTACACTTAAGCAAATTGTTCTGCCATAGTTAGCACGAAAATTTGCTAACCGTTAAGCAGCGCAGTGAAGTTGGCCCCAGGGGTTATGAGGTCATTGGAAATGGTCCAATGTGAATGTGCATACGTCAGCCCATCCCAGCGCCTTATGAGGAAAGCATTGACACCGTACGAAACACCAAGTTGAAGAAATTACACCAGTTTCTTTATTCGGTGACGGCTATAGCAATTTTACACACCAGGCGTAAATCCTAACACGTCATTAATACATAGCCCTGGATCGGTTGCGTAGACGTATAGATCCCCGGTTATGTGTTTTCTTCGTTTGGTGTTCTTCCACCGCTCGTCCCAAATGAATTCGCCGTCTATAATGGTTGCGCGCCAAAAAGAAAAAAAAAATCAACAAAATCAGTGCTTTGTGTCTTTTCTGTGATCGGTATGTAAAGCAAAGTCGTCTGCAGGCCCCTCGGCTAGAGTCGAATACTACGTCGTACGCTGCCCTGGATGGCTGCTAGCTTGACTGGGCTTAGCACCGACCTTTCGGCCTGATGGGACAGAAGAAAAGGCTAATTTAATGCTTTGCATCCCTGCGGCCGTTTTGCTTGACAGAGTACGGCTTTACCTTTCACTCGTGGTTTCATCCCCCGTCCCTTTCCGAGGGGGCATGAGCGAAATGATAAAAAAGACTGCGGGAGAAGGAGGCGACTGAGTACGTCTCGGCTTCCATGACGCGTATAGATGAACTATTCCCCAACCAGATTATACCGAGGCCAGCATTAAAGTCAAGGGAGGGGAATTTGGAATCTAATAAATGGGGCGGAGCAGGCTATTTTTGGATCATCTTTACGCGGAGTATTCCCATATTTGATGGTTTATTTTAGAACGAGCGTGTTAACGAACGAGGTGAATTCGTCACGTTGACGTCACCATTATTAGAAGTCAGGGCGATTGCGACATTGCTCTCATGCAGAAGTTGACCTTTTTCGGGTAAACTTGGCCCCTCATTTTTTGGACTCTTCCTCGGGGTGCTGTATAAACACAGACAGACGAAAGTGAAAGACCTACAGGGTAACGGTAAACTTTTCATTTTTGCAACAGAACGAAATCAACCTAGATTTAATAGAAGTTAGTATAAACTGAACCGGGCGCTGGGGGTGGTGACGGTGTATTTATTGGAGTTTTGGATTGTTTCTACAGTCATACCAAAAAATACGATAAAGCCGTATGAAAATGTAAAAAGATAACATTTCATTCTTTTTATTTCATTTATTAAAGGCACTGTACACGTTTGGTAATTACTCAAAATTTAGCATAAAAACTGACTTGGTAACGAGCAACAGAGAGCTGTTAATAGTATAAAACATTGTGAGAAACGACTCCCTCTGAAGTAACGTACTTTTTGAGAAAGAGGTAATTTCTCACTAAAATAATAAAAACTTCTTGCAAGAAGTTTTTATTCCTGTCTGAAAGCACACAGATTTGTACAACAAGGGTGTTTTTTTCTTTCATCATTTTCTTGCAACTTCGATGACCAATTGAGCCCAAATTTTCACAGGCTTGTTATTTTATGCATATGTTGGGATACAAGAAGTGAGAACACTGGTCTGTGACAATTACCAAACGTGTACGATGCCTTTAATTCTTGTTATGAAGCCAAAGGATTCTGAGAAAAGCGAACTTAATCACTCTACTACTACTATTGTACTATAGCCAAGAACCCCATGGAGAGAAGGCAAATACATTAAACAAACCAAGCTGGATTTAATGGGAATCGATCCATATATAAAAACAAAGCAGCACTGTTTGCATTGTCGTCTCCAAAAAGCTTATGGAATGAGTTATAAACTGTAAAGAAAATGAGTTTATTAATCGTGTTTCTTAATATTGTTCTGATGAATATAGACGAGTTGACAACGATTTGTTTAAGAATGAATACAAATCCTTTATTAATCGAAAATGCCAAGAATGTTTGTTATAGAGTTGGGGAAGCCATTGTTGAATTATTTATTTCCTTATTGGGTTTAAGAAACATGTTGTTCCAGGAGGTGACCGTATTGAGACTTTATGCATTGACGTTGTGGTCCTGCTGAGGTAAACCGATTATGAAACAATGAAATGCTCAGCTTTTGGGCTCCCCCCCCCCGAACCTGAACTTCGGCTCCGGACTCTGGGCTTCGGGCTCCGTGCTCCGGGCTTCAGGCTCCGGGTTCCGGGCACCGGGCTCCGGGTTCCGGGCTCCAGGCTCCGGGCTCCGTGCTCCGGGCTCCAGGCTCTGGGCTCATGGCTCCGGGTTCCGGGTTCCGGGCTCCAGGCTCTGGGCTCCGGGCTCCGGGCTCCAGGCTCTGGGCTCATGGCTCCGGGTTCCGGGTTCCGGGCTCCAGGCTCTGGGCTCCGGGCTCCGGGCTCCAGGCTCTGGGCTCATGGCTCCGGGTTCCGGGTTCCGGGCTCCAGGCTCTGGGCTCCGGGCTCCGGGCTCCAGGCTCTGGGCTCATGGCTCCGGGTTCCGGGTTCCGGGCTCCGGGTTCCGGGCTTCGTTTGATGTAGAAAACACCTTGCAAAATGTACACTGCTCCAAAAATATTGATGACGGATCCCAAACCGGAGTAGGCGCCTAATTTAAAGGCCTTACGCGCGGTGCACAGGATCCGCTCGATTTCACGAAGAGCTATAAGTTTAATCTAATTAGCTAATGATGATATTACTGAGTTCTTATATAGCGCTTTATCACACGCGATGGACGTATCACAGCGCTCAGTATTATTTTCCTGCAAGGTATGCGGGGCTACGTTTTGAAGTATGAGACCTATTCCTAATTTACATATCACCATGTAATGGTTTACAAGATGCTGTGGCGCAATATGCAGCCAATCAAACCAGGAACACCGGAGCGAACCCCTTCTCTTTACGATAAGTGCACTGGGTTCTTTTACGTGCATTACACACGGGATCTACGGCTTGACGTCCCATCCGAAGGACGAAGCAATAATGGTTAAGCGTCTTGCTTAGAAGGACACAAGTGTCACGACCGGGACTCGAACCCACACTCTGCTGATCAGAAACACCATAGCTTGAGTCCGGTGTTCTTATCCGTTCTGCTGCCACTCGACCTCAAATATTGCTAAGCAAAGTGTGATGTCACAATACAAATCACTATGACCATATGGTAATAGACCTTATGCATTGACGTCATCCAGCCGCCATCTTAGAGGTAAACTGATGATGAAACAATGGAAACGCGCAGATTTGTACGCGCAGCGCACAGGATTGGCCAATGAACAACCTCCTTTTGACCTCTAGGCGAGGGCGCCCTACTCAAATGACGTCATGTGCATAAGGTCTATACTGACAACTCATCCTAAGATGAATCTTAGTGCTTTGTGAAATCGAGCCCCAGATGCGCCAGAGAGCAACCTTTGAGGGCGCTCCACTCCAGTGACGTCATGTGCAGACGGCGTATTGTTTGTAGTTGGGCCTTTTGATTAAGGCTATTATCATCATGCACTTTAAATGTGTTTTAAAATAAATATTAATATTAATGATTAAAAAATAAGTTTACTGCGTTTGTATGGTAGCTGTTGTTTATAAAGTAACTTTCAAAATTAATATCTCACTTTCGTCGCAAATAAATTTCACTTATTTCGCTAATGCATAATCCGCGTGAGCTTAGTTTCAAAGACCAGCTCACGGTAAAAGAACTAAGTACACTAATTGTTAAGACAAGGTTTGCCCTGGTGTTTTCTTGTTGTAAACCCTTACAAGGTGCATGCCATATAAATGTTGTGGCCGAGCGGTCAAGCGCACTGGACTCAAGCTCTGGTGTTTCTGACTCACAGAGTGGGGTTTAAGTCCCGGTCGTGACACTTGTGTCCTTGGAGCATTACACTTAACCATTATTGCTGCGTCCTTCGGATGGGACGTAAAGCCGTATAGGTCCCGTGTGTTGTGGAATGCACGTAAAAAGAACACAATTACACATAATCGCTAAGAGAAGGGGTTTGCCCTGGTGTTTCTGGCAGTGGCTACCGAGTGCACCTTGTGTGAAGAACTGATGTTTGTGGGTATAAGCCAGAAGTCACTAGTCATGGCATTGTGCTACTCAGCCCATCGCACCACCTTGTAAACCCATAAGATACTACATAAATCGGTCTCAAAATTTCAAATAACTTCAAAAAACTGTCTTAAAAATGTATCTTTATCGAGTACTTGTTAATAGATTCGAGAGCTGTATAAGCCTCCGATATTATTATTAACGATAAGCTAGGCCTCATATCCCCTTAGCCACCTGCAAGGCCAAATGAAAATAATCATTATTCCAATGAATCACAATAAAGATATGGGTTCTGTTAATTATTCTTGTAGTTCATCTTTTGATGACTGTCAAGAAACTCCACTTGCATTGTCAGAAAAAACAACTTTAATTGACTTTTTATAAATGTTAACACTCTGGTTTTTTTCCCCCCAGTGAACTTGAGGCGGTTCATGGGACACCTACCATGGGCGAATAGAAGTAAACAGTTTAATGGTGTTTATATGCTTCCCAACCGTCATTATGACACGTTTGAGGTTAATAATGACGTATCTGGCAGACGTAGTAATTGCCTCGAGGATCATAAAGAACATTGTGTTCGGTGTTAAATGTATCGTACACGTTTGGTATGACTCAAAACAAACGTTAGCATAAAAACTTACTTGGTAACAAGCAACGGAGAGCTGTTGATAGTATAAAACATTGTAGGAAATGACTCCCTCTGAAGTAACGTAGTTTTTGAGAAAGAGGTAATTATTCTCACAAAAAATAATAAAAACTTCTTACAAGAAGTTTTTATTCCTATCTGAAAGCACACAAATTTGTACAACAAGGGTGTTTTTTTTCTTTCATCATTTCTTGCAACTTCGATGACAAGTTGAGCCCAAATGTTCACACGCTTGTTATGTTATGCATAATGTTGGGATACACCAAGTGAGAACACTGGTCTTTGACAATCAAACGTGTTCAGTGCATTTAATAATGACGTATCTGGCAGACGTAATAAATGCCTCGAGGATCATAAAGAACATTATTTTTGGTGTTAATATCCTTCACCGCGGATGTGGATGTATGATTCGAGCTTTTTTCCTATTTTCACCGGGCATGCTCGGTGGTCCATTGGTCACACGGGGGCCCAATTGTCGTAGCACTGCTTACCACATATTCTGCTCTTACCTGGGCCCAATTTCATAGAGCTGCTAAGCACAACAATTTGCTTAGCATGAAATTTCTTCCTTGATAAAAACAGGATTACCAATCAAATTTCCACGTGATTTTCAGGATAAGCAAACAACAGCTGAATACCAGTAACAAGCAATATGCAAACACATGGAAATTTGGTTGGTAATCCTGTTTTATCAAGGAAGAAATTTCATGCTAAGCAAATTGTTGTGCTTAGCAGCTCTATGAAATTGGGCCCTGGCCGTGTGAAATGAATCTAGACCCTGCTATTGAATGGCAGGGTTTGTTGATTCTAGTCCCTCCCAAGTATGGCCGAAATGGCAGCTACGGTTACAGCTACGACTGTTGCTAAGGGTGTTGCTATAAGGACGTCATAGTATACTTCAACGCATGATGACGCGGTGAGCCAGCCGTCCCCCATCTCAGATAAACACCGAGTTTGGTAATGACCCCGAAAAATGTGTATCTTTTTATCCGCAAGCCTCCTTGTTATAAAGATGGTAATGGTAGTAAGCATCCTGCGAAATTATCTCGTCCGAACTGGTCAGAAATCAATAAAAGTATGGCAACAAATTTGAATCTCCAAGGCGACTTTTGGAGATTCAAGTTTACGTGACGTCCGTCTGAGATTGCTGCGGCCAGAGATGCGGCTGGTGCCCGCTGTCAACTTGCCATAAACATTCATGGATTCAACGATCATGATGAAAATACCATGACAGTTATTTGCTGTTTTCTCAACAAATAGACACAGCATTCAATTGAACTTTTCACAGACTTTGATTGTATCTTTGACAAAAACCAAACGATGACCTATAGCGCACATCGGTGTTGGGTAAGATGAATAGAGAAACACAATAGGGAAAACATAAACAATTACCCCGTGTAAGCTAACACTGCAAAAACTGGGGTGTTAAATTGACACCATGGGTGTTGTCATATATAGATACCCAAGAGAGAATCAAAATTAACACCATAGGGTGTTAAAATAACATCACTGTTGACAGAAATTAGTGTTATTTAAACACCCTATTGTTGTAAATAAAATTTTAACATCCCAGTTGTTGCAGTGTGTATATGTATACAGAATAAACATGCATGTACACTAGACATTATTGGCTATTTTTTTTAAATTCGTGTCTCTCTCTTTTTTTAAAGGTAGTTGGATATCATTATTTGTCTATAGTTAAATTGTCTTCTTTCCGTGGTATTCAATCCTTTCAACTTTCAACTCACTGTTTTTGTTTAATCCCTTTTTCCCCCAAATGGTCTGTATTTTTAAAATTATGTTAATGTTTAATCAGAGTCCTTGGGGTAGCCGTTGTTATACTGATAAGGCTACTCTGTTGTCTAACTTTTCGACGACCTCGCCGTACTACGACGTGCTCTTAACTTATACAAAACTTACCCATAACTTATTCGACGTACGCCATCGTATTCGCCACATTTTTCATACGTCGGCATACGCTGGCTCAAACGTAAAGGTGTACAGGGCCATAAATAAGGAACAGTTAATATAAATTGACTTGCAAAATCGACTTTATTAACCCACGCGTGTGTGGTACACTATTTTATGAATTTTTGTATTTGTGTTTTAGTAACTTCCACATAATATATTGGAATTTGCAATGATGTGAAAGTTAAATTACGCCATTAATTAAATTGTACACATGCATATGCACGTGACTTTTTCAGCCATAGCTCTTGTGCCCACATCAACGTTTTCCTTGATAGGCTCTTAGTTTTATATGGCGTCATTAGGCACGTCATTTTTCTTTCGTGTTATTTTTCTGAAGAATTACAGTGAATTTGGCACTTGGTCTCTAGAGTTTTTCAAGTGCGCCCTCTGCCGACAATAGAAATAAGTTATAACCAGCACTCTTCTATCTCTAAACGTTTCTTCGAGTCTGATGAGCGAACAGATCAATATGAACAAAAACAAATAAAAGTATAAATGAATAAATTGAACAATAACAGAAGAGAAACACGGTTAGTGGTAATAGATAAATAAAAACAATAACAACAACAATAGGAAGGTTTGCGGTAACACCGCACACAGAACGTATTTCCACTATATGCAAAGTTTCAAATCTTACTAAACAATAATATTAATAACAACAACAATAATAACAGCATTAACAACAAATGTGGCAGTCGATGTGGCTGTACAAATCATTGTACGAATTTAAAGCTCCATGCGATGGAACAAGTAAACAAACAACATTTAACATTTCACAGTACTGACAATAATAGCAACGCCAAACAGAGAAATTAATAAAAAAAGAACGAGCAGAGCAATCTCAACACGAAGTCATTCTATTTTCATTTCGATTTAAGTAATGAATAATTGTGTAAAAAAGCCATGGGAGCTTACACGAATAAAAATTAAACAAAAATTTGCCTTTCAAAACATTTCACAGTAACGCCAATAATGGCAGCGTCAAACAGTGAAAGCAAAACACGAATACAACAAAACTATGGTGTTCCAAAGACGACAGGTCGCGTCGCCGTCGCCGTCGCCGTCGCCGTCGCCGTCGCCGTCGCCCCCATATTTAGTGCTGGCAAGAAATTGAGTGCTAGCACCAAATTTCATTAAAAAATGTCAACGACCGTCATTGACTGCGAACGGAATCCCGAATTCTCGTGTTATTAACTCGTTGCAGTGTTTTAATCGCAAACACGTGAAATCGTAATGGTTTTCGTCACATATGTCTTTTTTTATATTCCAAACCATACTGCATAGGCAACCCCAATTAATTAGTCGACTGTTTAGCTGCTCAGCACAACTAATTAAACAATTGCATAATCATAGCCCGTTTGCGAATTTACTACACGAGTTGCTGGTGGTTAAACTCGCAACTACCTAATTTTCATTTGAAAAGTATAGTCATCGAAAACCCATAAAATCTTTAGTTGATGTTTTTCTTATATCCCAAACCATATCTCATAGGCGCCCCGATTAAATTGGTTCACTATAACTAGCTCAGCCCAACTAATTAAATATCTGCATAAAATGGCCCGTGTGCGAATTTACTATAAAAGTTGTAGATTAAACACGCAACTACCCAATTTTTTTTGAAAAGTAGTCATAATAAAACAACGAAATCTGAAGTTTATTTCTCATAGATGTCTTCCCTGTATCCCAAACTATATAACTCATATTAGGCGCCCCAATTAAATTGGTTAGTTATATAGGTCAGCCAAAGTAATTACATATTTTGATAATATAGCCCGTGTGCGAATTCTATACGTCTACCTAATCCTTCACATAGATGTCTTACTTGTATCCCCAACCATAATCCACAGGGCGCCCCAATAAAATTATGAATTTCAAATGAAAATTAGGTAGTTGTGAGTTTAAGCTACAACTCGTGTAGTAAATTCACAAACGGGCTATGATTATGCAATTGTTTAATTAGTTGTAGGCCTACTGAGCTAACCAGTCGACTAATTTATTGGGGGCGCCCATGCAGTATGGTTTGACATGAGAAAGACATCAGAGAAAAAAATCATTACGATTTCACGTGTTTAAGATGAAAACATTGCAATTGAAAACGAGGAAATAACACGAGAATTCGGGATTCCCATCGAACTGTCAATGACGGTCGTCGACAAGGTTTTTCGAAATTTGGAGCTAGCACTAAATTTCTTGCCAGCACCAAATTTAGTGCTGACTACGGTCTGGTGACAGCAATCGATCAAGCAATCTAAGTGAAGCAGAGCTGTGTATTGAGAGAGTTGCGACATGGAGGGACCAGCTTTCTCCGGTCACGTGGTTGCTGGACGCCATTTTGTTCCAAAATGCAGTACAACCCAATGGGCAGACTAGTCTGGCACCCTGTATTCGCCAATGCATTTTTTGGAGACAAAATGGCTTCTAATCGCAAGTTGTCGCAACTCTCTCAATATACGGCTCTGAAGTGAAGTGTACTGTTGCGTCCTCAAGAGTTCAGAAATTGGCGACGGCGACGGCGACGGCGACGGTAACATTTCCGTCGCCCCTGTTTATGCACAAGTTAATCGGCTAAATGCGACGTTGACGTCGACGGCGACGTCGACGGCGACGGCGACGCGACCTGTCATCTTTGGAACACCATACAAAACAGAACGAGCAGAGCAATCTCCACATGAGGTCATTCTATTTTCATTTCGAGTTTAGTAATGAATCATTGTGTAAAGCCATGGGGGCTTACAAAAATAAAAATAACATAAAAGATTTGCCTTTCGAATGAAGTCCAAATTTACGTAAAAGTAAGAGAAAAAACCCCAGAATAGGTAATAATAATTGAAGTTCCCGTAATAAATCACACGCGCCTGGGCTTTAAGTAATTGATGTTGAATTATTTGTGGTCTAAGTTCTTCAAACATCACAGGATACGTCTTAAAGGTACTGTACACTTTTGGTAACAGCTCAAAATCAGTGTCCACATTTTGTGTGATTCAAGATATGCAAGAACAAACAAACCTGGTTTGAGCTCAATTGGTCATCGAGATCACGAGAAAATAGTGAAAAGAGACCGTATGTGTTTTCTGTTTTTTCAAAATATCGCGCGTGATAAAAACTATTATTTTACTCAGTTCTCAGAAACGATAGCAAGGAACCCTTTCTACCATTACTTACTTTAAATCATGTAAGTTGTGTGTGAATCTGTGAACATTTGTGTTTTTCGATCTTACCAATAGTGTACAGGGCCTTTAAAGGAACATTACAGAATTGGTTTTTGCTTACAAAACAGTTGCTGGCAGTGTAAGCACTTTATATAATCCACCATATACATAAACTGACAAACCTGTAGAAGTTTGAGATCGTTCGGCCATCTGGGTCACGAGAAAATAGTGAAAAACCGATTACACATTTGCATGTGTTATACAATGCATGAATAAAACGCTCATGAGCGATAAACTCCAATCGGAAATTAGTTTTATTTATTTCTCATCAAATATGGCATTTCAGACAGAAATATTTCTAGGGATGTTTTCTACTATCATCATCATTAGACCGTGTAAGTTTTATGTAAATCTGTGATCTTAAAGAAAATTTTGATTACCAGTTCTATAACGTTCCTTTAAATGCATCGTATACGTTTGGTAATTGTCAAAGACCAGTGTTCTCATTTGGTGTATCCCAACATATGCAGAAAATAACAAGCCTGTGAAAATTTGGGCTCAATTGGTCATCGAAGTTGAAGAAAATGATGAAAGAAAAAACACCCTTGTTGTACAAATTTGTGTGCTTTCAGATAGGAATAAAAACTTCTTGCAAGAAGTTTTTATTATTTTAGTGGGACATTACCTCTTTCTCAAAAACTACGTTACTTCAGAGGGAGTCGTTTCTCAAAATTTTTTATACTATCAACAGCTCTCTGTTGCTCGTTACCAAGTCAGTTTTTATGCTAATATATATTTTGAGTAATAACCAAACGTGTACAGTGCCTCTAAGTGTGATAGGGCCTATTTATGGAGCTGTTAAGTCGATACGTTGTAATTCATAACAATGTCACTTGCAGATCCTTAATTTGAACTGATAGAGTGCCGGTGTGGGATGAAAGAGGAAAGGGGGTGGAGATAAAATAAATTGCCGAACTAGTCTTTGTTCAATACGTTGATATAATGTGACCCTCACGATGGCTAACACCAGCCTTGCTCTATGGTATTAGTATAGCCCTGGTGGGTGTACCCCACTAAATATGGAGAAAACAGAGCGTCAGCCTCATTCATATTTTGTAGGCCCTCAAAATATTCTATATTTTATACAGATTTGAGAGCCCCCAAGAAGGGGAAGGTGTAACAATTTTGCCCAATTTGTGACGTGGGGGTTGTTGACTTCCAACTTGAGGTATTTCGGTTGACATAGGGCCTGAAAAAATGGTCCTATTTGCCGTGAGGTGTAGGGACATATTTCAAGATTTCTGTTCGCACGTTTGGAAAATTTCACTGCTGTAGGGGTGTTTTTATTTGGAGGCAGAATAACTCTCCGGGCCTTGTGACTCCTCATATTAAATTGAGCATCAGATAAAAAGATAAAAGTTCAAGAGTCAATGGATAATTTTTCCCTTTATAACTTTAAAAATCTGTGAGACTTCTTAGTATTTTATTGTATTTTTGAATATCTAGCATTTTATTGTATTTTTGAATATTTAGCATTTTACACTTTATGCTATGGGAGTTTTTTTAGTGGGGTGCACCCTTGTAGGACACCAGTCTCCGTTGCACTGCACTGCACTGCTTTTCACCGTATGTTGTACCGGTATGTAACAGAGGAGTCCTAGTACAGTACCGCTTCTTACGGCTTGTTAGCAAGGCTAAATGTTCAGGTTGAGGCGTTTCAGCCAGGGCTCAATTTCATAGAGCTGCGTAAGCATAAAAATATCGCTTAAAAAGTTCCTGCTTAGCAATAATGAGCAGGATACCAGTCACATACTGTACATGAGAAATGGCATTTCGGCTGGTAACCATATTCTGGTAAGCATAATTTTGTTGCGCTTAGCTACTTTTTGTGCTTAAGCAGCTCTATGATAGCGCTGCTTTAACGGTAAGCAAATTTTCGTGCTAACTGTAGCAGAAAAATTTGCTTAAGCCTTAGCGTATTTCACAGGTTAGCAAGGAAATACGGCAGCCATATTGCACGTCCACAATGGTTTTGCATTGTTACGTAATTCATTTTCGTGCAGTAAGCACCGGAAGGTTAGCATGCCTTTTCTTGTGCTTACGGTTAGCAGCGCTATGAAATAGAAACTAGTAGGTAAGCACAGAATCGACTGTTAAGCAGCTATGAAATTGGGCCCAGGTCTCTGGTGTTACACGGTGAAGCTCCTCAAAGCTGCCTCCAAACTCTGGGCCCAATTTCATAGACCTGCTTAAGCACAAAAATAAGCTAAGCAAAACAAAATTATGCTAACCAGAATAAGGTTACCAGCCAAAATACCATATCACATGTACAATTTGTGACTGGTATCCTGCTCATTATTGCTAAGCAGGGATTTTTTAAGCAGTATTTTCTGCTTAAGCAGCTCTATGAAATTGGGCACAGGTCTGAGTATAGGATTCACGAGAGAAAATCAAGCGTCAAGGCTCATGAATAAACTCTTAACTTTTTCTCTCTGTAAATCAAAGATTTGAAGGTCATTGCTTTTATGTTTTGTTGGAAAATTGCCAGATATTGTGCCCCTGGGGTTGTTGACTTTCAACCTGGAGTATTTTGGGTACACTAGCTCTCTAAAAATGGCCACATTTTGCTGAAAAGTAGACCCAAGTAAGTTTTTATGATCATTAATTACCAACCCTCTCTTTAATCAAAAAAGGAATTGTGTACATTTTGAAATATAATCAGCAAACTTGATCCAAATTGCAAATTTATAATTATTTATTCAAAGCTTCATGAGTTAACATGATATACCACTGCGAATCCCCCTTTCACGTCTAAATTTCTTCGCTTAGTCGCATTTGTTGACGGCATTTTGAAACTAAGATTTATGCCATTGCGGCAGCAAGGACGTTAACCTCGCCTCACGGCCATTAAACTGCTTCATTATATAGTAATCAAAACAAACCAATGGAAATCTTTTTTTCTGGAAACATCCGGTGATCCCATTTATCTCTAAAAGCATGGTGTGGGCGTACAGGTAGTCAGCAGGTTATCGGACTTCGACTCTCAGAAATAGACACAAAACAAACCTCACACACACACACAACGGGCCCACTTGAACGTCGGTCGAGTGTATGGATGTAGAGAAACTGTCATCATCAGCTTGAGCAAAGTTGCATAAGGAAACAAAATCGGAACCATGTGAACAGCACGTGAACACGATTCAATATTTACATGAATATTTAATGTGATCATGTGACGATCACGATGAATTGGGCGGTTAAAGGCACTGAACACGTTTGGAAATTGTCAAAGACCAGTGTTCTCACTTGGTGTATCCCAACATATGCATTAAATAACAAGCCTGTGAAAATTTGGGCTCAATTGGTCATCGAAGTTGCAAGAAAATGATGAAAGAAGAAACACCCTTGTTGTACAAATTTGTGTGCTTTCAGAAGTTTCAGAAGTTTCAGAAGTTTTTATTATTTTAGTGAGACATTACCTCTTTCTCAAAAACTACGTTACTTTAAGAGGGAGTCGTTTCCTACAATGTTGTATACTATCAACAGCTCTCCGTTGCTTGTTACCAAGTAATTTTGTTATGCTGATATTTGTTTTGAGTCATTACCAAACGTGTACGATACCTTTAAATAATGTTTAGAGATTGTATACACCGACCGTGAGCTTGACGATGTGAAGTGACGTTTTCAGGGAACCTCACCCTACGGCAACCCTAATCAACAATTCACAATGGCACCAGAAATTACTGGTTTTGGGTGCGGTTTAGGTCAGGGCCAGTTCACGCGCTGAAAAAATTGTTTTTGTATTGGGTGTTGTGCTTAGCTCATGATAACAACCCATTCGGGAACTGAAATCGCGCGGAAGGTTCGGGAAACATCGTGATCAAGCCATGCACAAAGTGTGGAAGCTTTAATGTTGACGTCATGTCACTGAGACGAAAGAGAGGTTTTGTTGTTGTTTACACGCAACTCTTTTCAAAAGGAAAAACAGACTTACTGAATATGTATGCCTAAAGAAAAATGCTGCTTAGTTGAAACCACCACCGTTAAAAACCACTAGAGGTGGTGGTTATTTTTTCTGACGGAGTTATTTGAAGTTTATTGAATAAATGATGTTTTTGTTTGTTTTACCCGACACTGATGTTGACGTTTTTATTCGGCGTGTTACTTTGTCTTTCTATTTTTGGTTATTTTTAGGGCCCCGTGGGAGATCACATTGTAAATGGGTTGCCCTGATAAGAAAGATAATAATAAATAAATGAGAAAAAAAGAAAAAAGAAAAAAAAGTTTTCTGTCAAGTCACTGCTTATCACGAGATCCATGGCTCACCGAGCGCGCTTGGCTGCCTATAGATAAAGAGATTAAGATCTGCTCATGGATGCAGGGGTCGTATAGGTTCGAATCCCACCCGAGAAATCCACACTGAAAGGTTCTACAACCTCCAAACTCACTCCAATCGCCTATAGTTCTTTTGAAAAGAGTCACACACCACAGTAGTACCCTGATCTTGGCATTGACACCCCTTTCAAATTGTTTCCCAAAAGACTATAGGATGTTCCAATGGGAGTGCCCTTTGAAACAACATAAATTTAAAAAGGCCTTTCCCTCTCAAAGATGAAATACCAGCAGCCGATTTCACGAAACGCTAGGATTAATCCTATCTGAGTTAGGACGAGTAACTTGTCCTAACTTCGGATTAATCTTACGGTTTACATGTTACAGTGCAAGGCTGGGGCTCGTCCTAAGTCCTAAGATAAATCCTAAGTTAGGAAGAGTTTGGTGATATCGACGGCTGGCCTGCATCAATAGTGGCATAATGCGAATGGTCACTGCCAAAACCGCTGAAAATTTTAATCTGGAAACTTGCTAAACTTTCAGTTCGAAAAAAATCGCTTTTCCGCATCCTGCTTCTCAAAGCTATATCTCAAATCCCACAAGGAGACACGACGTTCTATTTTTAGGTCCGGATCGTTGGCGAGGTAATGGATCGTTTAACGACCGTCACTCAAGTCCATTATACCATGGAGGTTCTATTCCTACCTCCATGATTATACCACCATTTTTAATGTACACTTGTCTTACCTTGTCTGGACAGGCACGTGTTGATGTGACAAGTTGTCTTCGATTTTTCATCCGTATTCGGAGATTTTATAAGTGCCTCTTTTATGAGTGGTGTTTATTTACAGCTATCGGCGGAAGTGGTGATGTGACAAGTTGTCTTCGATTTTTCATCCGTATTCGGAGATTTTATAAGTGCCTCTTTTATGAGTGGTGTTTATTTACAGCTATCGGCGGAAGTGGTGAATATGCCTATACATTTTCATTTTTAAAGGGGAAATTATAACATTATCTTTTTTTGTTTTTTGTTTTTTGTAAGAACAAAATTAATGATTTTGTTTTATTTCCAATAACCACAATATGCACACAACCCAGAACTGAAATGCGCTCTATAGGAACGTCATATTATTATTATTATTAACCAACCTGTTAAATTGTTTTATCAAATTTGGCGGGGACAGTTTCGAGAAAACAACTGTTACAAAATTGTTCATATTTCGCCAGGGATCACAGTGGCCAGTGACTTGGTTTAGGAGGAGGGCGGGACAAAACTCTGGTAGCATCCTTTGTATGTCAAAACCGGTATGTCAATATTGTCAGTGGTATACAAAATTATAAAACTTGAATAATAAAATATGTAAATAGTACATTTAGATTAAAGGCATCGTACACGTTTGGTAATTACTCAAAATATATATTAGCATAAAAACTGACTTAGTAACGAGCAACAGAGAGCTGTTGATAGTATAAAACATTGTGAGAAACGCCTCCCTCTGAAGTAACGAATTTTTTGAGAAAGAGCTAATTTCTCACTAAAATAATAAAAACTTCTTGCAAGAATTTTTTATTCCTGTATCTGAAAGCACACAAATTTGTACAACAAGGGTGCTTTTTCTTTCATCATTTTCTTGCAACTTCGATGACCAATTGAGCCCAAATTTTCACAGGCTTGTTATTTTATGCATGTATGTTGGGATACACGAAGTGAGAACACTGGTCTTTGACAATTTCCAAACGTGTACAGTGACTTTAAAACATTGTTGAAAAATGCAACACAAAGTGACTCTCTTAATAGCTAACAACGACAAGGACAACGAGCCACAGGGGCGTTGCATCCATGAAGGTCCCTCGCTCGATGGTTTTGATGAGCCCATGAACTTGCGGCACCAGAAACACAAACTAAAAAACAAAACTGAATGAAGGCAACTTGTGATTGTTTTTCGTGATGAATAATCTTGTACTTCGGCGTACCCCCCCCCCCACCCCCGTGGGCGAATTTTGTTTCCAAAACTTTTTTTTGATTTACCTTTTTTATATATTTTATTTCTTTCCGCATTCAGATCGAAAACAAAATCAAAATCAAAATCATAACAAAAAAAGGTCATCATAGCAAACCTGTTTGGGAAAAAAAATTAGCCCCCCCGTGGCTATACGCCGCTGCTATCTTTGTCTTAAAGGGAGGGTATACCTTTGGTAATTACTCCAAAAAATAATTACCATAAAAACTTACTTGGTAAGAAGCACTGGAGAGCTGATACTATAAAACATTGTTAGAAACGACACCCTTTGAAGTAATGTAGTTTAAGAGAAAGAGGTAATTTTTCATACACAAATTTGAATCTGAGAAAGGCTTCAGGCATGAAGCCTTTCTGAGGCATCTGAAAGCACAAAATTCTATGCAATAAGTCGATGACCAATATTGAGCCCACATTTTCACAGGTTTGTTATTTTATGCTTATGTTGGGATACAAAGATACTGGTCTTTGACAATTACCAAAGGTATACCCTGCCTTTAAGGGATTTACATTGACTGTTTGTTGATTAGTTTGTTTTTTAGATCCAAGGCGAGGGGAAAATAGATTAGATTCCATACAAGTCAGCTGAACGATTCCCCCCTCTTATCTAACGCATTTTCCTTGACTCCACGATGTCATTTAATGACGAGATAAAAAGATTTTGTTTTAAAACTGCAGTCTTCCTAAAATAAATGTTGTATATAACATTTCTTCCTCCATGATATAACAGACCCTGGATTTATTTCCGTCAAAAGGATCACGTACCAAAGCAGTCAAATCAAAATGTAAATATTACCCTTTTACAAAAAAAAAGAAAAAGAAAGAAATTACATTTAGTAATGGACGGTGACACACTATATTTGTCTTCTAAGTCTAATCTAGGTTTGGCCTTTCCCTTGACTTTGATAAAGACCATTATTTTAAATGAGATAAAAAAGTTACGGTTTTTCTGAAATATGACCTGTACATTATCGTCCACTGTGGCTTGTTTCGGACAAAATACAAAGCAGTCACAGTAGTATGATAACTGGCCATACTAGGTCCACATTAAAGATGCACGGCTCGTTTTTCAACCAGAGAATTTTTTAGAAAGAAGTTTGACAGATGATCTTATTTCAAACTTGCGGACAATGCACAAAATACATGCGAAAGTGTTTATACTTGGCCGATGGACGTGAGATATTATGTCAGGATCCAGACAAAATTTTATTTTTAATTTTTAAAATTAAATACCACTTATCATTGGCGGATTTTTTCATGCAATACCTAAAAAGAAAGTTTAAAACTTTCTAGAATCTATCAAAATTGCAATTTAAAATTATAATCTAACTTTGCGGGTCAAATAGGCTTAAATCGGATCTAGCATACAGTTCACCATTACTCTGAAAAACCGGGGTGTTAAAATTGACACCATAGGTGCTTTCACGTAGAGATACCCAAAAAAGAATCAACATTTACACCATAGGGTGTTAAAATAACACTAATTTCTGCCAATACAATCACTGGTGTTATGTTTTACCTTATGGTGTTAATTTTGATTCTCTGTTCGATATCTATATGTGACAACACCCATGGTGTCAATTTTAACACCCCAGTTTTTGCAGTGTACCGTCATCATGGCATAATATACCAGGCTTCAGCAGTGAATCATTCCATAATTCCAAGACTTGTTAATGTACTTCTTTTTCGGAATTTGATGAGTGGCGAAAAAACAAACCACAATGAAATATTATTGCCCTATCCGATGTATCCGATCAATCTGCGCTTATAGTTTAGATGCGGTCAAATGAATCTTCCCTAATATGGGTTTGGGACCGAACCTGCCATGGTCACGTGACGACCAACTGTATGACCCGCGTACAGCAATATGTGATGATCTCATCAGATAATGAGCTTAATGACGTCATCTCAGTGCCACCACGTGAGTGAATATGCTGTGCGTGCTGGCAATTTTGCCTAGTAGCAGTGTAAAATAATTCCATTTGCTTCAAGCACATTAGCAGAGATCTATTAACCGATAGTACGGTTAAAGTAATTCTGACATACTGTCTTTACGTCAAAGCATTAGCGTAAACGGGGGGGGGGGGGTGCCTCCCCCACTGAGAACCCTTGTCCCCCTCTATCCCCCAAATGAGATCGCAAAAGTGCAAAAGAAAGGTTCGATACTTCAAATAGCCCCCTATACTTATGTCTTTGCCGACACTTACCCCCCCCCAAAGAAAATAAAATGTATAATAACCGGTACGCCACTACGCCAAAGTGGTCTTTCTAGAACACCCTACCGAGTGGCTGCGGCTTTTTGTAATGGCTGCTGGTTGAAATGTTTTGAATGTTAATTAATATGGAGTAATCTAGCCAGAGCCATAGCCAAAGCCGTCAATTTGACATAACAATTGCTCTCTGGGACGAATTTCAAGCTGGCAACCACTCTTGCTTAAAGCACACTCTCATAAACGATATGCACGGCAGAAACGGGTTACCATTCAACAAAATTTCATATAAGGCCGTATCCGAAGTGGCGACTACGGCTACGGCTACGACTGTTGCTAAGGACGCCCTATACTTCAACGCACAATGAAGCAGTGATCCAGCCGTAGCCGGAGCCGTAGCCGAATCACATGACATCAAAAAGGATGGTACCCGACTTTGTCTTAGCAACTTTTCCGCTCACGGTTTTGTCAAATTTGGCCAAGCTATAACATGGGTCAAACGTGGAATTATGAACTCTCACCCACTTTTACTGCACGCGTGCGCCCTCCCTCGTATCGTATCTATGGGAGAGCGCGCGTGCGGTGCAGTTACTGGGTGAGAGTTCACAGTAATTCCACGTACAGCCACATCAGGCATGCTTTGATCATGACGACACAGTCCATTGTGCTCCGGCCTTGACGTCCATGAGTCCATGATGTCGCTGGTTATTTCTGACCACATACCAATTCTTTTAGACAGGATGAGAGAATGATAAACTTAAGGTTAGCTATTAATGATCAATGTGGCTATTTTATTGTCATGACTAAAGTAAATGACTATGAGTAATTGTCATTTCCACAACATTGAAAAAATCGGAAGTATAGAATGCGTGGTTTATGATACTAAATCTAGGCTCGTATCATAATAGGCTACCACCCTGTCGGTTTTAAGGAGATTCAACTTTGACCTTGGATTGCGTTATGCTATGTGCGTTGGTGCGGCAGGAACTCGACCAATGACACCGATGACTTGAATTGGTAGTACCTTCTTCCTCCATGGTAGTACTATACGTGCCCATCCGTATACAGGCCCAGTCTATAAACCGACGACTCTACCCGAAACTCCCATTTGTCATTCATAGGTTTGATGATGTCAATGTTCTTTGAAGATTCGTCATTTCAAACAATCAATGAAACGATACTGTCAACGATACAAGGACAGACCCCTCCTCATTTCAATTTCTGTTTATAGAATGACATCCATCCCATCATCATCATCAACGTCATCATCCTTCGGATGTGAAGAAGACATTTGGTGTTCGATATGTGACATGGTGTAGCACACCCCCCCTCCTCCTATTGTGTCTTCATTGTGTTCTGGGAATCTCAGGAACACTGCAAAAAATAATAACACTTTTTGGTGTTACTAGAGGACTACACCAATTTGGTGTTATTTTAACACTTTTGGTGTTATCATTTACACCCATGGTGTACTATGGGTGTAAATGACAACACCAAAAGTGGTAAAATAACACCCACAATTTTAACACCGGTGAAAATTCTCGGTGTTGTCCTCTTAGTAACACCGGGGTTGTTAAATTTAACACCCCAGTGTTTGCTGTGTTCTGTTGAGGATTTTAGAGGAGACTGAAGTACAAGAGGAAATAGTGTGGAAGTATTAGAACATGGGGGGGGGGGCACACACTCTGCCACACATCGGACACGGTATAGGAGCAGGCGACCACGACGTTTAAACGAGAAAAAAACTCGAACGAAGACTATATTTTGTTTACGCAATTTTTTAGGTATATTAAATTATACAAAATTCTTAAAAATAAAAATACCCATAGCAAGTTGTTGTATACAATTTTTCAAATCCATAGGTCAGAAATAGATGATTGAAGAAAGGGTATTCATGTTGGCAAAACAAGAACAATTCTTCAAATATTTACTTAGGCTGCGTTTTATTTTTTGGAAAATGTTTACAGAAAATGTCATCTAGGAGTTGAAAGGGTTTAACAAAACAATTAAAAACATCAAAATCACACAAACCCTTTGTTTTTAGTGATTATGATGATATCTTTATTCTTTATTTCATATTTTGCCATGTCAAAAAAAAAACACCCAAAAAACCCGCCCTCCCTCCCCCACTTCCCATCAGAAAAGGACGATCAACATTTTTTTATTTGTATGTGGCCTTATGGTTGCTGGGACCACAATAGTCCTGGAAGTTCGAATATACGCGCGACTTGCACAGTCTATTAGTATAACTGCCATCTTGGGTAAGTGATGCGATTTGTTCTGCTAGCAGCATGCCTTCATAATCTCTAAACAGGCGTTAAATACAAATGTCAGAAAATGATGTGAATAAGCCTTCTTGGTCTCCCCTTAAACCCCCGCGAATTTTCCACAGGACACGAAATAAATTCGTATTAGGAAATTTTCGTTAAAAAAGGGGGGTAACTCATAAAATAAAGCCCCCCACAATTTTTCGTACGTACAACATTTCGGTTCAAAAATATTAGATGTTATCAAGGAAATGAAATGGAGAAGGACAGGGCACTTAGCAAGACAACATATTTTTAAAATTTGTTTCTTTCTTTAATGAGATATCGCCTTACTCACAAGGCCGGATGGCCACTTCAAGGTGAGGGCTACACTTAACTGATTTGGGCTGTCGACCCAAATCAACTGTCACCAGGGGCACGTTGCCACCTACTCCTGGGGCTGAAACAGGGTTACCCCCTTCACAGTTCGTAAGGATGTAACATGGGTATCATCAACTAGGAGCCTGGCTGGTAGAGCAGAATACACTACATTCCCAACTTGTTTACGAAGCAATTATGGTTAAGGGATTCGAACCCACACTCTGCTGCTGACAACACCAAAGCTTGGGTTCGGTGAACTAGGCCACTTGGCCACAACACGCCACTGCGGACGAAGAGACTCACAGAATGCAACCAAGGAAAGGCAGGAGGAGAAGAAGACAACAAATAAAAAGGAGATGGAGAGATGAAACCACCACATAATAAAACACGGCAACATGGAGTAGAATGACAAGTGACAGACGAGAATGGAAATTGTTGGAGGAGGGCTTCATCTAATATTTAGTCTGATGATGATGATGATGATGATGATGACGACGACGATGAGCCCTATCTCTGATGTAAAGTGTAATATTAATTTAACATTTGACTTTTAAATATTAAAGTTCAAAAAATGAGTCACCGAACTTTAGGTCAAAAAGTGAACAAAGATAATGTGGAAATTGGACAACCATGTCCAAAAAACCAAGGACGACAAATTGAAAACAGGGTAGATCCATTATTATCACTTTGAACTCAACCACGCCAGGAATAACAGACAGAACAAAGTTTCCGAAATGATATAAACATAATTGCCATCTTAAAAACACAATAATTGATACTTTTGCGGCTAACTCTTTTAGTTTTCGGGCTGATTAGTTTCAACATTAGAACGTGCACAAAATCATGAAATGAACCATTATGTTCACATCTTTCGCGATCAAACATCAAACAAGCCACAACAAGCAAAAATAAACAACAACAATCAGTTTGTCACATGACGGTGGTGCCTCTTTTATGTGCGGTTCCTTTATAGCCAGCACCTTCCAAGGTCAACTATTGATTCGGAAATCATGGCAGTTTCGATTTATACTCCTCCATGGTTTTTACCACACTTTGCCAATGCTGTCTTATCGGTTAATGTACCATGTACTTTTTCAAACAAGCCACGGACATCCGGTAGAAACAGGAGCCCCCTCTGGCAGTCAGTGATAATACCACCACCAGGCCAATGACATCCCTGGGTGACTTTTACAGGTGATTTACACGGGGTCGTTCGATCAAACCAAATTCCAGGGTTTTGCTTAGTTAAAGGCACTGAACACGTTTGGAAATTGTCAAAGACCAGTGTTCTCACTTGGTGTATCCCAACATATGCATAAAATAACAAGCCTCTGTAACTTTGGGCTCAATTGGTCATCGAAGTTGCAAGAAAATGATGAAAGAAAAAACACCCTTGTTGTACAATTGTGTGCTTTCAGATAGGAATAACAACTTCTTGCAAGAAGTTTTTATTATTTTAGTGAGAAATTACCTCTTTCTCAAAAACTACGTTACTTCAGAGGGAGTCGTTTCCTACAATGTTGTATACTATCAACAGCTCTCCGTTGCTTGTTACCAAGTAAGTTTTTATGCTAATATATATTTTGAGTAATTACCAAACGTGTACAGTGCCTTTAAGCCATGGAGGTAGGAAGAAATTTAAGCCATAGAGAAAGGGCCATTGTTTTCTCTATGGTTAAGCGGATGTGAACATTGTTAGCCTGTTTCCAACATCTGTACTACGTTCGTTGTTTAAGATCAGAATGAGATACTGATTACCAACCAGAAATAGAGCATACAGGTATTACACGGTATTGGTAAAGCTGACACACAAAAAAACATGCAAAATTTCCAGCATGTAAACACCTTGTTCTTAATATTTCACAGAATTTTTGTTTTTAGTATGAACTTCATAATCAGTAAGCTTTCAGACTAAAATTAACAATTATGTTTTTTGTTGTTATCCTTACCAATCCTGTATGATACCTTTAAAAGATAATCATTAATATCATATACATTTCAAGTTGTTTTTCTTGAAAGGTTAATGATTTAAATTACGAACACGCGACGCTATCAACGTACCACGCACCATAAAGAAAAATAAGAAAAAGAAGAAGAAGAAGAAATAAGATAAATAACTTCGAAGCCCACCATCCAATTTAAACAAGCTGAACTTCCAGTCATAACCTTTATTAATGGATGTGTGTTTGTCTCGAGTCTGAAATAAGTTTTTCTGTAAAGAAAACCCCACTTCACTCGCATCGAAGCATTTTTTATTTCGAGTTGAATGGAGACGTCACATTATGTTGTTTTGAAGTTGCAAAAAAAAGAAAAAAGGAAAAACAACACAACAACAAATGAGTTGACAACTTACTTCAGGTTACACACCTATGTTCCGACACCCCTATGTTCCAACACCCCTGGTGTATCTTCCTATTCCTAACCCTAACTCTTAACCCTAACCCTAACCATAGCATGTAAATCACGAGGGGGTTGTCGGAACGTAGGGGTGTCGGATATAAGGGTGTCGGAATATAGAGCAGTCACCCTGACTTTATGCCAATTCACACGGTGTTCGGTCATCGACTTGGTTCCTTTGATAACAGTTGTTATCTTTTGTTAGTTTGCCTATCTAACCGTCGAGGGATAACCACAGACTTTGGGTTCTCATCGTATTATGGTAAAAGATAACGCTGTTGTTCGCTGCACTTTTCTTATCCTGGTCAAATTCAACGAGAGATTATCATGAAATTCTTCCAGACATGTGTTAAAATTGAGCTAAATTTAGCAAACGAAAGGTTTTTGATTGTTCAATGTCAGTTCTGTCTGTAACGTTTATCCTAAAATGGACTTCAAATATTGATGCTGACTATATAGAGAGAAATTTATAGGCAGGGTGCACTTTTGATAATTGTCAAAAAAGACCAGTGTCCCAACTTATGCATCTTAAAGTTAAATACTTTTTTTATATAGAGTTGCTCCAAGGTCGAATTCAGTTTTGTGATGCACTCATTTCCAATAACTAGAGTCCTTTATGAAACTGGTAACACAACTGCAAGTCTCTCTAAACCTCATGATAACATGGTGTAAAATGCCAGTATTTGATACTCCTTCGGAGCAAAATCTGATATCATGACGTCAGGACATCAACAACAAATGGGTCTGTACATTCCAAAGAAGAATTTTTGCGTCAGTCAAAAGGTCAAATTTAATGCCGTTTTGATCGAATATCTTCGTTCAAAAATGGACTAAACATTCGCCGTGAACAACATACAGCTTTATATTTGAATTGTGATGTCATCGAACGTTTTTGAAGGGGTGTCAAACACAGCCATTTCACACCATTTTTACCTGTCACCCCCCCCCCCCCCCATTTAAAATCTTTTGGAAAGTGAGTGGATCGCAAAACTGAATTTGACCTTCGAGCCCAATTAACATGATTTTAAAACCTGGAAAACTATCCAGTTTCTCTATCGCTAGAAAGTAAATACTTTAAGTTAAAACGATTTGCAATCAAAGTAAAAAGGGGACGTTCATCGTAGACTTGTTTGTGCTAGAAATATGGGTTTCTGTTTTACAGCTGGTGATTATATACTTTCCCGCCAAGTCACTATTTCTCTAAAGGTACCGTACATGTCGGCCTTTGCCGGTTTTGCTGACCCTTACACAGCCATAGACTATTCTAAAACAGTACATATAACGACGTGTCGAGTCAAGAGAGATCATTAATTAAAATCGATGATTTCTACATGTCGATCCACAATGGATACCGACCAAACGAGATAACCTTCTACTGTAGTACTAAAGAGGTGAGACGTCCGACGCATTGTCCACCGTGACGTACTTCAGTGAGTGAGCAGACAATATGAAAGTAGCGTGACAATGGAAAATGCTAGAGTTATTCATGCAATTTCGGCGAAAGTTGATAGTGGGCCATTCTGTAGGGATGAACTGGGTCTATCGGGGATTTTATTTTTGGAGTGTTAAATGATAATCATGTGAACAACACAAACCGTTTTAAATCAATACTTCAGGATTCAAAAGTTGCTGGTCAATTGGTCAGCAACTGTAACTAGAAGAAGTACAGCAAGAGAACAACAACTGTCAAGAACAACAAAAAGAAGAAGACAGTAGTAGGAGTAGAAGGAGAAGAAGAAGACGAAGAAGAAGAAGAAGAGGACTTTTCAATGCAATCTTTATTTCAAATAAAAGATTAAGTCACTTATGTTGCAAAACTACAATGTAATGAATAAACTTAGAGAGCAATAAAGACATTAAAAGGAAAGTGTTATACCTTTTGCTTTTTGGAACCGTTCGATTGTTTTAATCCTATATAAATGTAGCTATATATAATAAAATCCGGAGCGAGTAGTATGTCCACGCAGGAAGAATAATCCGTAATTGAATACACATCTGAGAAACGTATCTGAGAGTAACTTTTCTCAGATTTAAATTTTTTGGGATATAAACTGTTATCTTTTTTCCATAACCCCATTACTTCGAAGTAAAATGTTTCTAAAAAATGCTTGATACTATCGAAAGCTAACTGTACTTCTAACGAAGTAGGTTTTTATTGTCGTTAATTTTAAGAGTGATTACCAAACGTATACCTTCCCTTTAAGCAAAAAACTACAGCGCATGGTATAAACTTAAGGGTATCGGGAAGTGACGAAAGTTCCAGACACTCTTTGTTAGAAGAACATTCAAGAAGAAGAAGAACACGACTCGACCTGCCCACCGAAAACTTATTGATACATGAAAATAATGACTAATTGATTGCATTTTAGTCTGCACCTAATCGCCGATGCAGCACCGAACTTTGCACCTGGTTTGCAGTCCAAAGTGGTTGGGGTGGAAACAGTTAATTGCCAATAGCAAAAGTCATTTTCATAAGGCGTTGGAGCGATGCGATTCAAGTCTACAGTGACGTTGACTTCGGTTTTTTTTTGCAGATTGTGTCTTGCCAATTTCACATAAATATTTACAGAAGATTAGTTCAGTCTGCACAAAACAACAACAGAAAACATCTTACAATAACAATGTTGTGAAACAATGTGCTCAGTACCGTTGTTTACCGTACGAACTGGTGTTGCACTTTCGAATGATGTTTCTATTCAACTGTTTACAAAGTTAAATGGTGTTATTCGCTTGACATCAGCACGTCTGAAATTTAGACAGAATGCCCAGCAAAAAAGACTCGAAATGCAATTGAAAGTCTAACCATTTTACCCAGCCTTTCGCCTGAAAGACGTAACATAGATTGGTTTACTATAAAGTATACATGCACAGCCCATCCAATCATTAAAAACAAAAAAAGCAATTGCTTTTTAGAACTCCCCTATTGCACTATTAAGTGACAGTCAAGCGGGAGATTGCAACAAACTTCATGCCTTGTGCGTCAATCACGCTTATATGAACACCCAAGATCAGTTGTGACGAAAGTCAAGAAATGGCGAGCGATTTTTTTTTCTTCGTTCGAGCCTTGGGTAAGATTCACTGTTTCTGAAAGCATAACAACTGTGGCTCTGACTATACGGCTTGGGTGCTCTCGGCCATTATTGGATTCTCCCCATGAGAGTGCATGACTTTATGGCTGATGGAGCCTGAAGAAGCTCTAATTAATGTAATTGTTCATGCGACTCTGGCTACGGCTTGGGTGCTGTCGGCATTTTGGGGGTTCTCCCCATGATAGTGCATGACTTTATAATACTAATAATAATAATAGTGGCTTCTTATATAGCGCACATATCCGTCACTCAGTGACGCTCAAGGCGCTTTAACGTTCATTATTTTCCTGCAAGGTATTGTGGAGCTAGGTGTTGAAGTATGAGACCAAGTCCTTTACATAGCACCATGTAATGGTTTACAAGGTGCTGTGGCGCAATATGCTGCCGATCAAACCAGGAACACCGGGGCGAACCCCTTCTCTTTTCGATAAGTGCACTGGGTTCTTTTACGTGCATTACACAACAAACGGGACCTTCACGTCCCATCCGATTGACGAAGCATGTGGTTAAGTGTCTTGCTTAAGGACACACGTGTCACGACTGGGATTCGAACCCACACTCTGCTGATCAGAAACACCAGAGCTTGAGTTCGGTGTTCTTATCCGCTCGGCTGATATGGAGCCTGAAAAAGCTCTAAATGTAATTGTTGATGCGACTCTGGCTACGGCTTGGATGCTGTCGGCCATTTTGAATCTTCATGAGGAGGATGCATGACTTCATAATGGCTATAAGAAGCCTAATCCACATAGTCGTAAATGTGAAATTATAATGCAGCTCTGGCTACGTCACCGTGGAGTTGCCATTTTGAAGTCTCGTGTGTAACTGTGAAGCCAGGAAATATAAAGGCCAAGTGGAGCCTATACCCCAATGCAGAAGCTGTAAATTCGAAAGAAAATAATTTAAAAGTTGTGTAAATAATTTATTGTTACTAATTTGATGTATTTGTTATGATTAAACTTCTCGCTCCCTTGCTGTCTTTGTTTGTTTTATTTTCAGTCACGAGTGCTCTCAAATGACATTTTATTTAAGAAAATAGAATTAGCTGTTGCAAACTGCTTTACCAACCAAAAGGACCTATGGTATAAATGCAAAAATTCGTTAGTGGCCTGACGTTTCGACCCTAGCAGAGTCTTTCTCTTTTTAGCCTTCGAGAAAGACTCTGCTTTAGGGTCGAACGTCAGGCCACTAATGATTTGTTGCTTTTAATTACTAACAACACTGATTTAAAAATAGTATGCTGTTATTTCGAAAGTTGTTCATGTCATTCCAAAATTGTCCATTGTGCTTGACTTCGTACGTTTGATGATGACGTCATTGGGCAATGAGGCGTACGCCTCTATAAAGGTTTGGTGTTTTAACGTACTTGGATGGTTCACGGTTTGGCAGCTCGTCGCCTACACCACTCTAAGATGGATGAGTTCTTTATATTAAGAGTGTGAAGAGAAAGCCTTTTAATTGCTGTAGACTCCATCCAGTTTCCATGACCACGGGTTTGTCACGACATACACCCCCACAGGCGTACTGTGAGCTCGTAACGAAAAGATAAGTGTTATGATCGAAACGTTCATGTTGTTGCTTTACATACACTGTACCGAAACTTAAACTTACACAATACTCCAATGGGAAAGTTTAATCACGGACCAATGGTTAACATAAGTGGTTGTTTCAAGACGTACGTAACGCATGCGCACTGAAGTGCGAACGACTCTAATAGTCATGTCATGTCAACGCGACCATGAGAGGCGGTGGCCAGTTTGTTAACGGTTTTGGACGTTATTTTCATAGATGCAAGGACGATATTTGCTCAGTATATCAACATATAGTATCACAAGTAGTAACGCGTGTCTAAGTCGATTGTGGACAAACAGTAGGCCTACCCAACATTATGGCAAGCTCCTTATAAAATAAACCGATTAATTGAGTACTGTTGTTGCAACGGATGGTAAAATCACGTCTGCGTGGTCGTTGTAATAATATTAGTCAATCAAACGTTATCATTTTTTCTGATAACTGGTCCTCTCTGCAGTGTTCTATTAAAAACGGCTGTTGGTAACCAGCGATGCGACCAGGCCCAGTAGGCTGGTTCCGCATAGTCGACTAGCGTAGACCAACCATCGTCGACTTTACATAGTTCGGGCTAATCTAGTCAAATTATGATAGTCAACGATAGTTCTTGCACGAACTTTGCTTATTCCCTCAAAGGATCGCGTGTTATCACAATAATAGCAACTCTGGGTCTCATCAACCTCGTCTCCATGGTTTACTTTATTTCCAACCATGTAGTAACCAATAGTAAACCCTGGGAGGGAAACTCCTTACTTGGACCCTGATTGGACAACGACTGGTGTACAAAAGTCTAACGTAAACATGTTCAATTGTACTCATTCAGTATTCACCATGTGCACAGCCAGACTATTCTAATTTGCATACGTATCCAAAAATTGTGGATATACAAATGATCCAATACCAGGGTGAGAGAGCGGTCAACCTCGTACTGCTCGACACACCTTGGGGACGAGGCTGGGGTCTCGTGTCCTTACACGGGACCCATGTCATTATATACTCATTATGTAAACTCATATGTAAATAGGACCACACGTCCCAGGCTTCAGGATCTAAAAACCCTCATAAAATATAATTTATTCATACATTTTCGGTTCCTGGCTTATTCTGTTCTGAGATCTTTCATTAGAACTAATTCCCAAGACAACAAGGAATTGAATTTACATTTTTGTGTCTTAAGATAAGACTAGCAAACACGTGATCGGTAATTCGCATATCAAGCACTGTTGAATCAGCTACAATGTAAAACACTAATGTTTCATTACAAAATAATTCCAGAGTCAACAAGAAATTAAATTTGCAATTTTTTGTGTCTTGAGACAAGACCAGAATCAAACACGTATTCGGTTATTCGCATGTCAAGCATTGTTGAATCAGCTACAACATAAAACGCAGATACCGGCTTGAAGCAAGACTATTTGTATTACCGTGAAGACACAGCAATCATGACAGACAGAAAATATTGATAAAAAAACCCTGAACACTGCGGGAAAGTGATAATTGATGAATCGATAAGGCAATTCCAGAGCCCAAAGATTTTGTTTGCTCGACGCAGGCCACTATGAAAGGGACACCTTGCCTTTATTGGGCGAACTGGGCTATAAAAAGCGCCTGAAAGTGTTTGTTATGAAATCAAAGTAGAATATAATGATCGACACATTAATATGTCTCGAACTTTTGTCGTTTTCCCTTTACTTTGTGAACTAATACGGTCCGCCATTTTGTAGAACCAAATTTTTGACTCCACAAAATGGCAGACCGTTTTAGCTTTGGAAGTAAAAGGAAAACCACACAATTTCGAGGCATATTTGTGGAGATCGATGATCATTTTCAACATTAAATGTTCGTTTTGTATATTTTTTATTTGCTGAAAACCCCCCAATAACTTAGTGCCCGCGTCAGCATACAAACAGGTGGTATCTGTGGGCTGGCTGCTCCACTCGACACAAGTACTCATGCTTTGAAATTTCAAAGCTTTATAAAAAGCATCTTAAATATTGATTTCGAAATGTTTACGTTATCTTTTAAACAATCGTTTGAGACACCACATTCAAAGAATACCATTGTCTTACATGGTCGAGGGAATCATGTAACATTAAATGACGTCACTGTTTGTTTATTTGTTTATTTGTTGGCATTTTAACGTCAGCAGCAGGCTGCAGCACGTCCTGAAGAAACGTCTGACGTGGTGAAACAAGTGCATGAAGAGTAAAACAAGGCATCTTTTGTACCATGGTCATTCTCGTCATAACAAACCTCGCCACGGGCTCGTTGCCACACACACAAGACAAATTGTAAGAAAACAAAACAACAAGATTAGTTTTTGTTTTGGAGGGAATTACGCACAGTTGAGTTTCATGTAATAATGTAAGATGGACCGTCAGGAGGAACAATTATCATCAACGTGGATGGGGCCTCTCCACGCACCTCTCCGCAGAGATTAAAGGAACATTACAGAATTGGTTTTTGCTAACAAAACAGTTGCTGGCAGTGTAAGCACTTTATATAATCCACCATATTATACATAAACTGACAAACCTGTAGAAGTTTGAGATCGATCGGCCACCTGGGTCACGAGAAAATAGTGAAAAAAACCGATTACACATTTGCATGTGTTATACAATGCATTAATAAAACGCTCATGAAACTCCAATCGGAAATAAGTTTTATTTATTTCTCATCAAATATGGCATTTCAGACAGAAATATTTCTAGGGATGTTTTCTACTATCATCATCATTGTTGATAATTTATCTTTTGGTTTTCAAACAGAGTAATTTTATTGAGGAATATTGAACGTATAGCTCTCCCGAAAGTTAAATGGGACTCGATAAAGTTCAATTCTTTTAAAAGAAGAATCATAACACTGACATCGACAGTCAAATATTTAGTCATGATTAAAAGTTTAGCCTCAATGAATAACACTGTTGATTAAATCAGCAGCTGGTTTTAATTTGAATTTTGATGAGAAGTTCAGTCGGTCGATAAGTAAACTAAGAGTACTTCTGAAATTTCTGGTCTCGCGAGACTCAGAAGTAACAAATTGCTACGAGTTTATATAAATTGAAGTAATTGGTCCTAGATAAAATTAATTGTCTTTTTGTTTTAATAAAAATTTAAAAACAGTATCCACGTGCAGAAACACGTGAAGTTACCAACACACAAGTTGTAAGTCATCCACCGCCTGCTGAATTCCATCCCTCTTCATTACGATGGAAATCGCCGGCAGCTATTTTAACAACATTCACCCGGTGATCATCATTATCTTCACTCGAACATCGAGAGCATTAGTAGCAACCGACGCTGTTTGTTAAATTTTGTTCAAGAGGAGTCAAAATAATTTTTATTTTCAAGACAAGGTTGGAACAATAGGTGGACTGCGCTAAACGTCACGAATTTCCCTTAATCCTCTCTGAATTTGTTCAATTCGGCATCTTCGAGGTACAACAACGACGTATAACAATGGAAACCTGTTTGTTAAAATCATCAAAGATGGCGAACGTTTGCCATTCAGAGAGGAATGAGATATACATGAAACGTCATGTGCAATCTGCCTAAATGCTCCTTAAAGTAACAATTTGAGTTTTGGTATTGGTCAGCATTAACACTATACAATCAGACTCAAGTTCTGCTGGATACGTCATCGGGTGTGGGTTTGAACCCCGGTCGTGACACTAAGGCCGTATCCGCTTGGCGACTGTGGCTACGGCTACGACTGTTACTAAGGGTGTTGCTAAGGACGCCCTATATACTTCAACGCACGATGAAGTGAGAATCCAGCCGTATATTCGTAGCTGTTTTGCCGCAAATTCGGAGACGACCATAACTTGTGTCCTTGAGCAAGACTCTTGACTGTAGTTGCTTCTCAATTCACATGACGTCATCATAACAATAATTTCGGTTGCGCCACTTTGGGAGTCAATGCCCCCTGTGTTATTACAGTGTGGTGCGAATTCTTGTTGCTTCTCTTCACCCAGGTGTAAATGGGTACATGTGATGGCAGAGATGGTTCTTATGATTGATTTTAGCTTGATGCGCCATTGGCAGCGCGGGCTGCGTCCTCCCCAGGGAGCTGAGATGATGAATAGGAATGACACAAAATGGTCCAGTGACCAGGAGTCAATAAAGTTCATGAGCCACGAGCGTCAACATTGGCGGGTACAAGCGCTATTGGGCTCCATGCACCAAACGTCACGCGCGCTTATGTCTGCCACGGTCGCCATTTTGGGAGTGATTGATAAACGTGCACATACCGCGTTGCCTTAAAAATTCGCACTACACTGTAACAACACACGGGGACATTGACTTGCGCAACCAAGATTATTGTGATGATGACGTCATGTGAATTGAGTCAATATCAAAGTCCATTATATTATTTGTTACATTATAATATCATGCCTGATAGGGGGAGGGGCAGAGGGTACCCCTCACGCAAATGTTCCCATATAACTTTTAACAAACTATTTTCCTTTTGTACAGAAGTATCCCCTGAAATCGTCTACATAATTCCTGAGATTCACAGAACACAATTAAGACACAATAGAGGGGGGGGGTGTTACCACCATGCCCCATATCGAGCACCAAATGTCGCTATACAAAGAGCAATCGTTTCTGGTCTGTGTATTCACTCTCTGGATTTAATATAAACTAAAAAAAATCATTTTTAAAGGGATAAAGCAAATTCAGGGTTTCGTCGTGGGCTATTATCAAACATAATATAAAGCTGCACAATGTCATGTACAAGATCCCGTTTCTTAGAATATGGTCATTACTGATGGCGCAATTTTTCGCAAGAGTGTCGGCCACAAATACTTGTATCATGCAACATACAAACCAGCTATAATCTAATAACAAAACACACAACCCACCGGTGACACTGTGCACTTGTCACTGAGAGTTCGCGGTGTTCAATTTTAGAATTTCTATATTCTATGGGTCAAACTAATGCAGAATCCGAGTTTAAAATCCCACCTTTTAACCGATTTCGGTATCAATTTGAACCTAAAATGGGTCAGGGTTACCAGGGAGCTTTTAGAGTGTAAAACGGTGCTCATTTAGTGTTTATTCTTGGAGATATTTGTATTCGTTGTATTTTTTTCTTACTTTAAAATATCAGGCAATGTGGAGGCAACAGTTCTATACGCAATATTTGATAAAGTCCATATTTGAAAAAAATAAAGTAATATCCTCGAAGGAAGAGGGGAGGGGGGGGGGCGTTTGTAACCGTTTGTTATAAAATGCATATGGTTGGAAAGACTTTATACAAGTAGAATACAATGATCCACACAATTTGCCTCGAAATTGCGCGGTTTTCCTTTTACTTTGCGAACTAACACGGTCGGCCATTTTGTGGAGTCAAAAATTTGACCCCACAAAATGGCCAACCGTGTTTATACACGATGTAAAAGGAAAACCAAGCAATTTCGAGACATATTTGTGTGGATCATTGTATTCTACTTTTAAAACATCTTTCTAACCATATGCATTTTATAACAAACGGTTACAAATGCTTTGTTTTAGACCAACTCGCCCGATCCAAGGCAACGTGTCCATTTAAAGGTTCACATTGCCTTCGGATTGGGCGCCTTTGGGCTATAAAAGGCGTTTGTTTCGAAATGAACATGGCTGGAAAGAAATTTTATAAGTATAATTTAATGATTCACATAAATATCCCTTGAAATTGTGTGGTGGTTTTTGTGTAATTTCATGACATAACTCGATCTGCTATTTTGTATAGAACTAAATTGTTGACTCCACAAAATAGCAAACCGAGGTTCCGCTGGTTGTATTTCAAGAAGCAAATTAATGTTTTTATTTTTAAATTACCACTCACTAGTTACAACAATGGTGTTGTAGTGCATGAACAACTCTTCAAAAGGACAAGGACCAATGTCAAACCGCAATATTTTGAGAGATTTAAAGGAATCGTAGACGTTTGGTAATTACTCAAAATATATATTAGCATAAAAACTGACTTGGTAACGAGCAACAGAGAGCTGTTGATAGTATAAAACATTGTGAGAAACCACTCCCTCTGAAGTAACGTAGTTTTTGAGAAAGAGGTAATTTCTCACTAAAATAATAAAAGACTTCTTGCAAGAAGTTTTTATTCCTATCTGAAAGCACACAAATTTGTACAACAAGGGTGTTTTTTCTTTCATCATTTTCTTGCAACTTCGATGACCAATTGAACCCAAATTTTCACAGGCTTGTTATTTTATGCATAGTTGGGATACACCAAGTGAGAACACTGGTCTTTGACAATTTCCAAACGTGTACGATGCCTTTAATGAAGATGTGCCTCTTTATTGAGAAACAAAAAAATATAAATTCAAAATGAAGAAGAAGCATAATAATGATCACAACAAGTATTGTACGCATGACTTTAGCTGCATAAACCGCGGAAACTATCTTTGTTTTGAATTTCCTGAATTAATATGCGCTGACGTTTGTAATGAAACGCTGTATGAACACGTGCGTCCTGTTGACAAGTAATCGTGACGAAGAAACCCATGATGATGATGCCTTGTTTTCTTTTTAATTATGCAATGACGATGCCTTGTTTTAATTTTAATTATGCGAGAATAACAAATACAAAAAACGGCAAAAAGGGTATATTTTGAGGGTTTGTTTTATTATTATTATTGTAGTATTTATGGTTTATTAAAAACATTCAATTTGGTTGCCAAAGGCAAAATTACATTGAATTTACAATAAAAAAAAAAATGCAGATAAAAATTGGATTGGATTAAGAGAAAGGTGGAGCATTAAACAGTAACCCAAAAATTATACAACAGGTACACACTAAAATCTGAGTGGATAAAGAAGATAATGTGAACGCTATGTTTAAAAACTCACACGAAACCAAGTGTAAGCTCACAAAGATGACCATTTGAATAAAAAGCAGCATATGGAATGCAGCAGTATTAAGTGAAGGCCATGCCCCCATACAACGAAATCACATTTATAACAAAAAAAACCAAAACAATGAACAACAGTATGCTACATGTACAAAGCAGTACATAAAATAACAGAATTGCAGCAAAGTTAACAGCTTTCATTGAGCAGTCCATGTAAGGAACAGCACTGTTGCATGTCTCTTAGTACGAACATAGGAAAATGTAATCCGGTACAGGGAAGGCGACACCAAGTGAAAACACTGGTCTTTGACAATTTCCAAACGTGTTCAGTGCCTTTAAGTTGTAGTTCTTGGAACTCAACAAAAGTGCACACGATCATGATCCGGCTTTCGTATTGTTGCTTGTTTGAATTTTGTTCAAAAATGGAGCAGCCAAAAGTATTTTGACCCGTCAAGGGAAATCTGAGTGCTTCACAAAATTAACAATCTCAACCAAGTTAATTAGTTTGTTGACAGCTCGCTTTCAAGGAAATGTTAGCAGACAGTTGAACGAGCTCACCATGCACTTGAAAACAACCGAAGGTTAAATGAGTTACCTCACCCCCCCCCCCCCTGCGTTTCTTTCACGCCCCCTAGAGTTCACGGTTCCGTATTCAATGAGTTTAATTGAACAACCAAGGACTTTGTCTCCGTGGAACGTCTTCTCCGTAGACCTTGAAGGCAGCATCATGACTTATTAACAATCGAAGGGCAACGGTTCTTCACTATAATCACCTTGGCAGGTATTTACCATAGAGCAAGATTAAACACTGCTGGGTTATCGACCCATCCAGATGTCTGTGACGCAATTCTTCGTTTCATAGAACCTGGTTCTTCACACAGAAGTAACAAGAACATGATTGATAAACGAGATTGCCATATCGCGGCTAACGCAATTCGTACAAGGAGTTCAGCTCTCCATTTAATAGGTCTACCATTAACTGGAGTGCAGTGGGTCATCGATCGAAGTATCCACACCGTCTATAAACGCTGATTCCCCGACAAGGTTAATCCACTGCACTGGCCCCTTTTCTCGGTAAACAGTCCAGAACCTCACTCAGAAAAAACGTAGGTGACCTTCGGGAGATTTTTGTCAGAAACATGGTATGGATTTGCAGAATAAGGGAGCCCGGCTGGACAATTATTTACATGCAAGCTATTCCTTGAGTTTATTGATTGGAAGAATACGTAGAAAATGGCATGGGCTCAGCTTGCTCATTTGTCGGATGGAAATATCAATTATTGCAACCAGGAATTGATATAGAAAGTCACGACACATGGATTCATTAGCCGCGAGTCCGTACGTCACTATTATATAAACCGTCACAACCTAGCTTTCTTATTATTGTCAACAAACATTTTAATTTTAAAGTTTGCGTTCCCAATTAAACATATTTGTCGACCTTAAAACACCACGGCCTGCACAATACCAGCGTGAAATACACTATACTTTGTTTCTATGAATTTAGTATCACCCCCTTTTTATTCGGAAAACACTCATTGCTCAGAAATTATGGGAATATTTGGTCTATGCCTGACGGCCGGGATGTTGTCATTAATAATAACAAAAGCATAAATATCGGTACACCCTTAAACATGCCAGATGAGTACTGAATGTTCTACAAGTATTGATATTAAACAAGGTTTTTCATTGAACAGCTACGCCCTTGCGTTGTGACCTAAATACAACAAACAGTGAAGGAAACATGAATCGGCACGATGGTGTTTTTATACCATTGACGTGATATGGGGTCATGGTACACACGTACATAGATACGCAGCAAAGCGTAACCATTGCAGCCCCAAATTAATCAGCAGTTTGTTATAGCGCGTCTGTGGTAGCAGTCGATGTGAGCGATGACCTTCATAAGGGAGTTCTCTTTATAACACTTCCCAAATAATGGAAACATTTGAAAACATCCAAAAGACCAAAAGACGGAAATAGGAGGTGCAACATTTGACTAGAATCAAATTACAATTTGAGAATGGCAGTTTGTCAACATGAACTTCAATCCTGAAGATTATGAGAATTGTTTTGTTTACATAATAGTATCTACAGTCAAACAGGATGGGTTGATTTTTTGTTTTGGCAATGTTAATTACGATTGCTTAGGCCTTATCTATGGTGTGTGTAACTAACGGCAGACTTGAGTCTTGTAACTCCATGCGATCGTTTCATCATTATGTTATATACAGGCTGCTATATACAGTGCTTACGTAGTGGTCGTCGTGAAGATCATTATGTAATTATTGAAACAAAATTCAATGTTTTATTGACAATGAAAGGCTGCATTGATGTTAGTAATACGTTAAAGCATAGTCATTTACGTTAAGGTTTTGTCATGCTGGCAATTTCTGGAAATTTAAAGGGACACGTTGCCTTGGATCGGGCGAGTTGGTCTATCATAAGCATTTGTAACCGTTTGTTATAAATTGCATATAGTTAGAAAGATGTTTTAAAAGTAAAATACAATGATCCACACAAATATGTCTCGAAATCGCGTGGTTTTCCTTTTACATCGTGAACAAACACGGTCGGCCATTTTGTGGAGTCAAGTCAACATTTTGACTCCACAAAATGGCCGACCGTGTTAGTTCACAAAGTAAAAGGAAAACCACGCAATTTCGAGGCATATTTGTGTGGATCATTGTATTCTACTTTTATAACGTCTTTCTAACCATATGCATTTTATAACAAACGGTTACAAACGCTTTTTTGTTGACCAACTCGTCCGATCCAAGGCAACGTGTCCCTTTAACTCTTTATTCAGCAGTTGTCTACCTAATACCATTCCATTTTGTACACTGTTAAAGACATTGTTACCATTCCCATTTCCCCCAAAACGAAATCACCTTTTGAGTAAGATTTTCACAGTTTGTTTCTTGCAGCCTAAATGACATGTCATAACATTTAAACCATTAAATAATCACGGTTCCTTTCAATGACGATATAACAAGTTATAACTATGTTATAAAACATTAAGTTACAACGAAGTTATACAACTTTATAGTTATACAGCATTATCATCCAGGCCTTACACCAAGGCCCAATTTCATAGAGCTGCTTAAGCAGGAATTATTGCTTAACAATTTTCTGCTAAGCAAAAGGAGCATGATACCAGTCATTGTACATGTGAAATGGTATTTTGGATGGTAACCATATTCTCGCAAGCATAATCATTTTGTGCTTAGCAACTTTTTGTTCTTAAGCAGCTCTATGAAATTTGACCCAGGCCTTATAAGTTATACCACAGGCCCCATCAGTGAATAATCCTATTATAGTATATTAACTATAACTTGGTAAAACAAAGTTATAGTTATATCGCCATGAGAATAGGCCTATACCAGGCCTCATCAGTGAAACATTCTTTACATGAGTATGGTATAAACAAAGTTATACAACTTCAGTTATCCACTTCAAAACTGGGGTGTTACAATTTACACCATGGGTGTTAGAGAGAATCAAAATTAACATCATAGGGTGTTAAAATAACACCAATGTAATTTATTTTTTTAAATGGGATATCGCCTTACTCACAAGGCCGGACGGCCACTTCAGGGTGAGGGCTACACTTAACTGATTTGGGCTGTCGACCCAAATCAACTGTCACCAGGCTGAAACAGGGTTAACCCCTTCACAGTCCGTAAGGATGTAGGCATGATCATCAACTAGGAGCCTGGCTGGTAGAGCAGAGTGCACTACCTTCCCAACCTTTGCAGAAATAAGTGTCATTTTAACACCCTAATGGATTAAATGTTGAATTTTTTTCTTCGGTATCTATATACAACACCAAGGTGTCAATTTCAACACCCCAGTTTTTGCAGTGTACTGTCATTAGGGCATAATATACCAGGCTTCAGCAGTGAATCATTCCATAACCAAGTTATGCAACTTCATTTAGTTGTAGTCATCATACAACCAGGCATTACCAGGCCGCATCAGTGAATCATTCTCAAGTAAGGTTATACATTCCCCAGAAAATGTACTTGGTCACTCTTCGTAACCCCCACAAGAGGCTTTCTGATGTGTGTTGACATAAATTAAAAGATGAACCATCTTGCACTCCAATAAGAAATGGCACAAATTGGAGGTCGATCGCACAGATTATTTAGATAAGCCGTACCGCAGATTCTCGGAAACGATTTGCCCTGGCATTGTTATACACAAGTGCCTCGCCGCCTGGTACAACCCAGACTCCTCCTACCCGCTCTCCTTCTCGAAGACACCCGCTCGGAGCTAGGCGATACCCGGAAAACCAACCTGAGTCATTAAAATGCATAAGGCATGATGAGTGGCATACCAGGCTGTCATCGCGTAAACATCGAGGGAGAGATAAATCCAATGTAACATTAAGCCAGACAGCGCTGAAGAGGATCTTCCTAGTAAACATTTCAACGATTAAGAACAAACTCTTAAGTAACTATATATTGTGGCGTTTCATCTGAAAATCAATTTATTGAACCGTTTAATGATCGAGGGAACGTCAACCTTAGTGGTGCCGAGAGAAAGGCTGTCTAAAACGGATTCCATACAAAGCTAATGAATTTAATTGTTGTGTTCTAATCCCAGTTAATTGAATTCCTCGGAAAAGCGTAACTGTTGGTTTTTGTTTGCGCGGAGTATCAGAGATGGATTTTGTAATTAATTTCTGTAAATTAAAATTAAAGTATTTACAAATGTCGGACCCTGTCGTATTGCAGTCGTCCTCTGTGTGCGTTGCGTCAACAGGCGCTCTTATACAGCACGTGGCACAGCGCGCAAATTGTTGTCTTTATTTTACTTTCTTGTTCTTTTTATCTTGAGGTGATCACATCGTAACGAATTACCCCGGTGTATTGTTATCAATTTCATATCACCACCTCTCGTTGATCTACCCTGTCCCTTACAGATCACGCTTTGGGGAGCCGGCCCGGTCCGTCTCTTCGCAAATTCCATCTCTTTGTATTGCTGATACCTATACCTCTCCTAACGAGTATCCATGAACCTCCGCTCGACAGTAGGATAGAGCATGGAGGAAGAAATAGAGAAGCCTATTTCTGATGATTACACAAACTGATTATATACTTAAAGGCACTGAACACGTTTGGAAATTGTCAAAGACCAGTGTTCTCACTTGGTGTATCCCAACATATGCTTAAATTAACAAGCCTGTGAAAATTTGGGCTCAATTGGTCATCGAAGTTGCAAGAAAATGATGCAAGAAAAAACACCCTTGTTGTACAAATTTGTGTCCTTTCAGATAGGAATAAAAACTTCTTGCAAGAAGTTGTTATTATTTTAGTGAGAAATTACCTCTTTCTCAAAAACTACGTCATTACCAAACGTGTACGATACCTTTAAATCCCAACAATTGTAAATTCATTGTATATGTTTTGATTAATGATTGATTTGAATATTAATGAAAAGGAGCAATGCATATCTCTGTTTGATCTTTTATTTTAACCAATATAGACGAACCGACCAGAAAAAATGAAGAAAAACCCCCCAACCCATAAACGAAAGGAAAATGAACGGTGTAAGTGTTTACGTAACCCTGCCCCTCCAATTTAATTAGGCCTATAGTTGTTTTATGTTCGGGCGCAGAAATGGAATTTATTTTCCAAAATTTTTGTTGGACTAAGGTCAAAAGTTGAAAACAAACGCCATTTAAGAGCAAGCTGAAAGGTATGATACACCTTTACTAAAAACCTGCTGCAGAAAATATCCAACCAAAGTCTCATTTCGCATAATTTTTTTGTTCATATTCTGTTTGAAATGTTTTCTCATCTATTTGAATATTTAAGTATTCGTGACATCTTTTCAAAATCAGTTCTCAATTTGTCCTCATCAGTAAAACCTCAAAAATGTGAAAGAATGTTTATCCGTTTCTATAAAAAAAAGAGGTTTTAGCCTTGCTTTATTAGGGTTAGATATAGAGACACGTCAGTAAGGTTAGAACTTTTAGAAACAATTAAACGCATTAAACTCCACTCTTTCTTCATATTATACTCAAAGCATAACCGCATTTTTATTTCCTTGTGGCCAACTTTACTGCACGTGACAATATTATGGCGAATATGCATGAGGTGGGCAGCGGCCTATATGGCCACGAAGCAAGAATTGAAGGCGGGGCAGGGCTTTGGTTTTGCAGGAATTATAGATCGTGTGTGATATTCAGTTTGTTTACCTACTGATGGTCCGGACCAATGCCCTAATCACTGTACGAACTGAAGACTCCTTGCTATAATGGAGGACAGTTGCTCCTTGCTAAGAATACAGCTAAAATGATGAAGTACTGTATAATAATAATATGGAGGTAAAATTTCCACAGATGAAGTATACCATAACAAAGGCAGTAGAAAACAAAGGAACAGGTGCACACATTAAAAAAGGTTGATATGTTCGGGCTTGATGGAGCCTGATGATATTGGCAAATTTACAAGTTGAAGATGATTGTACATGACATATTTGATACCTGAGAGTTTTTGTATGTATTAGAAAAGATCTACCCGGAAAACCTTTTAATGCAAAATCTGTTTGTCCGTTGTCTTGAAATAACCATATAGAAAGGTCCTTTCTCTATGAAATAACACATTCTCCAGAGAAGAGAAGCGTGCCTTGATTATGTTTTCTTTTACGTCGAGGGAAATGTCCAAACAAGGAGGTAGGTTTCTACACCTCCCTTGGTCCAACTTCATGTAGCAGTCGCCAAGGACTCGGGCCTAAGACACGCAGGCCCTGCAAAAGGTTTGCCCGGACACGTCGTAGGAAACCAATCTGAATTCCCCATTGCTCATTACACAGTCCCTTGCGCCTCGATCCACTACGTGCGGGTAGAGAGTTGCAGTCAGTGACGGTGACTGGGCGCGTGACTGACTCATCTGCGTAATAACACAAAGATCACCGCGCCTGCCTGCTGCAAGGCTGAGTCACGAGCGCCCATCAGATACAAACACACATGCACTATACACTGATGTACTGTACATGTACATTGTACTGTATGTGTGTACGAGTTCAGTTCTGGCGAGATTATATAAAAGCAGTCGACAGTCCAGAGTCGAGTCATAACCACACTTCTCGCAATCATCACCACTTCTAGAGACACTATCAGAGTTACTCTCTACCTCTACAGAGATTCACTCAGTCACATGTTACTAAGACAACACCAGTCATCACAGACACCGCTAGAAATCCGAAATCGACGAAGATTTCTAGTAGAGAATTGCAAACGAATCGACATGGTTGGAAGTGATCGCTTTCCTTTGCCTGGCATGAGGAACACACAGTCAACAATGAGCTTTCTACCAGGGAGCGAGTCTAAGAAGGGGTGCTTGGTGCTCGTCATGGGCTCAAGACGCCAGCGTCTTCAAGTCAGCATCTACGCCAAGACGCTAGATCCCTTCGTGGTGTTCTACCCCGACAAGAAGCACTGTAGACACTGCGGTGTTCTCAAGCTGAAGGGCTGCCGAGTCGAGTCCGTCGGCGGCAGCGACACCGACTTCAGGGTGATCCCGAAGAGTGGGGATGGTGGCCGCGTCATGGTCCTGGGTGCTGAGACAAAAGCTGAACGGGACGAGTGGGTCAAAGCCTTCACGGCCCCTTGCGTCTCAGAACTGGGATTGAGTGGAAGACCACGCTCCATCTCGCTCAGACAGCAGAGAATGCCATCCTTGCCGGAGATTGACGAGATCTGCTCCGACTCATCAGACTTGGAAGAAGAGGAGGAGGAGTCGCTCCATGAACTTGAGACGGGACACGGGGATATGTCCTCACCCATCCCCCGCTCCAGACACGAGTTCCTCCACAACCTGGACAAATTTGGGTGCCGGCCGAGGTGCTGTACCGTCCACACTTCGAGCCCCGCCCCCCATGACTGTGACAGGCCGTGGGACACACCCAGAGCCTCCAGATCGGGATCTGATGGCATGTAAATATTCTACAAACAAAAACAAAGAAACTTGACTTTGCCTTCTTTTTGATATGTGTGTGCAATATAATCGTAACTTTTTAAAAGAGTGAGAGAAATAGCTTCAACGCCACAAGTAGTTCCAGCCGCCACTACTTATGCTACTTGGACAATCATTTTTTGATGGTGCTACCTGCTTAAAATACAACTCTATCGACGAGTACAACTCCCCGTAAAACCACAGTGCTACGACATTCAACGGACATATACACTAGACAGCCAAAGAACTGGGCAGAAACACAGATTGGAAGGTGAAACTTCACTCGGGACACAGGCAGGAAGACCGGGACATCCGATTCAGGAACACAACACCTGGTGCTAAAAGTTATACCCTATAGGACGATGGGGTAGACAGCAGAAAGGCCAAGGACAGAAACTAGGCTGAACCGACACAAGTACCCTTCCGTACTTGTAAAAACCAAAACATGTTGTTGTACAGAAAAAGAAAATCACTAACTCACTTCTGTAATGTTGTTGAAAACATTGAATGTAGTTTAAATTAATACAAGATGTGTTTTGACTTGGTGATGTTGCTCAGAGATTTTTTGAAGTGTTGTCTGGTTAATTTATGATGACTACTTGATCAATGGTGAAAACCTCTGACACCTTGCCAATTCATTATGTGTTTAATTAATTCAACCGTTTGCAATTTATTATATTTTGGCACAACTGCTTAAAACCGCTGATTTATATGTAAACTTTTAACAACTGCATTAGTTTGTTTTGCTGAGTCTCTCTGGATAGCATTGTTCTGAAGTTGTTGTTGACGAAATCAAAACTATTTTATTAATCTGTTCCTGTATTTGATTTACTGTATTCACACAACAGGATGCGAGTCCTTGAAACTCGGTTGGTTGCAATCAGAAGTGGCTTCTTTAGATTCACCCCTTTTTGCTGAAGACAACTTCAGAATGTTGCGCGCCATAAATACTTCGCAGTTTGAACCCCATGAGGTTACTGCGCGCCACTTCCCTTGACGTTGGTGCATACTGTATACGTCAATGCAAGTGTGTATACATTTTTTACTTGTTGGCTATCATCATAGACTTAAGAATATCCGGTGTGGGTTTCTGTTTCTCTAGTTACAGAGACCTTCACTCTGTTATCATATCAACTAAAATATTATGTGCAGTCATAATCAGTTTATCCGTGTTTGCATCTGAACAATTCTTTTTGTTAAAACGCACTGTGCCTTTCGACTGTGTTTGGTAAACAATTCCAAAGGTCTCATGGTCAGGACGTTTTGCACAAAACATTGAGGGGCGTTGTTTGGTTGCAAATGTTATGGCTCACCGTTCCAGATGTTTCGCCAGCCTGTTATTTTGTCGACCGAAAACTCCAAGGGCACACTGGAGCATCATAAACATTGGAACGCAGCCAAAAAATGCACTTAACAACTCGAGTTTGCAAAAAATATTGTTCATGTGTAAATAGTCACGCCGAACTCATACTTAGCCTGGGGCTGGTGCTATTGCTAAAAAGTGTTTTTTAATTCACAATGTACATGTAGATTAAAGAGAAATACAGGCTAGCAACCTACACCTGCCTGCAGCTGTGACCGAAACCGGTTTGAAATGAAACTTTACTTATTGTTAATGTGAAACCATCAAACAAGATTGACTATACTGCACCTTTTCTGGTTTACATAAAAAACAAATTGACGAAGACTACTTATTTATTGAATTCACTGCCGTTTTGAAATGTACGTTTTCAAAGATTGATTTGTTGAATGTAAAATTACTAGTCCCAAGATTTTCCTCGAAAACTGTGATCAAACTGTTTTATAAACGAAAGTTGGAAATGTCTAATGTAATACAAAGGCACCCAAATGAGTTGGCATGGAAACAACGAACGAGCCTCAATCAATGATAACAAAAAAGTTGCCACGGAAACGGTGAACGAAGTGAAACGATTGCAACCAAGGTTGGCCGTCTCCGTGGTCGCAACAGAAAGTATTTAGAATGAATAGCTTGGAAAGGGTACATTTTTGCACATTGCCTTCGATACTGACAGCTGATATTTGGACAAAAAATAATCTGTTTCTCCCAAAGACAAAATTGTGTGTTTTTTTAAAGGCTGATCACCTGCTGACAATCTGCTGTTTGTTAACCGCAAATTATGTGTATAAATATGAAAATAATGTCAGATAAAAAAATGTATATTGTGAATTTTATATAAACAAAAATATTTATTATATCTTTAAAACGTTTACTATTGATGAGATGTTGAGAACACGAATGAGAAAATTGAAAATGAATAACTTTGTGTCTGATTGAATTATTGAATAATAACATATGCTTATAGTGTCTGTCGACCGTGGTGGTGGAATTATAGTCGTGGTTACGTTGTCTTAATGGACTATTAATTAGCAAGCTACGGGGCCCGATGTGACGTCATGAAGATACCTAAAGATGAGCAGAGTGACGGAGTGTTCCTATAAGTATACAATATATCGCTCGTGTTTTTGTTTTTGTTGGGATAATCTTAAAGAAGCGAAATAAAGTCCTTCCTCCATGGGATAAGGGAGGGGATTGGGCGGGGTTAGTAAGGGCTGGAATTGGGTACACAATATAACAAAAGAAATACACAATGAGGGTTATACAAAAGTGGGATTTTTCCTGGAACTCACACAATAGAACGGGAAAAGGGATTTGATTACAATATGTGTGTCTTTTTAGCAATGAATGTTTCTCAAATATTACGAGGCAAGTTCAAACCAGAATGCTTGTCACAAACCAGAGGCACACCTGTTTCTCCTTGGCGGGAACCTCTGTAGTCATCGGCAACTGTGACTAAGCAATTAAGACCCTGGCTGGAGACTGTGTAATGCTGCATGGGGTGGATTTGGGGAGGGGCGAGATTATTTGATAGGGGATTTTGTGTAAAAGGCAAGCTGCAAAAGATGGAGCATATGGGGTGGCAGTGTAGGTATAGGGGTGTGAGATGGGTGTGGGTGGGTGTTAGTAGATAGGAGGGGGTACAATCCAATCTATACGTATGGGGGGGGGCTATGTGTGTTTTGGGCAGCGTGTTATAGTGTTCTGTGAGACTATGCACCATACATACATGTACATTGTACATGACATGTCATCTGATTCATCATTTTTGAGAACTTCACGGTGAGGGCGCATTTTAGATTCGTCGGCCTTATAAACAACGCTAATCAATCATGGAGTGAATCATAGCCGTACGGGGATCGCGGAGGAAAACCTCACGGTGCCATGAAACAGGCACCGGACAAACAGCAAACGGGGGAAGGGGGAAAGTAGGCAATACAACTCACGACAAAAGATGATGGGTATAGACAGCGCAACGGGGACACAGGGAAGGACAGACAACAGAACAAGGGCAGGGTATTGGGTCATGAAGGATAGACATATAGACAACAATAGCAGCCGTCTTTAGTAGGGTGACCTTGTGGGTTTTAATTGTAACCGTTCCTTTTCTTTAATCCTTTTTTGTTGTGGGGTAAAAACACACCCCACAATGAACTGTAGCTCTCGTTAGCCAAGGAGCGGAGACAGGACGGATAGTATAGAGACATATTGTGGAATTTCTCCATTTTTTTCCTAAGACGGGCAAGGGCAGACAGACATACACATAACCGACACCTAGAACGAAACAAAGGATGGGCTAGACTTGTGGCATGGACAAGTCGTTAAATGTCTGTCGCGGTGATAGCGAAACGGCACTCTCGCAAATCTCGCGAGACTTCTGCTCTACGTGCCAGTACTGCTCTCACGGGTGCACCTCACCAAATAAACTTCCATAGCATACAGTGCAAAATGCTTAATATTAAAAAATACAAAGAACCTCTTAGAAGTCTCACAGCTTTTTACAGTTAAAGGAAAATTATCCATTGACTCTTGAACCCAATCTCCCCAAAAAAGTAAATTTTCCAAACGTCCGAGCATCAATCTTGAAAAATGTCCCTACACCTCTCGGCAAATAGGACCATTTTTTTCAGGGCCTATGTCATCCAAAATACCTCAAGTTGGAAGTCAACAACCCCGAAGTCATATTTGGGCAACATTTTTACACTTTCCCCGTTTTATTGGGCTATCAATGAGCGGCAGTCTCTCGAGATAGTTGCGAGAGAGTCGTTTAGCTAACACCGCGACAGACATTTTAACGACTTGTCCACAAGTCTAGGGGTGGGCTGGTACCCGGTATTGCAACAGGAGAAGGTACCGTTGAGACCTGGGCCCAATTTCATAGAGCAGAATTTCTTAAGCACAAAAATAAGATAAGCACAACAAAATTATGCTTACCAGAGTAAGCCAAAATACCAGGTCACATATACCATTTCTGGCTGGTATACTGCTTTTTTCTGCTAGCAGGAATTTGTAAAGCACAATTTTCTGCTTAAGCAGCTATAAGAAATTGGGCCAAATTTGATAGAGCTGCTTAAGCAAAAAAAAATGCTTAACAGATTTATGCAAGCAAAACAAAGCGGAATACCAGTCACACATTGTGTATGTGAGATGGGATTTAGGCTGGTAACCCTATTCTACTAAGCAGAAATGTATTGTGCTTAGCTACTTGTTGTGCTTTGGGCCCAGACCTAGACGGGGGCACTCGCACTCCCATGACCCGTTGGCCAACCCCGGATCGGCCAACCATGGAGGAACTAACAGGGGCCAACTATGGGCCAACCAACACCTTGTTATAGACCTTGTCAGTCTAGTCTCGTTCCCCACACTCCCACAGTGACGCTCTTGTGATTGTTGTTGTGTTTATTATACCTTGATCGATCATGTACCATGGCCAGCTTGTACACACCATCAGTGAACTGTTAACATTTGCCTTTATCTTGTTTTGTCACAGTCTTGCGCATGTTGGCGGGGTATGTCAGTAAAATGACGTCACCATCACAGTCTATGCGTTTGAATAGCATTACCATGTACATGTGCACCTTTGAACTTCGAATCAACATGGATTGGATCAACTCCAAGTCTGCCTAATCGGAACTTTACAGGGAAATAAAGGCACCGGTTGTTTTGAATGTTGAGGCTTGTTTGGGGAATCGTATACACAATTGTACCCTTTTTATGGGTGGGGGATTGGGGATGGGAGTGGCCATAGGGTTACGCTCTTGTCACACTGCAAGCGTCTACACCACCGGGCCGCACTTTTGGGGCGGGGGGGGGGGGGAGTCTTAAAGTGTGGTGCGCCAGTCCCCTCTAAATTAAAAAGGCCTGCAAAACCTAAGGTTGGGGGGGGGGGGGACACCTGAACTTTATCTTCTTTGTTGTGTTTGTGTTTACTTTTAGCAGCTATTCCTTTGGGGAAGAAGGGGTTGCATTGCAGCTTTCCCCGGCCCATTTTTGATATACTGGGAAATATCATGGTGAAACAATGAAAAGCCGAACGCAGGATTCTCTTCGGATTTAAACAAAATAATTGCCAAAGGTTTAGTGAGACCGCGGAAGTAGTAAAGGAAATAGATTAATTATACTTGAAGTAACATCTCTGCGGACTTACAATGGTAAATATGACAAGATGTTTGAGTAGTGTGGGTGTCTTTGTGGTCATTCTTCTCTAGTAGCGGAATTCTCAGTACAGCTTTCTGCCGTTAGTAGTAATATTGAGTCTTTTGAAAAGAAGAAATCTCAGGTTTCGGTTCTGAAGTGTACATAAGCCTACAATGTCTGTGCATCATGTTGTGGCTGCCGAGAGTAATGAATTTAAACTCCGGGTTATAGAATGAGGGTGGGTGGCCGGCTGTACTGACAGTCCTCACCCATGGCTGCTTATAATTAACATCATGTGGAGACAATTTCAGGGGGGAAAAAATCACAAAATGACTCAAATCCTTGAAAAAATCACCCGTAACAAACATTATCAGTCCAAAACAGGAAGCCGAGACCGTAATTTGATTGTGCATGTTATTGACTACGTTTGTTCTTCTTTCTGGAACAATCTGGTGGCCTGCTTCCCGCTTGCTGTCAGCTGCGCATGCATTGGAGTGCTCTATGATTGGAGAATTGGTTATTGTCTGCAACCACAGGGAGTAAGTTACACAAGATCCTATGGGTGGGTAAAATCATCTAAGCATGGTGTTACGCTCATTGGCTGAACCATGACATTATTGACACTTGTGAACTATATATATGCCTCATGAAAATAATATAATAGCATAATAGCTAGTGCGACGCACTACGTCACACCACAGCGGCACATTATGACAACAAAGGGGACATGTTGTTTCTTTGTGTGTTTTTATGCTGGTTGTTGTTTATATTGTGTAATTGTTAATTAGTTTTGGCGCTATTTTTTGTCACTGGTGTTGTCGTCATTGTCGTGTTGTTGCTTTATTGTTGTTATTAACGTTGTAGATAGTAGTTGTTGTGTTGTTGTTCTGGTTTTTGAAGAAGTTGTTGTTGATGTTGTTGAAGTTGTTGTTGTTGTATTTGTTGTTGTGTTGTTGTTGTTGTGTTGTTGTTGTTGTTGTTGTTCTTTGTTGTTGTTGTTGTTGTTGTTGCTGTTGTTGTTGTTAATCAAGCTTACAAGGTGAAAAACTTGAAGCATTTGCTTCAGTTACATGCTACCACCTATACGCACAATTTAAATTCCGAACTTGCATGGATAATTTCTCTGAAACACTCGGTTCAATTCACTTTAATACAACGCGTACTTTTATTTAAAAAAAACATGTTTGAATTTTGACGAGCATGAATACAACATTTGTTAAAACAGATTTTAAGGTTTGGGCGAAAAGGCAACATCAAGGATCCCGTGTGACTGTCAACAGAGGCTCGAGGAACCACATAGTCTGACCCCCTTTTTAGTAAAATGAGAATCAGTATCCTTTACTGTTATAGCGCACACGGAACACGACAAAGATGGTGGTATAATGAGGGAATCAACAGCAATAATAAACACATACTACGATCGAGTGTTCCGTATTCTACCTCAGAAAACTCTTCGCAAGAACGAATCCAAGTCAGCAGATGTCAATGTGCAATTTATCTTCAAGTCTATTTAGCAAGAATCGAGAGGGGACTAGAAAGAAAGAAATTATAAAAGATTCCCACGTAGGAATAAGCATCTCCTGCTGTGTGCAACATCCGTAACTTTAGGATATAATGCTGATGATTGACATCCCTGCCCCAGAGGTCTGAATCCCTGACTTTACATGTACACACCCTATGGATTTGCCTGTTATACAGGTATACAGCACCGCTGTACGGAAACCCATCATCAAAATAAAGCATCACTGTCAGAGTACATTTTCAATTCATTAAAGGCATCGTACACGTTTGGTAATTACTCAAAATATAAATTAGCATAAAACTGACTTGGTAACAAGCAATAGAGAGCTGTTGATAATATAAAACATTGTGAGAAACGACTCCCTCTGAAGTAACGTAGTTTTTGAGAAAGAGGTAATTTCTCACTTAATAATAAAAACTTCTTGCAAGAAGTTTTTATTCCTATCTGAAAGCACACAAATTTGTACAACAAGGGTGTTTTTTCTTTCATCATTTTCTTGCAACTTCGATGACCAATTGAGCCGAAATTTTCACAGGCTTGTTATTTTATGCATATGTTGGTATACACCAAATGAGAACACTGGTCTTGGACAATTACCAAACGTGTACGATGCCTTTAATGAATTGGGAAAACTCCCACCGCATTCAGGTCTTTCTCCTATAACAAATATTGGCAGAAAACTTTCCTATAATTACTTCAGATCGTGATGTGCACTTCGGATTACTGTCTTTCAATTCTGGGTCAAATTTCATGGCACTACTTGGTTGAGAATGCTTTGCTTTACGGCTCCCTGTAAAAGCTAGCGATTATACTGGCCGTAAGTGCAGAATTTCAAGGTAAGCTGAGCCGCGATTGGCCCAGTTCGCATCTTTATATAACTCAAACAAAGATCCTTGTCATTTGATTGGTTGAAAACACGTCACGAATCATCCTTTATTTTGCCATGTATTTATTGCCGTGACGTGGACCATCGTAACCATCGTATATGGAAATAAATATTGGACGAATATGTTGATTTCCAATGCGGCGTCGTTCCTAAAACAATCGTTCCCGCTGGTTCGTCCAAACAAGGCATTGCAAGGTTGTGTCACGGCGGACAAGGTTTTGTCAAGGCGGACAAGGTTGTTGTCGTCCACGTTATTTACAAGTTTTTTGTTGTTGAGTTTTCGGGATGTTGGGTGTTCGAGTTTCCGTGTCTATTTTGTGTTTATTGTTGAACATTTTCAAATGACAAGGCTCTATGACAAGTTATATATATACAACAAATATTAAATGCATTTCGTTCGTGCATTGTCGGTGAATATACTCACTCGGTGAAAACTGGCTTTTCCATTTCACTCAGTTTCGCCTCGTGAATAGTCCAGATTTCACCTCGGTATTATATTCTGCAACAATGCACTCACATGCATCCAATATTTGTATAATGTAGATGAAAAAACCCCAACCCCAAACTAAACCAGCAATTCTGAAAAGGTCAAGTTAGATTCAATCTATATACAAGTGCAGCGATGGATGGCAAAATCTCCATAAAAAGTCCGGGCTCAGACATCACTGCAGTTCAGACAACGTATCACTCAAGTTGAAAGATTTCTTTTATACCAATTGTTAATGTTTTCAGTGTTTTTTTGTTTTGAGGCGATTGAAAAATTCTACAAAATACCAGACATATTTTATCATTTCGAAAATAATTTTTTATAGTTATTTTGTTGCAATATACCCATCAAGGAAATAAGGACGGATGTATTTCGAAATTACCTTATGTCACCATCAGTGGATGCAGGACGTGGTTTACAATGATCATAGTTTCTGTCTATAGCACGTGCTCTGAATTTGATTTAAACCGTCATTCGTTGCACGTAGCCAGGCCGTATATATCATTGTTATAATGACACATGGAACATATGGTGTTAAAGGCACTGGACACGTTTGGTAATTGTCAAAGACCAGTATTCTCACTTTGTGTATCCCAACATATGCATAAAATAACAAACCTGAGAAAATTTGGGCTCAATAGGTCATCGAAGTTGCAAGAAAATAATGAAAGAAACAACACCCTTGTTGCACAAATCTGTGTGCTTTCAGATGCCTGAAAAAGGCTTCAGGCCTGAAGTCTTTTTCAGATTCAAATATTTTAGTGAGAAATTACTTCTTTCTCAAAAACTACGTTACTTCAGAGGGAGTCGTTTCCTACAATGTGTTATACTATCAACAGCTTTCCGTTGCTCTTTACCAAGTAAGTTTTTATGCTAATATATATATTGAGTAAATACCAAACGTGTACAGTGCCTTTAAACGAGTTCAACGACTTACCGTCCAGACAGAAAGCATTGCTACACTCATCCTTTGCAAATTTCGTATGTTTCAATCGATGTTAAATTTGCATCGGGGATAAAGATTATTATTTATGTTTTTTCTTTACACATTCACCGATGTAAAATCTACAAAAATCTACAGGTAAATTTATCAGGTGGGATTCGAACGCACAACCTTTTCATTTCTAGAGCAGATGGCAATGGATTTTATTTTTTATAGGACTCTGGAAAGTACTAAGTACACACATCGGTGTATAAGGGTAAATAAAAAACACATATAAAATTGGTCTGAAACATTCCGTGTGGGAAACTTGATTTTTTTCTTTTCCGAAAATGTTTGTTTTCTTATTTTTTAGTAGACTTACGTCATATTCAGCGCATAATGCAATCCTTGTTCATACGCTGAAGGTGCCCTCCGGGGAAATGTTCAAATTTGCATTCCTCTAATGGGAGCAATTTAAAGCTGCAAGAATTACCAGATTGTTTGGTAATTGCAATTTCTTCTTCTTTCTGTTAATTAGTAAGCCATGACGCAGGCCACCTGGCGAGTTCCCCGTGTTTACAAAATGCAATGTCTCATTTTAAAATCACAAAGGACCAGACTTTGTCAACCTGCCTTAGTTTGATCCAGCTGGGTCGACATAACAGAAACCAACATGGCTGTATCGCTATCACACGTTTAGCAACTTAGAAATCGATGTTGCAAGTCCTAAGTTGATATATTGTTATGCCCACCTCTGAAGAAATGCTCTTTATCGTGCCCATAGCAAAATAGAGAGCTGTATAGATCTGTATAGGGTCTATGCAAAATGTAAAGACCAAAACATCGACTGAAGTTTCAGCTCATAATTGATCTGTTATTGCCAACATAACAATAAGCGTCACCATTCTGCTGGATGTCGGGCAGCCCCTGGCTAGATTTAACCGGTTAGCAAACTGGAGGTTGGTGCAATGGGTACACGAGGCTGTATAAGGCGCGAGGCGTCAACAGCGCACGTAGACAACCAGCCCATCAGGACCTCGCTGAGTTGTTGATTGGTACCGATTGGTGGTCATACAGCGATGGCGCCTAGCACGGTACTGAGCGGAGTTCATGTCCACGGTGAGCCCCTGGTAAATGTTACGCCAGCTGGTCCCCTTGCCGGAGTACGGTACGAAACCATACCATCTCAAACGAAAAAAACAACCCGGCTAAATAAATATCTGAAGGTTATTGACACTGATCTTAGGCAATATGCAACCTTGTTATGTATTTAGAAGTGCACAAACATAAATAAACCGAATCACATAACTTTTGAATACAAAACCGTAACACGATATCTTCATCAATCAGGTGCATGATTATCGGTGAGTGAAAAAAGTGACTAAGTGAATAATTTCTCTATTTGAACAGCACATCCAGAACTCTAGACATCCCATTTCTCAAGAAACCAGTATCTTCACAAACTTTGTGAAAAGACGTTCACTGAAATTGTACTTTCGTTTTGATTCGCGAAGCAGCGTTTTGTCTTGCATTAAAACCAAACAGTTCGTATTTCACTAACCATTTCACGAAATACTGGAATTATTTTACAGTGAATTTTGTTTACGGACGAAAGAAAGTTTTGTAGATACCAAACATTTCACTTGAACAATAGTAATGTGTTTGTGCTGTAACTCTATACATGGAGGACTCTATAGGACCACCAAGACGTGGAGTGTGTGCTACATTGCGTCAACCATGGGGGAAGAAAATACCCAAGGCAACACGTATAGCAATAAAGCACTTGCAAACTAATTGCATCTTACGTACCTATGTCTCTAGAGGCGAGAGCTTTGTCAAGTCCATTTTAAATCCACTCTGCCCGAGGAATAATATTACTTAAGAAAAAAACATAACAATTTGCTTAATACTTAGAAAGACGCTAATCTCCGGGTTTCAAAAAGCCCGGGCCGATAACAATGTTCTGTATAAAAAACAGTAGTCAAGGGGTTGCAATCGGTCCTAGCTCAAAATAGAAATTATTTTCAACAGGTTCTCGTCGTTGAAGCACACTTATCAGAAATTGTTTTTGTACGGGCCTGGTTATAAAAAACCCCACCAAAACTCACATTTTGTATCATGCAAATCACGGCTACGGACTGTCAGTTTCTTCTTTCTCGTTAAAAACAACACTGTGGTTGTTTCTTAAAGGGATTGTATACGTTTTGGTAATGACTCTGGAAATTAATGGCAATACAAACTTACTTGGTAAGAAGTACAGCAGCTTTGGATAGCATAATGCATGTTGAGAAACTTTTCACTTCCAAGTACTGCGTTTAAGGAAAAATATATCACCTTTTATCCCCCAAAAATTGAATCTGAGAAGCGTTACTACAGTTACGTTTCTCATTATTGTGTATTCCAATTGCAGATTATTCTTCCTGCGTGGACATAACCGCTCCAGATTTTCAGCAATAACTCAAAAACGCTATCACCTTTTGAAATTAAATTTTTCACAGGTTGCAGGTTTTATGATATGTACAACTATTAAACAAACAGTGGTTCCAATTACCAAACGTACTGGTTAACAACCCCTAAGTACGCGCGGATAGCATTATCGAAGATCAATATCTGAACTTTATGTGACCCTGCACATGCAGTTGTACTGGTAGAATACCAATGTCTTTAAGACAGAAGTAGCCGGTGACTTGAATATGGGCCGTGAAATAACAAACCTGCGAAAATTTCAGCTCACTACTGGTCTTCGGAATCAAGAGAAAATAGTGAAAACCCCATCGTATGTTTTCACTGTTTTCAAACATCGGATTTCGGACATGCGAGATCAAAACTAATTATTGTTTGCCTCATTTCTAAAAAATTACAGAATTTCGTTCAAAAATATTTCATCTTTATACCACATGTTTGAACGTTTACATTTTCAATCTTACAAACGTTATACATACGCCCACCCTTTAAAGGTATTATACAGGATTGGTAGAGCTGACAAAATAGTCAGTGTTCATGTTTTGTGTGATCAACTATTATACATGAAATAACAAACCTGTGACATTTTGGGCTAAATCCGTTGTGTGAGTCAGGAGAAAATAGTGAAAAACCATGCACAATTTTTGAGAATGTAAATAGATTGTCCTTAATTTTGGTTGTAACAACCGGAATCAGCTGTCGCGTTTTTTTGTATATAGGTTTTCAGATACAGTTTTCTCGAATATGACTTCATTTCAGAGGGAAATATTACACAGACAAAATTGTTCCAGTATGAACTTCATAACATAAGCTTTCAGACTAAAATTAAACAATGATTTATACTGTTATCCTATACCAATCCTGTATAATACCTTTAAGGTATGAAGAACATAGTTCATAAACCTGGTTCGGCTGGATACCAGGGGTATTTCATTTCATCCACATGCTTATTATTATGACGGCCCGGTGTTGTTTTGATATCTGATATTTCGGAAGGCAATCTCAAGCGTCGATATCAGCAGAAAATTTCCCGTCCCCACAGGGATTCCGGCACATAGGTCAACCAATCGAACAGGGGTTAGATAAGGTATCTTCGTGCCCAGGCCTGGAGCACAACGGACCGTCCCCCTGTCCGCTGGGTACTTCCTCTGGGGGCAAAGGTAAGGGGGAAGGAGTAGGCGGTCGGGCGGGAGATCTGGACGGGGATAAACCCCTTAGGCGTGGGAGTCATGGATGGGCATTCCACTGCCCCATAGTACATTCGCCTGTATTCAAATCACCTTTACTCGAGTTGCAAAACATGTGCATTCCCGGTGCAATTATGGTATTTTTTATTAAAACCCCAAACATTTTGTTTTTATAATGTGCAGTCAGTGTCTCGTTGCCTGGACACAAACGCTGTTAAAAGCAGAAATGTTGCTTGGCATATTCGCAAAAGGTAAACAAACTAACAATGAGGCACCAATAGCAGTAATGGTAACAACATGGTACTTTAACTGGTAACCCCTTTTTCTGTGCTATGACGATTTTGCACACACCAGTTTTTATAATGCATTATTGGGGGCTGGCTGCTGAGTCCTGCATTGGCTCATAAGGCAATGACCTCATCTTCGCATTATTTGAGCAACAAATGCCACATGTTGATTTATGATTCATGACTAAAAAAAGTGTTGAAATCGAAAGAAAGTATTTTTTGTTGAGAAGAAAGTAAGCACTCCGTTTGATTACGGGAGGAATACAACCCGATAAAGAGAATTACAAAATCTCCCACGCCCTTTTAAGAAAACATTTTCAACTGAGAATCACGAAGGACGGGAGGAAAGCTTTTCCGCAGATTTCTTAAAAAACGCTACAACTATAAGTCAAACTGCGTGTGGGCCTACGTGTAAATTTACATGCGATGCTCTTAATGCCTCAACGTTAGTCTCAGCAATGTAATCCCATACGAGCGGTCTTAAAGGGAGGGTCGTAGAAAAGTTTTTGTCACCGTAAAATGCTGATTTATAGGCAAACTTATAACGAAAGATACAATAAAAGTCACATGTGAAAAACTTCGGCCGAATGTAGTGTCAACTTGCTGAGAAAAAGCAAACAACTGTCACCGTCCGACGGTATTTCCCACAGGAACGTCGAATCCAATCCACGTTTAGCGAGGTGACAGCGGGTAGGCCTACCAACCGCATCTCTTGCTGAAGCATTCGCGAACGGACACCAGCCCTCCGAAATCTGAGAAACGACTCATGCATGAATCGTTTCTCAGATTCAAATGTTTTTGGGTGAAAATCTTTCCAAACCATATTATTTCGGGAATCCTTTCTCAAAATAGTTTATACGATAGATCAAGAGCTGCCGTGCTTCTCACCAAGTTAGTTTTTAAGGTCATTAATTTTTGGAGTATTTACCAATTTATTACCCTACCTTTAAAGCAAATGTACAACATTGGTAATTGTCAAAGACCAGTATCCACACTTGATGTGACCCAACATAACATATAATAACAAACCTGTGAAAGTTTAAGCTAAATCGGTTTTCGGAGTCATGAGAAAACAGTGAAAAACCCGATTACATGTTTTCACTGTTTTCAAACATCGGATTTTATCACAATGATAAAGACTTATTGTTTTAATCATTTTCTAAAAACTAAAGCATTTCAAGCAAAACTATTTCAAGGGGAGTTTTCCACATGACCACTTTTATACCATTTAAGTTTTGTGCAAATCTGTGAACATTTTCAACCTTACCAATGTTGTATACATCCTTAAAGGCACTGTACACGTTATATATTAACAATAAAAATATATATTAACATAAAAACTGACTTGGGAACGAGCAACGGAGAGCTGTTGACAGTATAAAACATTGTGAGAAACGACTCCCTTTGAAGTAGCGTTCTTTTTGAGATAGAGGTAATTTCTCACTAAAATAATAAAAACTTCTTGCAAGAAGTTTTTATTCCCATCTGAAAGCACACAAGTTTGTACAACAAGGGTGTTTTTTCTTTCATCTTTTTATTGCAACTTCGATGACCAATTGAGCCCAAATTTTCACAAGCTTGTTCTTTTATGCATATGTTGGGATACACCAAGTGAGAACACTGGTCTTTGACAATAGACTGTGCAAGTCTCGCGCGTATCGGAACGAGAAAACACGTCAAACGAAGAACATTATTTTCTCTGAAATCAAATCTTTGTTTTAAATTATATCTAATGACACAATCTGAACAACAAAAATACTCATTACATGTTTATAAAATCAGTTTTAGTTTTTATAATAAATACACAAATAATGTGTTAATTATTAGTGAAGCAAAATTAAAACTCTGGGACAAGGATGCTTATTCGATCTTAACTTTTCAGAAACCACTTGCCTGGATTCGCGAAGGTCACACGGGCGGTAAATTAACGCTTGACGCAGTTTTTGAGGACGCTGACGCCTCAACAACCATAAACTGCAATGAAAAGGCTTCGCCTTGCAATTACAGCATCTGGCGATTATAATCGCTCTTCCAAAACAAGCGTTTACATAAGTTTTGTGATGGAGGTGAGCACAAAATTCTTAATTTTTTGCATCAACCGGAAGCCGAGGTCAAGTTTAATTTTCGGGTTTTCTTCAAGATATTGTTGAAACTATTGTACTTTCATATTTTTTATCACTAAGTATTACATTCCCAACAACATATGTATTTTTCACTGGCATAAACCACGTTAAACTAAAATAATTGACAAAACAAAATCTCGCCCACGTAAATCTCCATATGGTTGGGACCACAATGGTCCCGGAAGTTCAAATATGCGCGAGACTTGCACAGTCTATTACCAAACGTGCTCAGTGCCTTTAAATGTAACCCAAAGCATCCATGTAATTTGCGAACATGAGCTGCAGCCAACGGACACATTTACCTGAATCCTTCTCTAAGTTTCCCCGTTTTTGATTGCCAACAAGTTGGCGTTTCACCCGTATTAACCTTCTTTTAGCTACACATCCAGAGATGCACAAACATGTCACACTCATGTTCGATCTACTTTGTATTGTTTTGTCTCAACGCATCTGTTCCAATTTGTCTTTCTGAGGAATGATGTTGATGTATCACTCTGTTGGCACAAAATAATAGCTCCGATGATCCGTGAAAATGTAATATTGATTAAAAAAGGGCTACAGACATGCCTTTTCAAAATGCATACACATATTTTGTCATTAACTTGAAAACGAGAGGTATTTTCCGGCAGTTGATTTTGTCATACTTAGGCTATTTGCATAATTATTGACCGAGTGACCTCTCTGATCCAATCACAAACAACGTCACCTTGTATTTGATTTGTAACCTATTTCCTCAAACAGCAAATTCTTTGAAGTCAATTAGCCTTTTTCTATAGGAGTGCACTGTATGATTTGGGTGTATACAGACAAATGTACCCAAACCAAACAGATAGTAATGTGTCCGCCATATCACAAAATGGCTTATGCCATTGCCCTAGATATATACTTGAAGGTGTTTTTTTGTCTGCGGGCATTTCTAGTTCATGGAAAAATCTCGTATTTTGCACTGTCTTCAATCCCTCTCGCTGACATAAAGTCAATCAAAACAGGTTCAAATTTCAGACTATTCTCCATTTCAAATTAAAAATCTACACGACAATAAAGTAGACTTGCATATAAATGCACCATGTAAGATGTTTTTTTTAAATCAATGCACGGTGGAGACGGTCACGCTGTTCGCCAAATCAAACCTGACCTTTTGTGACCTTGCAAGCGCGTGATATCTTAAAACTGGTATGTCACGCGGTTCCCCAATTATCGCAAGCATGGTCGGCGATTTAGTGCACGACGAGGTATGTTTTTTTTCCCCCAGGTCACAACCATAGACTAGCCCCATCCGTCCATCTCAGTCAACTTGCCACCGTCACCGTGCCTGCCATCTTTAATCATTGCATGTGTGGCTCGATAATGCATTATTCAGGCTGTATTGGATTTAATGCAGTCCTGTCCGGGACAGACACACAAACAGTCACCCCTGTTGAGTTGAAATGCCTCGTAGCCTTTTACTCAAGGCGCATCTTCTATTCCGGATCGCTCCATCATGCACGGATACAAATAAAAAAACCAGGGGCCACTTTATTCGAGCTATCTTCCTTTATGACCACACAAGCTAAACAGCAAACATCTTTCTGTGCAGAGTTTAGCATCAGGAACCGGTTTAGCTGCCGGATGCGATAGATTTGAGCTGGTTCCCGTTTATACCCCAGTTAATAACTTCGTGAGGAAATGCTTTGAAGGAGCTGTGGGACACCATGGTCACACTAAATCATGCAAAACCATGTGCCAAGCCCTACGAATAGGTCAAATTTCTATACCACAATTCTTTCTGTAAATTAACAGATTTGAAGGTCGTGGCTTTTAGTGATTGTTGAAAAAAAATGGTCCAATGTTGTGGCCGGACGTTGTTGACTTTCAACCCGAAGCATTTTGGGAGTAAACTAGGCCCCGAAAAACGTCAATTTTTGTTTTGCTTACAACAAACGTTGGGCTATTTCCCAAGGTGGATTCTGGCCTGTTAATGCACTGTTTCCGTGTTGTTTGTTTATTTTGATTTGCAAAGCTAACAAATTGAACGGTTGACCTGCCCAAGATAAAAAAAGGAATAACAAGTTCAGTTGTAAGCAGAAGTTTTTGATTTGATATCAAAAGGCTAGCGATATTTTGGAGTACTTTTCGAATTCAGCATTTGGCATTGATTGAATGATATGGGCACCTTATTTTGGTGAATCCAACGCAAGACGCGGAACCGTTAGTCTTCTTTCGTGCGTGATATTATCTGTGTTGCTTAGTGAGCCTTGGATAAAGGCTAGCCGACTTGTTGCCTGTAGTACAAGCTACAAACATACACTGTATTATTTTGACATTTATGTCGGTAGAGGAGTGAGTGGAAATAATTACTTTATACATTTCTGCCGGCGGTGGTTTGTTTCGGTAAAAACAGATGGCAAGGAAATGAATCAATAGTGGAAGTTTAACCAATTCAGAATTCAATCAGAGCAGATTGAAGCCCTATGTGTGGTTGATGCACTATACGTGACCTGATATATTGGGAGTGCTGACTTCAAGGATGTGTGCAAACTTGGGCACATTATTGTTTCCAAAAAATAATCAATCAGTGGCCCTTTTCGAAACCACGGATACGGGTTTTAGGCTCTGTCAGTTATTTATAGAATACGTGTGCTTTCCTTATGGGAGCTTCATTCAGGCGGACGGGTCCCCAAGCCGGAGTCCAAGTCCATGCCGTGCTTTCGAAAAGGGCCAATTTCATCAAATCGAGACAGTACGGAATTATAGTCTGGCCCTTTTTTTAGAATAGTTATTATTGATCTTTACACACAGGGAACACGACATGAGCTTGCATATGGAAGGAACAGTGGCGTAACCAGACATTTCCATTTGTTGGGGTGGGTGGGGAAAGACATAATTGAGGGACTTTTTGATGCATGGAACTATTCATTTGTGCATTCTTCTATCGCAGTCGTGGGGACAAGGGGGAAGGGGTGGGGGTGCTCCCACACTGCCCCCGCTGGTTACGCTACAGAGAATGAAAATCATTTGAATCTAAAAACTAAACACGCTGCACTGACATCATAATTATATTTACGAAAGAGCCAAAGTCCTCCAAAATGTTAAGTTTTGTCAAGACCATCACAGGAAAAGTGCAGCGTGGTCCAATGACGAAAACTGCCAACCTAGTGTGTAAAATCTAGCAGATAGTTTGTGACAATTTGTAACAAGGGTCATCTGAAATCCAATACCAAACCTATTGTTTGTTTGTTTGTAAAAGTATTACTATTTTTTACCAGCTAGACTCACAATAATTGTGGTATCAACTAAATTTTCAAATAACACGCCGGAACTTGGCTGCCGGAAATGCCATGACAATGTACCGTATGTACTAGGTCACGGTGTAAACATCTGTTAGGCCTAACTGATATAAAAGATACATGTACATTGGGCTGTTGCCCATTTGCATTTATCAACCTTGTATTCAGCGACTAAAATATAAACCGGTTCTTAAAATGTAGCCCGGGAAACTATCAAATAACACGCCGGAACCTGCCTGGGCCGGAAATGCAACAAAATGTACCGTACTATAGGTCTCATCCAACAACTGTTATACATACGTAAATTATACACATTGGGCTTTTGCCCTTTGCATTTAATATCAACCTTGTATTCAGCGACTAAAATATATAACCCGATTCTTATAGCCCGGGAAACCATTTCCAAATAACACGCAGGAACTTGCCTGCATGCCGGAAATACAACGACAATGCACCGCACTAGGTCAAGGTGTAAATATAAAAACAACTATTATACGTAAATTATACACATTGGGCTTTTGCCCTTTGCATTGTCAACCTCATTCGGCAACTAATAGTACCAGGGCACGATTTCACAAAGCACTAAGATTCATCTTAAGATGAGTTGACAATATCACCATAGTGATTTGTAATGTGACATCACACTTTGCTGAGTGATTAAGATTGATACACACAGTTAAGATCAATCTTAACTCTGTGTGAAATCGGCCCTTGATTCTTAAATGTAGCCCAGGCCACGTTTATATAGGTCTTGGGCTACCTTTAGGTACCACACACGATGTTTTCCTTATACGAAAAGATGGGATTGTCCTTATTTGAATTGAGGCAAAGCTAGCTTATTTCAATAATTATTGTTGCAATTTAAATAAGCCTGGTATTAATGTGTACACAGGGTTTGTATATTGAAAACTATAGTCGATGGGAATGAATTCACTGTTCCAAAGAAAAGGACAATCTTTTTGATCACGGGCATTTTTACAAAATTGATACCGATAGCATCAACAGATTTACTCAAATGGCTATAACTTTCATAGCCTAGAAGATAAACCCTCTCACACACAAAACCCAACAGGAACTACAAAACGGAAGGCCTGTTGGGCTTACTTGATACAGATTTTGCTCAGCAAGATTGACAAAAGATTCGCTCTTTATTCAAGCAATATTAACAAGGTGCTGAGAGAAGTCTAAAGTGTCTTTGAAATATTGCCAAATACTCTTGCGGAAACCCAAAACGCCTAGTCCTGAAACAATCTGCCAAAGATTTTTATCCTATCTATCTGCAGTGTTTATAATATGAAAGATAATTTTTTGAGACATTCCGAATGGAGATAGATTTACAAATGCATTTTGGAGTCACTACCCTCGCGGTGATTTTAATCAGGGTTCTGGAAAAATCTGAAGACGGCTGCAGCTGCAAGTCCCTGGATTTGTCATCTGAGCACCCCCCCCCTCGTTTATATCGGGAGCGTGAAATTGACTGCTAGTGTGTCAAATGGTGTAAGCGCTGAATACGTAATAACACCTGTATAGTTGATTGATATGGGCATTTGTCCTGAATGTATTGTTGCAGTATATAACACTGAAACAGGTTGATTGATTGCAGACAGGTTGACAATTATTTAGAAAACGGGATTTAGACCCAAACGACAAAGGACAGTATTTTGATAATTAATGATAATTGGTTCTTATATAATAGCGCACATAGCTAGATCAAGGCGCTTTACAACATTATTATCCCTGTTCATTAGGCATACTTTTAGACCATATCTCTAACTTTCTCAACCACCTTCTGAGAATTTTTTTTGAAAATAAATTGTTTCGGCAAAAATCTAACAATGCAATTTAATCCCAATTAATAATGATTGTACCCTTTCTTGTATTAATCGATGCCGATGCATGCGAACATAGGTGCATGCTAACAAAGATTTCTTTCTGAAATTGCAATTGCATGCTCCTGAATTTTAAAATCATTCAAATGAACGTGAGCAACATTTGATGCTATTTTTACATTAGTTTATGTTTTATGAAAGTTGGTTGGGGTGAGTGAACGCAAAAGAAACGAGGAAAAAAAAGGGAAAAAGAGAGAAAAAAGAAACACACAAGGCAGTTCATCCTTTTAAACAACCTGAGGGAAAGATAAACGCCAGGAGTCACCTTCAAAAGATGCAAGATTTAACAGAAACATATTTTCACATTAATTTGTGTTTTTGTAAACTGGTTGGTTGGGGTGAGTGAACGCATAAAAGAAGAGGAAAAAAAGAAAGAAGGAAAACACATAGAGTAAAAAAGTCAAACAAACACTCAGGGCAGTTCATCCTTTTAAAGGTATCGTACACGTTTGGTAATGACTCAAAACAAATACTAGCATAAAAAATTACTTGGTAACAAGCAACGGCGAGCCGTTGATAGTATAAAACATTGGAGGAAACGACTCCCTCTGAAGTAACGTAGTTTTTGAGAAAGAGGTAATTTCTCACTCAAATAATAAAAACTTCTTGCAAGAAGTTTTTATTCCTATCTGAAAGCACACACATTTGTACAACAATGGTGTTTTTTCTTTCATCATTTTCTTGCAACTTCGATGACCAATTGAGCCCAAAATTTCAGAGGCTTGTTATTTTATGCATATGTTGGGATACACCAAGTGAGAACGCTGGTCTTTGACAATTTCCAAACGTGTTCAGTGCCTTTAAACAACCTGTATCTCATGTGTAGAATATAATGAATGCCAACTGATAGATAAACGTCAGGAGTTACCTTCAAAGGATAAAAGATTTAACAGAAACATAATCCAGCCATTTTAAAATGGATGACATGTAAATCTCTGCTACGCGCAGGGCACACTCCCCAGAGCATGTTGCGATATTTTGCATCACTTTTCTCTTCGTGTGTACGTGACTGGGTAAGCCAGTGATGTAAGGGCGGAAAGCTCTCACTCAAAAATAAAATGGAAAAAACAAATAAAAAAAACCCAGTGGAAAAAGAAAGTTTATTTGTTTTTAATTTTTTTAATTTTATTAAAAAAAAAAATCTATTCTTGAAATTTTTTCATTTCAGCTTCCTGCATTTTAGATATAGACCTCACCAATTGTACTTTTCACTATACAAGACCCTTATAAGCATTATTAAAGAGCGGCCCTATACGATGTTCTTAATAATTATTACCTTTTTATGGCAGAGTAGACATCATAGATACCGGTTAATAACTATTTTACACTTAAAATGTGCATTTAAGAATAGATACTTCAAGTCAAAAATGCACCTCTCCCAAAGAAAATGGCGAGATCCGAGTTCATGACCTTTCCAAACGGTTAAACGATCAGGATCATATCTGTGAAGTTAATTAAAGGCAAAATGATGTGGCTATTTATTTATTGTGTTGGTTGAGATTATGACCTCATCTTTATATAATGTGCTCAAATTATCTTAAGTCTGTTCAAAAATGTGAAATTCCATTTGACAGGTGTGAGATCAAAGCTAAAATGATTACAGCTGTAAATAATTTATCTGGAATAAATTTTAATAAAGACTCGATGAGAATTCATTTCATCTATACCATTTTACCCAGTGACATATCACACCCTTTGTTTATTTACTTCCCTAAAATTATTAGCCATGAACAAAAACACGTTGCCGTTGTTGACCAAAACACTTTGTCTAAAGTCCATCAGTCCATATTGAAAACATAACTCAGAATGTTTACATAACCGCGGTATGCAAACGTGACTGTCTGCCCCCTACTCGGTTTAATTCGGTTTCGCTGCTGACTTAATTACACCCAAAAACAAAAGGTTATGGACAGAGCCTCGCTTTTCGCTGGGAGCAAAACAGGGGGGTCACTTTCCGAGGAGTGTCTTGATTACAAATACTGCACTGAACATAATGAGCGTTTGTGTTAAAGGTAGAGTCACTGCAAAAACTGGGGTGTTAAAATTGACACCATGGGTGTTTGGGTGTTGTCACATTATAGATTCCGAAGAGAGAATCAAAATTAACATCATAAGGTGTTAAAATAACACCAATGTAATTGTTTTGGCAGAACTCTGTGTTATTTTAACACCCTATGATGTAAATTTTAATTCTTGTTTTGGTATATGTGACAACACGCATGGTGTAAATTTTAACACCACAGTTTTTGCAATGTAAATACCATGAAGTAAAAGTGCATCAATACAGTTAACTTAAAGGGTCTGTATACGTTTGGTAATGACTCTGATAATTAATGGCAATACAAACTTACTTGGTAGGAAGTACCGCAGCTTTGGATAGTATAATGCATTTTGAGAAACATTTCACTTCGAAGTACTGCGGTTATGGAAAAAGATATCACTTTTTATCCCCACAAATTTGAATCTGAGAAGCGTCACTGCAGTATAACGCTTCTCAGATTGTGTATTCCAATTGCAGATTATTCTTCCTGCGTGGACATAACCGCTCGAGATTTTCGGCAATATCTCAAAAACGCTACCTTTTGAGATGAAGTTTTCACAGGTTAGGTTCCTGGTATATCTACAAATATATAGGATTGAAACAAACAGTGAGTTTCAATTACCAAACGTACAATCCCTTTAAACATGTGGGGGACGAAAGTTTTCAATCACTTAGGGCGTCCCTGCAGAAAGGTCATCTACACAATTTAATTAGCGTAAAAGGCCCCCAGTAATGCTCCCACATTGTTCTCCATATCTGAGATACCAAGGGCAGAGGAAATTAACAGGCGAACCTTCATGATCATGGTTACACTATATTAGTCATTTGACGCATGACACCAAACACATTAACAAAATGCATAATCTCCATGCAGAATTAGCGCGTAGCAAACCTTCCCATGTCAAATATAGTGCCAAAAACTCCTGACCCGGATTCCGTGTCGCAGTGGGCCTGACCCTCTTCCGGGTCAGGCTGACCCTCTTCCGGGTCAGGCTGACCCTCTTCTGGGTCAGTCTGATCCTCTTCCGGGTCAGGCTGACCCTCTTCCGGGTCAGGCTGACCCTCTTCCGGGTCAGGCTGACCCTCTTCCGGGTCAGGCTGACCCGGGTAGTGATTAACAAATGGGATTTTAACTCGGGTCCTGCGTCTTTTTGACCCATTTCTGGGTCATTTTGACACAGATTCCGTGTCATACTGACCCAGAAATGGGTCAGGCCCCAAGGGACCCGGATCCGGGCCAATTCTGACCCGGATGTTAGTGTATGTTATTCAACCAACGTATTCAACCAACGTATCTAGCATTGTTTCAATGTTAATTTTAACAAATTATAAAAAAAATAAAATAAAAATAAAATTGAATTTATTACAAATTGCTATGGGTATTTGTAATTTGTAAGGATTTTGTACAACATAGAATTTAACAAGAGGATTTGATTTCATAAAAGTCTCCGTTCGACTTGATTTCTCGTTTCCGCGTGAGACTTGCAGTCTATTTATGGAACGGCAGATGGACATTTTAAACCTCCACATTACTTTTCCCAATCTAGTTGAACGTTTTCCCGCCATTATTCGCTTACGGGAAAACTTTAAAGGTGGTTTTGTTTGCGCATTAATGGAAATGTACCACAAAACGTATAGTATCTCAAAAGCAAGTCGTGTTTGATACAGTTAGAAATGCAAACACGCGTGATGACAGTTTGATCAAACTTGCGCAAACTTAGTCACTCTGAGCGATTTGCCAATTTGTTATGTTAAAGTTGTAAGGCCTGACTTTTGCCAACATTTTTTTCGCGGAACGAATTTTGACAGATGATGCCGTTTCAAAACGAAAAACATGCAACAACTTTCGCATGTGCCACGGACAATGGAAATAAAATAAATGTAACAGGCCTAGTTGTTGTTTGTACATGGCATGATGGCCGTGAGAATTAACGTCGGGATCCCTTTAACAACTACCACTAATCATCGTAGCGCCGCGTAACTATACGGTAAAATTTTAGGGGGGCACAAGGGGGTGCACCGTTTTCTAGGGGGCACTTCTGGCCAAGTTTCTGTTTGCCTTTGTCTTGAAAAGCCCCTTTTCAGCTTGTTTTTTTTATGTAACTTACTATTAAAAAAAAAGATAATCTGGCGCTAGTGTAAAAAACAAATACATTGTCTGCGTGTAGCCTAAATGGAAAAATAGCTCGAAAAACATCGACATTATCACATTAACACTCTGTAAATAATTATCCAATCCCAAAAGTCAGGATTTCAAATGGGGGCACGGGGGGGGGAGACACATCAATGGGGGGGGGGGGGGACGTGCCCTCCCGTGCCCCCTTAGTTACGCCTCTGAATCATCAGCGGATTTTTGTCGTGCAATACCTTAAATAAAAGCTTATGACTTTCTCGACTCTCTTAAAATAGCTATTTAAAATTTTAATCTAAATTGTCGGGTAAACTCTGCCAACAAAAATATAAATAAATGAATCGGACCTAGCATCCTTAATCCCATCACTTTGTATAAAATATAGGCCTACTGTTAGGAGCATGCAACCTGTTCCGAAGTTATCGAACAGACTGTTGAAGATAACTCTAGACTATATAAAACACAGATTTCCCGCCAGCTTGTTTACGCACCCCAGATGCATAAATCACAATCACAAGCAGACAGAGATCTTCATCAGACCGGGGTTGACGTAGCTCGGTCAATGGATCGGGGGATCTTCGTCCGAGCATGGATGGTCCGAGTAACGCCGTATTATTTGTCCTAGATGACGCAGTTCGTAAATCTACTCCGACACCTCTCTGTCAGTAAACAGGCGCTAGAATTCACCGTACCGTGCACCAACTCGTCCAAGATGATGTTCCTAAAGGTGACGGTGTTGTGTCCAGAGAACACGGTGCCCTAGATCAGAGGCTGCGTCAAATGAAACGGAGAATAACAAAAATGCTTTTGACTGGACAGTGTGGGAACAAGGCTTTGTCGGGTTTATTTTTAGGGACAGAAGAGCCTCGATAACAACCGATTATTTTTTTTAAGGCCGGGGAAAGACGAAGTGGATAAACGAGGTGCACGATTTTGACTAATGAATTATTGATAAACGTTTCTTAATATAGCCTCCGTTGATGGCCGTAGGTCTTACTCTTAGGTCTATAACACTTAATTCGGAGTACACAAATTACATCAGGTATTACAGGCCCCCCTATTTTGAATCGTTATTTGCCTGTATAGTGACGGCGAATAGCATCGCCTTACTCTCCAATAATTCCCTAAACAAAACTTTAAGGAAAATGTAAAAGAACGTTAATTACTTAAAGGAATTATACAGGATTGGTAGAGCTGAAAAAATAGACACAGACAGTGTTCATGTTTTGTGTGATCAACCATATACATGAAATAACAAACTTGTACAATAAATGTGGGCTTAATTCGTTGTGTGAGTCAGGAGAAAATTATGAAAAACCACGCACAATTTTCAACATGAAAACACAATGTCCTTAATTTGGGTTGTAACAACCGAAATTAGCTTTTGCGTTTAAAAAAAAAGGTTTTTAGATACATTTTCTCGAATATGACTTCATTTCAGAGGAAAACATTACATAGAAATGTTTTGTTCTGGTATGAACTTCATAATCAGTAAGCTTTAATGATGTTTTTTATTCCTACCCCCAAGAAAAACTCTATACAAAAAACAAACAAACACCCCCCCATCCCGCCCCAAACCAAACACCAATCAAACACATTCTGCAAAGTTTCACCATTTGCCATATCGGGTTTCACTCAGAAATCTCACTAATAATTTTAAGTTCGTACCACCAGCAACCAATCCTCAAGAGACAATTTTCAGTCTGTTTGAATGACTTTTATAAAAACAACAAAGCAAGCCCACTCAGTCTGAGTGTGTCGGAGGTTATTTTTATCCTTTTAGTTAAGTTACCGGCAGCGTACATCACATCTGACTCAAAAAATCAATACAACCGCGCATCAATCCACAGGTATGCCCCTCAAGGGCTGAAAACACCCCCAAACTCGGAATGGAATGCCCCCTATATACACCGCATTAGACACGATGAAACAGTCTATTATAATTGACAATAATTGTAACTTAATTACATATTACTTGGTAATAATTTTCCGCGGAGGAGGAATCCAGCTGAGGCAAATCAAAATGTAATTGGATATATAAAAATGGCCCAAGAAGTATAGATGGTGGTTTGCATTCAAACCGCGTCTTTTCACTTGCATCGATTAGTGAGTGGGTGGACAGGTCACCTGACAGTTACCCACTGGGTGTATTGGGTGTTCATGATGTTCCTAGAAAAGGTTACCCACTTCAAAATGGGTTAAGCCACCTGCATCTCAATTCATCTGAAATCCGTGAACGCCGTAACTTAATTCCAAATTCGATCCATGTGTTTTTGTCTGCCAGCCGTTTTAGGGGAAAACATCAGCCGGGAGCAGGTATCGCTGCTGGGTTCGGAAAATACACGGTGTTGATGAAATAATGAGCTTACACGATCGCTGAGACGAACAGGAAGGCAGCTCGGCAGAGAAAAACAGCAAAACAATTCGACGAACGGACAGACGTGGTACCTAGCAAACAAATGATATATTTAGTAATATAATTATTAATAATACTAATTAAAACTTATTCCTCTTTGAGTTAAAATGTTAATATTTGTTTGTTTGTTGCTTTAGTTTAGGCTGTAATTTGTTTCGTTTTGTATTTGTCAGTGGGCATTTCAATACAAGCCTCCTTTTGGCTTCTGAGATTAACCCCATATAGGTTTGCTCCGTATTATATTATTTTCATGTCATTAAATTTTGTTTTCAGTATTTATTTTTTTCTCAATCAGTTCTTAAAATCATTGTTTAAAATTTGTTTATTGTTCTCCTTTTTTCACTAATATGGAAATAAATGTCGATTTGAAGTTTTTTGTTATATATATTTTGTTGTATACTGAGTTCTTATATAGCGCTTTATCACACCTGATGGGCGTATCAAAGCGCTCAGTATTTGTTTTCCTGCAAGGTATGAGGAGTTACGTGTTGAAGTATGAGACCTATTCCTTTAATAGCACCATGTAATGGTTGACAAAGTGCTGTGGTGCAATATGCAGCTGTATACAGCCAAATCCAGTAGAAAAAAAACATTATTTTTCAAATACCCCTCTTTTACGGTGTTTGGTGAGGAAGTTTACCCCGCCAGTTTTGTTTCCTCTCTTCTGTGGCATTACACTAAAACTGATCAAAGATGACAAGAAAACCCCACTAATCCGGAGCCTGCAAGGGGTAAATCTACCCGAGATAAAAATCAGATGAAATCTTTGCGAGGGAGGGTGGGTGGAAAGGACCCAACCCAATGGGACAGTTTCAATGGAGTACTCATAGGATAAGTGTTGAGATATGCGGTAGGGGTAATCTGTAATCAAACAAGAAAACCTCTGATGAATTGAAGTTAAAAAAACCTCCCACGCATACGTAGATCCTTCCCTCTCGTTGGCCACAGGGTCCCGCGCTACGTCTTAAAGGCACTGAACACGTTTGGTAATTGTCAAAGACCAGTGTTCTCACTTGGTGTATCCCAACATATGCATAAAATAACAAACCTGTGAAAATTTGGGCTCAATTGGTCATCGAAGCTGCAAGAAAATGATGAAAGAAAAAACACCCTTGTTGTACAAATTTGTGTGCTTTCAGATAGGAATAAAAACTTCTTGCAAGAAGTTTTTATTATTTTAGTGAGAAATTACCTCTTTCTAAAAAACTACGTTACTTTAGAGGGAGTCGTTTCCTACAATGTTTTATACTATCAACAGCTCTCCGTTGCTTGTTACCAAGTCAGTTTTTTTAATGCTAATATTTGTTTTGAGTCATTACCGAACGTGTACGATACCTTTAACTCTGAGGTGATAATCAATTCAGACCGCGAGGAAACTTACGGAGCGGAGGAGCGCGCACGTGCATGGGATGTCAAATTCACCAAATGACATTTCACTTGGGGGGGGGGGGTACCCTCTTGCGAAGGCTGCCTGATGCTGCCACCAAACTGCTTATACCCGATACGATGCAGACGTTGTGTTTTGACGAACAATCCGCATGATTGGAAATGAAGATTAGATCGCCCGTGTTTTGGCAGTGATGAAAATAGCCTTTACAAAAAGACTAGTGTGTGAAGATTATTTATTCAGCGATGTATGCCCAAATAAGGACATAACTTTCCAGTATTTTGCTTGGCTCTGTGTATCTTATTTTCTTTCTTTGTGTGAACTTTTGATTTCGATTTGATTTGAATTTATTTGGATAAAACACAGCACTGAGAACATGGCAACATACTCACACAACAACAGGAGGATAACTATGAAAATAAATAAACAAAATTAGACAGCAAGAAAGAAAACCGCACAAAAATATCCAAGGATAGGCCTAGCCACCAAAAGCCAAAACGTTGACTTATTTCCATTTGGGTCCTTACAGAAAAACGGCAAAAATACGAACAACAACGAAGAAGAAGAGACATTCATTTATCCAGCCCGTTACAAAGCTACACTGCAAACACTGGTGTGTTAAAATTGACACATAGATACTGAAGAGAGAATCCAAATTTACACCAGAGGATGTTAAAGTAACACTAATTTCTGCCGAAAAAATTACATTGGTGTTATTTTTAACACCTTGATGTTAATATCGGTATCTTCGGTATCTATATGTGACAACACCCATGGTGTAAATGTTTCACCCCAGTTTTTGCAGTGTACAATTTTGTTGATTTTTTTCGGTGGACATGGCCTTTGAACCAGGCTGAACTAAACGTCAAACGAGAAAAATATTTACAAAACTTGTTGTCCTCAAAATTAAGTTCTCAAGGAATAATGGAATAACCACCCTTGGAGAGAAACACTATATACTTTGTTACAAGGTAAATCTTTGATAACGTGTTCCCAATTACCGCGTGATTGCCTGTATCATCTGCCGTTTTGATTGATTAGGGAGATTTTAAATGAGCAATTAACAGTAGCAAGCTTTATCCTCAGGATGTAGTCAGAGGATTCCAGGGTAGGAGAAAGAATAGTTGTACTTCCCCCCCCATTCTCTTTCAAAACGGTCATGGACAGAAAAACGAAGCCCCGGTTTTCAAAATCCCGGTTTTTTCCCCCGAGGGCACGTTGATGAGGGTCTGATGAGGTACAACAGGCGAGGCTAAGGACTAATTGTTCCCATCGTTGGGGGTCAATGACAAGTCAGTTTTCCAACTGAGACTGCTAAATGAAGGTACGTCACACACAACCTCCATCAACATCATTGCCGTAGTGATTGGCAAAATACTGGAGAACATACATTCAAGATAATGTGGAGCAATTAGTGGTATTGAGAAAACAGCTGGTTATCTCAAGCTTGAATCAAGACAAGGTACGGTAGTGTATATAGTCGTTGACAAACTTGGTTGTCCTAGTAAGCTTACTCTCTTTGAATCAATAGAAGGTACAGCAAATAGTGGTATTAGGAAAACAGCTGGTTATGAGAAACTTGAATCAAGACATGGTACGATATGAAATAAAGTGATTGACAAACTGGTTATCCTAACAAGCTTGACTCTTTTTGAAACAATAGAAGGTAGAGTTATTAGTGGTATTGGGAAAACTACTGGTTATGACAAACTGGAATCAAGACATAGTACGATGTATATAGTGATTGATAAACTGTTTATCCTAGTAAGCTTAAGTCTCTTTGAATCAGAATAAGGTACAGACACCATGAGATAAAAGGTGATATTTGTAAACTATTGAGACGGGGGTTTACTCTCTTTGTAAGTACATTCAAACCAGGAACCTATATCAAAAGAGAACAATAGGGTCCCGGTTGGGAAAGGGTCCCCAGTTGGAGAGTGTCCACAAAACCACTGGGAGCTATTGCCTCAAAAGTTAGTACAAACTAAAGAGGGACTATATAGGAGGTCCCCGATTGCAGGTGTTTACACACTTGTGTGTGTGGGTAAGTATATACATTCAAACCGTTTACCTATAACAAAAGAGGACAAAGGTCCCATCAGTTGGAGAGCCTGTACAAAACCAATGGGAGCTGTTTATAAAAAGTTGAAGTACAAACAAAAGAGGACAATACGAGGTCCCGGTTGCAGGTGTGTGTATATACTTCTTTATGGATCAAGAATACGGCAAAAAGTGATTTTGACAAATTGCTGGCCCCTTTTCGCTTACTCTCTTTGAATCAAGTTAGGGTACAGCAAATGGTGATATGTAAAATACTGTGGGCAGTTAAGATGTCTCTCTTTGAATCACAATAACAACTTTGTATTCTATGCAAGCTTGTCTTCGAGGTTTGTTTAAAGGGTCATTCCATGTCAGACCAACACACTTTTTTACCTTATGTCTTCTGATTTTGATAAAAATTGCTGTGCTTGTAGGTCCTAATGAGCAATAAATGCACACCAATTTTTAGCCCGATCCGACCTACCATATGGTCAGGGCAGAAACCACAAAAAATGGACATTTTTTGAGTAAAATACAACCCTTTTGGTACAAATATGTCAAAACCATGTCAATTTTCATCGAATATATGCAAATTTGGTATTAAAATAATGAGAATTGCATGCTCAATTCAATTCTTTTGTCAAAAATAAATTTTGTGAAAAGTAGGTCACCGTGACCTTTAATATGTTATTGTGACCTTTGACCCAATTTATCAAATAATGTATCATTCCGAAAATCAACGAAATTAAAATGACTTGATAGAGCATGTCTCCCTCTATCAGAATCCACTAAGAAATACTTGGGCTCTTTGAAATGTACAACTTTATGACTATTTTTGTACAGTTGGTAGGTTATAAATTAGTCAATTTATAGATTTTACATTAGAAATCCACTAACACATCTTACTGTTCTGTTTCAATTGTTACTAAAATTAATCTTGGTTGGGGAATTTCTCATGTTGGGGGCTGATGTGGTCTAACTAGAATCATGCTTTAAATTATCAGCAGTGGCATACCCAGGATTTGGCTTTTTTTTTTTTTGGGGGGGGGGCTTTTTTTTCTTCAAATTTCTTAAGAAGATTATAAAAATAAATGACAAAAAATCAAACAAACAAATTGACAACCTTGGAGGGGGTGTGCTCAAGCCCCTCTGACCCCCCCTCCCCGTACTCCCTGGCCGTACCAATATTTTAGGTATTTATGTATATTTATTGTTTTCCTTTTTTATTTTTTCCCCCTTCCCACCGGAATCAAGTGAAAAAAAGAAAACAAAAAAACAAATATTGGAAATAAAACTTATTTAGTAACAAGTTCATTTTCCATTCTGCGCTGGCGATTGTATACCTTAGCTAGCTATAGGCGATTGAAGATGGAAATATGAGTACTTAAGAAATCTAGAAAGTAAACCAATAAAAAATGAATCGTATAGTTTGCTCAAAAAGTGAGTGAAAAGTGGCCAGGAATTACATCATATTGCACCACAGAGCATCTAGAATTAAACGTTTCCCGGGGCCCTTAAGCGGGCCATGGATTCCAAGCCGTAATGGCTTCGCGCTATGAGTACTTAAGAAATATTATTAGAGGGTAAACCAGTAAAAATTAATTTTATAACTGGCGCAAAAAGTGAGGGAAAAGTGACCAGGAGTTACGTCATATTGCACCAAAGAGCATCTAGAATGAAACATTTCCCGGGGCCCTTAAGCGGGCCCCGGACCCCACGCCTTAATGGCTTCGCGCTCGCATTGACTCCTAACACTTGTTCTCAAATGGGCTTGACCAATGTATTTGAGCTTCCTACGGGCCTGTTATCAGAGTGTTGTTACTATGGATAGACTAATCAGGATCTACATGTAGGATTCAGGTTTGCTTGAAGATAATACTCAAAATCCAAACAAAGTTACCTTACGCATTCTTCACTGCGCTTCTTAAAATTTAATGACTCTCACAGACTTGGCATTTTGTTCCTTTAAAATGAATTTCACCTGGATGTGAGTCCGCTGAACTGGGTGCGGGTAGAAAGCATGGAACTGTTGCGTACCCTGAACAGTCACTGCTGATGAAAAACGACTCTTAAGGAATTCTCAGCACTGTTGCACTTCACTCTTGTCCACAAAATCAAACTGTATTCCCGGAATATTCACCTTAGCCTACGAATACAGCTTGTCAATTGTTTGTTTGATTTTTTGGTCATTTATTTTTAACAATCTTCTAAAGAAATTTGAAGGAAAAAAATGAGCCCTCCCCCCCAATTTTTTTTTTTTTTTAAATAGCCAAATCCTGGGTACTCCACAGGTGATAATTTAAAGTATGACTCTGGTTAGACCACATCAGCCCTCAACATGAGAAATTCCCCAACCAAGATTAATTTTAGTAACAATTGAAACAGAACAGTAAGTTGTGTTAGTGGATTTCTAATGTAAAATCTATAAATTGACTAATTTATAACCTACCAACTGTACAAAAATAGTCATAAAGTTGTAAATTTTAAAGAGCCCAAGTATTTCTTAGTGGATTCTGATAGAGGAAGACATGCTCTATCAAGTCATTTTAATTTCGTTGATTTTCGGAATGATACATTTTTACAAAAATTGGGTCAAAGGTCATGATGACATATTAACGGTCACGGTGACCTACTTTTCACAAAATTTATTTTTGACAAAAGAATTGAATTGAGCATGCAATTCTCATTATTTTAATACCAAATTTGCATATATTCGATGAAAATTGACATGGTTTTGACATATTTGTACCAAAAGGGTGGTGTTTTACTCAAAAAATGTCCATTTTTTGTGGTTTCTGCCCTGACCACATGGTAGGTCGGATCAAGCTAAAAATTGGTGTGCATTCATTGCTCATTAGGACCTACAAGCACAGCAATTTTTATCAAAATCAGAAGACATAAGGTAAAAAAGTGCGTTGGTCTGACATGGAATGACCCTAAACAGAATGTACGGGCTGCTCGTCTTTGAAGATCTGAAATGATTAAGATTTGACTTTTAATAGTTGTTATGGTCGTCATGACCAATGAAACTGAACTGGGTCGCCAGCAGATATCCTGAACTAAAGATAGTAAGGTTATAACATCATTTTTAAAGGTGTATAAAATTAACTGCATCTCCTTTTTGAATGCAGTCTGTAACCAACCACGGTATTTGTATAATAGTGTAAAAACAGTGTTATTTCGTAACCAATTTCTTAATTTATTGCTCGGATCGTTTTGACAATCTGTACTATCTGTATGGGCTCTGCTGCCATCCCTGCGTGTGTCAGGGTTATTAGGATTTGTATTTTGCTAACTTATCTGCTTGTACCTTTTGTTGTATTTTATCCTCTCCTTTTTTTAGTTTTTGTCTGAAATAAAAAAAAATAGTGTTGCACTTTTACATTAAAGGGGCACATTGCCTTCTGATTTGGGCGCTTTGTGCTTTAAAAAGAGTTTGCTTTGAAATGATTATGGTTGGAAAGATATTTTGAAAATAAAGTATAATGATTCACATAAATATCCCTTGGAATTGTGTGATTTTTGTGTAATTTCATGACAGAACTGAGGCTGCTATCTTAAGATTTGAACCAAAGTTTTGACTCCACAAAATGGCGGACCGTATGTTCCGCTGGTTATTTTTCAAGAGGACATTATTTTTTATTTTTTAAATCCCTACTCATTAATTAAAAAAACACTGTAGGTGATTTTGTGCATGAACAAACCATAAAAAGGATAGTGAGTAATACGGTATACAGCAAAATTGTGAGAGATTTGAAGGCACTGTGTCCCTTTAATTCATGTTTTCTTTTCTTTAGTTTTCTCGAAGCGGCGATCTTATCATCCAAAGTGTTTTAATCCAGTCAGTCACGAATCGAATAATGGCCCCATAGGAATGGAAATAAATAAAGAACGAAACAGAAAGAGAAACACAATCACACTCTCAACTCCTAAATGTACAGGATTGGTAGAGCTGACAAAATAGTCGCAGACAGTGTTCATGTTTTGTGTGATCAACCAGATACATGAAATAACAAGCTGTGAAAATTTGGGCTTAATCCGTTGTGTGAGTCAGGAGAAAATAGAAAAAAAAACTATGCACAATTTTCAGCATTTATAAACAAATTGTCCTGAAATTTGGTTGTTACAACCGAAATCAGCTGTTGCGTTTTTTGTTTTGGCTTTCAGAAACAGTTTTCTCTAATATGACTTCATTTCAGAGGAAAATATTTCACAGAAAAACATGTTTCTACTAAGAACTTCATAAACAGTAAGTTTCCAGACTAAAATTATCCTTACCAATCCTGTATAATACCTTAAAGGCAGTGTATACTTCAAAGGGTGTCGTTTCTAACAAGGTGTTATAATATCAACAGCTCTCCATGTGCTCTTTACCAGGTAATTTTTTATGGTCATAAATTTTTGGAGTAATTACCAAAGGTATACCCTCCCTTTAAATTTCACTTCTGCATATTTAGGAAAAACCAGTATTTACTCACGGCCCTGAATAACCACGGTTCACTTACACTAAGAGGCCTTCAAGCTTATTTCATTGTTTTTCAGCAGAGCTGACATTTCATTATCTCTTTGAGAGTGGGTGGGAAACTCGTGCTTTCAGATTGCGCCGATGCGAGATCCGCGATGTAGATCGTGATAACGACGATTTCAACCTCGTTCTCACTGCATGCGATTAAAGTTTTAACTTGGAAACACTCCCGTAAGGTGCAAATGCAATACGAATGAATGTATGTCAGCAAATCTATTAAAACGTTATTAAAAGGGGGTGAGAAGGAGGTAAACATAATCGATAAGACGTCTACAAAAGAAAAACAGGGTTTTAAATATAGACAAAACCCGTCTAGAATCAGTGCTGTTTTTGTTATGCACAGTGCTGGCTGGAATGATCGCAATACTGTATATGCTTCACGATGTGGCTATGGTTGTGGCTCACGGTGGCAATGTTAATGTATGAGGAGAGTCCGTAATCCATAGCCATTAGCCATAGCCGTGGCCGAGCGGGCACCGGACTCAAGCGCTTGTGTTTCTGATCAGCAGAGTGTGGGTTCGAGTCCCGGTCATGACACTTGTATTGTATCCTTGAGCAAGATGCTTTTCGGATGGGTATGGGACATTAAGCCGTAGGTCCCGTGTACTAGGATTGGTAGTGCACGTACGGTAAAAGAACCCATCGTTGAAGAGTAGGGTTTAACCCCGGTGTTTCTGGTTCACACGGCAAGCACCCTTGTTTACAGGTTTCCTCAGACTTGCGAGCTACAGTGATTAAGTTATCTTATGAGGCATCCTTGGTTTCATTATCAGAAATAGCCAATGATTTTGCCACAGACACTCCTTTTGACCACGTTTACTGAATATGGTAAATGCCTGTGCTGTATGGTATCTGCCTCTGTCTTCGCGCAATATTGTTGCTCTAATCAGGGCCCAATTCCATGGCTCTGCTTATCGTAAGCCAAGAATCGGCGCTTACGGAAGTAGGGAATTCCGCGCTTACGTCAAGCGTATTTCACAGGGCCCAATTTCATAGAGCTGCTAAGCACAACAATTTGCTTAGCATGAAATTTCTTCCTTGATAAAAACAGGATTACCAACCAAATTTCCATGTGTTGCATATTGCTTGTTAGTGGTAATCAGCTGTTGTTTGCTTATCCTGAAAATCACATGGAAATTTGGTTGGTAATCCTGTTTTTATCAAGGAAGAAATTTCATGCTAAGCAAATTTGTGTGCTTAGCAGCTCTATGAAATTGGGCCCAGGTTAGCAGGGAAGTTTTGTTTGACCGCGTGCGTACTTCCCTTACACAGCCAGCGCAGAAATTCGGCGCTTGCCCTGTAAGCGAAGAATGGTGATCGCAAGCGCAGAATTCAATTGGTGGTAAGCAGAGCCATGAAATTGGGCCAAGGTCATCTATCGCAAGAATCCATACAGCTAAATACAACCCCCTATAAAGAGAATGAACAAATAACAACATTTAAAGCGACGAAAAACCAACAAAGCTAAACAACCATCAATTTGTTAGAACCTTATGTTGTATCGAAGAGCGTAACATACACGAAGAAGTAATAATGATGTACAATACCCAATTCTCTACCGTATCTTGATGCAAGAGTAAACATACCAGTAGGCCTACTTGCCCTATACCAGTAGTTTTTGCCACTAAAGAATTGCTGTACCTTATCTTGATTCAAAGCAAGTGAGCATACCAGCGGTAGCAGTTTGAAAATATTCAATAACAACATGCATCATATCGATTACGGGTATAGCCCCCCTTGCATATGACGTCACAAACAGAAACAGCGCCCTCACTAGAGTCAGATGAAGACCTAGACTGGTCCCCTGTCTTCTTTATCCGCAAGGATAAAGACAGGCACTGGTTTTACAGGCTCAATGACGTCAGTGGATAGACTTGCAGTGACGTAAGTTTTCAATTTTCGTACGGTCTACAATGTAGTTTTTCTTTTTCTTCTTCTTTTTTTCTTCTTCTGAGCGCTTAGAGACTTTCTTCTGAAGGTGTTAGGCGCTCTATAAGTACAGTTGTTGTTGTAATTAATATTTTTATGATTGGTCTGCTCCGAAGTGACGTAGTTTGTCAGCTACGCCATCAGCAGTTAACTTTACTTTCGCTGATGCGTCCGTGTGTGTATCCTATAGTTGTATGAACGTTGTTTTATTCAGTTCACAATGTTGTATGTGTACACGTGTAACACGTTTAAACACGTGTAACACCTTTCTTGCATAAATCATCAATAGACAAACTAGCTCGATGCAACTCCTATGAGATTCTGGCAGTGAAGCCAGTTGGTGTGAAGTGGGCGTGGCTTACAGTGGAATTACGTCACACTTACGAACAGGATAGAAAGCTGAGGGCGATTGCATAATCTTACACGTGCCAAGGGAATACACGTTGCTGTGTATTGGCTTATGCTTAACTCTACCATTATAGAGCAAGGACTCTACTAGTCTAATTGTCAACAACTTGTACTTTGGGCTCAATTTGCTGGGATGCCATAAGGAAACCCATAACCAGATCGAGAAACCTCTTGAAGTTATTTTAATTAATTTAATTCTATAATTGTGTTTCAGCACTTTTGGCGCAGTTCGGTTCTTCGAAACTCTGTCCATGGGGGTTTTAACGTAAGTAATACTAATAAGCAAGACAATACAGTTCGAGAAACATAACTAATTGCCTTATCCTTATGCAAAGAGAGTAAAACGTACTTCCTTGGCCATCTAAAGAGTTTAGAAGTATAACAGTTTTATTTGCACTAACTATTCAAGTTCTAAATCAGCAGGGCATTAATACTTTAAAAAAACATTACATCATATTTTAAGTCTTTTTATTAGTTGACCTAGGGGTAGTCTTTGATTATTATCATGCATTTTCGCATGCAATTAGTATAGTTTTGAACCAATCGCAGTCTGGGTACTCCACTACAGGAGGGTTATACCTCCTCTGGATGGTACCTCCATTTGTTCCTTATTACATATTCATTAACAATTGTAACTTGTCATTTAATGTATTTTCAAGTTTGTTGTGCAGATGGACCAAACAAATAAGCAAACAAACAAACAACACAGTTTTGGCAACGTAACCAATGCTGTACTGTATCTTGATTCAAGGAGAGTAAAACGAACGGAGTTATGACACGTAACCAATGCTGTAACTTTTGATGCAAAGAGAATTAAACACACATTACAGTTTTGACAACGCAAATCAATGTTGTACGCCTACCTTTTCTTGATGCAAAGAGAGTAAAAAGTACAATACAGTTTTGGCAATTAACGTAAACCAATTTTGTAAGCTGTCTTAAAGGGCCTGTATACGTTTGGTAGTTGGAACCCATTGTTTGTTTCAATCATATATAATAATAATAATAATACGCAGTTCTTATATAGCGCTTTATACTCCAGATGGGTGTCTCAAAGCGCTCAGTATTTTTCCTACAAGGTAAGTGGAGTTACGTGTTGAAGTATTAGACCTATTCCTTTGCAGAGCACCATGTAATGATTTACAAGGTGCTGTGGCGCAATATGCAGCCAATCAAACCAGGAACACCAGGGCGAACCCCTTCTCTTTACGATAAGTGCACTGGGTTCTTTTACGTGCATTTCACAACACACGGGACCTACGGCTTGACGTCCCATCCGAAGGACGAAGCATGTGGTTAAGTGTCTTGCTTAAGGACACAAGTGTCACGACTGGGTTCGAACCCACACTCTGCTGATCAGAAACACCAGAGCTTGAGTTCGGTGTTCTTATCCACTCGGCCACGACACGCCACAATATATATATAGTTGTATAGCCTGTGAAAATTTCTTTTCAAAAGGTGGTAGAGTTTTTGAGATATTGCCGAAAATCTGAAGCGGTTATGTCCACGCAGGAAGAATAATCTGCAATTAGAATACACAATCTGAGAAACGTTACTGCAGTAATGCTTCCCAGATTCAAATTTTTGGGGGATACAACGTGTATATCTCTTTTTTTCATAACCGCAGTACTTCAAAGTGAAAAGTTTCTCAAAGCTGCTGTTCTTCTTACCAAGTAAGTTTTTATTGCCATTAATTTTCAGAGTGATTACCAAACATGATGACATCCAACCGGTGTGAACACACATCCTTTACATATATGGTTGTTAACTTCAATTGCTGTTCTATTATTCCCCTTTTCTGAAGCAATTCTCCGTGGGGTACGTACCACTAGATCAAAGAAATCCTTGCAGGAGCTTCGTTCCATTGCTAAAAGTACCCCGTCCGTGTGAAGTGCACGTGTATCTACAGTGTTCACACCAGCTAGATTACCTCATTACCGCAGGGGATGAATTTAATAATGTTTTCTGCTCAATTTTCTCGGTAAAAATACTTTCTTGCCCGTGGTTTGTTTAATAAGGGCCTTTCTCTAAATAGTTTTATTCAGGGAGCTATAATTAACACGAGCCTTTAATTACTTTTTTTAAAGAAAGGCTTGAATACCCCCAGGAGGTGCCTTCAATTTCTCCAAGATTGCAGTTTCATTTTCTTAAAGGCACTGAACACGTTTGTCAAATTGTCAAAGACCAGTGTTCTCACTTGGTGTATCCCAATATATGCATAAAATAACAAGCCTGTGAAAATTTGGGCTCAATTGGTCATCGAAGTTGCAAGAAAATGATGAAAGAAAAAACACCCTTGTTGCGCAAATTTGTGTGCTTTTTCAGATGCCTGAGAAAGGCTTCAAGTCTTTCTCACATTCAAAGTTTTTTGGTTAAAAATTACCGCTTTCTCAAAAACTACGTTACTTCAGAGGGAGTCGTTTCTCACAATGTTTTATACTATCAACAGCTCTCCGTTGCTCGTTACCAAGTAAGTTTTTATGCTAATATATATTTGGAGTAATTACCAAACGTGTCCAGTGCCTTTAAATTCATCCGCCGGGTGTTCGTGATGACACCTTAACGGACATCCAGCAATAAATTCACTCGTCGCACGGGCAGATGTGACATGCATCATTTTACAGTTTAAATTTCTCAGCCAGGGAGTGAAAAAGTCTCAATAAATACTGGTCAGCAGAGGAGGCAATTACTGAGAGGATTCCATCCAAGGCAAGCCAATAAGTTAAATCCCATATACGAATGATTACCGAGCTGGATAAAGACTACGACACGCCCGTTATCCGCACCAGCCCTATGGTTTGGCATTGATTGAACAAGCTATTTGTAGTCTCTGCCTCCAGAGGATTTGACGGTGCCAAACTGCGGATCATTTGAGTGGGAGGTCGCGGAGAAATACCTTCTACGTTCGATTATAACAGTTACACGTGGAAAATTGAAGGAATTGCAAAAATTGCTTTTGTGAATGTCAAAGTGTATAATATATCGACAGATTTCGAGGACGGGTAAAAGCGTGGCGGGAAAGATTGAACAGTGCGTATTCATCGCCGAAACCTAATTCCGAATTTCGTCACGAGAGACCGTAAAGCTTTGAACATCAATTGTGAAATGAGAAAAACGGTGTCATTTCCACGCCATATAATTTCAAAGTAGGTTAATGTGGTATGGGAAGTAGGTGGATATGAGACCCCGGGAAAGGGTGCAGAGACACGGCGATGGCATTTTGAGCGCTATACGGTGTTACGCCTATAAGTGTCGACGCTGCATAGCCTATGGATTAGAAATGCGTGTACATACACTACTGTTATCGTATTTTATATTGTACATGCTGCATTGTATGACAAGGCGAAATTAACTAGTAAAAGGTATAGGGTCGTAGACTGGTAACTACTCCAAAATTTCATGACCATATAAAAACTTACTTCGGTGAGAAGCACTGCAGCTCTTGGTAGTATAAATTATATTGAGAAAGGATTTCCTTCGAAGCAATATGGTTTGGATAATATTTTGCACCCAACAACATTTTAATCTGAGAAATGATTCATGCATGAATCCTTTTCCCCCCTTTTTTCTTGAAGGTAGGTGTCCGTTCGCGAATATTTCGGCCAGAGATGCGGCTGGTACCCGCTGTCACCTCTCGCTGAACGTGGATGGATTCGACGTTCTTGTAAAAATACCGTTATATTTGTTGCTGTTTTCTCAGTAAGTAGACACTGTATTCAGCCAAAACATCCACACGACTTTTATTGTATCTTTCGTTATAAGATGCCTATAAATCAGCATTACGTTGACAAATAACAATCTATGACCCCATACCTTTAAGCGCCTGCAGTAATTGTGTTCATAATGTCATTCAGCTCTGGACGATTCTGCGTAGGTTTGGGAGAAAATGATGTCCGTAAACTATTACCTTTCTCTTATTGTATTCACGAGTTCGCAATTTGCGGCTGTCTCATGTGTTATTCAACCAACACAGTCGCGCTCGTAGACAACGGCACATAAATCATTGTATTAAAGTAATGTCAACCTTGATTTGTATTTGCTTGCAGTTGCAACCTCGTTCTCAAATAACACTGAATTCCAGCTATGTCTGAAGAAAATGTGCATGTACATGTACTTCGTTCATGGTTCATGTTTACTCGTTCAGTTCATGTCATACAATTATACGCTATAATGCCGTGTCCGAATTAGCGGCTACAGCTACGGCTACGGCTAATTTCCGTGTCATCATGTATTGCAATAGAACGTCCTGAGCAACACACTTAATTAGCAACAGTCGTAGCCATAGCTGTATATAGCCTCCCTTTCGGATACGGCCTTACAGTCCACTTTGGGTTCGCCGTAGTACAAAACAGAGTGAAGCCGCGTCCGAAATAAGGGAGTCGGTTACGGCTACGGCCGCTGGCTGCAACGACAGCGTTGTAGAATAGGATTACCCGGCGTTCTGGCCATAGCCACTGCCCAAGCCATTCATTCGGCTAACTGGAGACAGCAAGTGAAATATTAGTCTGGCCCGTTTTTGGTTTGAAGGGAACCAGTAATCCATTATTGTTGTTTCGTGTACAGGGAACACCATGCCAACTAAAAGACAACTTTCACGGCCCTCATGCATGAACTTTCTTACAAAACTGTGCCATTCGGTTGCGTTTGTTCCCTCTAAATAATTCAAACCTGCGAGCCACCTATAGGTTAATCAATGCCTCACAGATTTTAATTTTGTGAAGTAGGCTTTAATATTCAAACTATTCTATCCAAGCGGGATTGGAGTCAGCGATGTAAATTGTAAATACTGCTATTTCTTTTTAATTTTCAAATTCAGACGTGTTGATCTGGATAACGCCTACGTGCGAAACTAATGCAAATTGAGTATGACTATGTAGACACGGTTTTAAAGGTATAGGATTGGTAGAGCTGACAAAATGTTTTGTGTGATCAACCATGTACATGAAATCACAAACTTGTGAAAAAAGTGAAATTAGTCTAGACCCGTTTTGGGTTTTAAAGTGTGTGCATAACATGGGTAAGAGTAAAAATATAAATGTTCACAGATTTTTGTGCACACAACTTACATGGTATATAAAGATGGTCATGGTGGGAAACTCCCTTTGAAATATCTTTGCTTGAAATGCAATATAGTTTTTGAGAAATTAGTAAAACAATTAGTTTTGATATTGCAATTCCAAAACTCAATGTTTGAAAACAGTGAAAACGTTTAAGTTTTTTCCACTTTTTTTCTCGTGACTCCAATGACCGATTTAACGTATTAGACTTTCACAGGCTTGTTATTTCATTTGTTTGGTCACATCAAGTGTGGATACAATACAAGTCTTTGAAAATTACCAATGTTACACATGTGCTTTAAAGGAATCAGTATCCATTATTGCTATTGCAAGCACTCAGGGGACACAGCAACGAAAGTACAACCTTTCACAGCTCCCATGCGCGAACTTTCTTACAGAACTGTGCCATTCGTTTACGTATAATTTTGTGAAGTAGGTTTTAATATTGAAATATTCTTCCAACCATCGGCAGTAAACAGGATTGGAGTCATCGAGGTAACTCTTAAATTCTAAATATCGAGGCTCTTTCTCTTGGGTGCCCAACTAAGTACCTATATTCGTGTACACAAAATAAACCAGTTCCCAGACGCCTTCTCAGTAGCCCAAAATAAGTAAAATTGAGTTCGCCGCGACCGTTGTGGAAAGGTTGATATGTGGTTGTTGGACAAAAAAAAAGACATCCTTGATTTGAAGACGTTGCGGGAAGGAGCAACTCCACAACACCGTATTATAGAATCCCAACTCGTTGGCCCCGTCCTTACACCCACACGTTGAGAATCGACGCCCTTCGACATGACAGACACCTTCAAAGCCGGTGGGTGGTAAATGTAGTCAGGTCTGATAAGGGCTCGATTAAAAAACCCATATTCATGACAAGACTCCTTGTCAATGAAATCCACAGTCTCCAAAGGTTTTACATGGAGCTCCTTTGATTCGTACGGGCAATTAATCGTTAAATAGCGTTCAAGTCATTTTTAGTTCTCTCCCGTACAGCCCCGGAGACAACCTGCCTTGTCAAATGTGTTTTGTCGGGTATTCTCCAGAAAACGATGGCTACATCTTTTTCCTTTTTATGTTTTTGTCTCGAAAGGTTAACCCTGACATTTCGTCGATGAATGCCTTTTCAGAATCTTCTTTATTGATCGGGTCTACCGTTGCTACGGGAGATCCGGGGATGGGAAAGTGAGAGAGGGAGAGGAGGAGAGAGAAAAAAAAACCGTCGTTGATGAAACATCCAACATGCAGTGAAGTTAGCATAATACGACGGTCTGCGATCTCGATCATTCTCTTTTCTTGTGAATTTTAATGAGAAAAATACTGACTTTTAATGAAATAGGCGGTTTTTGTGGTGAGTTTCGAAGACCGTGTTCGAATCTGCGGCTGCAGCCTCGGTTATGGCTATTTCTAAGAGGGTTGCTAAGGGCGGCCTATGCTTCAACGCATGATGACACTGCGACCAAGCCACAGCCACAACCACAGCCGCAGCCACTAATTCGGAAACAACCAAACCTTATTATCTTACATATTATACCTCACTGTATGGTGTGAATTTTTACTATTATATCAGATAGTTCCCTTTTCCCCCATCATTTTAAAGTTGCTCTCTTTGATGGAAATAAGTACACAGGCCAGCCACACAAGTCACCCCATAGCACAATTTCATGTAATGATATTGGCTGTTCTTGATTTGACAGATCGATTCCAATAAGGCCAGGTCCCCCTCAACCTCTTCATGCGAGGTCTTGAGATCACACTGAATCAATAGACATGACACGACTTGCATAACTGTGACATAATTCACCGCGTTTACAAACACCTCAAAATGAACAATTCATTAATTAAATCAATAGGGAGTCTATTGATTACCTCGTATACACTGAGAGTACAGAGTGCTTTAAATAATTACAGTAGTCCACATTAATTGGTTAATTTAACCATGTTAGTTTTCTATCTTCTTCTTCTTCATGCTTTTGGACAACTCGACCATAATGCAAATTAGCTCATAATAGAGCTTGCCAGTCTGGTGCGTATTCGAGAACCGGGGTCTGTTCAAAGTGCGCCATTTTGTTTCCATCAACCGTCAAATGCACGTGGGAACCAACATGTTCCCCAATATGTTTGAATACAGACGACATACAACTTTGAAATTAAAAAACACACGAAATGGCCAAGCAGACAAAGTGTTTTTCAGTTCCAGGTTAGGACAGGGGAATGGTCTAATGCGCATGTGTCTACGTCAGCCTATTCCAGCGTCTCCGGATGAGGAGGCACTTGGACTTAGCTAAAACCAGCGGTTGGTTTGTGACGTACTAAGCGCATGCGCACTGAAGTTGAAGTGCGAACTACTCTATTCATGTCCACGTGACCGTGAGAAAATGGCGGTGGCCAGTTTACTTACGTTTTTGGACGCTTCTTCATAGATGAAAGGACGATATTTGCTCAGTATATCAACATAATATCACAAGTAAACTGCGCCAATAAAGTATCTGAACACTTACAAATGGTCAGATATATCGGAACCTGAAATAGTATGCAAACAAATTAATTAATTAATCCGATGCGCAGTTATCTTCTGCGCATTTTGATACCTCTTTTGTTGCGCTACGATGTTGTTTGGCGGATTTATGGGTACTTGAGTGGCTTAAGGAAAAGCCCCTATTCAAGCAAGAGCGTTGTACTGTGACGAATAAGATCAGCATTATTTTTGCCCGCCTTTTATTCCCTTCTGGAATTGGGGTGAATAGGGGCTTTTGCAACTTTTGAAATTCGACCTTAAGCCACTCAAGTGCCCATAAATCCGCCAAACAACATCGCAGCGCAACAAAAGAGGTATCAAAATGCGCAGAAGATAACTGTGCATCGGATTAATTAATTAATGTTTTGCATACTATTTCAGGTTCCGATAAATCTGACCATTTGTAAGTGTTTAGATACTTTATTGGCGCAGTTTAGTAACGCGGCGTGTCTAGGACGATTGTGGACAAACAGTACCCAATGTCCAGCTCTTTATATTAATATAAATTAAAATAATTGAGCAATGTTGATAAATCTGACCATTTGTAAGTGTTTAGATACTTTATTGACGCAGTTTAGTAACGCGGCGTGTCTAGGACGATTGTGGACAAACAGTACCCAATGTCCAGCTCTTTAAATTAATATAAATTAAAATAATTGAGCAATGTTGTTGCAAACATTTGTGAAATCACGTCTGCGTGATTCTTGTAATGATAGATAGGTTTCGTTATTAGTCCTGTCAACGTTATCATAATAATTGTTCTGATAACTGGTCCTCTCTGTACTGTGCTACAACAGCTATTGGTAACCAGCGATGCGACCAGCCTCGATAGACTGGATGATCGCGATACGTGACCAGACTAGTCCAACCATCGTTAACTAGCGTGCTTTCGTTCAGAGTTCGTCGTACTATGGTCAACTATGGTCCTTAATCGAATTTGCGCAATAATATTCTTAAAAAACAAATTAACAACAAATAAAAAATAACATTAAAAAACAGCCGATGAGCTGAAGTTGCAAGCCTGCGCCCTTGGGGATTTTGGTGGGAGTGAATTAAACGTAATTCCATTTCCGCCTAGTTGAATCGTTGCTGATTTTTGGTTGACGAAAGACGAGAGTTTGGCAAAAAAAAAATCAAAGAAACGAGAAACAAATTATATCCTCCGCTTTGTATTGCATTTATGTCGGCTTATTGTTCGCTATTTCTCAGTCCATTACCATTACTAGATGAATTCTCATTTCAATCAAGGTGCCAATATCTGGAGAAATTACAATAATGCTTCCGAAAGGCAGCTTTGATGCGTCGTTGTCAACCTCCATCCGCCTAACGAATCAAACCGCATTGTTATTGTACATTCAATTATAGATATCAGGAGGAAGAAGAAGCAGAAGAAGAATAAGAAGAAGAAGAAGAAGAGAGAAAACCCCGAATAAACTAGTTTCACGTAGCAATTTGTATAGGACCGTGGCCGATCGGTCACTAAAGAGCACTCGACTCAAGCTCTGGTATTCCTGATCAGCAGAGTGTGGTTTCGAGCCCGGGATCTAGAAATATCCCGAGAATGGGTGTGGTTTGTTTACTAATACATTGGAGTGAGCCTCGAAATGACCAGGCCACCTGGGGACATAGTTATTAATTATTCATGTTAAGATCAGAAGGCCATGTTTATTGTTTAGAACCATTACCCCCAATCCCCAACTCCCCCCCCCCAAAAAAAACAAAAAAACCCAAACAACCCCCCCCAAAAAAAAACAAAAACAAAAAAACCCCCCAAAAACAACAACAACAAAACCCCCCCCCCCCCAAAAAAAAAACAACCCAAAACACACAAAAAAACAACAACCCAAAACCCCCAAACCCCAAAACCAAACCAAACAAACAACCCAAACCAAACAAAAATACTTAAAACAAACAAAAACAACAACAACAACAACAACAACAACAAAACCAAACAAATCAACACACGGTCAAGATGATACACTGTTAAAAATGTCCGTAAATTTACGGACTCCGTAAAGTGAAATATTCCGTATTTTCGCCGTAATTTTACGGACTTTCCGTAGATGTAAATGTTAATTATGCTAATAAGCGTAATTACAATCAACCACATTTGCCCAAACACCTACACATAATATAGTACATGTAAGTACATATTGTTATTTCACCCACAACCGTGTACACATTTACAAACTCATGTTAAGGGTTTTTTATTTTACGGAATTAAAAAAACCTTTCCGGTAATAGAGCTGCCAGAACAAAAATATAGTTCCGTATTCCTGCAGCTCTATTATCGGAAAAGTTTTTTAATACCGTAAAATAAAAAACCCTTAACATGAGTTTGTACATGTGTACACGGTTGTGGGTGAAATAACAGTATGCACTTACATGTACTATAATGTGTAGGTGTTTGGGCAAATGTGGTTGATTGTAATTACGCTTATTAGCATAATTAATATTTACATTTACGGAAAGTCCGTAAAATTACGGCGAAAATATGGAATATTACACTTTACGGAGTCCGTAAATTTACGGACATTTTTAACAGTGTATCTATAATAAAATGTAATTCCTTATAGCGCTTTATCACATCGAAGATGTCCAATATTATGTTATTTTTGTGTGACATCGTTTCTAAATCAAGACTTCTCCACCACCAAAATCCTATAAAACATCCCAGGAAGGCCCTGGAATGTACAACAAAAATGTAACCTAGTTTATAAATCGGCCAGCTTAATCTTACATCAGCCTTTTTACAAATCCACTGTGGATCACTTTACTTGACGAGGACACCTGGTTGCACCAATATGAAAAAGTGACCTTTAGCCTAAAGGGTCTGTACACGTTTGGTAATGACTCTGAAAACTCATGGCAATATTATTGCTGTACTTCTTACCAAGTAAGGTTTTAAAAACTTACTTGGTAAGAAGTACAGCAGCTTTGGATAGTATAATGCATTTTGAGAAACTTTTTACTTCGGTGTACTGCGGTTGTGGAAAAATATATCACCTTTTATCCCCAAAATTTGAATCTGAGAAGCGTTTTTTAATACTGCAGTATTACGTTTCTCAGTAAGTGGATTCCAATTGCAGATTATTCTTCCTGCGTTGACATAACTGCCCCAGATCTTAGGCTAAAAACGCTTGAAATGAAATTTTCACAGGTTAGTTTATGGTATATATCTACAATTATATAGGATTGAAACAAACAGTGGGTTCCAATTACCAAACGTGTACAATCCCTTTAAACTTGAAATGCAGACTTTCAGGAGGGGACAAATTTCTAGGCTAAGGCAGATTGACTGCAGAACATGCTGTCCATCCAGATAGTTTAAAAATAGAGCCGAATCGTGAGACAACATTTCATACTGTCACCGTACACGTTGTACAGCCGGCATCGTGAAAGGTTACAGCCAATGATCCATGCATGCCCAGCTTTCCCGCTCTGCAATGTCGTCTGCGCTCGCCGAGTTGTCCCGCCAAAACACTCTTCATTAATTCCCGCGATCAGCCCGGATGATCATATGAGTGTTTTCTTCCACTTCTCCCAAACCAAAAATAAATGAGAAGCACGCAAATCCAGACGAAAAACAACGAGAGTTAGAATAAAATTTTGTTTTTTGGGAGTGAGTTTCATGACGTGTAATTTCAGGTTGGACTCTGGACAATTCAAGGACGTACATACTTTCATATTTTGTTTTGTAGACTAGCAGTTTATGTAGGCAAAAATTCAAAACAACAACAAGTCACCCGTACAGAAGATTTTCTTGTTTACTCGAAGTTGTCCTGTCATTTCGATATAGGCTGTTAAAACAAAACTGGTGCTATTTTCAGCCGGAAAGTGGAACAAAAAAACACGACATGACGAAGGTCTGCCGTGAGTTTGAAAAGCATACGATGTTCTAAGAGGCCTGCGATGTTTTAAGAGCTTAGCTATCTAAGATGGTCCTTTCAATCAAATCAGAAAAAAATGCATTGCAGATTTAAAGATGAGCCTTTACTCTCTTTTAAAGGCACTGAACACGTTTGGTAATTGTCAAAGACCACTGTTCTCACTTGGTGTATTCCAACATATGCATGAAATAACAAGCCTGTGAAAATTTGGGCTCAATTGGTCATCGAAGTTGCAAGAAAATTATGAAAGAAAAAACACCCTTGTTGTACAAATTTGTGCGCTTTCAGATTAGGAATTAAAGGCTTCTTGCAAGAAGTCTTTTATTATTTTAGTGAGAAATTACCTCTTTCTCAAAAAACTACGTTACTTCAGAGGGAGTCGTTTCTCACAATGTTTTATACTATCAACAGCTCTCTGTTGCTTGTTACCAAGTCAGTTTTTATGCTAATAATATTGTGAGTAATGACCAAACGTGTACAGTGCATTTAAAGGTAGAGTCATAGATTGATAACTACTCCAATGCCCATATAAACTTACTTGATGAGAAGCACTGCAGCGGTTGAAAGTATAAACTATTTTGAAAAAGCACTTCTCTTCGAAGATGATTTGGATAATTGTTCACCCAAAAACATTTCTGAGGGTTGGTGTCTGTTCGCGAACGCTGCGGCCAGAGATGCTGTTGGTATGCTGTCACCTGGCTAAACGTGGATTGATTCGACGTGCGTTCTTGAGAAAAATATCGTAATGGTGTTTTTCTTTTTTTCAAGTATTCAGCTAAAACTTTCACATGTGACTTTAATTGTTACCTTTCTTTTTATAATGTTGCTCATACATTAGCAGTACGTTGACAAAAACCAGTCTGTGACCAAACCTTTAAAGTGTAAGGGGACATCATGTGCGATTCTCCCTTCAACACCTTGATAACATCGTGCATGCACTTAACCCATCAGGAAAAGCTGTCAAGTTATGGTCTTGATATTTCAGAGTCTATTGACAGTCCACTCCCGGTCCCTCACTTAAACACCACCAAGCATGTATTTCAGTTTGCTCTCAGTCTAGAGAGGTTAGTTAAGAGAGGAACGGACACGAGAAGACCTTCGTGGCCAGGTTTTGAAATGAGAGGCTCCCTTTTTATTTTTTAACAAGCTCGGATCGTAACGGAATCCTTCCCACGAAGCCATGCTTTATAACCCATTTAGCGCTTCGTTTAAATAATTCTCCTTCACAAGTATTACACATCTTGGAGGTCCATAGCTCTTTAGGGTTAACTTCACTCCTTTAATAACATTTGGCCCTACATTGTATATTTATTTATATATTTTTTATTTTATTTTAACATTTTAATTTGGGGTTGAAAGAAATAATGTTAGGCCTACCTGTGGTCTCGGTTAAATATAAATCCAAACGCGGTTTTAAAGGGTCTGTATACGTTTGGTAATGACTCTGAAAATTAATTGCAATAAAAACTTACTTGGTAAGAAGTACAGCAGCTTTGAATGGTAAAATGTATTTTGAAAAACTTTTTAGTTAGAAGTACTGCGGTTATGGAAAGAGATATCACTTTTTATCCCCCCAAAATTTGAATCTGAGAAGCGTTACTAACGTTTCTCAGATTGTGTATTCCAATTGCAGATTATTCTTCCTGCGTGGACACAACCGCTCAAGATTTTCGGCAATATCTCAAAAACGCTACCACCTTTTAAAATGAATTTTTCACAGGTAAGTTTAAGATATATATATCCTTTAACTTAGGATTGAAACAAGCAGTGGGTTCCAACTACCAAACGTATACAATCCCTTTAACACTCAACATTCAAAGTACAGTCGGCGAAGCTGAAGTCACATGGTACACGAACGACCCAGAGCTTCATTAGTGAATGTTGCAGTTTTCACGACATAAGCAAGTGTGCTAACGAGGTAAACTAGAAGGTTATGGCTCTTATCGGTACATCTTTCTAATTAGTGAGATCCCCTCGGGCGTATCTTTATAATTGAGTTATCGTGTTAATATTTTCTTGTCTTTTGGGGTTTTTCGTAGAAAGAAGTTTTATTTTCTATTTTCGTTAAGTATTTTCGGATATGCCTTTGGAAGACTATTCTTGGTCCCAGACGAAAATAAGTGTTATTTTCCTATCAATGCTTTCTTCATAAATAGACGATACCGATAATAATTGTAAAGGTTTTTGAACCATTCTACAGGGTAGACTCTATAGGGTAAACGGTAGCCTCGGTGCTAATTATAGACTTTACGCACGTTGTGGCTGGTGAAGTGAAGCGAGATCGCTGCTACCGGTTACCATATAGAGCCTGAAACGTTCTACAGCTGCTGAGACCGAGTGTACGAGGTTGTAAGCTGTATCTTACTCACAGCTCTCTCACGATGCCTGGTATTTAAGTCCAACAATAAATACCCCTGGCAGCCGGGATCTTCGTACATGTCATTATGGGGTTGGTCAACATTGCACAGTACTATACATGCACCTCAAAGTTAGTCTTGGCCCAACGGTGGTAGTGTTGTAGTCTTTATTGGCGAAGTTCATTTTGTTAACGTAGTCGCCGATATTGCAACACGAATTACTTGAGAAGAGATATCTGTATCACCCGAACATCGAACATCTGGATCAAAACGAACCAGATTTATAGACTTGCCCAGTCTCTCCGAGTCAGCCTCCCAAACAGTCAAATTGCGCCCTCTACCATCCCAGTGACTAATACAAAAATCAGCGTCGCCCGCAATCAATACCATAGAAGTGTGTTGCTGCTTTGCATTCACCGACGCAATGGATTCTGTGCGTGGCCCCGTCCCTTCTGCACAATTCGCGGCACGTACTTCGACAACAATCTTACATGGTCATCATGTTTCCTGCATTCTTGCAATAAACAACATTAATAAACATTCTGTTTGTTTATGCTCCAACAAAACAACAACAAGTCACCACCAACATTCTGACCCGAAACTGGATAAATAACTCAATTGCTTACAACTGGTGCAAGCATTACACATTAGGGGTACGTTCGATTAGCTTCCCCGCCCGTGTCGACCCAGGTGTGCTCATCCGGGTGAGCCCCTGACATGAGCTAATCGAACGCCAACTTCCCCCAGCATTCACACCAATGCATCTTGGGACAGCCGACCCGCAACTACCTTCATTGTGTGCATTACGTTCGTTGATTCACGAAAAGATCGTAAATTTATTTTCTCAAGGTAAAACTGCAACGTTAAATTATTGTACAAGCCCAGGTTGATACACAAGTTCTCATCCTCGAATATAAAAATACTTAATGCTCACAAAGTCGCCGTTTTAAAGGCGAAAATGTGTGTCAAACTTACTGAAAGTGTCCCACTGAGTTACAAACAAAATGGTGGCCATTGAGAAAGTTTTTCGTAGTGACGTCATGCACCTCGGTCAGCCCCAAGTGACCCGCTCCACAAGCAGGGTACTTTGGGCTGACCCGGTTGGGACCCGAGAATGACGTCAAAGGTATTCGAACGCACCGGGGGAGACTTGGGTCGACCCGGGGAAGCTAATCGAACGCACCCAACACATCACAACTTTCTGTAAACAACTTTCTTCAAACGTCAATGGCCAACTTCAAAAGACTCAGTCCTTCAGCGAATTAGTTTAGTCGCCGCAGCAAGTCAGTCGCCCGGCGAGATAGTTTAGTCACCGCGGGGAGATAGTTTAGTCACCGCAGCGAAACAGTTTAGTCGCCGCAGTGATATAGTTTTGTCCCTGCGGCGAGATAGTTTAGTTGGCACGGGGAGATAGTTTAGTCACCGCAGCGAGATAGTTTAGTCGCCGCAGTGATATAGTTTTGTCCCTGCGGCGAGATAGTTTAGTTGGCACTGGGAGATAGTATAAAAGTGAAGAAACAAATTTAGTTGAGACCCCTCTACGCTTTGTTAGCTTATGTTGACCCATTGTCTTCAATAAAGTGACCTTTGCCTCAGATGACGTATAGCATTTATAACAACTATAGAAATCTCGTGTGAAGTGAGCTGTGAAAGTCAACTAAGCAGTTTCATCCCTCCCACGCACAAAGATGTCACGTCCAGAAGAGCCAAAAATAACCCCCCGGAGCCCACGGCAGCACTCTCATTCATGTTTACAATGTGGCATCTTGAGTCGTACACCTGATACAATACAAATGCACCTCAACAAAATCTGTATCATTTTGACCTATGTCGCCTTACACCGTTCTTTGTCAGGACACCATTTTCTGTATTCAGGGAGGGTTTGTATAACTCTTTTCAGTCAGCGGACGTTCTATGTTTGCGCGAACACGTGTAGCATATCAAAATGCCAGAAATAGCCCGCCAAAAGTTCACCGTTGCTCGCTCGCAACCTCCAGTGGTATTTACTCAAGAACAGGAGCATTCTGTAATGCTCAAGTGAAAACACTTGTCATTCTAAACTAGACAAAGGTATCTGACATCTCAGAGATTGTACAAAATGAATGGTCCAGAAATGTCAAAATACTTGTGCGGCAGGAATAGCACTTACTTGTTGGGTTAAGACAAAAGACATGGATTCAATGCAGTCTTCTGGGTGTAATTTAATCCCTGACAAAAAAACCACTGCCCACTTTAACTTAAAAGGAAACAGTGGTCACGTACTCAGTGAAGATGATTGTATGATTCAAGTGGGTTTGTAGAAGAATTGTTTTAACCTAAAGGTTATTGCTTGAAAAATGTCTCAGGCTATACACCAACCACTAACTTGTTAAAGATTTTCTAAGCCGATCAAAGCAATGTTATACAAGCTGTTACTGCTCGCCCTCTTTTGTTAAAATAATGTCACCACACAATGACAAAATTTGACAAAAATAAGTCAACCTTACTGGACCTTTATGACCTTATGGGCACTTATTCTGAACATCGTTTCGCAAGTAACCTTGTTGGCAAGTCATTACGTCACACGCTTGCACGTCTGCTGTACGCCCAAAGTTTTCGCCATTTCCGGGTACAAAGCGGGATGCGATGATTACAACTTTCAAATTTCCAGATTGAATTGTTTTTTCCCGCTACGCAAGAATTCTAGAGATACACTGCATTGGGTAAAACTGCGAAGGATCGAGCTTCCTCATGAAACGGACGGAAACAGAAAGCCGGGTGGGGGATGTAAGATGGACTCGGAAGTTAACGGCTTGGAAGACGAAAAAAGGAAGCTCCAATTTGAGACAGTTCTTGTGGTGGTTGGGGACGGGATGCAACTAAAACAAATATGTAGGTTAAAGGGAGGGTCATAGATTGATAAATACTCAAAAAAATAATAACCATACAAAATTGGCAAACCATACCACACTCCATTATCATATTATAGTACAAATCTTAAACATGTCACATACTGGCTATGGTACGCCAACTGGCGTATACTCTCACCACACTACATTTTGTACGTAGTCACTTGTACAAATCTAGTACAAATCTTAAAGTATTTGTTATTGTTTTTACTTTTCAGATCGACTGGCGACGCGATTTATGTAAACCGTTGACCAACCAGTAGGCCTAGACGTATAAGGGTGGACTACACTAAATAGAGAGACAATATTATGTAGCAATCCTCATGACTACATTTTGAATCCACTACAACCTTATCTGTAAATCAAAGATTTGAAGAATGGCTTTCATGGATTGTTGAGAAAAATGGTATAAGTTTATGCCTCTGGGGTTGTTAACTTTCAACCTGAAGTATTTTGGGTACACGGGCTCTCTAAAAAATGTCCATTATTGAGAAGATAAAGGCACCCTTTTCCAAGATAGAGTCTGGCCCGTTTACTCCGTTAGGGGGTATATTAATTTTGGATGAGCATAGCTCAAAAAATCAACGGCTAAACCTACTGAAAAAAATGAAAAGAAAAGTTTCGTTGTCAGAAACTCCATGGTAGGCCTAAGGATTAGTACTTATACGACAGTAAAATCTCTCAACGAGCTTGGCCTGCCAGCCGGCAGGGCCATGTGAGGTCGAAAACCTCCCCAAGGGTCGCTGGCGAGACGCTGACCGTGAAAGTAAACCAATCATTTAACGCGTAACGCACACACGCGTTTCTCATAAATCACGTTATGATGGCACGTGCCGTTTGTCTGAGGTTCGATGGCCATTTAGCTGTCACGTAATGCATTATTACTCAATTATATTATGGTGCATATGAGGAAAAACGATTGGAAGGCCACCCGGGGCTATCCGGGGACTAAAGGTCATCCCAGGGCTCCGAAGGTCACTGTCGGAAGACCCGGTCAACTGATCATAAAAACTTACTTGGTAACGAGCAATGGAGAGCTGTTGATAAACATTATGGGAAACGACTCCCTCTGAAGTAACATAACTTTAGAGAAAGATCTGAGAAAGACTTCAGGCCTGAAGCCTTTTTTAGGCATCTGAAAGCACACAAATTTGTGCAGCAAGGGTGTGCAGCAAGGGTGTTTTTGTCTTTCATTATTTTCTTGCCAATTCGATGACCATTGAGCCCAAATTCTCCCAGGTTTGCTTTTTTAATGTATATGTTGGGACACATCAAGTGAGAATACTGGTCTTTGATTAAGGGAATAAAAGAGTAGGCGACGAGTTCTTAAACGGCCGTTTAAAACCGGCAGGGTCGTGGCCGTGCGATAAAGGCCCGAGCCGAAGGCGAGGGCCTTTACACGGCCACGACCTGCAAGGTTTTAAACGGCCGTTTAAGAACGAGTCACTACTCTTTTATTCCCATTCATAAATGCCCTTATGTTAAAAAGCAATATAATATCACAATTATAGACAATGTCACACTGTTTCTTTTGCGAATTTTTCGAAGGGGGGGGGGTTTGCAAACTTCCAAAAACTTTTGTAAAAATGTTTTGTGCGCGTCGGTCGGTGTGTATACGCGCGTGTATACACATATTACGCACTGTTACTAATAGCTATGAATTGCGTTCTGCGTAATTTAAATTGGTGTACATGAGCTTGCGCGCCCAACACGCGAAGCCAGCCGGTCTTAAACAGCTTCAGCTGTGTCTTTATCAACCGTTTAAACACCCCCACGTGACGCGCTCTCCACCAATAGGAGTAGCGAAACTGTCTGGGGTATTTATGAATAATGTATAATTCTGTAAATCCGCAACCATCAATGGGAGACTAATCAAAGCACAACTTCAGTGAGATTTATTTAAACAAACCAGTTAATGAGGAAATGATTTAAAACATCATGGCCATTTGGGGGGGGGGTGTTTTGCGAGACGGAGGGCTCGTCTAACAACAAAAAAGCAGGAGACCAGTCACATAATGGTAAAGTTAGTGACATAATGTTTTAGCTGGTAACCTTAATCTTAAAAACAACACACAGACACATTATAACGTTTTAAATCAATAATTACCCAAATCAGGACCCTATCAGAACCTGGGGGGGGGGGGTCCGCAGTAGAGTGGCACTAAAGGAAAGACGTTCATGCATCAAAATGCTTGACAACTTTGGTTTGTGGTAAACGTGGATAGTTACAAACAATGCTTAGGTAATGTAAGAGCACTTTGGAGTAATTTCACATTTTATTGTGAGGTGAATTGCTGAGGAAGTGTAGAACACCCATCTGCCCGGAATTACGTGCCTGTTAAAAACGCTTAAGCAAAACACCTCAGTGCAGGCCTACAACTAACAAAACACAAACAAACAAGCAGACACCCCAACACCACAACAAACACCCCCAACAAACAAACAAAACAAACATAAACCACCAATTCATTTTTTTTCCACATTGACAATATTGTTCTCGTTAGAGATACGGTTCATGTGGAAATAGTATCGTAACAACAAATATCGGGCCATTTAGGGTGTTTTGCGAGACAGACAACTTTGCAGAATGGATTTGAGACCAAAAAAAATCGTCTTGTTCAGTCCCTACGAGCCAGTCGATTTTGCGCCCTCTACCGGTGACGAATAAAAAACTAGCGTCGCCAATCAAGACTAGGTATTAAGAAGCCAATTAACAGAAGTCTGGGTATCTTGTTCACAATGACCCATGTCATCGAGCCGCCGAAGCACCAAATATTTGATTGCCTCAGAATTTTGCGAAGCAAAAGTGAGTAGGAGAAATAAACTAGGCCCTACTGCACACAATTCAGAAAGTAGAAAAGGCTATCCCCTCTATGGGCCTTCAAAATGTGTGCCTGATTATTTTGCCGTCTCGTGAAACCCGTTATGCAAGGCCTTTTTAATGTTCTTGTTTGTTTTGTTGTAATACGGTTTATATATATGATTAACGTGTGTTTTGTAATTCCGTACCGTCAATTCGATTGGAGGCCAACCAAGGTACAGAGATTTATTTTAACAAACAAAGCTTAATTATTTGAAATTCGATAACACAGGAACAGTTTTCTAGTTTCCTGCTGCTTATTGTCATTTTTGAGAGTTATGTCGACGACTTGCCAGACTCTGATTTGTACTGAATTATGTCTATATAATAATCATGGATGGTTATACAAACAATCCTTATGTATTTTGTTTTTTAAGGCGCGGATGGGACTTGGTCTCTAATGAAGAACACGTTGACATAATTTCCCATTATTAACTTTCGAAGCTTCTGTGTTTGGTAATTCAAGAAATTAGACACGTCTCCACGTGTGACAGTGAGTTGAGCACGTGGACAAACTCACACGCTACAACAAGCCGTAAAATTCACAACACAACACATTATACAAACGTTTTTAATATCAACTTGGTGTACAATAAAATCAACAGAAGCTCTAAAGCGCTGTTAAAGTTCTCAGGATTAAGTACACGACAATTGCGCGAGGCTTAAGAGAGATCCACAAAAGATGAATTATTTATTACGGGTAGTTTGTTTATACCAACCTGACGTTCAGCACAGCATGTTACTTCGGGGTGTAACATATTTTAACCAACGAAGGCGTAATTCCTGCGTTGGATATGTCAACCCCACCAACCCACCCCCCCTCCAAAAAAGAAAAACAAGAAAAAAAGGAAACAAAATGAGATTTTCTCAGATTTTCTCATCAGCAAAAAAGACAATGTGCCAATACAAGCATACCAACACCTAAGAATTCTACACAAAAGCTGATGCTCCAATTTCACACTCATTATAACGTATTCTTGAGCCCGATTTAACAACAGTCTATTAAATCATTCATAAGCAATGCCTAGTATTGCACACACTGGATGGGACGTTGAGTTTGTACCAGATTCAAATATATTCTCAATAAACTCGGTAGTTTCTACGACTTGGGCCCAATTTTATAAAGACATAGTATTTTGGCTGGTAACCATATTCTGTTAAGCATGATATTGTTGTGCTTAGCTACTTTTTGTGATTATTAAAGCAGCTCATGAAATCGGGTCCTGTTGATGAGCTAATATTGAGCCGTATGCATTGAAACTTTAACCAACACCGCAAGACAGTGGCAACAGTGCAAAAACTACGAGATCATTATTTCCACCCCGTGTTGTTTGCCACTTGATTCATTAACAAGTTGTTCTTATACAACTTGTAAAAAAACTCTCTTACTCTGTCAGACGTTTGATGAAATACAGATTATTCAGGAGTTTTCCAAACAAATGCGTTTATTGTTTCGAGCATTGTTGAGGTAATAATGTGCATTTTGTTTAATCTGATTCATAGAGAACTTCAAACTCTCTTTACTCTGTCAGTATCGTTTGATGAAATACAGATTATTGAGGAATTTTTCAAATAAATGCGTTTATTGTTTCGAGCATTGTTGAGATAATAATATGTCCATCTTGTCTAATCCGATTCAAGAGAACTTCCAATCGGAACGTACGCGTTTCCGGGTAAAATAACCCTTCAAGGGTCGATATACTTGGGGGGTTCGAACTTCCTAAACCTCCCCCTCCACGGCTCCCCAGACAAGACCATTCCCAGTCGGATAGTTTAACCTTCACCTCTCTGTACAAAAACTAAATCACAACCAAACCACCCCCTCACAACTTGTACCGAGAACTGACGAGTAGCAATGCATAAGATTTGCCCGATAAACTGCCTTATCATTTTCTGATTCAGGTTTCTCTGAGTAGATATTTTCCCACATCGGGGGGGGGGGGGGTGTTCAGGCAGCTTGGATTGCCTTGTTATTGTCGTCATCTTCTGTTTAACCCCAGGCTTTTTGATCGTCGTCAAGTGACTGCCATCTCATTTCTAAATGGACATTTATCCCGCAAGGATCCGCTTGCTGCTTGAAATTTCTTCACAAGCTTTGTCTTGAAAACAGGAGAAGAAGAGAAAAAGAAAAAGAAGGGGGAAAAACCCCACTCCACCGAGACACCGTAGAAACAGAGAAACAGTCGACGGAACATCCGGTGGGGATAGATCTTATTTGGTTCTCCCGTACGGTTTGAAAACAATTATTCACTGCCAGAGATTTCTGTATGACAAGAAGAAAAGATGAAAGCCCTTCCAATTTCGTTTTGTCAGCTACAGGAGTATGGAGCAAAGTTGCTTTCTATTATACTTGCGATTTTGACAGGATGTTACAACAAAGCAACGCATTTATAACAAAAAAGGGACGAGTTCGTTTTTGTATTTATTTATTCGAACATCCATCTCAAAGGGCACCATCCATTCATGCTCATTGTTAGCATTTTCTGTCCTGGGTGAAAAAAGGAGTATTATTGTTTGATAGGTTACAAAAATATTCCAGCAACAAAGAAGAAATAGTTATATGACCAGATATTTTTTTATCTAAGGTATTATTCAGAAAGAACAGCGGATATTCGTACGTTTATTTTGAGGGAGTTGGTGAGGATGTCGGGACTAAATTAACATGCCTCTGGAAAGAAGACGACTGACATGTCACAGGAGTTTTCATAATATCCTAAGATAATGGTGAAAACCAGTTGCGGAGTTCAAAGAGATATGGACTGCGTGCATTTTTAATATTTTATGATCTCACATTAGTTTTTACGATATGCAGATTTCATTCGGGCTGACAGGTGATTGTTCCCCAAACAATATTCAATATTTTGCAAGACAAACTAAAACACACACAAATTGTTTTCATCAACGTGAAATCCAAAGCACATTTTGTAGACCACATTCTGAAGTTAACAGGTTTTAAATCCATTAGACACTTACAAGAAAGGAATATTTACAATATAGTAATTATTATTATCTAAATGAAAACATTTACGAATGTTATATGAACTTGTAAAATACCCGTCATCTATAGTACATGGTGACTTTAACAGCTCTCGTTTTGTTTGACAGGCGTGCAATTATCGTCCTTCCAATTCTACGTGTATCTCTGTCGCGTTTCGTTTACCATACACTCTAAAAATTCCCGGTTAGAATTGTCCCGAATTTCGGGTCCAAGGGAGCCTGACCTATTTCTGGGTCAGGCTGACCTGAAAAGTGGTTGAAAAAAGGAGATTTCTAACTAGAATTCTGCGTAATTTTGACCTATTCTGTGTCATTCTCAGCTCACACGGAGACTAGATCTGGGTCAAGTCTGATGACCCGGACTTTTTTTTGAGTGGGTATAGAGACTTTTAGATTTCCATTGTTTCTCTTTGCATTGTTTTGTTGACATGGCGACTTCTATCCTATCATAGGGCTAGACATGCTTCATGATATTTTAAATGAGGCCTAAACAAAATGATAACAAAAGGAAAATAGTTAAAGTTTCAAACTGAAAGCTGAGCTAAATAAATCAATTTGGCTCATTAACAGTACGATCCTACTGGGTGCAGAGCAAACTTCCGTCGGAGACGAAAACAAACCCCACTACGACCACTTCTGCTTAATATCAATTGCAGCCATCAAAATAAGCTTAAGAATGTCTCTCTTATAATAGTGGCTTCTTATACATAGCGCTCATACCCGTCACTCAGTGACGCTCAAGGCGCTTCAACATTCAGTATTTTCCTGCAAGGTAATGTGGAGCTCCTTTTTTGAAGTATGAGACCTACTCCTTTACATAGCACCAAGTAATGGTTTACAAGGTGCTGTGGCGCAATATGCAGCCAATCAAACCAGGAACACCGGGGCGAACCCATTCTCTTTTCGATAAGCGCACTGGGTTCTTTTACGTGCATTACACAACCCAACAATGATGTGATCGCGCACAACATTCCCGACTAAACATTATAACAATTTCTCTGTTTGTGTGACTCCAGATTTGAATTTTGTTTTGCAATGATTTGATTGTGCACAACATTCCTGACTAAACATTAAAAATGTCACTGTTTGTGTGATTCCAGATTCGATAAAATTTCCAATGATTTGATCGCGCACAACATTTCCCGACTAAACATTTCTTAAAACATTTTTTGTTTATTCGACTACGGATTATTTTGTTAAAAAAGGCACAGGATAGTCGTTTGCAAATTTAATGGCAACGAGAGAGGATGACTCCTCCGGCTCTTAATTTTCTTTTTGTGTTTTCCATTTATTGCTGTAAACAAAAAAAAGGACACCGAGTACTGTCCCGTGGGCCTAGACCACTAAGTGCATTAACAATTCAGTCGAACTACTCACAAAGAGACATTCTTTATTGTACGTTATTCAAACTATATTAACAGAAAAATCATGTACATCCTAAATTCCAATTTCCTAAAAAATTATTCTCTCCTTCCGGAAAACCAGGCTTCATTTTGTAATATAAACTTTTTTTTGTATTCTTCTTATTTTTTTGTTATACAATAATTGAATTTTTATTCATGATTTCCCGAATATGAAACAAATTAAATTTGCAGTCGAAAGGGGGGGGGGAAATGAGCCCCTAGATAATTCAAGAATGGTAACCTGACATCCCGACAAAGCCCCTAAAGTCCCCTTTAGTGAAAAACCTAAAAAAACCGTTGCCATGGAAATGATTTAAGGGTGTAGGTGGCGTTGCTAGGAGTAACAGTTAACGTCATCTGCCTGGCACCAAGCAACGGCACGGTCGTGGCTTTGTCCCAATTCTTCCCGATAAAAGAAAATGACTCAAACTGTAGGTTTCGTTTTTAGGTTGGGCAAATTTGGATACAAAAGGAATCAAGAACCTTTTGGGAAATTTGATCTGGAGATCGGAAACCCAAGGCAATGTCCCCAGAGGAATCATAATCGCATCTTTGTTCTTGTAATTTTTCTTTTTTAAGCAATGATGATTGAACGGATACGAGGCTGTCATTATATCAAAGGTTTAAAAATTAATCAAAAAGAATTTGTTTCACGAGGGGAATCAGGAGAAATTCAAGTTTATTCTGGTGTTGCCCGCGATGGTGATGAAATCTCTAATCACAGATGAATGAAATTAAATAAATAATTGCAGAAACCCCGTTCTCTGAATGCGATTAGTGATGTTTTAAACCGTTTTGGGGACGACCATCAACACACATTCATGCTACCCTAAACACAAGACGAACAAGTGTTTTGTGTTAACCACGATATCAGCATCACAGAGCTGCCAACATTTTAATCTTGCAATCAGGGAGATTTTGTACAACAATCAGGGAGATATTTAAAATTACATTCAACATAATAGGGACAAAGTTTTCATAATCAGGGAGATTTGTCAAATCTGTTCATCCGAACATGGAAAGATTGGTTGATTTTCAGGGAACTTTCTGCAGAATCAGGGAGGGTTGGCAGCTCTGGCATCATGGTATAGTGCGGGCTTTTTACTTGAAGAACCTCATTATAAGGCGATGTACGTCTGTGTATCTTCCCGCCATCGGTTTGATAATTATGGTATAACCTATCGCAAACCGAATATACATTGATACCTCACCATGCAATGCCTCAAATCCTATATTGCAATGTTAACATTAATGTCTGTCTTTTTGTTCTATAGGGATGAACTCAAACAGGATATTTATAGCCTTGAGGAAACGGAGCGGATGTCCACAGTCCGCACTCTACAGCTTTTAGCATAATGAGAAACAATCATTTTCAGCTCAATAGCTTTTCCAGATTGAGAAACAAGCACCTATTTTCAACTCAATTTGAAATCAACATAATTACAACGCGCGTTGTTATGACTCCATTAAACTAGGAAGGCACTGAACACGTTTGGAAATTGTCAAAGACCAGTGTTCTCACTTGGTGTATCCCAACATATGCAGAAAATAACAAGCCTGTGAAAATTTGGCTCAATTGGTCATAAAAGTTGCAAAAAAATGATGAAAGAAAAAACACCCTTGTTGTACAAATGTGTGTGCTTTCAGAAAGGAATAAAAACTTCTTGCAAGAAGTTTTTATTATTTTAGTGAGAAATTACCTCTTTCTCAAAAACTACGTTACTTCAGAGAGGGAGTCGTTTCCTACAATGTTTTATACTATCAACAGCTCTCCGTTGCTTGTCACCAAGTAAGTTTTTATGCTAATATTTGTTTTGAGTCATTACCAAACTTGTACGATACCTTTAACTTATAGGCCCTTTTCGAAGCTTGGGCTTGGGCTTATAGGCCCCGTCAGTTATTTAGAAAACGTGTGCTCTCCTTATACGTGGCTTCAAACAAGCCCAGGCCGGAGACCAAGCCCAATCTATGGTTTCGAAAAGGCCATAGTGCACTCCAACCGGGGAGGGGTGTTTTGGGTGGGCCCCGGGGGTGAAACACCAATACATTTCTGTTGATTCTCTGCGTAATGATTTCAAGTCCTATATTCGGATATTATGAACGATGCAAGACTGGTAAATTATTAAAACAAGTTGTCAGTATTGTAATATACTTTGAGAGGTTGCTTGCTTTTTATAAACTTGATGTAAGAACCATCTGCAATTCCCCCGTCATCTTCAAAACAGTTTCTTATTTTAGTCTGAGCATGGTCTGAGTAAGCTCGGCTGTACAGGTGCGATTTGATATTCGTCTTTGATTGTTGTGATAGATGCTGACGATTTCACATGGGAGCTGGTTTCCAAGCTCAAATCCTAACCCCGAACGTTTTCAAGTTTCAAGGAAGAAGTTACCGCAGTTTGTTAAAAATCTGCAAAATTCATTTTAACCTCAACAACGGTGACACCATATGTTTTCAGCATAGAGTCTAAGTACAATATTATTCAGTTGGACGTGAAGCTGCGAACAGACTCACTGATTGGAGACGGCACGCTGTCGACCAGACGACTGGGTCTCATGTTTCCAAGCATACCAATGATGCTGCACTGTTTTCTCTTTGGATAAATTGGGATTTATTTACACTGAGCTCAGTGTGGTGCCCATTAGCCACCGCTGTCATTACTGTCTATTTTAGTCCAGACGCTCCTAAAAATAAAATCTCGAAGTTCAATCAAAGAAGGATTCGTCACCGCTGAAATATTTATGACATCTTGTCTGCGATTGGTTTCGGAAAGGTATACGACCAGATTGGGAGACGGGGCAAAAACCTCCGGGGTTCTTCATGTTTATTTATTGCATCTCATTAGGTTTTCAAATCGCAGAAAAGAAATGCAATTATGATATAATAAAAGCTGCAGACTTCATTGCAGGGCGATTTAATTTGATCTTTATTAGTTAACAGAGACTGGCGTTATTTCTTGAGACGTATGTAAAGCTCGTCTTCGAGTAGGTAATTTATTTTGGGGATTAATGGTCTAATAATAAATACACTCTCGGGTTGATCCTAAAATAAACACACTGCGGCTATCTTTAGACTATACGACGGTTTAATTCTACACTGAGAAGGTTTGCTTGTAAACGAACACGGGCAATGTAAACAACCCGTCCGCGCTCTTTGGACCTGCGCGCGTGCTCAGTATACAAGTCTCGTTTGGAAACACGTCTGCGCATAAGCTTTAAACTCTCCTCCTAATCCACGTCAGGATTCCGAATCGGGTGAGCCCGGTTGACCGTGTACGAATTGACAAAAAATTGACCTTTTTTTAACCTCGCAGTTAGTTCGATACCCAGTTGTTTGGTTGAGCTGATCTTTTATTAATTCATGCAAGTTTTATGAATATTATTCAGTAATGCAAATTTAGGCTAACCGCTGTTTATTAACCTAGCAACATGTGATTAGACTAGTTCATTTAAAAATGTTGACAGAACGGCTGCATTGCTCTTCGCACCACGCGCTTCAGCCTTTGCTCGTATGGAGTACTATGGTGGCCCCAAAGGGACATCGAACATAAGTATTGCATTCATGACAAAACTCACGACTTGTGCCTCAAGTTGTGAATTTTTGTGTTGACGCCAATGACACTTATTATTTCCAATTCGGCAAGATAGCAACACAATCATATTTAGCCAGCGCTACACAGGTTTCGCTGAACGGCGAGGAAAATTGGCATTAATGTGTTCCTTAATCATTGACAAAAACAAAGGAAGACATGTTGATAAAAGACATGTGGCACTGCAATTATCCAAATGATCGACCAAAGAAACAACGTCAGTGTTCATGCTATCACCATGGAGAAATTTCCTTCCTCATCGCTGAAGCGGAAATTTTTCATTTGGCCGCATGAGTTGGGCGACTGTGGGCAATAAACCCACGGTCCGCGGTTATGACCGAAGAGCCAGCGGATGTTGAGCAGAACTCTAGCGCTGGACAAGCGGTTATACCGGGCACCGCGGCGTCTTAGGAGACCGCGGTTCGGATCCCCATAAGTCCTCCCTTTCATCATACCAAAACTCGGGAGGCTCCTTCTAAGACTGATCATGAGTCAGCCAGAAACCGCCAGCCGGTAGCCGCAAAACTTCCGCCTACACCCAGCATGCGGAAGTGCTTGGTACACTGATCGCACGCGTAGATACATTTTGGTGCTCGATTATGTGTGGCATGGTGTACTCCCCTCCTATTGTGTCTTCATTGTGTTCTGTAATCTCAGGAAATCTTCATATAGATTTGAAGGGGGGATGAAAAGAGCGTGTTAAAGACACTGGACACTATTGGTAATTGTCAAAGACCAGTGTTCTCACTTGGTGTATCTCAACATATGCATAAAATAACAAACCTGTGAAAACTTGAGCTCAATTGGTCGTCGAAGTTGCGAGATAATAATGCAAGAAAAAACACCCTTGTCACACGAAGTTGTGTGCTTTCAGATGCTTGATTTCGAGACCTCAAAATCTAACTCCGAGGTCTCGAAATCAAATTCGTGGAAAATTACTACGTTACTTCAGAGGGAGCCGTTTCTCACAATGTTTTATACTATCAACAGCTCCCCATTACTCGTTACCAAGTAAGGTTTTATGCCAATAATTATTTTGAGTAATTACCAATAGTGTCCACTGCCTTTAAAAGTATGGGAACATTTGGGGGACACCTTCTGCCATATCGGGCATGGTATACACCAATCCTTCGCCGATCTTGAACTCTTGGTGGCAGCAGAAACGCCTCCATTACTGCGGTGGTACCTGGGTGGTACTGTGCTGCCTATCGATGAGCTTAAGGGCTGGGCTACACTAGGTAATTTATAAATGGTTATATGTAAATAATGGTTGTTTATAAATAATAGTTACATAAGTGGCAAGGTCGTACCACCGCAGTACCACCGCAGTTTGTCTGCTGCCACCAAGAGTTCAAGATCGGTGAAGGATTGGTGTATACGCGGAGATTTGAATCCATTGAAAACATCAATGCTGGACTTGACCTTTTCCTTTGCTGATAATATTTTGTGTCGCAAACTATGGGTCGCGACCCAAAAGTGAATCGCAAAAGAAATCAAGAGGGTCGCCAAACTTTGTCAGAAGCGCTAGAGGTGATCGTAAACACTTTTGATCATTCCCGTCAGCAACAAAAAAATGCCTCACAGTCGATCTGTCATCAAAAACATGTGTTTTCCCCTTCACTTTCATTATCAGGTCAATGCAATCAATCATGAATACATGTATGTATGTATGTTGTGGACGGGTTTAATGGATTGAAATATTCAGTACGCAACACATCATTGACCACAAGGCCAGGAAATTAGAAATGGGGTACAGGTAAACCGCCCTCTCTTGATCCAAATCGAACAATACCTGAAAGTGCGCTGCCCTTCATTTTCTACTGGACACCACAGTGCAATGGAAAGATAGCTCGACTCACTGCACGATTAACGAGTGGCTAAATTTCAAACTAGGACGGGGTTACGTCACTTGGTGACAGTTGCTGTCAGTCGTCCCCCGATGAGCCGTATGAATCCACCCTCTGGCTACTGGCCAAGTCCGTCCATGACTCCCCCATCAGTTAAGCTCAATTGGGTGACCTCATCGGGGCGTTTATCCCAGTCCGCTTCAGCCCCTTTTCCCAGTAGATGAAAGTGCAATTCCAAGTCGAATCATTGGTTGTGTCATTGTGTCACTTACACTCGAATCTAATTAAACCATACATCCCCCCCTTCTCCGAGTTAAAAAACACAATGTCTTAACCCTCAAATCTCACATCCAGAGAGAAAGTTTTTCGTAGTGTCTTTAAGGTTTACTTAGCATACTATAAGGCAGTAAACGTACAATACAAGGAAAAACTTTTAACGGAAATTAAATAGTATGGGGAGGTCAGACAAGAAGCCGAAGCTTGTACGAGGTCTACCCTCTTCACAAAAAATACATATCAACATCACAAATTAGATAAGCAACAATAACTATATGTTATTGTTAATGAATTAATTTATTAAATTCATAGCCTGATAAATCAATAAATTAACATAAATTCGTTTACATTGGCACTGTGTTTAACACGTGGCAAGACACAGTGCCCAATTTCCAGGGGACACCGCACTAAATAGAGAGAACAATCATGCGCCAAGCACCATGAATAAAATGTAAACCCAGAACTTTCTTTGTAAAACAAAGATTTGAAGGTCATGGTTTTTATGGATTATTGAGAAAAATTGTCAAATATTGTGCCCCTGGGGTTGTTGTCTTTCGACCTGAGACATGATCGGTACACTAGCCTTCTAAAATAGGGGCCATATTTTTCTAAAAAGTGTGGGGTCATATTCCAAGATGGAGTTTGGCCAGTTCACTCGTTCAGTGGTGTTTGTATTTTTGATGAGCCCATAGCTCAAAAGTTGATCGGCTAACCTATCGAAAAAATTAAAACAAACAAAAAAAGTTTAGTTGGAAGAAAATAGGGCCTATGTTTGATTTGTTTTCAAGAAGCTGAGAGACCATTGATTTTTGTTTAAAGATTTTTTTTAGTGTTTTTCAATATTTAACATTTAGCATTGGTTGTTATGGGAGGCCTAGGCCGTATCCGAATTGTGGGTTATGGCTACGGCTACGACTGTTGCTAAGGGTGTTGCTAAGGAGGTGCTATTATTCAACGCATGATGACGCGGTGATCCAGCCGTAGCCGTATAGTCGTAGCCGCCAATTCGGACCCGTCATGGCTCATGCTTAATGTGCTGCAGGATTTTGCACTTACACGACTCGTAGATTCATGCGCTTTTATTGGGCTCCAAAAGCGCAGAATTCTGTGGCAAGCAGCGCCATCATGGCCTTGGTCTATGAAGAGTAGACACAGGTGCGTTAAATAGGGGGATGTTGTCTCACTGTCTGCAGGAGACCGTTGATAATTAAAAGTAAATCCTTGTGGGGCTTTTGTTCTGATTCAGACAAACTTTGTGAATGGTTCGGTGGCCATGGATTATCCATCACAAACGCCTGCGCCTCGGATGCGGGTTGCCACAGTGACATTTTGCGTGGGTTTCCCGTCACCCTTAAATAGGGATTGTATTGGTAATTGGAACCCACTGTTTGTTTCAATCCTATATAGTTGTGGATACCATTAGAACTAACCTGTGAAAAATTCATTTCAAAAGGTGGTAGAATTTTTGAGATATTGCCGAAAATCTTGAGCGGTTGTGTCCAAGCAGGAAGACTAATCTGCAATTGGAATACACAATCTGACTGCAGTGATGCTTCTCAGATTCAAACTTTTGGGGATAAAAAGTGATATCTTTTTCCATAACCGCAGTACTTCGAAGTGAAAAGTTTCTCAAAATGCATTATACTATCCAAAGTTGCTGTACTTCTTACCAAGTAAGTATTTATTGCCATTAATTTTCAGAGTCATTATCAAACGTATACAGACCCTTTAATTCTGTTAAACTTGTAAATTTTAGTTTGTTTTTAAATGCATGCACCGAGGGAACTTCATTGGCTACCGGTTAGAGAACGGATTTATTTTTAAACTTACTCTTTTTGTTTAAAAATGCTTGAACAAAACTACTCCTAGATATCTTTCCTATTTACTGTCATATTACACTCCTCCATCGTTTTCTTCGGTCCACACTACTTGACATCACTCACTTAAATGTTCCCCGTGCAAACAAAATTCTGGGTCAAAAATCATTCAGTGTAGCTGGACCAATGATTTTGGAGCAATCTTCCTCCTGTCATTTGAGAATCTGTTAGTTTATCTCTATTTCATAAAGCTCTTTTAAGACTCACCTCTATTCATGTTAATTTATACTATGTGCAGTATAATCTTGATGGAATAGCGTCTCATAAATTTTAACTTTTATGCAATGCTTTTATGTTATGTGAAAGGTATTTATTGGCTTCATAACTGTTTAAAATCGGGGGAAATTCCTTGTGTATTTATACGATATATAGATGGAAACGCTAGTGGCTTTAGTTGGTTTGACGAAAATTGAAATAAAGTTAAGTGAATAATATGAATATTGCTACAATCTGATTGGAATGTAATTTGCTTGGGCATTTAAACACGCCCCTTCATTTCCTAACGCAATCCTTTACACGCAACGATGTGCCGGGGAAGAGAATTGAAGTCACACACTGAGCTTTAGAAGAGAAAAAAGGTTGAACCAATAAGCCCTCGTTCCCTTTGTATAGGGTTTTGATCAGCCCCCGCCCAATCTAACACGGATCACTGATAAGAGCACATTGTTGACATCTGAAGGATCAGAACATGAAACCCGATTCATGGCCGGCCTTTCTCCAAAGCAACAGTCAAACATTCAAGCCTTTTATTTCCCCTCGGATGCTTTTTGCCCTCCGTCGATTATTGGCTCGACTTCTTAATTACCCTGCAAGATAATTAACCCCCCCAAAAAACCTATCCGAGATCTTCGCAATCCATCAACTTGAAAGGAGCGCTTCATCGTAAAGGCGACCCCGGGGGGAAATGTTGCCACCACGGGCCACAATCACGTAAAATGTCAACCCGTGTCACCGATACGGGCACCGAAAGAAGCAATTTTAGCCGTGAGTTCGCGATTGGGGTTTAAGGTTAATTTGTCTGTATCTTATTGACGGTTATCGGTGTCTTGCAATTTAATCAGCGGCGAGAGGCAATTTCAGCGGGTTTTGTCGCCATTTTCAAGCGGTTGGTATACACTTTTGATGTCGGATAGCACCGGCGAGAATGATAAGCAGACTGCGTGGGTTGTAAAGGCTCACTGTACAATGATTTTCGACACCGCACGTCTCTCCATCAGCGTTTTGTTTTCGAATTTTTGTGTTCAAATTAAAGAAGCCTAAACAGTCTTAAAATGAAATACATCCGAAAAGTTAAAGAATCGATTGGAGAGATTGTGATTGGGAGCGGAGTTTTCTGTGAGGTTTCTATACTTTGTAGATCATGTTGTTGTTCTTAGTTTAGTTATGAGCGCCGGACTCACGCTCTGGTGTTTTTGATCAGTGTCCTTGAGCAAGATACTTTACCATAATTGCTTTGTCCGTAGGTCCTGTGTACTAGGATTGGCGGTGCACGTAAAAGAACCCAGAACACTTATCGTGGAAGAATAGGGGTAACCCCCTGATCCATCGCAAGCACCCTTGTTTACAGGTTTCCTCAGGCTTGCGAGCTACAGTGATTTAGATCACTGGTTTCATTACCAGAAAATGTGTTAATCATAATAGAATAGTCTCCCGAATTCCGAAATCTACTCCGCGGCAGTAGAATACATAGCAAGATAAGTTCTCAAAGAACAAAAATCTACACAGCAAGTAGATATACACATGGTGTTACCGCAAGCCAAATAGACATAGATACCTCACCATGCAATGCCTAAAAACTTATAATCATAATATTATTATTAAAAAGACCCTCGTATGACCCTGGAATAAATGTATCTACTGCAGTACTATCTGCTAGAAATATTAAAGGTATATAAGGGTTATATATTGGTTTTTGTCAATAGCAATGCTGATTATGCATTCTTATGAAGACAGATACAATAAAAGTCACCTGTGGAGGTTTCAGCTGAACAAAACTGTAACCGTTATTTTCAGCAAGATCGTCGAATCCTTCCACGTTTATCAAGGTGACAGGTGGGTACCAACCGCATCTCTGGCCGCATCCTTCACAAACGAACACCACGGAAATTTTATCTCCAATTTTCGACACACTTTTTACTGATTTCTAATCAACGGGAGGGGGGGCACTTACAGACGAAATAATTTCGCAGGATGCTTACTACCATTACCATCTTTATAACAAGGATGCATTCGGATAGATATTAGTTTACACAATTTCCTTTCCGTGTCATTACCAAAATACGATTCCACCTTAAACAATATTAATAATATATGTGCCAAAGGTAGATTGAAGAAACGCTCACGAGATGGAAGTGAAATAAAATTTTGCAGCAAATTTAAATTGGATTGGAGTACCATTTCGTGTTTCTTTCTCTGACGTCATTGAAAGGCACTAAGTCAACTACGTATTGTATACGTCAAGAGTGTGATAATAGGGACATACATGACCATTGGCACCGTTGTACATTGGATGCATTAATGTCACTCTCCTCCCGTCGCCAGGTTCCCGGTTTAGTGACGTCATCACAAGTGTGAAATTGTAACTTGGTTTTGGTCAATGAGAATCGAAACAAGAACTATGCTGGAATGAGTTAAGACAAAACGAAACTGTTTTCACTTTCGTCTTGGTTCAATTTCAATGTATGTAATGAACATTCTTGTACTGTTTAATTTTTAATGTGTGTTTTATAAGAATGGTTTATTTGGTCAATGATTAAAAACAATCATATGAATTTTAAATATTGGTCTTACAACATCATACAAAAACTGTAGATATATTAACATACAATACAATAAAAAAACCCAGTATGTATCACACAATCAATACAATAAAATATACCTGAAGTTACATTTACTCCTAACCTTTAAAAATTCCCATTACAAAATCCACATGGCCGACGGTATAAAACTATTCCTAAGAAGGTACGTTTTTGCACTAATTGATCATATTTTTGTCAATAGTTTTATTCATTTAATATTGATCGTGTTTTTGAACTCTATTGAACTAATTTTGCGCACGTTCATTTTAAACGTGGATACATCGACTTCGGCAATCGAACAAAAATGTGGGAGATCTGTAGATGCTTTTCATTTTCTGTTCTTGGTATATAGTCTTGTGGATTAATTGAACTCGACTTGTGCTCTACAATGAGTGAACTTTCAGTCGCCCCCCGGTAATTGCTAACTACGAAGGCCATGTTGTTTTCTTGAGTTTTTAATAGTCATTTGGTTGTTTTCGGTTTGCGTGTTGGGTCAGTCAGTCAGATGTTGCTCACTAGAAGCCGTTGGTTGTGGTGACCTCTATCACCACTTGTGGTGACCTCTATCACCACAACGAGAATGAATTCTCCGTGTTCAATTTAAAGGCACTGAACACGTTTGGAAATTGTCAAAGACCAGTGTTCTCACTTGTATCAAATAACAAGCCTGTGAAAATTTGGGCTCAATTGGTCATCGAAGTTGCAAGAAAATGATGAAAGAAAAAACACCCTTGTTGTACAATAGTGTGCTTTCAGAAAGGAATAAAAACTTCTTGCAAGAAGTTTTTTATTATTTTAGTGAGAAATTACCTCTTTCTCAAAAACTACGTTACTTCAGAGGGAGTCGTTTCTCACAATGTTTTATACTATCAACAGCTCTCCGTTGCTTGTTACCAAGTAAGTTTTTATGCTAATATTTGTTTTGAGTCATTACCAAACGTGTACGATACTTTTAAGGCCTTTCATATCAACAAGCCCCTGATTACATCATGGACATGCTGCAAGTTGGTGCTGGATGGAGACAACTTCGATCTAATAGCTCCTGTTCACCATACGTTGTTGTGCCAAGAACGAATCACATCACTTTCGCTGGAAGAGCCTTTCTCAGTCTATGAACACACACTCTGGAATAAACTTCCAAATCACATCAGGGACACAACATCCTTCTAAGACACTTCTGAAAGCCCACTTGTTTCAGGAGGCCTACCATCAATGACTTATTTATTTCTTCTGTGCCTCAGCGCCTTTGAGCAAACCTTTGATTTAGGCGCTTTATAAATTTGGTATGATTGATTGACTGATTGATTGAATAGGGTAGAAATAATTGCTATGTGTTTACCGGGGGTTACACTAGCTTCACTCCATGACACTTTCATCCCGCGGTAACGGCTTAATTAAATCCATCAATGTTACAAAAGATGAGTAGTACGGGTCACCAGTGCTGTCTCAATATGGAACAACGAGGTCCACATTATAGGGGTGTCTGAACAAAGGAGTGTCGGAACATAGGTGTTTAACCTTCTCAGCAAAGGGGAGCATTATCACAATACTCGGATGTTTGTATACCACAAGTTTGGGCTGTGTTCTTATTGGATGGAGAGCAACCCACAATGATCGTATTGTTTGACCCCCAACAATAGGATTCACAAGAACTTCATAAGAACAATATTGAAGAGACAATGAAGACAGATATTTGGGGCTAATTACCCATAATTATATGTGTGGATTTTCTTCCACGCACCCTTGCCTTGGTGTATTATTTGAAAACGTTCGTGCCGCGCAGGGTTTTAATGCGTAGCTTGTTCTAATACTATCAGCTCTTTTCGAATCAACGTGACAATTTACAAAACTCATGGTCTTATTAGGAAACTTACACCTACCCTACACCTACCTTAAATAGTGTAATCGAATAAAATACTAGAGTACCTCCCCACTCATTGTGATGACATAATGGCAATTGAAACAATAGTGATTCTCATATTATGTGACGTAACAATACTCTTCAGAAGAAAGCAATTGAATTCGCGTGAAAGATCGCCAGAAACGTGAGCCAACAATAACAATTGCCGCCGCCTCTGCAAAAATACTGATTGTATTTTAACGGTCAAGACCTTTATCAATTAGCAATTGTGAACAACGACAATGGGACGCCCCCTTAAGGGGGGGGGGGGGCTGGCTGAGGAGTGTTACCTGAGTACACGGGCACCGGTCGCTATGAATAAAGGCAGAATGTAATTCAATCTTGCCCAAAATCATAACTGCAAAAGATCTAAGCGAGGAGTCACGTGTGTGTGTGTGTGTGAAATACAGACCGATGTGTACACGGGGGAGAAAGCGCGGCAAAATCTCCCCGCTCAACCATACTGAGATGAACACGATACCCGCTTCACTACTCGAAGGCGTGAATGAGTGATGACGTCAATGGTGTGAAACCTCCCGGCGCATGGGTTTTATCGTTCTCCGAATCGCCATTGTCCGTTTAAGGCGATGCTATTGTTTCAAGTGGAGCCGTTTGTAAATTGATCTTATCATAATGTGAGGCGGGAGGATTCGATATCAAAGACTGATGTAAGGGAAGACACAATTTCTGAATAGTATTTCTTACCCATCAACCATAACCTTTGTTCAAAAATGATTTAATTTGTCACGTATAGCACTACCCTCGAAGGTTACGGGACTGTTTCAACAAGTTGAAACAGTACTCTTGGTGACAGTGCATCGATTTACACACTTGCCAGTATTATGAAGCGGTTTGGCGCACAGCACAACAGACATTTATTGATTAGCAGAATACGGTTTCGTAAAACAGTTAAACAGGAAAAAGGGTGCTTAGCAAATATTTAGAAGGAGCTACCCTCGAAGGTTACAGGACTAGGCCTACTCTTGGTGCATCGATTTACACACTTGCCAGTATAATATGAAGCGGCTTGGCGCACAAATTTATTAAGCACAACAGACATTTATTGCATGCTTAGCAGATTACGATTTTGTACAACAGTTAAACAGGAAAAAGGGTGCTTAGCAAACATTTAGAAGGAGGGAACCAGTCACAAACAAAATACGTGACATGGCATTTTGGTTGGTAACCTGTTTACTGCCAAGTAAGAGATTTCTGTGCTAAACATAACATAACGTTTTAAACAAATTCCCGGGTATATATTGCTTTATTTTATTAATTTATTTTGTTTGAAATCTTCGGACAATAAAATCCATATTTATATTTTAAGATTGCCCACGTCAAGCCAAAAGTCAAAAACAAACAAAAAACTGTCACTCATAGACTTTCCTCAAAATAAAACCAATATATACAAATCGTAAAAAATAAATTACACTCTATTTGTAGCTGTTAACAAGCAATTACAACCAGAAATATACATAACTGGGTTACAGGTCAAGCAAAAAAAAAGAAGAAAAAAAAGAAGAAGAAGCTGTTGGTGACAAAATAAAAAGACAAATAGAGCCATCAACAAAAAACAGGCAGCTACACAAAAGGCTATTAATTGACCAATGAAACGGCATAAATAATAAAAGAAGTATATCATTAAATTAGGCCCACAATGAATTTGAAATAAAACATGAAACTTGATAACAAACATTAAAACAATTAATTACTCATACTAATGGGGGGGGGTTATGGAAATAAATCGAAGACTGCTAAAATTCTCTCTTATTTATGTAGCCTAGATTGAGGGCAAAAGCGTAATCTTGTTGGTGAAGAGTTGGGATCAACGTTTTAAAAAAAAAAAAAAATTATATTTTTTTATGCAAGTTCGCCCCAAACAAGGCTAAAAAAGCCACTCTTGGTAAGGGGCTACAAGAAGAAAGAAAAACAATTATTAAATATGAAAATAACTCAGGGGAGCTGAAGATAGGAATTGATATTCCTCTTAAAACAGTCTAGACTGTAGGATGGAGGGAAACATGCACCAGGCAAGGAGTTCCAAAGAGATGCAGTACGTGGAAAAAAGCTGTTGGAACTTTACAACTTTGTTAAGGTCTGTAGACAGCCTCCGTCTTTTCTACAGATATTTTCATGGTAAACGTGCCACTAGTGTCTCCGACCTGGGGTCGATTTCACAAAGAGCTATAGATCTTAATCGCCAAGCAAAGTGTGATGTCACAATACAGTTCACTATAATGGTAATATTGAAAACTCATCTTAAGATAAATCTTAGTGCTTTGTGAAATCGAGCCCGGGTTCCCTCCTATCAGGGTGTTTGAGCGTGAAACCAGGCTTTCTGCTTGTTCTAATCACCCCTCGTGTAGGAGAGACAGGAGAAATGTGTTCTCAAATAATATAGAACAGAGATTTCTAACTGACATATACTGCTGGACTAAATCCTGGATAATAAGTAGGGAGGGGTATACCATGAAGACAAGTAAGTTAAAAACGATTTTAGATAACCACCTTTATATAATTCTGATACTTTTCAAAATTATGATTTATAACTTTATTGGTTTATAGCAATCCCGCAGAGTTATATACAAAATTGTCTCTCAGCGGATGTGATCGTTATGGCTCAATGCTAATTTAATTTGGTTTCAGTTGCAAAACGAGGAGTGCGTAACATTCAAAGCCCACACCCTCGACGGGGCCTTACGAACCTCTCCTTTCCATCAGGAGGTCCAATCCCAATTGAATTGTTGAATTGATTTCATTAACTTTCTAACAGCAAATCTCGCAATTAACGGAACGATACGCAATAACATTGTATCCGTGTATCGTACTCTTTGGTTGGTTGTTATGTGATAAAACAAAAAGACAGAAGCTAGACGATGTGGTCAGTGTTGTAACCCTAAAAGATAACAGTTTGCAAGCTGACTGCCTGATATTTCCCAGGATTTTTCCAAGCTTACAAAATAATGAAAACCGGTCCATTGTGATCTTAGCAATTTTGTCATAAGCTCGTCACAGAAATGGTTTGATGTATACGGGTCTGGCATCCGACCCGACTGTGCCACTCGCTAAACTGCCTTGGCACGCGTCCAAGCATCAAATCTGACACATCTTCCCCACATAATCACAGTATTCCAATGACCAATGCATCACCAGGGACCGTCAAATCCCTCTGAAATTCCACCCGTAGCTAATGCCAATTCCACCGTCTAAATTGGTGCACTGTTCAGCCTGAGAATCTATATGCACTGGCGCAAACCGGCATTAACTCAGTCCCGCGAAGGCCATCTTCTGTGCAGATAATGTGAAGCCCGAAGGATCGAGAGATAATAAAAAAGGGGGAACAAATCAAGAAAGAAACTCAAAAGACAAGCTTCCATCAGACGGAGTAGGCTTGATCCCTCCGTAGATATCTATCACCATATTGGGCTTGGTCCTATACTTGTCTCTGTTACATATATACGCAAGTTCCATCGCCATGGTAACCGGTGAATCGAAACCTGAAGATGTGTGCTGACTTTTAATAGGAGTTGAATCTCGCGAGACCAGCTTTGAATCTCGCGAGGCCCTGCTGGTCCAGGACAATGCATTTTACCCATCATACCGTTTCGTAGACGATGTTGACATTAGATAGTTATCATCTCTGTTTTTCGTGTAATGACTATGGTGAAGTTTCCTTAATTTGGTGCTGAAATCTCCAAGGTACATGAGGCCCCTGAAAAATAGGGGTGAACGATCTCCGCAGTAGCTAGCTGAGACTTTCAGAAGGAGCAATAGGGGGATACAAGCCAAGCCGGGTCGAGTGATGAGGTTTTTTTTATCATGAACAGGTGGCATGTGTTGTGTCTTGATAAATCTGTTGTCTTTAAGAGATTTGTCCTAGAGGTAGGTCGTGAGTCATCACCGATGTTGTTTTGTCCACACAGAAGCCAAGACAATAATACTAAATCACCTATCGTCTGTCTGCAAAACAATGCCAAAGGATTCTGATTTGCATAAACAAAAATCGTATGTAATTATTACAAATCACAATCACGGGTTACATTGCGCAATCATTAGTATGTAATAAAGCGCTGTATACGATATTGTGCATAAGGCATCATTTTCAAAAATTGATTTTTGCAAAGTCAACGCACAAATCTAACGAGTGAAACAAAACCACAAAATATCTCTTTCCATATAATTATCTCTTTGGAGTTATATAGGCTACAAATGTACAAATCTAGTCAGAGGGACAGTTTTCTGAGTCCCCCCCATAAAAAAAAAAAAAAACAGGGGCTAATAAACAGATCTCAGGGCACCCGCAAATTGATGATGAATCCTCGAAGACCGGAGAGTGTGTCACCATGATACAGAGTCTCCCGTCATTAGACAATGAAACCTGCTCTCTCTACGACTGTCCCACAACGAGATCTTGCTACTTTGCCTTTTGACACTTCAGGCAATTTCACACACAATTCGTTTACTTTCGATCTGTTGTTAAAAAAAAAGTGAAGAAGATTTCACCAGTCTCTCAGGAAGCTACTTAGCGAAGTTGCATCTTCTCGAGTAGGCCACAAGCGGCGGGAAAAAAGGCAATTAGCTGGACAATCTACCTTCAGAATCAGTCACAAAACTACCCAGGATAAAGCCACCGGAAGCCAAAAATTAAAAGGCACCCTGAGCTAGACTCCCATTTTCTCTTTCCACGGGGGGGTTTCTAAGATTGTATCTTATAGGCAACGTGTCTCCTCTTTCATGATAAATCCTCAAAAATTTTGTCAACTACGAGAGGAGCTTCATATTGATTTTGTTGCCGTGAGCTTAGATATTATCTAAACAACACACATCATAAATAAAACAAAATGACAGAACTTGATCATTATAGAAACCAATATTGTTATTGTTAACTCGGATGCATGCATGAGAGTCGGAAAGCCTCACTTTAATTTGATCAATTGCGGCAAATATTATATTTCTATGTTCTCTTCCTACGCATCAATGCCTAAAAGCATCCTTCTCGAAGATTTCTTTTCCGCACTACAGGAACGATAATTTCAACCGTCTTCAATTTTCAAGAAACAGAATTTAAAGAAAGTATGACCATGCCAATTCCGAGAATTACTTCCCTGAGAACGCAGAGCATCTCTTTGTGTGTTTTATGTTAGTAAATCGGCCATAAACTGTCATCCTCGACAAAATACGCTCTACAAACTCCCATGGGCCCAATTTCATAAAGCCTGTCAGCACAAAAACTTGCTAAGCACAGAAAAGTACTGCTTAGCAGAAACAGGTTACCAGCCAAAATTACAATTAGTTTGCTTTATTGTGACTGGTGGTACCCCGCTCAATTTTTGCTTAGCAAAGAAATTCAATTTATGAAATTGGGCCTAGGTCAGAATTGACTCGAATTCCGGGCCCAGTCAGGCTGACCCGGAAAGTGGTTTAAGGTAGTTTCTAGGTAGGCCTATGATTTACCTTCTTTTCGCGTCCTAGTTCGTTAGGTCGCGTTAGCTTTGTTCGTTTGTCCCGTTCCGTCCCCTGTCTGTCCTGTACGATCTGTTGTAACTCAATTTCTGTTACTTTAAGAAGTCCAGTATCATGTTTTATAAAGGCATTTCTCTACAAGACTTGGTTTTTTGAAAATGCCTCCATTATTTGCCTCTGTTTCATTGTGTCTCATATAATTATTATTCTAGCAGTTCTTTATACATCTTTGTTCAATTGACCTTCTCTATAATTACTTGTAGGCCTATGTACAATTTGCAATATGGAAATATGTTGAGTTGAATTTAATTGAATTGCAATAAAAAAATACAGTATCAAACTAAGAAGAATTTGAAGGAAATCAGACAAAACTGTCTCCATTATTTCTTCTACGGTGGATGGAGAATCTCACGTGACAAGACAATGCTTGACTCTCAGACGGCGTCTTATGAGGGGTTCTCTCTCATCTTTCCCATAAACTAATCAAACAGTTTGACTTTAGAACATTTCATGATGCGGGAGAAATAAATAAATTCACGATAAATTTAAATTAAATTGGATAAAACGTTTTCCTTTTTGTCTTCGACGGGTGAGGATCTCCAAAACATGTCTGACCCTCATCTTTCTCTCAAAAACTAATCCTACATAGAAAGGGATTGTATACGTTTGGTAATTGGAACCCACTGTTTGTTTCAATCCTATAGTTGTATATTGTATACCTGATAAAACTAACCTGTGAAAATGTCATTTCAAAAGGTGGTAGCGTTTTTGAGATATTGCCGAAAATCTGGAGCGGTTATGTCCACGCAGGAAGAATAATCTGCAATTAGAATACACAATCCGAGAAACGTTAAGTGTAGTAACGCTTCTCATAGATTCAAATTTATTGGGATGAAAAGTCATATCTTTTTCCATAACCGCAGTACTTCGAAGTGAAAAGTTTCTCAAAATGCATTATACTGATATTCAAAGCTGCTGTACTTCTTACCAAGTAAGTTATTGCCATTCATTTTCAGAGTCATTACCAAACGTATACAGCCCCTTTAATTTTAGAACATTTTCATGATATGATTAACATAAAAACACCGACGAATTTTAAGTAAATTCGACAAAACTTGTTCCTTTGTTTTGTTCGGTGGACAGAATATCTCACGTGGCAAGACACACGCCTGACCCCTCATCCTCTTCCCCAGGACCTCAGTTATTGTTATTCAGACACACGTTATCTAAATAAAGGAATTTGATATTTCAATGTTGGTTACTCAACATAGTTCCCTCTAGAGTACAATTTGATGGGTTGGACTCTTACATGGTCATCATCGTTGAAGCTGCCGTTGTCATCGTTGTGCCGAAGGGGTTGGTCATGCTATACTTTGTGTCCAGCCAGAATGTCAGACCGTCTTGTTGAAGTCTTCGGGGGACACCACCGAGACACATTATAGCTCCTCTCGAGGGTGTGGAGTTAAGTGTTTAAAATTATTGTTTTCATCTAAAGGTATTTTGTTTGCAAGACCCTGGGATGGGGACCCCGCCACTTTTAGGGAGAAGTTCAAAAGTGCTTGGATGGAGAGACAGTCTTCAGACTAGACACAAAATATAAATGCGTTTTGAAAGGGCAAAAGGGTCTGAGTTGTTTTTGTTATGAGCGAGATTTTTGCAATTTTTGAATTTCTGCCATTTTTGATGTTGTTCTGATTTGTCTTATGTCACTAGAACCTTGTCCCCTGATGACCTTGATGGTTATGCACTATAGTTATTTTTATACCTCAACCATTCCGTTTCAAAATATTATCGGTTGACGTTCTGTTTTGTTTATAAAGTCCCAAGTGTTTAAGACAAAATATCAAACCATTTGTGTCTGCCCCCTACATGTTCTTTTTCTCCCGCCCCCTTCCTCTTGACGGTCTGGATTATTTTCAACACTGAGGCAAAATCATTACATCGTTAGGTCTTACTATTTAGTCATTGATCATTTGTTGTAAATTGTCGGCATAGTATAACGTTAGTCGGAATTATCCGACCTTTCCATGCACAAATTGACAACAATCTAAAAAGCACATGTTTGTAGGAAAACACACCTTCATTGTCTCTCCGTTCAAAATTTAAGTTTTTCATGTTAAAGGCACTGAACACGTTTGGAAATTGTCAAAGACCAGTGTTCTCACTTGGTGTATCCCAACATTATGCATAAAATAACAAGCCTGTAAAAATTTGGGCTCAATTGGTCATCGAAGTTGCAAGAAAATGATGAAAGAAAAACACCCTTGTTGTACAAATTTGTGTGCTTTCAGATAGGAATAAAAACTTCTTGCAAGAAGTTTTTATTATTTTAGTGAGAAATTAGCTCTTTCTCAAAAACTACGTTACTTCAGAGGGAGTCGTTTCCTACAATGTTTTATACTATCAACAGCTCTCCGTTGCTTGTTACCAAGTAAGTTTTTATGCTAATATTTGTTTTGAGGAATTACCAAACGTATACGATACCTTTAAACACACAGCTAAAACTTGCAAATTAAGCCGTATTCTTCATTTTGAAAAAGTGAGTCGGAATTAACAAATACCAAATACACCGATTCGAAATGATATCAAAAATTAATTCTTTCGAAAATTTCTGGTTCACTTTTTGACTGTACTTCCGCCACGTGATCATCTTCAGTATGAAACAAACAGCAGTAAAGAGTCGCCGGGTGCACTTGAGTTGAACTTCCCCACGGGGCTAATTACACATTCTATAAGTGTTCTATATTAGTTTTTTAAACGTCCCCAGAAACATTACAATCAAGGGGGAATCGAGAACTAAAATTAATTCGGCAGCCTTCAGTAAAGACAATGGGAAGAAGGTCTCCGGATATTGTATTTTAGGTCATTAAAAAATATTAATTGAATAGTGTGAAAATAGACATTTAAAGTGTGGGAGTTTAATTGATTTTCTGACATTTCTTATAGCCGGTGTAGCCTTGCTCAAGGTGGTCGCAGTTTTCACTCCGAAAAAGACGCCGTAAACCGACTTGTATACATGTACTGTACACCAACACTGTGCGTAATTGTATCACGTCGCACGACGCCCGTACTACTACTGTGCACAAGTCATCCGCACTCGTCTGAGAGTCCCCGTATATATCTCACACCACGCAAGCACTGCGTATACTGTACATACACACAAGCATGCGCACACTGAGACTGCACATTATAATAGCTAGCTCGGGCGTTAGCGCAATAGCGCAATAGCGCAATAGCGCAATAGCGCAATAGCGCAATAGCGCAATAGCGCAAAGGTAAAACAAACTAAACAAAAAACAAATAAATAAATGAAAATAAAACCCCAACGCTTTGGTCAAGGCTTCCGTTATTGGGAAACTAACATCCACATTGGAATATACAGATAATGTCTTTGGATCTATAAACCTTTTTAATTCAAGGAAGCCGATTTATCGCTTACGACCTTCTTGCAGGGTCAACTGGCCACGTTCGCTCAATGACCATTTTGTCAACCAGAGGCTGAGTGATATTGCCTGGTTTTTAGCATGAGTAATCAGTTCATATTGGCAGCTAGTCGACTTTGGTACGTGTGCGAACTTGACCAGGGACTTTGCGTGTCCAGCAGTAGGTCATAAAGCTTATCGTCCGTTAGTCAGACACCAAGCGAGCATCAAAATTGGTCAAATTTGAGAATTTCAAAACAAATAATATGTCAGTTTTGAGGCATTTTGTGTATATAGCCTTTCTGCTTGTAAATTGGGCACCAGTGTTTTGTTAATCATGACATTGTATCCTTTGTTATTGGACGAATGCATTAATTTTGAATCCCAAAATGTGTTGCCCTTTATTGGTCTGATTTATAAATTTGTACTCTATACACGAAGTTGAGGCAACAGAAAACATATCATCAATTTTTGTGTGTGTGTCTTCTGAGGAATTTACCAGGGTCCGGTCTCCGTTTCAGGCTGAACTCAAAAGCTTTCCCATGACTTGATGTCAAATGTAATTTAGGATTTCTCGTATGGATATATGCTGGATTGACTCATAAGAGCCAACTGTTGGGCCTGAAAGCCCTAGACAAGCATTGCATTATAGCATCAAGTCCAAGGTCATCCTGTCTATGCGATATCAACAAGGTACACATGACCTTCACAAAGTTCCCCTTCTAGGAGAGTGCAGCCATTTATGCCGCAGGTCCCGAGTACATTTTGCAGAAAATAGTTAATGGCCTGACGTTTCGACCCTAGTTTATGTGATATCAACAAGGTACACATGACCTTCACAAAGTTCCCCTTCTAGGAGAGTGCAGCCATTTATGCCGCAGGTCCCAAGTATACATTTTTCAAAAAATAGTTAATGGCCTGACGTTTCGACCCTAGTCTATGTGATATCAGCAAGATATACATGACCTTCACAAAGTTCCCTTTCTAGGAGAGTGCAGCCATTTATGCCGCAGGTCCCAAGTATACATTTTTCAAAAAATAGTTAATGGCCTGACGTTTCGACCCTAGTCTATGTGATATCAGCAAGATATACAATACCTCACAAAGTTCCCTTTCTAGGAGAGCGCAGCCATTTATGCCGCAGGTCCCAAGTATACATTTTTCAAAAAATAGTTAATGGCCTGACGTTTCGACCCTAGTCTATGTGATATCAGCAAGATATACATGACCTTCACAAAGTTCCCTTTCTAGGAGAGTGCAGCCATTTATGCCGCAGGTCCCGAGTATACATTTTGCAAACTAGTTAATGGCCTGACGTTTCGACCCTAGCAGAGTCTTTTTTCCCTTTCTTTTTTTTCTTTTTTAGCCTTCGGGAAAGACTCTGCTAGGGTCGAAACGTCAGGCCATAAACTATTTTTTGCATTTTCACCATAGGTCCTTTTGGTTGGTAAGCAGTTTGCAACAACTAATTCTATTGTCTCGAGTATACATTTTGTAACATCACGGATCCATTGTTGATGTGACAGTGGTATTTTTTTGTTATCAGTCTTGTGCAATAGATGTTTGGGAAAAACCTGCGTTTTTAAGGGGTTGTATTAATATTGTATACGTAATTATATCAACCACGAGCTATGCTAAATCATCCGCGGGAACTCTTCTGGGCCCAATATCATAGAGCTGCTTATGCACAAAAAGAAGCTGAGCACAACAAAATTATGCTTACCAGAATAAGGTTACCAGACAAAATAACATATCACATGTACATTCTGTGGCTGGTATCCTGCTTATTTTTGCTGAGCAGGAAATGTTTAAGCAATATTTTCAGCTTGAGCAACTCTATATGAAATTGGTCCCTGGTGTATAAATCTTTAAAAAGCACAAAAAACAGCCCAGCACAAAACAATTGCACTAATACCAGAACATGTTTACCAGCCAAAATGCCCTATCACATGTATATCTGTGATTGGTTTCCTGCTTAGCTTTATGACATTAGGCACTATTTGAAGACGATCTTTTGCGGGGGTCTCGGGTCTCCTCGTTCCTCGTAGCCTTTCCTCAAGGCTGCCTTCGTGGCTTATAGACGGCTGTGTAGCCGCGAAGCAACTGGAACCAGAGACCACACGCGCCAGTGGCGAAGCCATGAGGCTTTTTCGAACTTGTCAGGAACTTCTAATGCTTTCTTTATTTCTTGATTTTTGCTACCCACCCGGGGTAGCAAAATTCCAATCAAAAGCAATGGGGTTACTTATTATGCATTGTAATTTGGTTAAACCTTTCGACACTTTACTTATTTGCATAACAATTATGCAAGTTTGACAAGGCCCTCTGGTTTAACAGAGCAATGATATCGGTCTTGGTGTCGGACTCAGGTCTCGACCTCAAACATCCAGGGCATAAAATCGGCCCCAGATCCCGGCCAAGCTGCATGATGAGCACTAGACTCCAAGATCTCGACTTTACACATGCAGGCATTCCTAAGTGCATTCGAAAACAAAGAAAGACACCGTTATAAAACAGTAATTTTGCCAACGCAAGCATTTCTGAGAACTGTCATGTTATAATGCCAAGGCCAGGCGGGAACATTTTTAAAACTCAATTTCAGACAGGTGCCTTGAATAGGGGGTGAGGCCACAGAGCAGAAAATCCGATTTAAGAGTAAGCTGACGTTTGTGGACTCGACATTTTTGTCCTGTCAAGGTTTGTGCGCCAGCAGAAATCTTTAAGAAGCAAATTTTTTAACTGCAAAAAAAAAATCAATTGCCGGATGAAAGTTGAAAGATTTCACAGTGCAGTCAAGTCCAAATTGTCATTATTGAGTTATAAAATAGCCGTCGAATTATCTATCTAACTCGATGTAATTTCAACAGCGGCAATTTTCTTCACCAAATAAGGAGGCATGGTTCATAGCACTGATGATGTTGTTAATATCGATCGCCACTCATCAAACAGTCGAGGAGTCGTGAACAAAAATCTAACATGTAAATATTAAAAAGCAATTTCGTTCTTGCTCGAGCCGATAGAGTTGTTGCTACTCAGTAAATAGGACTTTTACAAAATTGTCACTGAACTTTGAAGTGAAAAGAGGAGCCGATAAATGTTATTATTTTCGCATTCAAACGATGCGAATCGATCTGATTTTAAAGGGACACACAAATCGCCTTTAAATCTCGTAAAATGTTGCTGTTTGGAATTGCTCCTTATCCTTTTTAAGAATTGTTAATTTACTGAAAAAAACTACAGTGTGTTGTAATTAGCGAGTAGTGCAAACCCCTTAAATTTGCCTCTGGAAATACAATCAGCACGGTCCGCCATTTTGAGGAAAATTTAGTTCTACAAAATAGCGGACCGTGTTCTGTCATGAAATTACATAAAAAACTCACATTTCAAGGGATATTCGGGTGAATAATTATATTCTATACTTTTAAAATGTCTTTCTAACCATTCATCTCATAACAAACGCGTTTTATAGCCCAAAGCGCCCAAATCCGAATTAAGATTAAATACTAATTACCCACGGATTAAAACATACATAGTATGTAGTAATATTGAACAAACCATTTTTTGTATTTTTTGAATCAATGATAAAACCTGACACGCAACCGGTTTCCTAATTTATTAAAATATTAGTATTTTCTGACGAATTTCTTTCAAGAAAATTGTCTCAGAGACCTTGGAAGCACGCTGATGCAAAAAGTTGACACACAAACAACTTGATTCCACGTAAGCCTGGAAAACCTTGTCTCAGCGTTGTCGACTGAAACATAATCTACTTCACTCCGACCCTGTGCCATGGCACTCAACCATGCATGTGAAATTCTTATTTAACACGGGGGAGGGGGGGGGCACGTGCCCCCTTGATGTCCGTACCCTCCCTGGGTAACCCGCCCCTATTTGAAATCTGGACTTTGGAAGTTAAAAGTTACTGAGATGTAACATTTTATAAGCTTTAATGTGATATCCTCAATGTTTTGAAATTACTTTGTCCATTTACACACAATGTATTTGTTTTTACACTCGCGTCAGATTTTCTTATAAAAAATAGCAAAAAGGCATAACAAGAGCGCTGAAAGGGGCTTGTTTAAGAGAATACAAACGGAAACTACAGTTTTAATTGGCCAGAAGTGCCCCCCCCCCCAGAAAAAATGGTGCACCCCTTTAAATTTTACCCTAGTGTCGGTGCTGTAAGCCAAGGAATGTGGCAACGGAAAAAACCCAAAACAGTCCAGCAAACAGATTTATGGATTCCTCATACAAATAAATGTATACCCCTTTTCCTACTTAAAATGCGTGTGGATTCAATTCACTGGTAACATGAGAGGTGAACAAACTATTTTCTACCTCCATGCTGATGACAAAGCAAGGAGTGTCTTCACCATTTGGGTTAATGAGACACTCACTGCAGTGACTAACTATACTGACAACACCTTGGTGGGTTTGCTTGGTGCAGTCGTTGATGCGGGAGGTTGGGTGCTACATCAACGTACCATCGTTGGGTTGCACCATGGAATAATTGGTTTAAAAAATTGACGGGTAAATTAGGTAGCCTGCGGTTGAAGGGTTACTGGTTCATGATTAATCTGCGTTGAATATCCAGCCATTGTTTTACTTATTGTGTCTTTATAAACCCTGCAGAAACTGAGGTTTTAAAGGCATTGTACATTTTTGGTAACAGCTCAAAATCAGTGTCCATTTTGTGTGATTCAACATTATACATGAACAAACAAACCTGTGAAAGTTTGAGCTCAATAATAGTGAAAAGAGACCTTATGTGTTTTCTGTTTTTTTCAAAATATCGTGCGTGATAAAAACTATTGTTTTACTCATTTCTCAGAAACGATATCAGTGTAGGCAGAAATATTTTAAGGAACCCTTTCAACCATTACTTACTTTAACTCATGTAAGTTGTGTGTGAATCTGTGAACATTTGTGTTTTTCGATCTTACCAATAGTGTACAGGGCCTTTAAACTTGACACCATTGGTGTTGTCACATAATATAGATATCAAAAAAGAATCAAATTTACACCATGGGGTGTTCAATTAACATTAATTTCCGCAAAAACAATTATATTTGTGTTATTTTTAACACCATATATGATGTTAATTTTGATTTTCTCTTCGGTTCTATGTGACAACAGCCATGGTGTCAATTTTAACACCAAATTTTTTGCAGTGTACGCTTTATTCATGATTTTATATGTATAATCATTTTATGGGAAATCGCGCGTTAGAAGGCTCTATTGAACAGGCCACTCAATGTGGGTGCTATTACAGTGAAGAAGAGGAAATCAGAAAGTAGAAAGATGGACTATTGATATGAGGTTTGAATTGAGAGGGATTATAAGGGGATGCAGGTCGTGAATTCCAAGGCAGTATTACGTGGGAATTAGCTTGATGAGTATCACTGAGTGTTAGTTTTGGGGACAGCTGAACAGAATAAAGATGTGAACGAGCAGAGAAACGTGCCGTGTGGCCAAGGGTATGCTATACGGTCAGGTTGAACAACCAGTGAGAGGCTGTTGGAGCACGTGCCATTATATATGTTTGAATATTCGCTCTAAACGACTGACGTCAAATAAAAAAAACATTGTTCATGTAAATCGGTTTCACTTATTTGTTTATGGTTTGTTTATTTATTTATTTGGATAGTAATGTCACAAAATTGGTTAATATATAATTTAGTAATAATGGTTTTAAAAGCTTTAATTTAGTAAAGACTATATCCCTTGAAGAGTGAAAGTAAAATCGATTCAATGACACATTTCTTACCGAGAACAAGTCAGAGATAAAATAGATCTTATTGCATTAGTTTCTTGCCGCAGTTAATCATCTTCAGTAGCAAATATCAACTGCTTAAGACGAATCATGATGCACATTAAGAACTCATGTTGAACAACATTCACTGAATAACCGTCATTTCTGTGAAATTAATAATTTCAGCCTTTCTTACCATCTGGGTGTCACTGCTTCATGTGATGTGACACACTGCATTGTGCACATCCGTGACTCATCACCGCTGAAGATTGACACGCCCTTAATTTTGAATATTAGATTATTCAAAATGAGGAGGGTGCGGCTTTTAGAAAAACGCTGGCTTCGTCATCAGTTACTAGCGCGCTGAACAGGGTGATTGACGCGTACATTACCCTAATGAAGATGGGGATTCATTGATGACGTACATGGGCCAGTTGAGAAAAACATCTTGGTTGCTGAAACGACAATTTGGATTTCTCACACACATGGCGGAGCCAAAAATATGTCATCTGAGAAAATTACCCTTTTTGTAAATTACATTACCGGTTTGTTCTCCTCGTCTAGCTTTTCTTATTTATTTCCCAACTTGTTATTTCTTAGGGAGTTTGAATCAAACTTTTCTCTCGACTCCAAATGTGCATCTTTTTGGCGCGTACACTCAAATTCCCGGGTCATAATTAAACCGGATTCCGGGTCCCAGGGGGCCCTGACCCGGAAAGTGGTTAAAGGAGGGATTTTAACTCGGATTCTGCATCAGTATGAACCATTTCTGGGTCATTTTTGACACAGATTCCGTGTCATACTGAGCCAGAAATGGGTCAGACCCTAGGGGACTCGGACTGATATTTGTTTATATTTTTGTTTAGTGATAGCAAACTTAGCAGGCAAAGAATCTATCTGAAGTAAATCCGGATCAGCAGGATGGATGAGGTGAGAGGAAGGGTGTGTGTGTGTGTGTGTGGGGGGGGGGGGTAATTTGTGGGTCGGGAAAGGATAACAAGACAAGATGGGTCACTCTTTGTGGGGTCGAGCAAACAAAGCACGTGGAAGTTTCTCTTCTCCCACGTGAATTCGATTTGTTTTTAAAGTTCACCCGGTCACATAGTTATTATCGACTCTAACTACGCAATGTGTGCATACTTTAAGACTTCTTGCAGCGTCCAAGGGGACTTGTATTAGGTGTTTAGCTAATGCGTAATGTCTTCATTAAAAGTATATGACACTAATAGAACAATCTCATTAAAATTGAAGCGCCTTTACGCCTACATGCTATGTACGTCAGTTGTTATCTTTCTCATCTAGTGTATAAATATCTCATGTACAGGGCCCAATTTCATAGAGCTGCTAAGCACAAAAATTTGCTTAGCATGAAATTTCTTCCTTGATAAAAACAGGATTACCAACCAAATTTCCATGTGTTGCATATTGCTTGTTACTGGTATTCAGCTGTCGTTTGCTTATCCTGAAAATCACATGGAAATTTGGTTTGTAATCCTGTTTTTATCAAGGAAGAAATTTCATGCTAAGCAAATTTTTGTGCTTAGCAGCTCTATGAAATTGGGCCCAGGACGATCATGCATATAAATGAAGTCCTATAGGAGACACTATGCCACGCATGAGCTGCAATCGGGTACTTTGAAGGTGGGTATCCGCTCTGACCGTGGACATAACATTGCCCCCCCCATCCCAATGTGATAATCATAATCCCCTGGTTGAGGCAAATTAAGCAACTTATTGGTTTGACGTTCATCATCATCATCATCATATCATCCTCATCATCATAATCATCATCATAATCATCGTAATCATCATAATCATCCCCATTATCATCGTTATCTAAATCATCATAATCATCCCCATCATCATAATCATCCCCATCATCATAATCATCCCCATCATCATATCATCCCCATCATCATAATCATCATAATCATCATAATTATCATAATCATCATAATCATCACAATCATCATAATCGTCATAATCATCGTAATCATCATAATCATCGTAATCGTCATAATCATCGTAATCATTATAATCGTCATCATAACAATCATCATCATCATCATCATCATCATCATCATCATCATCATCATCATTATCATCATCATCGTAAAAGGAATCGTAATCATCCTCATTATCATCATCACCATAATCGTCTCCATTATCATAATCATCGTAATCATCATAATCATCATAATAATCCCCATCATCCCCATCATTATCATAATCGTAATCATCAAAATCATCATCGTCGTGATCATAATCATCATCATCATTATCATCCAGGCTAAGTGCGTCCATCCGATGGGAATCTTCAACTTGCCATTCTCTCCCTACCCTCCCCCTCGCTAGTCCCTCTGGTCCACGAGTAGCCGTGCCCATGTGTGCTGTTACGTCATCTCTCCATCTTCTCTTTTGCCGTCCTCTCCCTCTCTAAGCTGTTCTAGTTAGCAATTTTATCATTCATCTAGTCCACCTGTTGTCTTGGCCCCTTTGCACATGGCCTGCTCATCTCTGTTTTGATGGTCTCCTTGTGATGTACATCACATATCCCGGTTGCAAATATTCACAAGTAAAACGAATAAGAATCGGGTGGGCTATAGCAGGTGTTACGGCTATACATTTTGAACGAAAACGAGCAATTAGCTGAAAACCTTATGTCACCTGAGCTCACGGGGATCTTGTAAAATTTCCAAACATGACGTAGTTAGAGCAAATAGGTAAGACAGGTGACTGAGTTTTAAAAGATGGGGTAAAATTCCCGCCTAATGATCTAGAAAACCTTGTATACAAAATTAGTTTATAGGCAATTTCAGGTGATAAAACTGTTTGGCAAGGTTTTTTTATTTGAGTGGATGAAACTCTCGAGTTTAAAGGGGCAACGCTCAAACCGTCTCAAACACAACACTGGACAAAAGTTCCCGCTGCCTCCGATACCCTGCCCCTACGTGCAAAGCCTAGCCAATTGATACAACATTGTGCCAGAGTAAAGATGGACGCAAAACATGATTGATGCGGGGGGGAGAGGCCTTAGACCTACGTTTACGTTCAGTTTCTTTTTAACATTCCAGGGAAAAATACTTCCAAGTATTAGCAACGCAAAAGAAAAACCATTTTGCAACAGAGCAAATACATAATAAAGCATATGTAATAATTATGAGTAAAGAAGAAGAGAGTGACGCAAAATGCGTTTGATTGTCCCGTCTTGGAATTGTTCTTGTTACCTGCAATTCAAGACGCATCATTTACAGCGAATCCCGGAACTGGGACACTTGAGCCAATAAATATAAGATGTATTACAATTCCGTTCCCCCATACAACCTCAAGAGCTCTCCAAACCAAGGGCCCTGCCTCCCCAATCCAACCCTTGATATTTGCAAGATGATCAGGTGAGTGTCAGTCCCAAGGAGATTGGGGGATTCGCGTTTATAGCCCCCCACGGGTCGTATGGAAAGCCCGCCATCACCTCATCCCCGTTCGTAGAAATGGATACCTGACATGGCGGGAGTTACCTATAATGGCAACTCACTGCAGCTGTACGTCGCTTGGCAGATCAAGTTGTCTGATACGGTTAAATTAAGTCAACTCTTGTTCTCGCATCTCAGAAAGCAGGTCAATGAGATATTGATGACTCCCCTGTGAATACAAAATGAAACAGGGAGAGAGTGCGATCTTGACAGCTGGAGATGATCAGCGGCTACAGTCCAAAAATTTAGCAAGGGTTTGTCTAAGATTGACTTATAGGTTACCAGACAGGACTTAAGGCAACTGGAGGTCGTTGATTTTTACAGTTCACTGACGCAGCTTAAACAACCAATTAATATAATCGTCATTAAAGGAATTTCCTTTTTTGCAGTTAGATTTTTTCGGGTAATGGCTTCTTTAAATAAGGCTTAGAATATAATTTGTCTGTAACTCAGTGTTTTAAGGCAGATGCAAAGAACTTTTTAATTTTTATATATTTATTTTTTTAGGGGGGGGGCTAAGTTGATATATACGAAAATTTCCAGTGAACCTGTAAATTTTGACTGTAAAATAAGGAGACTTCCAAAACAGGAAATGAAAGTATTTCCATCGAAGTCAACAGTTGAAAGATTCCGGTGTGTTCGTCAGTGGTTGCCCAAGCCACGAGGTTGTAGTGTGCAATATCAATTAAGAAAACAGTAACAATCTTTCCGAAATTAAGTGCAAAACAAACAGACACAAAATTAGTCCGGTACCTTACTTCGTCAGTACTTTGAACCATATTATGAAACTTTATTTCCCTTTTTAAAGTGTGAGCTATGTATTGTTATCTTGTTGTCTTTTAGTTTCATGTGTAAGTCCCTAACTTTTTTTGTTTTAAAGTAATTTTATGTACATTTGGTTGTTTTAACTTGTTAAACTTTGTAGCACTTTAGCCCCCGGGCATTGTTTTAATAAACCAGAATTAACAATAATAGCAATATGAAATATAAAATAAAAATTCAAAAATTCGTTAATTCTGCTGTCTGTCTCCTATAAAAAGCACCATTCAAACAAACTAGAATTAATATTAGGATGGAACGAAATAACAATAATACGCAGTTCTTATATAGCGCTTTATATTCCCGATGGGTGTCTCAAAGTATTTTTCCTACAAGGTAAATGGAGTTATGTTGAAGTATGAGACTTATTCCTTTGCATAGCACCATGTTTACAAGGTGCTGTGGCGCAATATGCAGCCAATCAAACCATGAACATCGGGGCGAACCCCTTCTCTTTACGATAAGTGCACTGGGTTCTTTTACGTGCATTACACAACACACGGGACCTACGGCTTAACGTCCCATCCGAAGGACGAAGCATGTGGTTAAGTGTCTTGCTTAAGGACACAAGTGTCACGACTGGGATTCGAACCCATCTCTACTGATCAGAAACACCTGGGCCCAATTTCATGGCACTGCTTACCAAATAATTCGGCGCTTACGCGCATTGTAACGTGTGTAATTCTACAGGACGCAGCTGGGCGTAAGCGCAGAATTCCGCGGTAAGCAGAGCCATGAAATTGGGCCCAGAGCTTGAGTTCGGTGATCTTATCCGCTCGGCCATGACACGCCACAATGATCTTGCGGGAACCAAAGAATAGCTTTGAGGGAACGAAATAATTTTTTGAGGGAACGAAAGAGTATTTCGAGGGAACGAAAGAATATTTGGAGGGAAGGAAAGATAATTGCGAGGGAATAGAATGAATTTATAATGCCTATAAGGGTTCCGTATAATAGCGTTTATTTTTTCACGAGTGAAATGCGCTCCAAAGTATGTTTTACACTGAAAATACGTCTTTGTGTGGAAAAAACGAACTATTGATTGCTTTTTATACATCCGAATTCAAAAAGGAAAGCGTCCAACTTCAAATTAACTCCCTGCAAGAAAAACACCCCACTGTCACAATCCAATTTGAATTCAGTTATTTTAATGAAAGATTACCGGTATATTTAGATTATTTTTGTACATGCAATTTGACAGTAGCGGATATTACTGAGATTGAATTAAACGAAACACCACGGGGGTTTATACCTATTTAGTAACCGGCTCTTGACGGCTGCAGTTACGTATAATCGAACAGTCGAAATCCTGTCAGATTACGCTGTAACGCGCGAGATAACCGTCCAGCCTAGTCTCGCCTCGAGACTTACAGCGGGCAAATCTAAGATGCTGATTAGTTTCTCAGAAAAAAAAGAAAAAGACAAAAAAAGTTCGAGAAAAGCACCAGAGGCTGTTAAATGCTATGTCCAGTCTGATGTGAGCTATACATAGCACTTATAGAATTATAGCTTTAAAAATAGACTCTTTTTCGGCGAGTTGCGAAACGGAGAGAGGACGGCCATAGCAAATTAGATTTGACGTGATTGATGGATCGTTGTAGGGAGAGGGTGGTTACGAAAGAGGGCGTGGTCCCCCTTTTTAAGCTTGCGAATACTCCCTTGGGCAAATCGATCAATTTTATAACAAATTACATCGGCAATTTTTCCCATGACGTGAAGAATTACACTTTAAGCAAGTTAACATGATAGTCGATAACATTTTTTTTCCTCCCACATCTAAAACTGGTTTTCTTCATCACATTCTCTACACAAATTTCTTCATTCCTACGGGTTATCTTCTCTATCTTCAGTCCTACGGGTTACAGAGCAGAGACCTACTCGATTTTGAGAATTTCCATGGTTTTATTACAAGAAAGATTTAAACAAATACATAAATTAATAAATACAGAAATTGACATCATCATTCAGTTAAAAAGATCCTCGAATGACTTTCTGCGTTTTGAAAAGACCAGATTGAGACCAGACTCTTTCGAAACTCTTTACACTAGAAATAATGCGTTGTGTTTCACCATTAATGATGAGGTCAAGTTTGATTACTAATTGCCTTTTTCACTAAAGGCCGTCACCATGTTCCTTTTTGTGTGTTTTTTATAATTTTTTTATTATTTACTATTTGTCTGAAGTAATTTCAACCCATTGTTTTTCTCGAACACCGTGATCATGTCACGCTTAAATGTATATATAAATGTTTATGTTTTTTGTTTTGTTTTGTATGTTATCAATTTAATTTTTTTGTATTACCTCCCGTAGCTCATTGTATCTGTTATATGATAGCAGTATTTATTGGAGCTTGTTTTATTTGATGTATGTTGTTGCTGATGTTGTTGTTGAATAAACGGAGTAGTTTAACTCCACATCAAGAGAAAAAAAATTAAAAAATAAAAAAATAAATAAATACAGTACTCAGTAAACATAACTAATAAAATCCCAGACAAACAAATCCCACATTACAATAAAATGCACAACAAAAATACACACAAAAACAGATAGACGGATAACAATGTGAACAATGCTATCGACGTATCAGTCAGGCTTTGCTAAAAAAATAAAAAATAAAACAAATCCTTACAATAGAAAACTTAACATTTTACAGAGATTCGAAAAGGCTCTTATATATAGGCCCATAGGAAATAATCCTATTTGAAGATAACAAATAACCCAAACTTCTGCGCATCGAGACAGCTCTAAGGTAATTTATCAACAATGTAAATATTTCCCCCTCGTCAACAAACAAGACCCAATCATTTCTTTCATTAAAAGTGATATCCTACTCATAGCCATCTATACGAGGCGTCCGTAAGTTTAATACCTGCGCCTTTTTCCACGAATTCCCAGCACAATGATCGAGTAACTAATTGACTAAAAAACAAACTATCACTAACGTCCGTGGACGTTTTTCAGCTGAAGAATCAAACCTTCCAAGAATTTGTCAGATATTTTACTATGAATCAGTTTAAGTGTGTAATTTAAAACAATACTCCTCTTGAGAATAATTAACCTGAACATCGAGTCATCCAAAAATCTGCCCGGAACATCACGGCTGGTGCTTCACTCATACGACAGCTTTCCCCCAACAAAGTCATCTATGTTACACCCAAATCATCATTTCGGAAGTACATACGGCAATTAGTTGCCATGGCGACCGATAAAAGAGCTCTTGTGTGGATGACGTACATTGTGTGACTGCCTTTCGCGGAGAGACCATTTATCTCGACATCCACTGTTTATAACAATGAATAGATTCAGAGAATAGTGCACTTGGCGTTTGTTACATCCATATACTTCCCAAATCATAATGTACTATGTCAGAGCTTGCCTGTACCATCTCGCTGTATATACGACTATTAATTTGGTCAGTTTTACGAACGGTTGACGTTTTAGAGATTAGATGAACCGGGGAGTGCATTCAGCGTAATTACCGGGATACCTTATTCTACTGGAAAGCGGATTAAAGGTAGCGATTGGTAAATTTGCTAACCAGATTGTCCTGAAAAAATATATATCTCCTTATAAAAACCGAGGAAATTGTCCGCAAATAGTCTTCACCTTATTTCGGTTTGCCAAAAAGAAATAAGCTTTGTTTAGACATGATTTGGGTATTGTTGTTCAAATTTGAACTTGTTGTTAAAAACTGTGTACCCAGGAGTTTGTATACTGACACCTGTAGAATCAGACTATATTATGTTTTACCTTTCAAGCAAACTACATTAGTAGAATCAAAGCACTTTCGCAATCGTCTTGGTTTAATAACACATCTAGACATTTTTCACAACTTCTGAGTGTTTGTTTCTCTGTCATGACTTAAATTGCCACACTGTGTATTAAATGAGAACAGGTGCCACGAGCGTTGAATGTCTTAAAAAGGACAGACTAACAAGGTGATGACGTCACATTACGTCGATTATTAAATTAGTTATCGACCAATCGAAGCATCGATCTATCAAAAGTTACGAAACACCCGTCTTTTTTTCTCTCGTCCTTTTTGAATAAGTTGAACACGGAACTCAATTCAATACTCCCATGCGGTTTCGTGGCAAATAGGCCTACTGTTGACTTTGGTTTTCGGAAAATGTCACACCAGAGACTATTGTTTAAACAATTCTTAATTACTTTTCCCCCACAGATATTTGTTTGATAACATCTATTTTTTCATATAATTCCAAATGTCTTTAAAGGTCAGTGGTGTTTCGTACACTGCAATAACCGGGGTGATAAAATTGACACCATGTGTGTTGTCATATATACCGAACAGAGAATCATAATTAACAACATAGGGTGTTAAAATAACATCATTGTAATTATTTTCGCAGAAATTGTTATTTTAACAACCATGGTGTATTTTTTGACACTCTTTTTGTATCTATATGTGACAACAACCATGGTGTCAAATTAACACCTCAGTTTTTGTAGTGTAAGGGGTCTTTCTGAATTAAGAATTCGTCTGGTGGTGGGTAAGTACGCAAATTTGTGATCATAATTTCCCATTGGATTCTTTTGCCGAATCCCGAATCGGTCCAGACGCCAGACCGGTATAGGATCACGATGCTTGGATTTGTTGATATCTGCTTCCCTCCGACCTGTATACTGTACCCACAAATGTGTAGCCCGAGGTCGCATTTGTGTTTAACTTTAGGTTCACGGAGTTTGGGGGCTACCTTTAGGTTCCAGCTTGGTCTCCGGAGTTTGGGGCTAACTTTAAGTGCCAGCTAGGTCTCCGGAGTTCGGGACTACCTTTAGGTTCCAGCTAGGTCTCCGGAGTTTGGGGACTACCTTTAGGTTCAAGCTTGGTCTCCGGAGTTTTGGGCTACCTTTAGGTTCCAGCTAGGTCTCCGGAGTTTTGGGCTACCTTTAGGTTCCAGCTTGGTCTCCGGAGTTTGGGGCTAACTTTAGGTGCCAGCTAGGTCTCCGGAGTTTGGGGACTACCTTTAGGTTCAAGCTTGGTCTCCGGAGTTTTGGGCTACCTTTGGGTTCCAGCTTGGTCTCCGGAGTTCGGGGCTTCATTTCTAGGCCTTACATCTGTGGATCCATCCCCAAAAAAGAAACTGTTAATTTCCATAAAAGTATTTATTGTTCAGATGTGTCTTTCTCTTTTACTGAACTTTTCTTAATGCATTTTGAGTAGTTCTTTGGCAGGTTTACATAACCGAAAACACAAAACGGCAGAATAGTTGTAATTTGGGCCGACAGTGAAATCAGACGTGGCTAACCCATGTTTGTGCCTCATATATTTGTTAACCTGTAATAAGTTGGCGGTAATAGGTGAATCAATGTAATATAAAAAATAATATAACGGTGCAATGACCATTTAAAGGCACTGTACAAGTTTGGAAATTGTCAAAGACCAGTGTTCTCACTTTAGTATCCCAACATATGCATAAAATAACAAGCCTGTGAAAATTTGGGCTCAATTGGTCATCGAAGTTGCAAGAAAATGATGACAGAAAAAACACCCTCGTTGTACAAATTTGTTCGCTTTCAGAAAGGAATAAAAGGCTTCTTGCAAGAAGTCTTTTATTATTTTAGTGAGAAATTACCTCTTTCTCAAAAACTACGTTACCGGTACTTCAGAGGGAGTCGTTTCTCACAATGTTTTATACTTTCAACAGCTCTCTGTTGCTCGTTACCAAGTAAATTTTTATGCTAATATTTGTTTTGAGTCATTACCAAACGTGTACGATACCTTTAAAAGTACCTGTACAAGTTCAAAACATGTTTTGAGCACATAGTGGGACCCGGTACATTATTTTGTCACAACTTCCCGTTTAGTATCGAATTACATGACGCGGGTTTCCCGCGTTAGGAGACTAGTTTGTCAACATTCAGTACACAAAGGAAACGGGGAATTACGTCCACATGAAGATATTGACCGAAATATTATAGTCGTCCCGCACCCCTGGGAAAACAGCAGCACAAAAACAGGTATACTAGTAAATAAGAATAACAGAACAATAGGTTTAAGAACTAGATATTTACTGACAGGTGATGAAGGCTTTATGATCATGGAAGGGGTTTTCTTTGAATCCACCTGCTGCGTATTGGAGATGACTCTCTAGTGAAGATTATCTTCCATTACAAATGGGTCACTTCAACTTTTGACTTTAGAGTAAAGAAACTTACATTTTAAAATGTATATTATTCAATACGGAGGCAAACCTTTTAAAAAGTATAACATTTTGCAGACTTCTGAGATTACTTCTTACGATTTGGAAGGGGTATTCTTTGAATCCACCTGCCGCGTATTGAAGTTGATGAATCTTTAGTGAAGATTATCTTCCTTTACAAAATGGGTCACTTCAACTTTTGACTTTAGAATAAGGAAACTTAAAATGTATATATTCAATACGGAGGCAAACCTTTTAAAAAGTATAACATTTTGCAGACTTCTGAGATTTACTTCAAATTAAAGAAACACAAGACTTGACATCTTGCAAATATTTCCTGACAGACTGACAGCGTTTTGTTCGTGTGGAGAGCAAAAATGTCAGCAGAAGGGTTGAAGCCTAACATTTACAAAAATTCAACGTTAAAAACCATGAGCCTGTTATCCTTGTGCTTAAAGGGATTGTATACGTTTGGTAATTGGAACCCACTGTTTGTTTCAATCATTGTAGATTAACACCATAAAACTAACCTGTCAAAATTTCATTTCAAAAGGTGGCGTTTGGGAGATATTGCTGAAATTCTGGAGCGGTTTGTCGACGCAGGAAGGATAATCTGCAATTGGAATACACTATCTGAGAAACATTACTGCAGCAACGCTTCTCAGATTCAAATTTGGGGGATAAATAGTGACATCTTTTTCCGTAACGTATACAGACCCTTTAATGAACACTTTTTCGACATTTCGGCTAATCTCATCAAGCTTATCAAAAGGAAGGCTGAGTATTAGCTCTGCAAAGACCTTGAATATCAAATTATTCAACACTGTCTGAAAGGGAACAAAACCTTTTGAATAGGGGAAATGTTATTTGCAAGTTAAGCGACCTGTTTAGATATGTACATCAGAATTCAATAAATCGCAAAATGTGGCAAATCAGAAATAATTATTTTAATGTCCAATGTTGAAGTAATTATTTTCCTGCCGTAGTAATAATCCAAAAGGTGTTGATGGTGATAGTAGTTTCTCTGTTTTGTTTCCGGGGGGTGTTTGGTTATTTGTTTGGAATGTCAACGTAAATTTGTTAGCAAATGGTAATGAGGTTCCATAAGACATTCTTCCCCCGAGTTACTCTACCCTCTTTATACACCGGGGCCGGTCCGGCAGGGGTTCGGGGTACCTTGGGATCTGATTCTCAGAGAGGGGGAGATGGAGTGGGGGGCAATTCTTTCTTTCTGAAATAAGAAAATACTGTTGAAAAATTACAGTTGAACCTTTTGTTGTTTTGTTTTTATTTGTATCACTTGCTTATGACGTCACACTCTCAAACAGCGCCCTCACTGAGGCAGATCATTGGACCATGACCATACCCTGCTCTTGGTACGTAAAAACGTGCGTGTGACCTCAGAGTACCAGCGGAGTTGCGCGTTATGCAGGGTTGTCTATTAATTTAAATACACTGTCAGTTCCGTATGTGTTTGCCGTATGGAGGCGTGATACAAGTGCACCCATATACCTACACCGACTATGTGCTCTTGAAAACACCTTCTTTGAATCAAGATAATTTACGGTAGTATAAACGCATTGTGGCTCGTGTTTTGCTTAAAAACAAGATCATGATATTTTGCAGTTTTACATTTTTGCATTCACGTTATAGAAAGTTCCCCAGTTGACGTCACACAGTGTAAAGTCGGCCATCTTTACGAGCATCGATATAATTTGTTTATTTCTTCTTGAACGCACAACGAGCGTCACTACCGCATACGACACTTGGGTGTTTTATCAAATTCCTTTTAACCACTTGGCTGCGTAGAAAAGTTAGAGCGCTTGACGCAGCCCATAGACAATCTCAACTTACCTAATACAAAGATGGTGTATATCTGGAACCATTTCTTAGTAAATCAGACTTGGATAGTCTCAATATATCATTTCGTGTATTAACATCAATGGCTACAAATCAAACCTTGTTCTTTCTTGAGTGAACGATTTTGCAGCCAGACGACAGATACCTCTTAAACTTTGATGTGCATTAATGCGTTTTATTGTCTAAGGATTGCCTCTGCTGATGACAATTTATTGGGTTTTTGGTGAGCCATTTGTCTTCGTTTTTGTTTTACTGCTTAGATATATTAAGGAGTGATTTACAACCGACCGGCAAACGCGGTCAAAACAAGTTAATTTGTTGCCAAAACAACTTTTCGTAATTTAGTCATACATCACATAATTATTTTCATTTGTTCCAACAAGAGTTCCCAATGCTGTTGTGAATTTGAATTCATTTTTTTTTTAACAAACTTGTTTTAACAATTTATGAGGGGAAAACTCACACTTTTAACCAAACCTTAAAATATAATTTTGTGTAACATCGTTCAACCCCCCATCCCCCCTCAACATTTTTTTTTTACATGGCAAACGATGACATTATACAAGTATACGCCATCGTGCGGTTACATTTGGCAAACTTTTTTATCATGATGTATGCCCGATATTATGTGGCAGAGGGTTTCCCCCTGTTGCGGTACACGCTCCAAGCAACAGCGAATGAGGAGCGAATTAATTTGGGTGCTTGGACGCAAGCAATCAGGGCCATGCTTACCACAGAACTCTGTGCTAACGGCACCCAGTAAAGCCTGTGGCTCTATGGGCTTTATGTACAGAATTCCAAGCAGAGCCATGAAATTGGGCCCAGTACACGCTCTTGACGCATAACTATTGTTACTTTATTCTTTTCCACCAAATTCAATTAATTGCACACTAAAAATGTACAAGAATTAGCAAATAATCGCTAAAAGAAGAAGAAAAACACACGATAAAACTTTGATGTAAATGTAGAGAAGGCTAGACTGAGGGGCAATGGTAAAAGAATTTCCCTTTAACCAAAAGGTTCAGTCGACCAATAAAGTTATTTATAAAAAAATCGGAAAAGCAATACACACTAACAATTTCAAAATAGTTTGGATTGCACGAACATTCGCTTTGCTTTCGCAATAGAACTTTATCATGGTGCGGCCATCTTGATTTTCTCCCATTAAAATCAATGTAATCAAACCGAGGCTGGAAGGAGAAATAGTCTGATTCCTTTTGGTACAATGACTATTAGCGTTCATTGCTGTTATTGGATACAAGGAACATGACCAAGATGGTGGCAGCAAGAGTCAAATCACATGAAGTATGAACCAGGCTTGACACACTCTTCCCCTCTTTCTGCAGAAGTATCCCCCGGAAATCCCCCCCAAATGGTCCCTGAGATTCCCACTAAATCTAATAAAAAAAATCTTTGTTCAAGTCCAAATAAATTAACGTTTTTACACATCAGTTTCCCTTGTGGTTTATTCCTTCAAATGAAACCTCTCATAGTTTCAGCAAACAGATTTAACAAAATAATTATGGAAGCACTGCTTTTTAGATGAAAGAAAAGTCAGTCAATCAAATAGAATTTATATAGCACCAAAATCAAAGGTTTTCTCCCAGGCACTGAGGCAGAACTGATATCTCTGATATAAGCAGGATGGAATAACAAATGTCTAAAAAAAGCAATTAAAGTCCTGTAATGTTCTCTTAAAATAGAAACAATTATTTCTTGAGAGTATAAATAATATCAACACGAATGCAACAAAGATTATAAAACTTCACCGGCAATTCGTAATGTCTATGAATGATTCATGATTTCCATGCACCGTTTTGTTTTGATTCCCTGTTTTTGTGACACCTGGCATTTTTCCAAAACATTAACTCCGTTGATTCAAAGTATACGCTTTGTGTTCGCCAAATCTCGTGTGGATTTACAGATCAAGTCTGTTTATATTAAATTCGTCGAAAGGCATTGAAACAGAATTTCTAATTACGATTGATGGCACCGCGATAATATTTACCCGGCTTCTCATGAATAACAACCTCTTGGGAATCTTCAAAACTTGCAATTGGTAATTTTTTCACGGAAAATCCAGAGCTAGAATCCATTTCCTCTCTATACCTTAATTTAAATATTATTGACGGGAAATTGTCCGAGATTGACAGCTCTTTCCTCCTGTTCTTTACGGGAGGATGTTTGTCTCGATACCGACCCCCGTTTTCGATTGAGGCACACCATATAAACCTCGTTATTCCTAAGTATTTGTCTCCCTGTAGTTTGCATTTTCCTAGAACTATCAGGGTGCTAGCTTTGTAATCATCAACTAGCCTGAATTCACTCGTCAGAAAAAAGAAAACCCCACATACAGAACAATATTGTTCAATCTAAAAACGCGGAATGGGATCGCTGCGCTTGGCATGTTGATTGTGACAACGTTTTTAACGAACGCCTAGATGTATACACCGGGTCCATGAAGAAACGTAAAACTCTTGCCCCAGGATACCCTAGTTCCAGGTGGGGACGAGATTACGAACGTGTAGTTGATGATGTCATCAGGCCTATAAGCTCTTTTCCTGACAATCGCCGGCCCTATAAGGATCGTAGTAAATCTCAGAATTACTTGACAGTCCAGGAATAACTAACATTTGGGAATGAAGCTCTTTGCAAACATTCCCCAGGGTGGGAGGATGGGTTTGCGTCTCTAAGTATCCAAGAATGACATTTCAAATAGCTTCAGTTGTGAGTGTCAGTTTCAAGTGCTATCGTCCATGGTAAGACCGTGTCTGAATTGGCGGCTTGGGCTACGGCTAAGCATGCTCACTGACACCCTAATAGCAATAGCTGAGCCCTAGCCGCCAATGCGAACACGGTCTATATATAGACCATGTGAACTTTGTTTACAATAAGTGTGACCTTGTGCATTATTTGGGTATTCTGGCAGGCTACACAGGTCCTATATGGGAAAATTGACATTTTGCGTCATAATTTCCACATAAATCCAAGAATCAATTATGAAAGTAAAAGCTGGACAAGTTTTGATATGTGCCCCCTTTCATCATATCAAAAGTTGATAGGAATTAGACAGTGCAATCTCCATAAAATATAAGATTTTATGTTTTATTCCATGAGTCTGTGTACAAATCGTGCCTGCAGGAAGTCCAGGCTCTGTGGCTCTTTTGTAAACATGTGATGTCACAGGTCACATCGTCTATATATATATCATTCATGCTAATATGTTCTGGATGGTCTTATTTGAAAGGCTTGTGAACTCTTAGTCTTTAAAATCAATAAAATTAAGGAAACTTTACAGATAATATACGACATTTATGGACAGGAAATATTCCTACCAGTTGGAGATAACAACCAGTTGGAGGTGTTTGCGAAGTATACGTTATTAAATATTTTTATAAAATATTTCTGGTAATGGAACCTATAGGGGCCCTCAAACGCGACTAGCACTGTGACCCGTAGCCCTGAATTTATATCTTTGAAGAGAAGACGATGAAGAAATGTCAGTTTTAGATGTTGGAGGGAAACCCTAAAAAGGGAAAACCGACCATGAAATCAGGTATGAACTGGAAACCCAATCTTTTTTCCCCGAAGACAGGCAGAGTAACTGTTCGAAACGTCGAGACCACAACAAAGGGAGCGCATTCCTGGGGTCGAATCACCAGTTCTCTTTTCAATCGCCTGCTATTCTCAGCTCTTCAATATACACTTCTACAATTCCGCTTTGTATTGCAAGAAAAAAATCATGATTATCAATCGCCTGCAACAAAAAAAGTACACCCTTTGAACCACTTGAATTTTCCACAAATTCAAAACAAACACACGGCAGGCTTTTTATAGTACCTGGGAGAGTCTGTGATGCAGGGTTTCATGGTCTCGTCTTCAGCTCAAACATATAACGGTAATTAGAGAAAAATAAATCCTTCCCATCGGAGTCGGGGAGGGAGAGCGAAGGCTGAGTGGTTTCCTCGGAAAATTGGCTCAATGTGTATTATGTAAATTAGACACCCGTTTGATAGAAATGTGTGTTAGAGGCAGGGTATAACCTCTGGTAATTAATAACCATAAAAACTTAGTTGGTAAAGAGCAACGGAGAGCTGTTGATATTATAAAACATTGTTGGAAACGAACCCCTTTGAAGTCATGTAGTTTTAGAGAAAGGGGTAATTTTCCACCCCAAATTTCAACATAAGAAAGGCTTCAGGCATGAAGCCTTTCTCGGGCATCTGAAAGCACACAAGTCTATGCAACAAGGGTGTTTTTTTTTCTTTCTTTCATACCATTTTTCGTGCAACTTAGATGCCCACATTTTTCACAGTTTTTTTGTTATGCATAAGTTGGGATACACCAAGTGATGATACTGGTCTTTGACCATTACCAAAAGTATACCCTGCCTTTAAATGAGCGAATTTGAAACCCATCTGCGAATGAGTGAGGGTTGGACCAGGTGACTCGTCTGAGTTTGGCGGTCATGACAAGTGGCACACGTAGGGCCTTTCGAGTACCAACTTGGGTCCCAATCCTTCCCTGCCCTTTCGATGTTAAACCACACCACGGCTCATGATTTCAGAAATGTTTTAACTTCAAATTTCTGTGAAATAAGGAAAAATCATAAATATGTTTACAAAATTATAAATATGTTTACAAAAAGATGTTGACAAAAATATAGGGAGACCGCCAACATTAAGGCTATAATAGCTCAGTTGGTAGAGTGTCGGCACGTTAATCCGGAGGTCGCAGGTTCAAGTCGCAGGTTCAAGTCCCACTCTAGTCAATTTTCACTATCACAAACATTGTTAATTGCCCACGTTTAGTCCTTACAGCAGAGTCTTTCTAGATAACAGAATTGCACCACAATATGCATTTTATAACCACAGGTCATTTTGGTTGGTAAAGCAGTTTGCAAAAACTAATTCTTTTTTTCTTTTTTCAATCATGAGTGAAGAATTTGAAATAAGTTAGGCCCTACTGATTGGAGATCATATTATTATTTTGCTTTCAAACTTGATGAAATAAACACACACGAATCGTGCCCGTTTATATTCCTCGATTATGAGCATTTAAAGGTATTTTGCAGCATGCTCCCAGCTCCTTTAAAGATAGAGGTACATGTCTGATGCCTGGATGGACTGGGAGAACCTTCACAGCGTCTTAAGATCAAGAGGGAATGAACGAAGGATATTTTGAGTCAAAACTAAGAGGCGGAAACTAATCATGCTGAGAGGTGTTGGCAGGAAGCCGATAATGGTGCGGGAGGTCGAGGTGTGGATGAATCAACAACGATAGACATTCAAGATAAAGAAAACCAAGACGGTGAAAAAGAAAAAGCGAAAAGAAGAAGAAGAGAAGAAACAAAACAAGAGAAAAAAGAGGAGAAAACATTGAGAAAGTGTGCAGAGGCAAATCAAGTCAATGAAGAGAGCCCATTCAAGACATTTTCTTCCCGGGTTACTAGATTTCTCGAAAGGATGATTTATTTATTTTCTTTATTTACCCAGGGTGAGCCAAATCAATTGAAACTGGTTTCTATTTGGGCCCTGCATCATAAAATTTTTAACCAAGTACGTTAATATAAAATTAAAAAAAAATAACAAACAAAAACCGCACACAGATATAGACGCCTGAAAATACTAAAAGAAACCAAAAGCGAATAAAACTTATTAAAAAGTGTCAAATACAGAATAAAAATAAGTTACAAGTTATATACAAATTAATCCAGCAATTTTACTACAAAATCTGTAAAAACAAATTCATAGAAGCGTTGGGGTTTTTGAGTGTGGAAAACTACTGCGTAATTAATGTTTGGTTACGTACTTCTCTTTGATGGCAATTTAACAACAACGTTCTAAAATTAAAACATTTGTTATATTGAAGAAGTTAGCATTCCATTCTAAACAAATCGCGACGATTGTGAACAGGACAAACATTTTTAAAAAGTGTTTATTAAAATAAACAAACTGAACAAATTTAATAATTTCGAATGCTGTGAAAAGAAACCGACTTTTTGTTTTCCTTGCTCAAACAAGTGTCACATTTTAGCCAATTTAAAGGTAGGGTAATACTTTGGTATAATGACCCCGAAAAATTGTGTAATTTGTGTCCTAAAGCTTACTTGTTATAAAGACGGTAATGGTGGTAAGCATTTTGCGCAATTATTTAGTCTGAAATGCCCCTGTTGATTAGAAAAAAGAAAAAAAAAAGTATGTCGACAATTGTGAATCTCCAAGAATATGCAGTTCTTCTTTTTAAAAGAGTAATCTTTTAAAAATCGTTCGAAGAAATAAGTTTGTTTTCATTCGGCGAAAGAACTGGCGACATTAATAATACTGTACAAAATCGCACTCCTCAAACATTGATTCACGTGTCTAAGCTCTTTAAAAAACGTGCTCGTTTTTGGGGGTAATGGAAAAGATATTGTAACAAAATACCTGCTTTTGTATTCAAGGACTTCGATCTTGAAGAGAGAAAGGGAGAAAATAGAAATCTTCATTCTAATTAGTGTATTTCATTCACTCCTTAACTTTGATTCACGTGCTAACTTCTGTTAAAAAACGTGCCCGTGGTTTGTTTGTGTTTTTGGGTTTTTTTTTTTTTTGTTTTTTTTTTGGGGGGGGGGGTGCTGTATTAAAAACTTTGCTTGGCATCAGGTTCTTTTCTTGAACAGAGAAAAACAAATAGAGGAAAGAAATCTCTACATCCGCACTTATGTCTTGAAATATGACCTCTATCATCCTTTGTGGGACACAACTCATGGCCTATATATCTTGAAAATTTCCGAAGATATGGTTTTTGTAGTTATTGTATTTCTTATATGCTCTCTCTCTAATCTGCAAGATGAGGACGGTGTCTTGAGGACTTAGTTCAAAAGCTTTGAGGTAATAGAGAGAAGATGGAGTTTCAATTTGAAGAGGTTTATAATGCATTGAAAACTTGGGACAAGTCCATGGGATTGGAAACACATTATGAAAACAGAAAATAAATAATATTATTGATTTGTTGAATAGTATTTGTTGGTGCGGTGTAAAAGGTGTTTATTGTGATAAACAAGTTGAAGATGTTTATTTATTTTTTAAAAGCTGGGTAAAAAATTATATCAAGTTGCTTTGTTTACTAAAAAAGAGTTACCTGGAAAATTGTAAGGTTTTCTTTTCTGGCACAGTTGTTTACTAAAAAGGAGTTACCTTGAAAATTGTAAGTTTTTTTTCTGGCACAGGCAGTGATATTACTGTTAATGTGGAGCCCCGTTATGGATTAGGTGTCCCCCAAATTAGAGTTTCCCTCCCACACCTAAAGTGACAGGTATAAACGGTTACACACATATGTTCCGACACCCCTATGTTCCGACACACCTAGTGTATTTTCCTATTCTTAACCCTAACCCTTATCCTAACCCTAAACCCAAACCCTAGCATGTAAATTACCAGAGGGTTTTCGGAATATAGGGTTGTCGGAACATAGGGCAGTCACCGTATAAACAAGCCGTTATACCGTCACACCTAAACCTGACAATCGCCTTCTGCACAGAGGTTCTCTCCAGGGGGGTGACTGCTCTATATTCCGACACCCCTATTGTTCCGACAATCCTATGTTCCGAAAAACCCCTCGTGATGTACATGCTGGGGTTTGGGTTAGGGTTAGGGTTAGGAATAGGAAAATTCACTATAGGGGTGTCGGACATTGAGTCACGTGCTGACTTCTTTAAGAAAACATGCCCTTGGGGGGGGGGGGGGTGTATTTAAAACTTGGTCTTGGCATCAGGTTCTTTTCTTGAACAGAGAAAAACAAATAGAGGAAAGAAATCTCTACATCCGCACTTTTGTATTGAAATAGGAACCTCTATCATCCTTTGTGGGACACAACTCATGGCCTATATATCTTGAACATTTCTGAAGAGATGGTTTTTGTAGTTATTGTATTTCTTATATGCTCTCTCTCTATCTGCGGTGTCTTGAGGACTTAGTTCAAAAGCTTTGAGGTAATAAAAGAAGATGGAGTTTCAATTTGAAGAGGTTTATAATGCATGGAAAACTTGGGACAAGTCCATGGGATTGGAAACACATTATGAAAACAGAAAATAAATAATATTATTGATTTGTTGAATAGTAATTGTTGGTGCGTTGTAAAAGGTGTTTATTGTGATAAACAAGTTGCGGATTTTGATTAATTTCTAAAAGCTTTGTAAATAATATTATATCAAGTTGCCTTGTTTACTAAAAGAGGTAACTTGAATTGTATTTTTTTCCTAGCACAGGCATGCTATTTGGTTGTTTGGAAGTTTTGCACCGTATAGGCCTACTAATTATCACAAGAAATAAAATATGGTGGCAGCATGGTAAAGGTCTATAGTGAGCTTGTCAACACTAACTTCAAACTGGAGTTGGGGGAGGTGGTTCTGATCTCTAACCATTAGTATAAGCGCAGGAAGGGTACATCACAGAAAAATTGGCAAACTGACAAAGGTTTAATGACATGACATAAATCTATAGGAGATTAGGTTGGATTATAGTGGAATACCTTTCGTCTCTGTCCCCGGTTCGAATCCCCCTCCACACCGGATCCCCGTATGTATTAGGTGTCCCCAAATTAGAGTTTTCCTCCCACACCTAAAGTGACAGGTATATAAACATGCCGTTATACCGTCACACCTAAAACGGACAATTTTCTTCTCTACAAAGGTTTTCTTCAGGGGCTCCGTGTTAAAGTGCTATGTCAACTTTGTTTCATTACCAGAAATATTTTTTAAAAAAGATCAGCGTGGTTTGATAAACTGCAGATCGTTAAGAAAGCTATAGTTTTAAACGTTCAAATTGGAAAACAAAGAGAAGTCCTCGATTTACCGGGTCGACATGTCGATGTGGAGGGGTGGATGAATTGGTATGGGCTTACACGCGGGTCCTTGTGGTGTATTTTACACAATGAAACAATGGACCCCCAAAGTTTTTCTTTGTTTAACTTGGAACCAACGGAGGAATTCTTTAGAAAAGGGAATGATAGAACAATAATATAACAGGACCCCACATCTGCAGGATTTGGTGGGTGTGGGGGTTGTCATTTAACCCTTGTCACCAAAAGCGCCAGAAGTGTTTTCTCCATCTTGTTGTTTTGGTTGATCTGTTTACTCTCTACCCATCGAAGGTTGAACACATTACGACTCCGACAACAGTTTTTATAAAAAAGGGTGACTATACATAACGTGCCTACGTGACGAAAATCGCGTAAATTCTTCTTCTTGTGAATTAGTATTTCACCCAGCAAAAGAAATAACACCTGCCTTTCTCAGTAAGGTTTATCAAGCTTACACAACCGAAAATTGATGAAATGGATTTACAGGGTAAACACAATCAGCTGAACTGGAGCGATGTGGAGGTCAATTCGAGGGAGAGAGAGAAGTCTCAGTGAGGAAGGTGCCTCACGTCCTGTAAGATTCAGGAGAAACCTCGCCATGCAGAATAAATGAGGGTTTTTTTTTACCAGGAAAAGGTTTGCACGGGTGGCTGGATAATGATGACCCCTAAGTTCCGGTTGGGAGTTTTGCTCGCGCCTTCATTTCCGAAGGAAGGGGACTTCATGGATGTCTTGCTGTCTGTGAAGAGTCGCACGAGAGGATGAGGTGTGGATGATGTCATGGAACTTAGGGTGTGATGATAATAATATGATTATTAAATCTTTCTGGTAATGAAACCAAAGGGACCCTCAAAAGCGACTAGCACTGTGACCCGTAGGCCTGAAGGGGAAAAAAAACATGTCAAGAGAGAAAATGACGAAGATTTTAGATGTAAGACCTTCGGCCGTCCGGTCGCATCGTGCAGTCTTTCTCTCTCCGACTGGGGTTTTTAGGAAACCCCAAATAGGGAAAACTCAGACAATCAGGTTGGGACTGAAAATCCAATCCAGATGCATTTAAGGCTCCGGTCAGGGATTCGAACCGGGGTGACAGAGGTGAAAGGCAGGGAGGAAACCACCGAGCCAGCAGCCCGAATGCCCGATTGACAGAGAGTGGGGGAGGCGATGCGATTGATGCTTGGTAGTTATGGTGGTTAGGTGACGGAATGGGGTGGTGGGGATGTGGATGTTTCGGGTAGGTGTAAGGTTTTGGTGGGTGTGGTCAAGGGTTGGCGCACTGACAAAAAGCCCTCTACATCAAGAAACCCGAATTATAACTCCCTGCAACAGATACATTCTGTAGGAGGGTTATGTTGGGCTGGTTAAACTTCGTTGTAAAAATATAGAGCCCTGCATATGACGTCACAAGCTCAAATAGCGCCCTCACTGAGGTCAAAGGGAGACCTATCATTGGTTGAGAGTTGTGCGTGGCGCGTACGCGCTTGCATGTTTCCTTTGTTTGATTAGTGTTCTTATCAGTGTCTGAAAGCAAGGGTTTCATAAAATAAATAAATCAATAAATACAAAGTAAAAACGTTTTAAAAGCTGCAGAAGGCAGGAGGTGTGAACAAAACGTCTTGTGACGTCACCTGGGCTTCGTGAATATGTAATTTTGTATATTTGCATAAATTTGAATAACCACATCATCGCACTAAGCCCAGTTCATACTTCCTGCGAATGCTTCGTGCGAAGTAAATTTTATTGCGTCACATTGACCAAACAGCGCGTATTATTGCGTCACCAAAATTCGCTTCGCATTCGCATTCGCATTCGCAGGACATGAACTGGGCTTTACGCATGTACTCTTCAATAAACACCAACTCTGCATCATTCCATCACAGGCTGGTACCCTGTGAGTGTGTCACCAACCCAACGATGATCTTTAGTACAGTGCACAAACACCTGTCTCACCGACAAACCTCATTTATAATCAATAGCAGAGTTTTTGGAACTGACCTATAGGTATCATATTCTTCTCCACATGGGGTCACTCTTGAGGACATCCGAAAACGATTTTGTATCCCATCCGACTCGACAGCACCACATGTTTTCCCATTAATTCAAGATTTTTCAAAGTATTTCAACTTTACATGGGTAAATTTAATACTTCCCCTTTCTTCGGAAAATCTAGTGCACGGGAGATGATTTTAAAGGATTTCGATTTTTAACGAGTTTTCTCCCCTGTATGGTGTATTTGTTTATTCTAACAGTTTACAACAGAAATAGATCAACAAGGACATCTTCAAGTTTGCGATATTTTTATTGATACATACATATATATATATGTATAATTTTTTGGGCCGTTGTCTTTTACTATTGAATTTGATAAAGACCCATGCCAACTGACGTTCCACACGATAAATCCTGCCTGGGAGTCAGTTTCCCCATGTATTTACTATGGCCGTTTTCGAAACCACGGATTGGGCTTTGGGCTCCGGCTTGGAATCCGCCCTCCTGATTGAAGCCCCATAAGGAAAGCGCACGTCTTCTAAGTAACTGACAGAGCCTAAGCCTAAGCCCAAGCCCAAGCCCAAACCATCGTTTCGAAAAGGTACATTGTGTAGTGCGTTTTTTCTATTTTCTTTTTTCCCGATGAACCTCCCGCAGTCGTCAGACGTGCACCATGTTTGGGCCTACATGCAATTTCACTCAACAACAACAACAACGACAAAAACAAAAACAAAAACAACAACAAAACAGCAACAGCAACAGCAACAGCAGCAGAAGCAGCAACAGCAACAGCAACAGCAACAGCAGCAGCAGCAGCAACAGCAACAGCAACAACAACAACAACAACAAGACATCAGTGCAAGGGGTCAAGGTAAAACCTTTACAAAAACCTTTCAGAAATTAGCCGGTTTATTTGTTGACACTCAACAATATTTCATCCAGGAGCTGTCATCCTGCCTAATGTTCGCAAGCTTATTATGAGACCGACGACATTAGGAACAAAATATCCCCACAGGGGTATTGTAAATAGATGGGTGCTCCACAAGGAAATTGTGTAAGTTACGAAGCCAATGGGAGAGTGTTAAGTACATGGACAAACTAGGAGAGAACAAAAGAAGTCTCCACAGGGATGCACAAAATTCTTGGTCTGATTGTTTTTTGTAAGTCTCCTGTATGTATTGTAATGATGTTTGTAAAGCCTGAATGAATAAATAAAAATGTGGGAATGTTTACTTTCTGTCCATGGAAATCAGTGAACCCAAACCGAGGTTGGAAGGCAGTAAAACATGGCCTTCGCTCTTCGTATATAATTAAAAAATTAAACGAAAGAAATGAAGTTTAATTGGAATTCTACCGAGTTTATCACCGACACTGAAGGACTTACTTGAGATTACACTTTCCACCGGAGTAATTGGTCACAGTTGAGAGAACTTGAAAAGAGTCTTCCCCTATAAAGGGCCACCACGCCCTATACGCCTCAATACATTTTGAATGTACGGTAATAAGTTGCCCGGCGCAAGCCAGAGGGTGGGCTTGACTAAAGTTACCTACTAAAGTTAGTGCTTGTTGCACTTTCTGCAGTTTAATGTCTTGGGACCGAGTCTTGGGATTCAATGAGCCCCAAACCTCCGGGTTTACCCGTGTACATTCTAAGTTCTTGACATTAGTCGGTCGTTGCAAGGCTTTGAGTTTCTCAGTTGCCTTGTCCTCTGGTAGTTTGTGGCGGACCATCTTGTCGATGACTTGGGCCAATTTGTCGGCTACTGCGGCTGCAGTTGGGGCATCCTCTGCGTACAACTGCTCGAAATTATTCAGCAGTTGGTCGTCTTGGCCCGTGGCCTCTGAAACTGGAAATGTCTCCCCAAGGAGATCGGCGATAGCCTTTGAGGCAGTGTCGCTGTCCGAATCAAATTCAGAATTATGTCGAACCCGTTTAGCGGCCGGCGGCTGGCTTAGCATGGCCGTCTGCATTGTCTCTATGGCCTCAGCCATAGTGGTCAATTTATCTGACACATCAGCAAATTCTTGCCGGGATATTGTGTCATGTTGAGCTGCTGCCTTGTTCGTTTTTCGAGATTTCAATTTCGGTTTAACCGAATTAGTCTCAGCCATCGGAATGTTAAACTCGCTGAGAGTCTCGTCCGAAGGGCGAGCCATCAGCTCCAGCAGGTCAACGTCTGCACCATCCATTGGTATAAGAATGCTTCGATCTAGCAGCACTAAAAAACAACTATTATAGTGTGTGTGACTACTCCGGCACAGAAAAATGTATTGAGGCGTATAGGGCGTGGTGGCCCTTTATAGGGGAAGACTCTTTTCAAGTTCTCTCAACTGTGACCAATTACTCCGGTGGAAAGTGTAATCTCAAGTAAGTCCGAAGTGGAGGTGATAATGAGGTAGAATTGGATGCTGTGCTTATAAAGGGTCTGTATACGTTTGGTAATGACTCTAAAACTGAATGGCAATAAAGACTTACTTGGTAAGAAGTATCAGCAGCTTTGGATAGTATAATGCATTTTGAGAAACATTCCAAGTAATGCGGTTATGGAAAAAGATATCACTTTTATCCCCCAACAATTGAATCTAAAAAGCGTTACTGACAGTAACGTTTCTCTGATTGTGTTTTCCAATTGCGGATTATTCTTCCTGCGTGGACATAACCGCTCCAGATTTTCGGCAATATCTCAAAACCGCTACCACCTTTTGAAATGAAATTTTCACAGGTTAGTTTTATGGTAAATATTATATCTACTACTATGTAGGATTGAAACAAACAGTGGGTTCCAATTACCAAACGTATACAATTCCTTTATAATACGACGGAAATGTTGGACATTTTGTATGTGCATTAATAATAAAACACGGTAATAAAAAATTCCATAATTCACCTCATCGGTTATACTCTTCACAAACACCGGGTCGATGGCCTGCTCAATCTGGGACAGTTTATTATTTTTATTGTCAAAAAGATAAAAATAAACTTCGGGGAGAAAAAAATAATAAAAATAATGCAGTTCTGATGAGGAGACGACCGCTTCTTCTTTTTGTCTGAGGTGATTTGATACGCTGTGCGCTCAGTCCCCAGTCCCTTGAGATGATTTGGAAAATTGTGGCCCTGGAAAAACGGGACTTTTGATCATATTGCACTCTGTAGCACGTCTACATGAAAATAGGCAGCTTTAACAAACAAAAATGCACCATCAAAACAAGAAATCGAGGGAAAGAAAACGAAATGAGGAGCGGCATTCCACGGCTGTTTTACGAAGGTTTTTCGTTTTCAAGCGACCATGCACATTCTCCGATAGGTAGCGAGAATGTTTTATTCAATGTAAGGATTTCATAAAACAATTTGTTGTTTTGAGAATTATTCCGGTGGAATATAATGGAGATTCACTGAACTACATGCACTGATTTATTCATAATTAATATAATAATTGCATTACAATTTTTATTTAAAGGTATCGTAGACGTTTGGTAATGACTCAAAACAAATATTAGCATAAAAACTTACTTGGTAACAGGCAACGGAGAGCTGTTGATAGTATACAACATTGTAGGAAACGACTCCCTCTGAAGTAACGTAGTTTTTGAGAAAGAGGTAATTTCTCACTAAAGTAATAAAAACTTCTTGCAAGAAGTTTTTATTCCTTTCTGAAAGCACACAGTACACAAGGGTGTTTTTTCTTTCATCATTTTCTTGCAACTTCGATGACCAATTGAGCCCAAATGTTCACAGGCTTGTTATTTTATGCATATGTTGGGATACACCAAGTGAGAACACTGGTCTTTGACGATTTCCAAATAACGTGTTCAGTGCCTTTAAAGACAGTGTACACTATTGGTAATTGTCAAAGACCAGTCTTCTCACTTGGTGTATCTCAACATATGCATAAAATAACAAACCTGTGAAAATTTGAGCTCGATCGGTCGTCGGAGTTGCAAGATAACTATGAAAGAAAAAACACCCTTGTCACACGAAGTTGTGTGCTTTCAGATGCTTGATTTCGAGGCCTCAAGTTCTAAACTTGAGGTCTCGAAATCAAATTCGTGGAAAATTACTTCTTTCTCGAAAACTACTCCACTTCAGAGGGAGCCGTTTCTCACAATGTTTTATACTACCAACCTCTCCCCATTACTTGATACCAAGTAAGGTTTTGTGCTAATAATTATTTTGAGTAATTACCAATAGTGTCCACTGCCTTTAAAGCATGTTCTATGGAATTGAGCCCTGAACTGAAACAACCGTCGGGTGTCCGTTGAATGGCCGCCTTTTATTATGCCCGTCGCTATCGAAGACGATGAGTATAATATAAACGCTCGACTATGTAGTCCCAGATCAGAATACACACAAAACATACTCAGGGAAAAGTGATGGGAATCGAGAAAAACAAGTTGGATTATAACAGATTTAAAAAAAAAAAGTGTTGTGGACGATGTCGAGGCATATCATATTATACACACTTCGAGTGTACAGCTTTACATTACGGTAGGCTCGAGTTACGTGTTGACCGGACCCGGGCCAAGAAGTTACAGTAACCTTTCCTTTGTTAAAGGGAAAAAACGCCTGTATATTCGACATGGATTGTGCGTACGAAATGCAAAATGGCATTGTTTGTATGTTTTGTGTCTATCACCTATCGTTCGGAATTTTAGTGGCAGTGCTAAGAAGCTCGGATAAGAACAAAATACCTGAGAACGCGATGACGTAGCTTTTAAGTACACGTGATCCAAGTTCAGACCCGAGACTTTTCTGTTATATACGGGATCCATCTTTGGTCGTGTCCCATCTTCACATAGCAATAATGTTTACCAGTTGTCAGTACAATGTACAACGGAAACAAACTGTAACCTGGCTATTTCCCTACCAGCCTCGATTTGACTAAAATGGCTTATTGTACTGTAAGACTCCAGCTGTTAAGGTTTAATGCAGACATTCGCACTGCGGCAAAATAACAAAATAATGGAAATAATTATTGAGACTAGGATGCAGTATCGATATCTCTCATCACATAACTCGTCGCTAAATCGTTATGATCGAGCAAGGCATTCTGGGGGAAAATGGCGCGGCGAGATCTTACACCACTGGGAACGAGGTTGACAATAAACCTTATGCTGATGCGGTCATCTGTGTCAGGTACCATGTATACTACAGTGATAATGATACGTCATATTCTCATATCATAAAAGGGACCAGACCTTTACCTCCAGTAGTCTCAGTTTGGATTCATTGGGTGGAATAATAAGAAAAGTGAGATGGCCGCACCATGATAGAGGTAAATAATATAGTATCGACCCGAAAGCTCACTCACAGATCATACCGTATACCAGTCCAGTACCAACCCTTCAGAGAAATAGTTCCTTCGGAAACAGGTTAATTTCAAAGTCGAGGAAATAGCAAACCGAAGTCCCAACAAGTCACCGTTGTTTATTTCAGTTTCTGCAATCGAAATAAGGCCGATATGAACTGGCACAAAAACCATGGTGAAAAAAATCATGAAGAATGTTTCGTTGTTTTCACTGAAACGTGACAACCGACTTTGATTAAAGAGGTATGAGAAGTAAACCCAATGCATCCCGACTCATAAGAAGTAGCTATAGTAAACTTGCGGGTACAACCAAGTGTAAAATCTCTTTTGAAGAAGTATTGGCTCTGAAAAGAGCCGGTGTGGTCTCGACGTTTCGAACAGTATACTCTGCTCGTCTTCAGGAGAATCCTGACTCCTCTGCTAATCCTGACTCCTCTGCTTTACACTCTGGAAACTCCCTGGGCCCAATTTCATAGAGCTGCTTAAGCAGAAAATATTGCTTAACAATTTTCTGCTTAGCAGAAATGAGCAGGACACCAGTCACAAAGTGTACACGTGAAATGGTAATTTGGCTGGTAACCTCAGTCTGGTAAGCATAATTTTGTTGTGTTTAGCTACTTTTTGTGCTTAAGCAACTCTATGAAATTGGGCTCAGGATACCAGTCACAAAGTGTACACGTGAAATGGTAATTTGGCTGGTAACCTCAGTCTGGTAAGCATAATTTTGTTGTGCTTAGCTACTTTTTGTGCTTAAGCAACTCTATGAAATTGGACCCTGGTCAGAATTGACCCGGATTCCAAGTCCCGTGGGGCAACCCCTATTTCTGTGTTTCAGTATGACACGGAATCTGTGTCAAAATGATCCAGAAATGGTTCATATTGACGCAGAATCTGAGTTAAAATCCCATTTTTTTAAAACCAGTTTCCGTACCAGCCTGACACAGAGGGGTCAGGGTCCTCCTGAGTCCCGGGTATACCGGGTTAATTCTTACCCGGAAATTTTTTAAGTGGTTATACTTTCTGTTTTTTACTGGCACCAAGCCTCTTTAAAAAACAATCCCGTTTTAATTTTTTACACCAGCTCCTTGGAGATTTTCCTTGATTTGTCAGAACACGAAAACAGGGAAATCAGCGTCTCAACGACTGCCAAAAATAGCCTATAGTTGAAGTAAAAGTAGTTCGGGTCACTTCCAGAGTTCATTTCCCATACGATAAATACCCCCCCCCCCCCGTCAACAATCGTGTCCCTATACTGTGGCAGGTTTGGGGGTTGGTGCAGCGCGCACCCCCCTTATTTCCGCCGACTGAAAAAAAGATGAATTGAACGGCAACTAAATCATTTTTTAATAAAAGAAATTGGTACAAAATAACTTGCAGAATGCTTTTGAGATGTCCAAAATTTCACCAGAGAGCATTCTACCGTTAAAATGTTTATCCCTGGGCCCTGAAGCAGGCCCCAAAACCCAAGCCGTGATCAACTTTATCTTAAAACAACTGCAGGATTAGTGAAAATATTCAACTTACAAATTAGTCCTCAAAGTTTACACCCCCTTTCTGAAGATAACTAGTTTGAATCTCTTAAAGCTCCTTCCAGATCCGATACTTAGGATAATGTCCATCTGATTGTTCTAACAATTTCGAGTAAATAGCTTCTTTTTGGTTTTGTTTATCCCCTTGTTTATTTTGATGTTGAAATCCTCTAATCAAACATAACTAAACAGTCTTTCGTTTTAGTCATTGAAACGGGGCCATCAAATTTGATAAACTTTCCACAGCCGGTGACGTGTCTATGAAAAACTAGAGGACTTTTCACTTTTGAACAAATTCAAGTTAAATAGCTTTTATTTGTTTTTGTTTATCCCCTTGTTTTGATAATAATTTGATAATAATTTTTCTCAGCCGGTGACATGAAAAACTAGAGGAACTTTCACTTTTGAACAAATTCAAGTTAAATAGCTTTTTTTTTGTTTATTTTGAATTTGAAATCCTCTAATCAACATAATTAAACAGTCTTTCGTTTTGTCATTGAAACTGGACCACCATGAGGAACTTTCCACAGCCGATGACGTGTTTATGAAAAGCTAAAGGAAGAAGTTTCACTTGTGAACGTTTGCATTATTTTTTTGTTGGTGTGAAAAGGACATTTCACAATCGAATCATTCAATAATATAGTATCAAACCGGAATGAATTTGTGATTTATTATGTAGAGCGGAATCATGTACACACAGATCTCCTCTAAAAGCGACGTTCATTACAGAATTCTTGTGTTTTGTCAGAATCGTTTTTCCTTTGAGCAATACTCGTAATCTGATTAGTAGGGGGGTGAGATTATGTCGTTTTCATGTTTTATCACAACTACGAAAATGGATTATACTCGAGGCTCTACAAATCAACTGATTGTGTTTGCACAAAAGACTATACAATTACTTCCACTGTGGTGCATTAAAAAAAAGAGCTTTCTCCAAAATTTAAGTTTTCTTTCCATGGTTTGTGTCTAGACAACCAAATAACAAGTCCCCGCAAGCAAACTTCTCTTTTCAAATGATCATTTAATGGAAAGCTTGTTTTTTTCCCAGAAGATTTTTTCTTAGAGCCGACAGCGCGATCGAAATTTAAGTAAAAATCAAACCGTTGGTAATGACGCGTGACAACCGATAAAATGTTGCATTTCAAATGATCGCCAGCGGCCACGTGCTTGTCATGAAGAACGCCCATGGATACCCTGCCGTAGTGAACTAAAAAATATCGAATAATAATAGTGCTCTCAAAAATTCGACTTGACAGTGGGAACTTACAAAGAAACACAATAATTCTGAGTAAATATATTAAAATGCTTCCAGGGAGGAGAGGATAGCTCGTCATTAAGTTAATCAAACACAGGATAGAATTCCAAGAAGTTAAATATTAATTTTAATACAGTATTTGTTTATTAATGTTGACACGGCGTCATACGATGGTTGCAGTGTGTATTATGAAGATGCATTCGGTGTAACTACAGAAATAGCAGTATTCAATCCTATAAGAGGTCGATGGCTAGAAAGGAGTGTCGGTGACTGAAAGTCCTTCAAAGGTGGGATTTAAAGGGATTGTGTATGTTTGGTATAAATTGGAAACCGATGTATGTTTCAATCCTATATAGTTGTAGATATAATACAATAAAACTAACCTGTGGAATTTCATTTCAAAGTGTGGTAACGTTTTTGAGATATTTCCGAAAATCTGGAGCGGTAATACCCGGTACCTGTCCACGCAGGAAGAATAATTTGCAATTGGAATACACAATCTGAGAAGCGTTAACTGCGGTACCGGTAACGCTTCTCAGATTCAAATTTTGGAGATCAAAAGTGATATCTTTTTCCATAACCGCAGTACTTCGAAGTGAACAGTTTCTCAAAATGCATTATACTATCCAAAGCTGCTGTACTTCTTACCAAGTAAGGTTTTTTGCCATTAATATTCCAAACGTATACAGACCCTTTAAGTGGTCGATGGCTAGACAAGGGGTGTTCGGTGTCTTGAAATTCGTTCTAACGGGTGGGGCTCAAATTGGGAAAAGACAATGTTCGTTTTTCACTCTAAAACTTCCGGGTCACAGTTGACCCGTATCTGGGCCCCGTGGCGCCTGACCCATTTCTGGGTCAATATGACCAAGAATTTCTGTGTCAAAATTATCCAGAAATGGGTTCAACTGACGCAGAATCCAAGTTAAGATCACATTTACTAACTACTTTCTGGGGGCAGCCTGACCCAGAAATGGGTCAGGTCCCCCGGAATCTGGATCAATTCTGACCCAAGGAGTTCATAGAGTGAAGCTAATTACTCAGAATTGTCAGTCATTGTGCAAGATCTGGGCCCAATTATTTCATACAACTGCTGAAGCAGAAAATATTGCTTAAACTATTTCTGCTAAGCAACAATAGGCAGGTTACCAGTCACAGATGCTACATAAGAAATGGTATTTTAGCTGATAACCTTTTTCTGGTAAGCATAATTTTGTTGTGCTTAGCTAGTTTTGTGCTAAAGCAACTCTATAAAACTGGGCCCTGTTGTAGAGAGAATGGAATAATGTTGACTATGAACCGACAGATGTTTAAAAAGTTATTTTTTGGTCTTCCGTTTTAATCTCATTTTTTAAGCAAAATAATAGTCTAACATGGATAAGCTACAATGTATCAATGGTTCATTCTTGTTCAAACAAAAGAGTGATCACAATCGTCTCAGATTTCTGTGGTTACACTATTTCCGAAAAAGAGCTCGTCTTCCGGCAAAACAGCGCAAAGTGTTCACACCGCTCGTGAATGCGCATGATCGGCGCGCAAAGTGGGTAATCCGATGAGTCCAAGCAATACCTTCAACCATCATGGTGCGCTGATTTTGAAGCAACGCGGTACACAACTAGAAAACCTGGCATAGTTAAATGCAAAAGCTACAGCGAGGCGTCTATCTTGACAGCTTGGTTTATATGACAGGATGGCTCTTGTGCGTAATGGGCTATTGGCACGTAGCGACAGTTCCTGGAGAAACAAGCTCTGCTGTTTACAAAATAACTTTAAAAATGTACAATATAATATGAACGATGTCCGCACTCATACTACGTTGCTTGTGATCCTGTGTTCTATACTCGGCTTACAATGACATGGTGAAAATGTAAGCATGCTGCGCTCGGACACGGTATCGATGCGTGACTATAATAACAAGGAGTGTGGATGTACAAAAAGGAAAACCGAAAGAAGGTGTCTGTCACCTCCAACCCCCCCCCCCCCACACCCCAAGGGCGTTACATCGTTAGTAGAGGAGTTCTACATCACACAACACACAAGAATGGACATCTCAAAGTTTGGACTTGACCGTCTACTCTTCATTATCACCTATGTTCATTTCATCTCAGAAAAAAAAAATCAAGTCAAACGGAAAAGGAAATCCCTGAAATCGGACACAATGATTAAACCCCATGATTCGCGACAACAAATTAGGCCGTTTCCAAATTGATGGCTTATTTCAGCAGCGTCTATGGTCGGATCGCTAAAAGTCCCATTATAACGATGCGGTGTTCTAGGGAAATCTGTCCCCCGGAGATTCTGTCCCCCATAATGGAAAATTAACATGGGCTGAAGGAGGTTGATTCAACAGAGGGCGCTATCAGAAGAAGTTTGTACACAGTTCACCGTATTGGGGGGGGGGGGGGCACAGAATCATCCTGCCACACCGGCGCAACCAACGGCCATTACTGTACAGCTGCTTTAGTCGGATGCGGCATTAGCCTGGCCGATATAACCCAATAACTAGTACTCGTCGTTGTACACTGGACTGTACATGTTGTAGTTGCCATAACAATTTACAACACTACGATGGGTATGCGAGCATACAGAATAACAATTGCAGCTTGCCGTGAACTGAGGGTAGAGGGCGGTACATCATTCTTACAGGGCGCAACACCCCTCCAATGGCAGCTTCTACACAATTCAAAAATACTCAACAACCAGCCTCTTGAAAACAGATCAATTATTTTTTCTGACAATTTTTCTTCAAATGTTAGCCGTATGATTTTGGAGCTAGGCTCGTCCAAAATGAAACACCTCTGGACGAGTAAGACGGCCATACTCCATCTTGGGAAAAATTATTTTACATTTTTTTCTTTCCTTTTTAAATAAAAAAGGGCAATTTTTAGAGGGCTTGAGTACGCAAATTGCTCCAGGTTGAAAGTCAACAACATCCGGGCACAACATTGCACCATTTTCCAACAACCCCTAAAAGCCATGTCCTTAAAATCTTTGATTTACATAGCCTTGATCGACAGTCGCATTTTTCACTCCAAAAAAGACGCCGTAAACACACCCGTATGTGTGTGCGTAAGGTGTGTATCGCATCGCACGACCCACCCGTATACACTGTGTGTGTATCACGTCGTACGACGCCCGTACACACACTGTGCGCAGGTCATCCGCACTCGTACCACTCTCCGCATGCGGAGGCCGTCAGGCCGACAGCCTTGACGGGTCTGTAACTTCCGGGTTTAATGCGTTTCTTGATATTTTCGTCCAATATTGGACGAAAATGGGGGGGCTCTCGGATATGCTAGTATGCAGCTCATGAATATTTAAATCTTTCGTCAGACCTATTGCAGACAACACAGGATGGGAAGCAAATGAATTATTCATTTTGACGTCCAATCACGAGCTTCTCTCACTATGACCTTTGTACCATATCAATATCATGCTTGCTGTATGTGATGCGATGTGAGTAGTTACCGACTTAATGGCGTTTGTGTGTAGCATTGTCTCAGCCATTTTTGACCGGTAATCTGCGAGGCTGGTCAGTCAGCTCACAAGTGCTGAACCCGGGCGCGGCCCCTGGAGCTTTTTGAGCTGCACTCAAGTTCCCTCATTGGACTACCCTGATCACTCGCCATTCTTTTGGTTATTAATTCTGGAGTTGATGTAGTTTCTGCATCTGTCTTTTCCTGACATGTCCTCTCGAAGTCCGATTCTGTGCAGCCACACCGTCTTCATACTTTTGAATTGTTCTCAGACAGGGTCTTATAAGAATTTACTGCCAAACAAAAATTGACAGGATACAGCCACACATGATACATGTGAAATAGATTTTTAGCTACCCTATTCCAGTGAATGTACTTGGGAAATTTGGTTAGGCAGCTCTTTTTTAGTGGGGCGGCCCAAATGATATAAAAAGTGCAATGAGCTGTATGCCTTCATGATGAAACAATCAATAGTAGTTTATTGAGGTCTTTGTTTTGTATATTCTACCTCCAATGAATGCACCAACAATGATTAAATCACTGTTTAATGATGCAAGATGGAGACAGTAGATGGTCAATCGGGCGTTACGTCACTACGAAAAAATACATCAGAAAGCGTCTTCCTGCTGGAAAATGGTGTATGTAATGTATGTAACAAATCGATCCACGCAACCTCATTTGTTTAATTCCATGCCCTCATTGTCTCGCTCAGCTGAGGAGAATACGCAACATTTTCAGATACAAAGTATTCCCAAATTCAAACCGGCGCGCCAGTGTAGCCACATCTGGATTCTGCATGCATATTCATAAGAATGAGTAAACAAGACTTCCGCCACTGACCAATGGGGTCTCGCCTTTCGCGCGCATTATAGTAATGAGTCATCGGCGGGGAGACAGAAACGTCAAGGCGTTGATCGGTGAGTGGCGCATACAGCTCACACGAGCACGCGCGCACCGTATACTGCACACACAGACACCATGCACACAGCTCGGGCGGGTTGGTAGCTCGGGTGTGTAGCGCGGCGCAAATAAAATAAAAATGAAAACAATAAAATAAAATTGAGAAAAAACTCCAACGCCTTGATCAAGGCTATGATTTACAGAGAAAAAGTTGGGGTTTACATTTTATTCATGGGGCTTGGGTGCATGACTTTCTCTCCATGTAGTGCATCTACCTCAGGTCCATGCCGTTTCGTTCAGCCACAAGTCTGAGATTTATTTTTATGAATAAAGAGTCAACTGCTTAAAAATTGGGGGTCTTGATGTCAATTTATTAAGACACAAGTATATTCTTACGAACTTAGATGGCATTGTAGTTAGATGAAGAGAGTGCAACAAAGAAATTCTTTGTGGGTGCGAGGTTAGACCAGAGCTGCAAACATTTGCATCTTGCAATCAGGGAGATTTTGTTCAACAATCGGGGAGATATTTAGAATTACATTCAACATAATAGGGGAAGAGTTCCCATAATCAGGGAGATTTTCAAATTTGTTCAGAACGTGGAAAGATATTCAGGGAACTTTCTGCAGAATCAGGGAGAGTTGGCAGCTCTGTTAGACCCTCCACATTAAACCAACTTCGAAGTCTCCTACAATGCAGAGAAACTGAAAAATATATTTTACAAAATGTCTTTTTTTGCTGAGTTATAAGTTGAATTATATAAATAATGGTTCACCGGGGGTGTGTATTTTATACAGCATAAAAAGCTCCGTGTTTTTGTACAGCTATTCCACAAAGTACAATTATTGTGCTTTAAAACCCTCCTACTGTTTGTAACAGCTTCCAGCGAGTTGACCAACCCTTTCAAACCATTCAACTAAACGGGTTTTGTATGGTGGTACAACTGTGCTGAGAACTCCGTGTGCACTGTGTGGATGCATTCATCACATTATATCATAGGGCTGGCATAGGTTATCTATCATTCGAGAACCACAGTGGAAATGAATGGTCAGACAGTAAGAGGGTTGACTGTGTACTGTGTAGATGCAATCACCACCTATCATAATTGCAGGCTGGCACTGTTCAAAACCATAGTGGAGTACAAAGATTGGTCAGACAGTTAGAGTATTAATTGGATTTTGTAGGACCCTTTAACCAATATATTTTTTACATATTTTTTTTAAAGTGCATTTAAATAGACGTCCAACCGTCCATTAAAAAAGGCACTCGTTGGTTTTAGATTTTTTCTTTCAGTGTAGACTATACAATTTTAAGTTAATAAACACAAACTAAGACATAATTATTTCAACTTTTTTCTACATAAACTTTCTAAAGGGGTTATGAATTATTCATATAAAATTTCAGTCCACTTTTATAATCGGTACGTACATGTAATTCATTTTCAGAGCACTAAATCAATGAAGTTTACAATGTACTATACACTGTGTTATACTAAATATTCTCAAATAAATCTTAATCAAATCACTAAATTCTCAACCAAAACATTGCTACAGGGCTTTATATAAAATGGTAGAAATTGGTATATAAATTGATCACAAATAGACTAAGATATTTTGACAAACTTATAAATATTGGATTCAGGTGCAGAAACGGAGAGGGTTGGAATCTGTATTTTTACAACCAATTCAAAAGGGTTTACCAGATGAAAAATAGAAAAGTAACAAAACTGTCAAGAATATAAATAGTGACGACAGTCGGCAGTCAGGGCTCGAATCCACAAGACCTCGGGGCTTGTAGCTCAACAATCTTGACTGGACCTGATTTTATTTTTTACAAGACCAGAACCAAGATGAGAAAAACACTTGCTACACAGTTTAAGAAATAAATTGTTTATATTAGAAATAGCCAGAGTAGCTTCATCTCAATTGACTCCTTGACAGATATAAATATCAGACTCAAAGTCAACATTTGAACATAATTTGTTTTGGTTTTGAGATATTACACAGTAAGGCATTATTATACAGTTGAAAAACTAGGTCTTGAGTTTACCGGCCCGGTCCGGCAGTGTAAATTTAGAGCCCTGCTGACTCGCAGACTCAATAGTATACAATCTAGGGCCTAATTTCCTAGAGCTGCTAAGCACACGTTTTGTGCTTACTGAGCGAGTTTCCATCTCATAGCGCTGCTAACCGTAAGCACACGAAGAGGCATGCTAACCTTCCGGTGCTAACTGTACGAAAATGAATGACGTAACAATGCGAATCCATGGTGAACACGCAAGATGGCCGCCTAATTTTTGTGCCAACTGTACGAAAATGAATGACGTAACAATGCGAATCCATGGTGAACGCGCAAGATGGCTGCCTAATTTTCGTGCTAACCTGTGAAATACGCATATGAACAAGCAATTTTGTCTGCTACAGTTTGCCCGAAAATTTGCTTGCTGTTAAACAGCGCTATGAAATTGGGCCTAGGAGGTAGAGGTAGGGGGAGGGAGGGGAGGGGAGGGGGAGGGGGCATTTCTCGTTTCACCTAACCACTGCACATGAGACACTCTCCTGGGTTCTCTATGGAACAGAGCATGGCGGCTTCGTTCAGTTTCTTGATAGCTTCATCGTCCTCCTCCTTTGTGACTTCGGTAGTGGAGGCTTTCCTCATGGAGGCAGAGGCCTTCTCCTTGTCCATTGTGAACTGGATGGGGTTGGCAGCCGGGCGAGTGCGAAGGTAGTACATGCCAGTCTTCAAGCCCTATGGAGTGATCGGATAAAGAGTATAAATAATGCATGGCATTGTCGTTCTAAAAAAACACCCCAAAAAACCAAACACCAAACTAACTACAAAGAGGAATAACTTGAATAGTTAAAAAACAAAATTAGAAGAGTAACAAAAAGAAATCTACTCAAAATCCACATGCCTAATGGAGCATCTCAAAACTGAACAGTAGGAGTGTTCTGATTGGATCGGTTTCAGTATCCCAGCGCGCACATGGTCCAATCCGCCGGAGCCTTTTAGTGGAACATTCAAAATCCTAATGCTGAATTGGATCAATGGGACCTGGAAATATCAAGGCAAAGTGTTGGGGTCGGGGCAGAGACGTATATTGAGAGAGTTGCAACAACTTGCGATTAGAAGCCATTTTGTATCAAAAAAACTCATGGTGAATACAGGGTGCTAGACTAGTCAGCCCATTGGGTTGTGCTGCATTTGGACTGAAAATGGCATCCAGCAACCACGTCACCGAAAAAAAACTGGTCCCTCTATGTCGCAACTCTCTCAATACACAGCTCTGGGTTTGGGGGGGGGGAGAAAATTTTTTTCAGGAGCTAGAGTCACTACTGACAAGAAAGTCTGAAACTGGGATCCAGATCTTGGGAGGTACATTGAAATGATGGCATTTCCACTTCTTGGTAACCCCTGGAGTTATAGATTCCAAGGAGCTTTTGGGAACAGTATCATCAGTGTTAGAGAAGTGGATCAAAGAGCATGATTTATTTTATTTTGAGAAAAAATAAAGCAGTGTTTTGTTTACAAGGCAGACTTGCAAAAGTTTGAATTCAGATAAAAGTCTGACATTTCTCATCCCTGTTCCAGAGGAACATTCAAAACGGTGAATTGCGTCAATATTGGCCCAGAATCAAAGTGTTAGCCAAAGGGGTGTCTAGGTGTCTTTTGGACACCCTGTTTTATCCGTCATTAACATGTAAATGTATTGTAAGTGTACAATTTGGACGCCCAGTTTTTAAATTTTCAGCAAATTTGGACACTCTTTTACCAAATCCTGGCTTAATAAAACTTGCCCAGGATGAAATATCCAGGAAAAATGTTGGGGGGGGGGGGCGGTTACCATACTTACTTGTTTCCACGCATAGAAGTGCATACTTGTTAGCTTGCTGAAGTTTGGTGCTGCAATGTGTACATTCAGAGACTGACTCTGATCGATGTACGCTCCCCGGTCGGCAGCCATCTTCAGTATTGTCCTCTGTGAGATCTCCCAGACTGTCTTGTACAGTGGCTTAATGTCATCAGGGATCTCTTCAATGTTCTGAAAAGGAAAAAAAAAAGACACAATTTGAATCTTTCTCGTGAGAAAACACCTCGCAGCCTGTGGGGGCCAATTTGTACACAGCTCAAAGAGCCAAAGAGCATTGTACACAACTAAAAGAACCACAGAGCCTGGACTTTCTGCAGGCACAATTTGTACACAGCTTTAAGAGCCACAGAGCCTGGACTTCCTACAGGCACAATTTGTACACAGCTCAAAGAGCCACAGAGCCTGGACTTCCTACAGGCACAATTTGTACACAGCTCAAAGAGCCACAGAGCCTGGACTTCCTGCAGGCACAATTTGTACACAGCTCAAAGAGCCACAGAGCCTGGACTTCCTGCAGGCACAATTTGTACACAGCTCAAAGAGCCACAGAGCCTGGACTTCCTGCAGGCATAATTTGTACACAGCTCAAAGAGCCACAGAGCCTGGACTTCCTGCAGGCACAATTTGTACACAGCTCAAAGAGCACAGAACCTGGACGTTCTGCAGGCTCAATTTGTACACAGCTCAAAGAGCCACAGAGCCTGGACTTCCTACAGGCACAATTTGTACACAGCTCAAAGAGCCACAGAGCCTGGACTTCCTACAGGCACAATTTGTACACAGCTCAAAGAGCACAGAACCTGGACGTTCTGCAGGCTCAATTTGTACACAGCTCAAAGAGCCACAGAGCCTGGACTTCCTACAGGCACATTTTGTACACAGCTCAAAGAGCCACAGAGCCTGGACTTCCTACAGGCACAATTTGTACACAGCTCAAAGAGCACAGAACCTGGACATTCTGCAGGCTCAATTTGTACACAGCTCAAAGAGCCACAGAGCCTGGACTTCATGCAGGCTCAATTTGTACACAGCTCAAAGAGCCACAGAGCCTGGACTTCCCAAAAGGTATAAAACTAGGCTCAACATTTTGCAAGGTATGTTGAAATGGTGACAATTATATTCACCTTGATAAGAGTTAAAGATTTCAGGCTTTTGAGAAAATGTCTTCAGCACTAACAATTAGATACAAAAGCAATATTTCTTTATATATGAAGAAATTAATGGTCGTTCTTTTAAAAGTCTTAATTCAGCTAAAAATCTCATCCCAGTAAAAAAAAAAAGCAATGTTCTACCTGGATGGACCCATTGTGTGCAATGAGCAAGTTCTTCATATCGTCACTCCACAATCCCATCTCAGTTAGATCCTTCAGAAGATGTTGATTAACAATCTGCAAATCGAACATTGCAAGTCAATTATTTTTACGAAAAAAAACCAGGGTTCCAGGTGTTTTATCATTTACTAAAGTGTTACAAAGGGGGCCGTCCGAAATGGTTAACTCGATCACGGTAAGCTGGTTTAAGTCAAAAATGCTTAGCAGAGCTACCTATATTTGCATTTTCAAATCAGGGAGATTTTGTACAGCAATCGGGGAGATAGTTAGAATTACATTCAACATAATAGGGAAACAGTTTCCTTAATCAGGGAGATTGTCAAATTTCTTCATCAAAACATGAAAAGATCGGTTTCTTTTCAGGGAACTTTCTGCAGAATCAGGGAGCAACCTGATTTTTTTCAGAGCCCTTGAAAGTGGGTCATGGTTAGACATCCAATAGCATGAACATGAAGATAGTAATACATTCTAGCATAACTATTTTTTTTTCCTCTCAAATTTTTACCTGGAATTCTCCGGAGAGGACTCGTCTTGTGTAGATGTTACTTGTGTACGGCTCGATGGATTCATTGTTGCCCAGAATCTGAGCAGTAGATGCTGTGGGCATGGGTGCCAGCAAGAGGCTGTTTCTGATGCCGTACTTGGCAATGTCAGCCTTTAATGCATCCCAATCATGGAGCTTGGTCGGGGTCACATCCCACATGTCGTACTGTAAAATCTGAAATGGAAAATAAAAAAAGCTAATTATCACCATGTTACCGTGGTCAAGTAGTTAGACTGCCAGACTTGCAATCCACAAGGTTTTGGGTTCGAATCCGGCCAAGCTAACCACCGATTTCACAATGACTAGAATAGGTATTGTTGTTTAGTTACTGAATCACAATTTATTGATATGTGTAATTTATAATCATAGAGGTTAACCCAATGTTTGTATGAGAGAGATTGGCTGTTGTCAGCTTGGCACTTATGTCCCCTCGTTGGAGCTTTGCCGAGTTCCCTTCAGAGCTGCCAACATTTGCATCATGCAATTAGGGAGATTTTGTACAACAATCAGGAAGATATTTGGAACTACATTCAACATAATAGGGAAACAGTTTCCATAATCAGGGAGATTTTCAACTTTTGTTCATCAGAACATGGAAAGATTGGTTTATTTTCAGGGAACTTTCTGCAGAATCAGGGAGAGTTGGCAGCTGTGTCTCTTGTTGGGAAGATCAACAATTAAACAAGAAACAAATGGTTACCAAGAGTTGGAGGAGGGTTTAAATTTGACACTTTCTATGAATTATTATTGTGTCTCAATGCAAAAGTTAATACTACAATTCGATAATAGTTTTTTTAAATTTTTATGAACGGCAGAATTGTTTGAATGACTTTACCCCTTTGCTTGATGGTGATCCTTCATAAGTCTCGTACGGCCCGAGCTCCTTTGCAAGCTCACAGCTTGCCTTCAACGCGGCGTAGTATATCGTCTCAAAGATCTGTATGTTCAACTCTTGCGCCTCTTTGCTCTCAAACGGAAAGCGCATCTTGATGAAGGCGTCTGCAAGACCCTGAACTCCGATACCGATGGGTCGGTGACGGAAATTACTCCTCTTTGCCTGGAAATAAAAGTAACAAAATAAATCAATACCAAATGTAAGAGTCTCCAGTGGTTCAAGAAAAAAATAAAAAATTATTTTATTGGTAAATACCGAGTCCTGATTATCAGATGTACAGTTTACCCAATTTATTACAATATTTGTATTGTCTCTTATACTTAATTATTCATTTGAAAGCCGCTGTCCGGTGAGCCTCTCCAGCTATGTGTTTGTCTTCATTTGATTTTACATTAAACCTATAGGTTCCTTATTCAGTATTTTTTTTTTCCCAGTTTACCTTACCTATCATCGTAGGGTCACACCGTAGGCATGCTTGCTTTTTTTTTTACCCCACCACACATATACTCATTGCATTGTATAAAGTACCCTATATGTATGTATATGTATGTATGTTTGATGAGAGAGGGAACTGAACTGAACTGAACTGAACTGAACTGAGGTCATTTTATAAGTTTTACGCTCAATCCAACAGCTGCAACAATTTGCGCCAATCATAGAGATAGGACCACGACGGAGTTGCAGCTATCCAACTTCAGAGGAAATGTGATCATTGCCGCTTGCAGTCATATGCCATTATCGTATCGCAACCACTGACACTCTGATTGGTCGAAGACTGGTCATGTGGGGGTGTATTAACATGTAATATTAAGATCGGCTCCGTGAACTATCAAATAAATGGCCCCTTATCAAGCATACTGTTTTGTAAAAGTTCTGTATGCACTGTGCTCGTTGTGCGGGTAACTTTCAAATAAATTGTTTTCTTTGTGCGCATACTGTTTTTGCCTTAAGCCCAAATAATGCCGAGAATTGCTCACAAAATATTTTTTTTTGTTTTCTGTACAACGTTACCAAATTTTTCTGGGTAGTTTGAGAGGAGTTTTTTTTGAAAACCGTAACAAGTTTGCGAGTATGAATTGAGGTCAACTTACTTCTGGAACTGGATAATAGTTGATATCGATGATCTTATTCAGATTCTTTGTGACGACTTCGGTCACTTCAGCTAGCTTCTTGAAGTCAAAGGTGTGATCACGACGTACATACATCGGTAGGGCTATTGAGGCCAAATTGCACACAGCAACCTGTTGGAAGAGTCAAAATTAAAAAATCACATTTTTGTTCATACACCTTGGTCTGGTTTCCTAACTACATTATGGCAAGTTGTAATATTCAAGGCTTAAAAGGCACCATACTGTTTCCCCTTACAGCCTCGATTTCAGTGTGACTTTGAAATATCCAAATATATTGGATATTTTAATTAGTCCTGTGATTGATCCATTCTGTGTTAGAGCTGTACGCAGAGCACGCTATCAAAGAGACATCAAGTCATAAAGCAACAGGTCCCGTCTCATGCTTTGATCTTGTGTCATGTCTTACTGTATAAAGTGCAGGGTGACCTTGTAAAAAGACGATACATTTTAAGTGGATTGCGTAAAAAAACTTGCATTCTTACATGCGCGTATTAAGTACCCTACAAGCACTTGAAGTCCAGTAACGTGGAATCACACACGCACAAGCAAAAATTACCTGTTAAACCCAGAAATACACTTGAAGTAAGTGCAAAATTCCCTTCTTCCGCAAGTGCTGATGCTTTGCTTACGGTAAGCAGAGCCATGAGCCCTGATAGCCAAATCATCAGAGTGTGGGTTCAAATCCCGGTCGTGCCATTTGTTTCCTTGGGCAAGACTTTTGACTATACATGTTTCTCATCACCCAGGAGTAAACGGGAACATGCCAGGGTAGAGATTGTTGATGTAAACGATCACCAAGATGCGTTGATGTAAACAATCAACAACATGCGTGCCCATTTGACTACCGGTACTGCATACTCCCAAGGAGTTAAGATGGTTTTAGGAATGCTTAAGGCCCCAATGAACAGGGGTGTAGTAAAAGACCCCTTGCATTGGCCGCCATCTTTGATGTCAAACAATTGAAACGTGTATGCGTGTACGTGCTGCGCATGACTCTCGGCCAATGATAGCTCATCGACCTCAGTGAGGGGACTGTTTTGGGCTTGTGACATCATAAGCAAGGGGTCTATAGTGTAAGGCATAGTGTTAGCCAGAGGGGTGCTAGTTGGACACCCTGTTTTAAATTTGGACACCCTGTTTTATCTGTCATTTCCATGTAAATGTATTGTAAGTGAACAATTTGGACACCAAGTTTTAAAATTTCCAGCAAATTTGGACACCCTTTTCCCTAATCCTGGCTAAAAACTTGGTGTAAGGCACTTTGATACAAATTATTAAAGCGCCCAATAAATGCTTTGCTTTTCCCCAAATCCAACAAACTACAAAAAATGACAATGATAGGTAAAACAAAAAATTATATAAAAACCCAGTAAGTATAAATCATACCTCATCTGGGCTTGAATACTCGATAATCTCAGTGCAGAGGTTACTGCACTTTATCGTCCCCAAGTTCTGCTGGTTACTCTTCCTGTTACAAGCATCTTTGTACAGCATGTACGGGGTACCAGTTTCAGTTTGTGCTTGTATGATCGCTTGCCAGAGGTACTGAGCTTTGATCTTTTTGCGATACTTTCCTTCACTCTCGTACCTGGAGGGGACAGAACAAGAATATGGAGTAAGAGACATCAGCGAGCTTGTATCAAGGAGGAAGTCCAAGACCTCCCTATCAGAGACCAAGACTGAGACCTAGACAAGCCATTCCGAAAACGAGACCGTGGCCCAATTTCATAGAGCTGCTTAAGCACAAAAAGTAGCTAAGCACAACAAAATTATGCTCACCAGAATAAAGTTACCAGCCAAACTACCATGTCACATGTACAATTTGTGACTGGTATCCTGCTCTTTTCTGCTTAGCAGACAGTTATTAAGCAATCTTTTCTGCTTAAGCAGCTCTATGAAATTAGGTCCTGCAGGCCTTGAGACCTACAACACTGTTACCATTTTGTGAAAGAGATTTTGATGAATGTCTGGTACAATGACTTGTTTGGTCACATGTGAACACTCAAATGAGATTCCCCAGACTTCAGACAGTGTTACTACTTCCCACAGTTCGGGGCAATCTTTTGGACGGCAACTTTCAGATGGGCACACCTAGATACCATCATGCATACATATTCATTTAGAACTATGTATGGGTGTTTGCAGTCTCTTATGTAACTACTCATGTGACATAACAACCGTCTCTAGTCAAAATTTAAGCGGTTATTTGCAGAGCTGCCAACTCTCCCTGATCCTGCAGAAAGTTCCCTGAAAACAATCCAATCTTTTCATGGTCTGATGAACAAATTTAAAAATCTCCCTGATTATGAAAACCTTTTCCCTATGTTTAATGTATTTCTAAATATCTCCCTGAAAGTTGGGAAGGTAGTGCATTCTGCTCTACAGCTAGGCTCCTAGTGGATGATACCCATGCCTACATCCTTACGGACTGTGAAGGGGGTAACCCTGTTTCAGCCCCAGGAGTAGGTGGCAATGTGCCCCTGATGGCAGTTGATTTGGGTCGATAGACCAAATCAGTTAAGTGTAGCCCTCACCTTGAAGTGGCCGTCCGGCCTTGTGATGTTAGGCGATCTCTCATTAAAAAATAAAAACAAATAAAAAACAGTCTCCCTAATTTCAAGATGCAAATGTTGGCAGCTCTGCATTTGTGACAAAACAAGTCATGGTACCAGACACTATTCAAATCCAACTCACAAATGGCTTAAGATTCTTGACACACTTACTTTTCATACAGGTCTTTGAATTCTTTTCCCCATGAATCGGCCATTCCCGGGCACTCATTCGGACACATCAGGCACCAGTCTGCATTCTGCTCAACTCGCTGCATAAACAGGTCTGGTATCCAGAGTCCAAAGAAAAGATCGCGCGCGCGGTTCTCCTCTTTGCCGTGGTTTTTCTTGCAGTCCAAGAAGTCAAAGATATCTGCGTGCCATGGCTCAATGTAGACAGCGAAAGCACCAGGACGCTGTAAAAAACAAAAACAAACAAACAATTAATCAGGGACAAATTAAGGTTGTATTGCTTGCGTAACTTGGACGATCAATAATGGAAAACACTAGGGCCCAATTTCATAGCGCTGCTTTACCCTTTAGAGACCGTAGCGGCCACAAGCAGCTTGTACCAAAATTCCCATAGCGGTCGCAAGATTTGAGCTACTTCCACTCAAACAAGAGGGGTAAAGAAAAGGTATCGGATTGATTTGACTTTATCCAATATTTCCCATGTTAACATAGAATGTACAACTCAAAAAAACAACATGTATTTCTATTTCTTAATCATTTTCCCGACATTTTTTTCCTGAAAATAAATGTGCACAAAATCAACAAGATTAGCAATGCCTGGGCGCTTGGTGATGATTATACAGAAATGAACAGTCACTAAACAGCAAATATTGCTTAACAGTTTTCTGCTAAGCAAAAGTAAGGAAGATACCAGTCACAGACTGTACATGTGGAACGATAATTTGGCTGGTAAACCTTAATCTGGTAAGCATAAAAATGTTGTGCTTAGCTCGTCTTTTGCTTAAGCAGCTCTATGAAATTGGGCCTAGGTCATTTCTTGTGTTTTTTGGTACGTCTGGGACTTTGTTGAGGCCTAAAACCAAAGAACCCATCCGACCTTTGACCTGCATTTCATTAACCTTTTAACCTTTATACTGACCTTGTTTCCTCCCTGGTCCACATAGCGTGCTGTGTTGTTGAACACTCTTAGCATAGGTAGAAGCCCGTTTGAGTTTCCGTTGGTCTGGTGATGAAACAAGAAATAGATTTAAAGGCCAAGTTTTAACAATACTCTCCTAGGGTCAAAAAATGTGAGGCAAGGGAGCAAAGATGGTTTTGAGGAATGAAACAAACGGCTCAGTGACTGGGGAAATGATGTTTGAGCGCCATGAGAGTCACTATGTATTGCTGTAGAGCCAAAAGTTTTACTCCGAAATTGATGGATTTATATATCATTTCTCCAACTTACAAACTTTTCAAATTTCTAAATCTACTCATGTTGTGGCGTGTCGTGGCCAAGCGGTTATGAGCACCGGAATCGAGCTCTGATGTTCCCGATCAGGAGAGTGGGATCGAGTCCCGGTCGTGGTACTTGTGTCCTTGAGCAAGATGCTTTATCCTTCGGATTGGACATTGACCTGTAGGTCCAGTCCTTTGTACGAGGATTGGCAGTGCACGTAAGAGAACCAACTTATTGTGGAAGAGTAGGGGTTAACCCCAGTGTTTCTGGTTCACGTAGCAAGCATCTTTGATTTCCTCAGGCTTGCAAGCTACAGTGATTAAGTTCACTTATGAAGCATCCTTGGTTTCATTACCAGAAGTATATAATAATGTTGCGAGTGAGGATTTTTGGATCTTACCCCTGCGATGTAGCTCCCAGTGGCTCTGATACAATGGACATTGAGTCCGATTCCTCCAGCCGTCTTAGAGATGAGGGCACACTGCTTCAGCGTATCGTAGATTCCCTCGATGCTGTCATCATGCATCGTCAGCAGAAAGCAGCTGAGGAATGCATCAGGTACAACGATTACAACTCAATAATGGAGTCAATTCTAATACAATGATTACATTTATGTAATGATAATTTTATAAAATGTTGGTAATGATACTATACTTGCGTTTATTTAACATTATTAATCAAGCAATCACAAACAAATAGATTTATTGCAAAAAAATATACCATTTAACAGGTTTGCCGATTAACTAAACAAGCTCAGAGATTAAATGCTAAAAATATACCAAATAACAGGTTTGCCGGTTAAATAAACCTCTCAAAGTTTAACTGCAAAATCTAGTTCAGGTAAGGTTTGTCGGCTTACTAAACAGGCTCAAAGATTTATTGATCTACTAGTTAACAGGTTTGCCAGTTAACTAAATAAGCTCAATTATATACTAGTTCAGGTTTGATGGTAATCGCTAGATTTCAACCCAGAATTTTGAAACGGGGGTGGAAAAGGGGTGGGGGTGTCTCATTTGCTGTAGGCTCAAAGGAATGGAAAGTGGAGTGAACAAATTTAAGACAAATAGTTCCAAAAACTCAGCTAACAAAAATGAAACACCTCTCTTGTCTAAAATAGTTACAAATCAAAATTAAAGTATGATTTACTTGACTATTTTACTATGAAAATGAAATACATTGAGGATGAAAAATCGGAGTACAGAATGAAATAGGAAAGACATGGAAAGATGGGAGAAAGTTAAAATATCAATGCAAAAAACAGATGCAGTATAAAATAAGTCCCCATTTTCAAATCAAAATGCATTGAGCAGGTTAACACAGTTTAATTCATGGAACATGTAAAAACAATCATAAAAAAAATGCAGATCTCACAAATAAAATGTACAAAATATACATCAAGGTTACCATAGTTTCATACGATCAATCAATTCAATACATATTTCAATGGATCATTCATGTAAATCAGTTATAAAATCAATCAATTATCAAATCAGTCAACCAGTTTGATGGCGGCTAACAATAAAACATACAGGGCCAAATTGTACAAAGATGTTATGCACAAAAGATTACTTCAAGTTTAGCAAAGAAAAAAATCTTGCTCAGCAGAAACAGGTTACCAGCTAAAATACCATGCAAAGTAAGTTGTTTGTAACTGGTTCCCTGCAAGTTTCTGCTAAGCAGACAAATTTGCTAACAGTTTCATGATGCGAATCAGTGGCACTTATAGGGAGTAGTTTCATTGATGTCATTGCTATTAAATTACTACAATAATTACCTTGACAGTTGCGGCCTGCAGGTCCCGGCGTTGAATAACGTCGGTGAAGCGTGGGTGAACCATTTCTCAGACAACAGGTTGTAGGTCTGTAAATAAATAGAATCTTTCGAGTTTCAGTGTGTGCGTAATACAAGTCATTTAGGCTTGGGGGAGCCGATGCGTTTGCTCTTGAGGGCGCTCTGTATAGGTAGCAAGCCTTTTTTTGAGGCCCTAGGTCGGTGATTTGAATGGAAAGACAAACATCAACAAGAGAGACGACAAATGATAAAGGTCAGGGGGCAATTTCATGGCACTGCTTTCCGTGGATTTCTGCCCTTACGACCCCACATGGTCTGTAGAATCGTGCGCTTACAGGACACTGTAAGCACGGCATTCCGTGGTAAGTAGCCCCATGAAATGAGTGAGACACTGCTGACTAACTTTGCCAGTAATGATATAAGGTGAATTCTAAATCACAAAACAGCGAGCAAACTTTCACAACGTGGCGTCCCATCAATGATGAAAAGAAACAAGTAATTATCTCTCAGCATGTAACATAGCTTTTTTTTCTATTGACTTCTTTGCAAGGTGCATCATCGTTTATTCCTTTTCATAAGCATCATTTTCATTTCATTCTAGAATTAAGTTTTGTTTGTACTTTGCAGGCCTGTGAGTGAACCCTTAAAAAAAGAGCTAAAAACACTACATGATGTAAGAATGATCGTGGAACGTCAAGTGAGCGCACGTCACGCATTTACGCTGGTTGAATTGGGGCACCCCATTGATCCAGTAACTAGGCTTATTTCACATTATTGTAGTTGTACATTATTGTTGTCAAGCACATATAAGGCTAAAAACAAAGAAAGAAAAAAAAAGCGGAAATAAATTTTTAAAAAGCGGAAATAAAAAATCGTCAAAAAAAGCGGATATCCGCTTCAAAGCGGAGATCTCACAGGCCTGACTTTGTTATGTTAAAAAAATATAAATAGAGGAAATGGCCCGGCCCACATGAGCTGAAAAGCTGCATGCCTTTTGATATCGCCAGGGATTCTCATGGTAATTATCGAGTATTCTTTCAGTAATTTTAACAGATCTCATTTGACTGCGAGTAACGAAGACTCACCAGAATTGCTGCATCGATGTCGTTCTCATGGATTCCAACTGCAACTCTCATCAACATGTGTTGTGGACGCTCAGCAACTGCCAAAACAAATTGACAACAAATTACATTTATAAACACTAGATGATATCGCTGGTGGTAAAGCAAATCGAAACGAAACTAAGTTTTTATTCTCTTTATTTAAAATTAAAGTTATTGAATTACCTTTTCCATCAAGTTTCAGTAGGTATGATCTCTCCAAGGTCTATAAAATTGAAGAAAAAACCAAACAAAATTAACTTCTTTAAAATCGGCAATTACATGCATTCTTAAACACTGTCAGATTAACAGAAAATGAACACAAACATTTCAAAATGAGTTTCCTAATTAGGGAACTAAGAAACAATCTTTGTAAACAGATACCAAAATTAACTTCCTACAGAAACAAAGAACTAATTAAACACACTGTTAATGTCTGAACTTGCAAAATCAAGCATGGCACGGTGAAATAAGCCATGCTGAGTGAAGTCGTTCGATTCCATCCAAGGCATTTGCCGAGGACAGTTTGATCTATGACAGCATAAAATCATGACTACATGACTTGGTAGGCATGAGGAACTGCCGTCAATCAACAGAAAACAGTACTTTGGTGGAACACAAGAAAAATGTGGCCCGAATCAAAATGTCTGGCCATGATTCTAGCAATAAGCCGATTCGCTATTGCAACTGCGCATGTCCATTACTGCTGACAACGCACTTGTTTATCTCCCGTGACCTTTTAGACAATACATGCATGTATAGACCTTATGCACATGATGTCATAACAGTAGGGCGCCCTCGTCTAGAGGTCAAAAGGAGGTTGTTCATTGGCCAATCCTGTGCGCCGCGCGTACAAATCTGTGCGTTTCGATTGTTTCGTCATCGTTTAACCTCTAAGATGGCGGCTGGATGACGTCAATGCATAAGGTCTATTGTCTAAAAGGTCACAGGAGATAAACAAGTGCGTTGTCAGCAGTAATGGACATGCGCAGTTGTAATAGCGAATTGGCTTATAGGCCAGACAACTCCCGGCAAAAAATTTGGCAGTCCGGTGGATATCCACACTTGGAACTGGGCCCAATTTTTATAGGCGCTGGTTACCATGGAATTCTCTGCTTACGTCCCACAGAATTCTGTGCTTTACAGGGCGCAAGTAAGCAGAGCCATGAAATTTGATGCTTGTGCACAAATTGTTCGAACCCAAATCCAGCTTTTCTCCTGTGATCAGAGCACAGTTTGAATTGCCAGGTTGTTGTACAACCTTTACAGAACCAGGGTTCTTTTTCAAAACTGTGGGGCATTATGGACCCAAATTTTTTGAAGTTTGGCCAAAGCACGCTGAATTGAAACGAGGTCCTCAGAATGTTTTCTACTTGGTGTTTACTTTTGGTTTAAAAAAGCACTACTGTGCAATCTGGGTCATTCTAAATAGTTTTATCTTCACGATTTTTGTGAACTTGATAAATTAAAAAGAAGTTTACAATTTTTTATCAATAAATTATCGGATCCAAGCTTAATACTTTATCTTGTATGCTTACCTTGAATCCAAAAAATTGGTACTCATAGTCTCTGTCGTAGATAATTGCAGAATTCAGTCTCTGTTGAGGAAAATCAAGAAAGGAATTTTTGAAAATGAGTTTCTTGACAAAACAAGTTCTATTGGGTAGAGGCCTGGTAGTAACGGCAGATAGGTAATGGGATTGTGGCACACAGTCAGAGTACGTCATGAGAAGGATATTTGCCTGAGGCATAGAGCAAGTTCGAGTGCGCACATTCAGTCGACCACAGACTAGCAACGCACATGCGCAGTGACGTACTCACGCGAACGACTCATTTGGAAGTCCAGTCAACCATTGGTCGGCACCGATCCGTGCAGCTCCTATCCCTTCCGCCATTTTGCTACAGTGTCACTGGTTCCCCTCTCCGTTTACACGACTTAACATAGAACAAGGCTATTGGGACCAGTGAAGAAACCATGGGCTCGAGGCTGGTTCCAAATAGTCGACCACAGCAGTCAACCTATGGTCGACCAGCCTGGGTTCGAGTGCAAATGGTCAACCTTTAGTTAACCATGGTGCGCACTCGAACTTGCTCATAGATGCAAATAAATACAAATCAGAACATCTGGTTGAGCCTCTGATATAATGCTCAACCAATCAGAGCACAGGTGTCAAACTAAACAATTTATGGGATCACTGAATGAGCGTGAACGGCGGCTACCTACTTTGAACTTAATTTTTTAAAATTATTTCAATAGACTGTGCAAGCCTCACGCGTATTGAACTTTCGGGACCAAGCAGGTCCCAACCATAGGTCCTATTGAATTTTACGCATGCGCGATTCCGTTTCTTTGATTAAAATTTAAAAAATTAAAATATAATATATATAACAAATCAACAACAAAAAACAAAGAATAAGTTCCTGGTTACTTGTAAACAAATAAGAGTTTAAGTTATCATTAAACCTATGCAATGGTTACACAAATTCGGGCAATTGGCAAACAGGGTTCTTTTAAAAATAAGCATCCTCGTCGCAAGTTTTAACTTTGTTTCAATGTTAATCATAATAAAATTATTTGTATTATATAACAATTATCACAAATTGCTGTTTTGGGGTTTTTTTTGTTTCAAGAATTTTGTACAAATAGAACTTAAAAAGATTTGATTTCATGGAAAAATGTAGTCTTCGGTTGACTTGTTTTTCTCAATACGCGCAAGACTTGCACAATCTATACCGATTCCGTTGATTAATTCTTACCGCTTTGTGTTCCATAATGATGTCATAGGTCCACTTGGAGATGAGCGGAGAGTGTTTGCCATTCCTGGGGTTGATGTAGTGGTACAGGTCGTTCATCACATCTGCAATGAGTAAAATTGTCAAACTCAGTTAACAAAATCCATCATTCCCACCAATGATTTGGACTCAAAATATTCCCAAATCAAGACAATTTGTAACTTTGATGAAATTCAGTGGGATGCGCACATTTTCAAGAACGTTGGATTCTACCTGTTTAAGGCCGTGTCCAAATTGGCGGCTACGGCTATGGCTGGATCGCAGCAACATCATGCGTCAAAGTATATGACGTCCTTAGCAACACCCTTAGCAACATTCTAAGCCATAGCTATAGATATCAATTCGGATACGGCCTAAGTCTGCCGGAAACCAGCGTCAGAAACATAATGGGAATTCAACCAACACCTATACTTTTGTAATTTGTTTTAGCTTGCTTGCCAAATGACCAACTTTATCTTGAATCAAACGTGGGCACAAATAGAAATAAGTTTACGACTTGTCAGTTATTTTACAGGCCTGGAATTCCATCTTTGCGGAATGGGCGCTTCCACTGGAAAAACTTTAACGTGTATGGGAAACTTTTGAAGGGGCACCAAGGCCAAGACCAGGGCAATGGAGGCCAAGAACTCTGTCTAATTCCAGGCCTGCTTTTCAGACACTACAGTCGACTCCCGTTATAACGAGGTCCGCCGGACTGGCCCATTTTCCTCGTATTATCCGAACCTCGTCTTAAACGCAGCGCGCTAAATATATACACACGTCATCATTGTGCATGCACACAACACGTGTACGTGCATATACACTTGTGCTAGCCTGCACGGAGCTGTTTGCTTACCAGAACAGCTATTACGAGCATCCTGTACACAAGAATATCATTACTAAATGTCTTTTATTGAGTGATTAATCATGGAAATTTAATATTTTGTACAATTTATGATAACAATATAGCAAAGAGATATCAACTTGCCGTTCAGCGACAGCGGATTCTGTACCGTAGTGCATGTGAACATGATGCATGCACTGAACGTTCATTTTCGTTGGTGATCGACATGAAGTATATGATAACAGCATGTCAAGCGTGGGACACCAGCGAGATGTTTCTGGAGTTCCGTTGCACATGGACTTGCTTCAGTTACTTTGCAGTTTCCTTTTTTAATATTGTTTCATTTTTCAATAAAGATAATGTGTTTGATTTCTCTTTTTAAATGTTATTATTGAATTAATAAAATCTGTGCGTATCCGTGTCTTTTAAAATAATTTCTTTTTAATTGTTATTCTTGAATTAATAAAATCTTTTAATTGAAAAAAAGACTCCACTAAAAAAAAACCTAGAACAGCGGTTATGTTTTTGAAGTTTTGCATGGATGATACCAGCAAGGATTAATACTTAAAACCCCCCAAATACTGCCGAGTGCGTTCGCCGACATGAATTTATTAAATAAGCGGCATGTGTTTGAAATTGAGAAGGATTGTCAGGGACTAACCTTTTGTGGTTTTGAGCCACGCGCGTGATTTAAGCCCTCTATTGTCTGCTTGGGTAAACCAGTCCGTTGAATAGACTGGTGGCACTCTACGAGCACCATGCAATTATCACCTCTATTCGGGGTTTAAGGGCTTCATGTCATTTCTCAACCTTGACGAAGGTAAGCTTTTCTTACACAATTATTCCAGGTCTCGCTACAAACGTCTGAAAACAATACATTTTGTCCCAGGGGACCGCAAAATTACCTCGTATTATCCGTGTTCTCGCTACTACCGTGCTCGTATAATCCATTTTTAAATGCATTGAAACACGCACGGGGCAGTTCGGGACCGGCAAAAAACCTCGTATTAACCGGAACCTCGTAACATGCGAGCTCGTATTAACGGGAGTCGACTGTATAATTTTTAGCCCACTCAGCGACCAGATCGAGTGTGTAGATTTGGCAAGCCATTATTTTGAATAGTCCATGTAAGCTTTGTGTGATACTTTCATACAAATTAAACTTGTTTCAAACAGGCACGGTGGGGGGGGGGGGGTGTGTGCTAATTTGTGAGCAACCCACCAAGCTACCACCAACAAAGCAAGCTCCTAGCCCGAAACATTCCTTTAATAGCAACAGGCATTTTTGTCCGCCTGCACTATTACACTGTTCATTAGGCCTTTATAATTCCGAAACCATCTTTACTCCTTTGGAGTATGCAGCACCAGCAGCCAATTTGTGCACACAGGTTGCTTATCATTCACATCTGCTCTACCCTGACTGGTAGTACCCAGGAGTAAATGGGTACCCGGTACCCATTTACTCCTTGGCGATGTCAAAAAATGAGCCCAAGGACACAAGTGTCATGACCGGGATTCGAGCCCACACTCTGACGACTGCGCCATCAGAACTCGAGTCTGATGCGCTTGACCGCTCGGCCACGACACGCATTCTTGACTAGCATTCTTGACTAGCGTTTGTGCGTCAGGGTAGTGCCTAGATTTTTGAGAAATAACACCTACCAGAGAAGCATTTCTTGGTCTCTTTGTGCAAGTTTGACACGGCAATACGAGCGGCGAGGACTGCGTAGTCGGGATGTTTGGTCGTCATGGTAGCAGCGGTCTCGGCAGCGAGGGTGTCCAGTTCCACCGTGGTGACACCAGGGTAAACACCGTCAATTACCTTTTTGGTGATTGCTTCCTAAAATCACCGGATAAACAAAAAGTTCACATTGGATTTAAATGTATAAACCATGTCATGCCCGGAACTTCTTTTAGAGGGGCACTGTCGTTGTGGTCTGCTTGTGGCTTGACATGGAAACATGAACTCTCACCCAGTTACTACACACGCGCTTTGACCGCCAAATCACAAACGATCTTTACAGGGCACCCTCACTATATTCGCGCAAGCGTGTGCGGTTACTGGGTGAGAGTTCAGAATTTAGTGTCTAGCCACAGACTCGCTGTGATCACGACGACAGTGCCTCTTTAAACAGGCAATCATGCCAAAAAAATTGCAAGACGACATTTTCCACTGGTAAAATCTTTAATGCTATAAGGGGGAACATTGTGAAACTACACCGAGGACAGTAACACAAGACAAAATGGCAACAGCTTTCAGGGCTTCAATTTTACACTGAACTGCAGGCCTGAGGCCAGTGATTTTAGCATTGGGCCAGTAATCTCCTGACTAGATAAGTCCGGCTGTCTTGTGATTTTGTTCAAATGTCGACTTTTAACTATTATTGAAGAATCCTTACCCGTATTACAAATGAGATCAATCTTCTCCTAATAGTGCTTGTTCACTTTAAAACAGTTCAAATGTTGAACTGTGTCTAACACTGGTTTTGTTTTTCTCATTTCAATTCTGGTCTTGTAAGAAACATTCTGGTCCTGTAAACTTGTTGAGCTACAAGCCCTGCAGTCTTGTGCATTTCCCCTCCCCCAAATTTCAGCCCTGGCTTTTATTCCCTCTGTGCAATTCCCGGCCTGCCATTTCACCACCATGACCACCCCCTTCACGGCAATAAATGCTATCATTGGGTTCCGAGTCTGGTACCAATTCACTTGTAGCGATTGATTGTATCATTGTTGTAAAGTGGTTGAGGGAACCCGACAAAACCTAGTTTTCGAACCCAAACGTTGGTACTGGTGCTATATGATAACTTTGTAAAGCAACTTTTGGAACGCAATTATGAGAATGTGTGCACGACTTTTGAAAAGTTTACTCTCGAAAATCAGTTTTTTTACCAAAACTTGTGATTTTTTTTATACAAATTCGTAGGGCTATCTACAAGTACAGTAGCATACGATCGGTAAGTTTCATGATCGAGAATTAGGCGGACAAAATATTTCAGAGGGGGAAACGATCTAGAAACTAGGTACATGAACATGTAGAAAGCATGTCAGGTTGCTGTAAAACACGTACCGCGCAACCGGAACGGAACCAGTTACCTTTTTTCGCTTGGGAGTAGTTTGCGTCCGATTTTCAATTTTTTTTGCAAAATAATGAAATTTCAGTAAATAATGAAATTTTTGGTGCGGGGCTAAAATCACATGCGGGCGCTGACGAGAAAATAGTGATCTAATTTCATTGGCCTTACATGAATTTTGTGTTTCCTTTGTTGAACTTCCCCTTTCCTTTGTTGTTCAATCTGCAGAGACTGGACTCACCTGCCATGCCTGCCAGCATTGGAATCAATTTCTAATGACACTGTCTGACTGCACTGTGTAAACACACAAGATCTATATACATGTCAAAGAGGGCGCTATATACGATCTGACACTCACGCTTAACGTTTAGTATCATTCATCATGTTCATAGTTCAAACTTAATCGGTGCCGGGATCATCTTGGGAATTTTGTCCACCGGTGTGTCGCCCACACGGTAGATTAACATGGGCTGAAGGAAGTTGATTCAAATAAATAGGGCGTCAGACATACTTTGTACATGATTTTCTATTAAAAAGGGTGCACAGCTAGCAGGCGGGGGGGGGGGGGACAAAAATTCCTGCCACACCAGCACTACTGGCCTACGTCCTAGGCTAAAAAATATCTACTATCAAGAAATAATTGTTTGCTACTAATTATTCAAAAAAATAATAATAATGAACTCCATACAACTACAAGAAAAATTTTGGAAAATAATTTAAAATCAAAATTAGGCCTAGGCCTAGGCCTAAATTGAAAAAAAAAAAAAAAAAAAAATGAAAAACCCACCACATCCAAAAATTCCGGGTTGAGGCCATAGCAAAGCTTGCTGATCCGGGATGTAATCTTGTAAAACATCACCTTCTCCTTCCGACCGTCTGTAAGAAATTTAATTATAAATCATGAATGACAATTTTTTTCGGACAGACAAAAAGTTCAACATAAATTTTCAGCAGACATGAACGAAAATGGAGGGAAATGTATTGTTAGGCGTAGCGAATGCTTATTCTTAGTTAATGACAAAATCACCAACAAAATATTGCAAAACATTCTCTTCTTCCATAGTACACACTCTAATTATTTCGTGGAATACATACCTCTCTTTATGACAAACATGATGATGTATATAGAGCAGAAATAGCCAAACCAAAACGGGACGACACTACGCTGACGATGTTAACTGACTGTTGGTCTCAAATGCAGCGCCAAAATTTAAGAACGAGCTTTGGCTTTTATACCCGCGAGCTACGACGTACCGTTGATCTTTGACCTTAAGCACGTGATCGTAATTTACCAATAACGGGCCAAGATCTGACATAATTATGAATATTCATATTCAAGGCTAACAAAACGTCTCGCTGGTAGGCGGGCAGAATGTATCGAAAGATAACCTGAAGAGTGAGCACCATTGGAGACAAATGTCGGTTCGGCGCGCGCGCGGGACATTCAATCACACAATGAACCAAGGGTCCTTTAGAAAATGTTGACAGACACAGAAAAACAACGTAGGCCCCCTACACACACATCATCGATGTTCACATAAAACACTGTGTAAGAAGATACAACTTCGTATGTTATAGGTTATAAGTCGAGCTTTATTCTAGATCATGAGAATCGACTGTTACATGCGGGCGGCCATGTTATAAGGTGATACAATGCATTATGGGAAGTAAACATTAGACTTGAGTCAGTCTGCTTATGGCATACTGCTACATCCTCTCTTCTAAGTTTTGTTACAGTCCTTGAATAAACAAACAGCTTTGAATACCAAATGGATATAGTATGAACTACTGAGTTTGTAAATAAGTGTCTGTTGGTTTAGAGTCCAACTGCTTCACTGAGCTGATTTACAAGGAACAAGTTTAGAGAACAAATTGTTTCTTGAATGTTGCGAAACAAATGGTGATTATCTTTTCCTCAAAAGAGGTGGAAACCACAATTAGTGAAAAAAATAACACTTTTTACAACAGAACTAAGGATGACAAGTTAGTACTCAATTAGTCTACAAGAGATTATTCTGCCCTCATCTTTGAACTGTACAACACGTGGTTAGTAAAAACTGCAAACTATTTACAGGAAATCCGATAGTCGGGGATAGTCCGAGTCATTAGCAGGAAATCGGGTCAACGGCACAAATCCACGGTTGGCATAGCGATAACAGTTGCACAAAACTGTCAAGTGTACTTAGGGTTCGGCTTGGAAATGCGACCGGAGCGGGTGATGGCAGGCTGCGGTGCAGGAGCCGGGGCGATGATGGGTTGAGGGAGCGGTTCCTGGGGGGGCACGTAGAAGTCGGGCAAGTGCTGTTGCTGTGGGGGTGGTTCGGAGACGGGTAGGAGGTGTCTCCGGTTGCGTCGGTACAGCTTGCCTTGGGTACTGACGATATAGGATCGGGGGTCGCCGGAGTGCTTCTTGACAATGCCAAGCTGATCGTGCCCTTTGGGTGTTTGGAGGCGGACAACTTGTCCTGGGTTCAGTGGTCGGAGGGGCTTAGCAAATTTGTCGTATGAAGACTTCTGCTGCTGGTGGCGCTTACGTAACTGAGCTGTGACGCGTGTGTTGACGTTGGGTTTGAGGAGGGGCGTCGAGGTGGGGACGGTCGTTCGAAGACGCCGTGACATGAGACGTTGGGAAGGTGAACCAAGCTGGGGGTCGGTTGGGACGTTGCGAATGTTCAGCAAGTTCCGGTAAAGGTCGGATCCTTCGCGTTTTGTCTTTTCCAGGAGTAGTTTGGCGCGCTTGACGGAGCTTTCTGCGAGTCCATTGGACTGAGGGTAATAGGGACTACTTGTGGTATGTTGGAAGCCCCATGACTGTGCAAACTGTTTGAAGGCAAAGCAATCAAATTGTCGTGCGTTGTCGCTGATGACAATGCGGGGGATCCCATGGATGGAAAATTGTCTCTTGAGTACCTCAATAACTGTGGAGGCACAGGTGTCGTCGAGCGAGGCAAAATCAAACCAGCCGGAGTATGAGTCGCCAAGGGCTAGGTAATCCATGCCGTTCCATTGGAAAAGGTCGACACCGATATGTTCCCAGGGGAGATTTGGTGGTGGGTAGCTTTTCAATGGTTCTTTCTGTTGGTGTGCTTTGGTAGCGTTGCAAACTGTGCATTCCGAGACGGACTGTTCGATATCCATGCACATTGATGGCCAGTAAACTATATCTCTGGCTCTGCGTTTGGTAGCTTCGATACCTGGGTGACCTTCATGCAACAGTTGAGTGTATTCCGTACGAAGCGACTTGGGAATGATGGCCTTTTGTCCCTTCAGAATGATGCCGCGTTCGAGGGTCAGTTCTTCTCTGAATGGGAAGTAGGGGCGAGCATCCGGAGGGGCGTTGTTGACGTGTGAAGGCCATCCGCGACTGATGACATCAGTTAGTTGTTGCATGGTGGAGTCGCGGGCAGTTGCTGCTTTGAGCTGTGCGAGTCGTGTATCGGAGATTGGTAGGAGGGTCATGACTTCCAGGTCGAGGTTGTCGTTATCAGTGGTTGTCAATGGAGCGCGTGATAAAGTGTCTGCGATGAAAAGTTCTTTCCCTTTTTTTGTACACAAGGGTGATGTTATATTTCTGCAAGCGAAGAAGCATGCGTTGGAGCCGGGCAGGGGCGCTAAGCAGGGGCTTCTTGACAATAGTGACCAATGGCTGGTGATCAGTTTCAACGATAATGTCTTTACCGTAGATGTAGTCATGGAACTTGGTGCAGGCGAACACGACAGCAAGCAGTTCTTTCTCGATCTGTGCATACCGTTGTTCGGTGTCGGTCATAGTGCGTGAGGCGTACGCTATGGGGTCGCCCTCTTGCATGCAAGCTGCACCAAGGCCAAACTTTGAGGCATCGCATGTCACTGTGATTGGTTTCTTGACGTCGAAGTACTTGAGTGTCGGTGCGTGAGCGATCTTGTCCTTGATTTCCAAGAACACTGCGTTGTGACGGTCTAACCAGCACCAGTGGACGTCGTTATGTGTGAGCTCGCGTAGTGGGGCTGCTAAGTCGCTTAGATTCGGTATGAACTTGGCCAGGTATGTCACCATGCCAAGAAAGCGTTGTAGGGCAGTGACGTCCTCAGGTGGGGGCATGTCGGTAATAGCACTGACTTTTGCCGGATCGGGTCGAAGGCCAGTGGCGGTGAATACGTGACCGACGTATGATACTTGTGCGAGACCGAATCGGCATTTCTGGTGTTGAGACGCATGTTGACTTTGCGAATCCGATTAAGGACAGCTTGGAGGTTTCGATCATGTTCTTCTTTGGTACGTCCACCAACTAGTATGTCGTCTACGATGATGGAGCATGGCAGATCAGCGAATAATTGTTCCATGGTCCTCTGGTATACATCAGAGGCAGAACAAATACCATAGGGCATACGGAGGAACCGGTACCTGCCGTGTGGCGTGCTGAAAGTAGTTAGCAATGATGACTGATAATCGAGGGGGATCTGCCAGAAGGAACATTTAGCGTCTAGCACTGAGAAAACAGTGGCACCATCCATCTGTGCCGCAACTTCCTCTACTGTTCGTGTAGGGTGGTGCGGGCGCTTTAGAGCTTGGTTAAGGTCGCGAGGGTCGATGCATAAGCGAATCTCTTCGGTGTTTTTCTTATGAGTTGCGACCATGGAGGACACCCAGTCTGTTGGTTCCGAGACCGGAGTGATTACACCGAGGGTAGTCATGCGTTTTAGTTCGGACTTGACCTTGTCTTGCATTGCTGCTGGAATGCGTCGTGGGGCGAACGACTGGTGTGGCGTTAGGGTCGATGGTCATGGAGTAGATGACAGGTAGTGACCCGAGGGAGCCGTCAAACAGGTCTTTGTTGTCTGTAAAGATCTGTGTAGATTTTGAGTCGGTTGCGACGTGATACACGATGTTGTTGTTAACTGACAGCAGGCCTAGTCGAAGGCAATCGGTCAATCCAAGGATTGCTTTCACTCGCGAGTCTACGATGTGAAAGTCAATCATATGGTGTGTTTGTGATGACTCGATGTTGCATGGCAGTGTGGCTTGGCCGATTGTCTTGAGCTCATTCCCCCCATATGCTACCAGTGTAGTAGGCTTATTATTGTCAATGGATTTCGGTGGTGCGATAACATTGTAGATCTGCATCGGTAGTACGTTACAACGTGCACCTGTGTCGAGTTGGATGGGAACGTGTGTGCCATTCACTATGAGTGTGGCGTGGATGTCGTGTTTTAAGTGCAAGTTGGTGTGGTCCAGAGCTCGAATGTGGAATAGTTCTTGCTCATCTGCGATTGAGGCTTCCTCCTCCGAGTAAGATTCGGGGTTAACGGTGTGAATACGGCGGCTGCCTCGGCAGTAATCACCGTAATGATTCAGTTTGTTACACTTGCGACAGGTTTTGCCGTAGGCGGGGCATTCTCTGCGCTTGTGAAAGGTTCCACAATTTCCACAAGGTCGTCTGGGCCTTTGATCTTGTTGCTGTGTTGGTTTGGTACCATGTGATTGTTGACGATGATTGGACTGACCTGTGTTTGACCGTTGAGCTTGTTTCTTTCGAAAAGCGTTGATGCTGGGACTGGATTCTGTGGTGGCACTGGCTGTCAGCATTTTAGCCTGGTCACCTGCAAGCTGCATAGATTGTGCAAGTTCTACTGTGCGTTTGAGGTCGAGTTTATCCTCTGGTTGGGAGAGCAGGGATTTCTGGATCCGTTCATCCTGCACACCACAAACCAGCCGATCTCTCAGCATCTCATCAAGCTTTTGTCCGTAGTTGCAGTCACTGGCGAGTGCACGCAGGGCTGCTAGATAGTCAGCAATCGTTTCACCGGACCGTCGGTATCGGCTGTTGAACTGGAAACGGGCGATAATGCTAGACTTTGTAGGCTTAAAATGCTTCTCCAATGTGTCTACCAGCTCGATGTACGTAGCTTGGTTTGGTTTCTTTGGAGCAAGAAGATCGCTGATAAGCTTGTACGTCTGTGATCCAACGACGGAGTTTAGGATTGCCCGTTTTCGTGTGGAGTCCGTTATGTTGTTGGCCGTAAAATATTCGCCAAGGCGGTCGGCAGTATGCCATAAGCAGACTGACTCAAGTCTAATGTTTACTTCCCATAATGCATTGTATCACCTTATAACATGGCCGCCCGCATGTAACAGTCGATTCTCATGATCTAGAATAAAGCTCGACTTATAACCTATAACATACGAAGTTGTATCTTCTTACACACTGCCTTCATATTGGGTGAACAGAAGCTTAAAACATGAAGGCCTGCATACATTAGGAACAATATGGACTGTTGTTTTCGGAACACAACCAGGTTTTGTGATCCTGACTTAAGTTTACGGACAACTTTCAAAATAAACAAATCAATGTATTCATCAGGCACTCGTTGTTGAGGCATTAATGTAATTAATAGGCCTATTAAATTATACAGTGGCGTAATCGGGGGGGGGGGCTGCAGGGGGAAGGGGAGGGGAATGGAGCCCACGTTCAGCAAAATCCTTACCCCCCGGCAAAAAAAGTACAAATGAATAGCTCGATACATTAAATAGTCCCTTTGTGTCTTTGCCGCCCCCCAACCCTCCCCCAATGGAACGCCTTGTTATACACCACTGGTGATCCATATTTTATTTATATTAATTTATTTATTAAATATATATATATATTGTTTTTCTTCTTTAAAATTGTATTTCTTTTCTTTGGTTAAATAACGTTTGTCCAACCCGATTGTGGACCGGTCATCATCGTTTGATTTGACAAGATACTGGCACCATTGAGGAAGGAACTGGCACTATGAGCACTATTGCTAGGGCCATGGAAAGTCGAGGGACGGTGGGGAGGGGAGAGGGGGACGGTAGGAATCGGGTTAAAAAACACTGGATAAACAAACAAACGAACAACTAGACAACAGCAGCAGCAGCAACAACGACAACAAAGACAACAACAACAACAACAAAAACAACAACAACAGTAATAACAAAATAAAAATAAAAACAGCAGCAACAACAACAACAACAATAACAACAACAACAACAACAATAACAACAACAACAACAACAACAACAACATTAACAACAACAGCAAAACGACAACAACCACAACAACAACAACCACAACAACAACAACAGCAACAGCAACAGCAGCAACAACAACAACAACAACAACAACAACATAAACAACAACAACAACGAAGACGACGACAACGACAACTTAATTCAGTTCAACCATCCATGGTTCAAATACTTACTTCAATGAGGAAGAGCAACCTTCATATCCAAATAAGCAGATAAACCACAAACAAAACAACAACAAAAGAAAACATCTGCAAGGGGGGTAACACTAATCTTCTGGGAGACGGACAGTGTGATTCAGAGGCTGACGAACTCTATCAAAGTGCTAGGCACACACACAGTCATTCGCGGAAAGTACGCCCTCTAGCGCTTCATTGATTGCCTTCACTTTGGAAGACATCGCTGCATACAACCGAAGGGGATTTGTATAGTACAGTAAACGTATGGTGTAGGGAAACATTTCTCCATGGTAGCAACAACGTTTCACCCCCCCCCCCACCCCGGATGCTGGATCTCCTCACTGTTGACGGGCTTGAAACATCTCATCAACAATGATAATGTTGCCCCTATAGACCTAAAATCCGGTGTCATGACGCAGATTTTATGTAATAATTAATTGTCAAAAGCAAGAAAAAGGGGGAGAAAAAGGCCCCTTCAAAAAGAGGCTATTGCAAATAGATCTCGCTCTATCTCAGTTTGTATGTAGGCCTATACACAAATGTAGCTTGTTCATAATCAGTCATATTGGGACTATGTCGCTGAGGGCATGCAGCACACACAATGCGCGTGGTTCGCATTTGTTTCAAATTGATGCAACAATTTATCGTTCTACAATATCGCTCTGCAACAGAAGACATGACACACACTCATCTAGAGATCGAGGGTATTTTTTGTACAAGTGATTATTATTTATGGCTTTGTCTTCGTATTGTTGTACAAAAGATGTGTGACAACACACACTTAGAATCTAATCCAATTTTCTTCAGTTAAAAGTTATTCTGTTCCCTTACGAGCACAACCATTTTTGTGTGAAATGCAGGACTATAGGCCCTCTCGCGGGAGAAGAGGTTTTGAGGGGAAATTGTTTGTAATTATAGGCTACATTTTGGTGTGCGTACGGTATGGTTGAAAAACTAAAACTAATGATTTGCACTTAACTAAAATATGGTGAAGAAGTTCATGGTGGGAAAATTCCCTTGAAGTTTTGCTGGAAATGCTATAGTTTTTGAGAAATAAGAACAAAATTATGATCTTACGAGACCAAAACTCAATGTTTGAAGTAAAACAAGAAACCAAAACAACAACAACAACAACAACAACAACAACAACAACGACGACAACGACGACGACGACGACGACAACAACGACGACGACGACGACGACGACGACGACGACGACAACAACGACAACAACTTAAGCAACAACAACAGCAGCAGCAACAAAACAACAACAACAGCAACAACAACAACAACAACAACAACAACAACAACAACAGCAACAGCAGCAACAACAACAACAACAACAACAACAACAACAACAACAACAACAACAACAACAACAACCCCAAAAGATTTTGACGATTGTAACCAATGTTGTTCATTTGCTTTACTTGTATTTCCTTTCAGTCGAGAACATAGCTATTAAACCCATGTAAGAGGGCGCCCTTGCCACTCACCACGCAAACCGTGTGTGTTGCGACAAACCACATGGGGGATAATGCAAATGTGCTATCTGCTCACCAGTGAGTACATGTCCATTTTACTCGACACCGGGACATTTTTTTCTGGTTTCTGGTGATTCGCATCTCTGGAAATAGGCTAAGTCTTTAAGACTTTACATCGGCTCCTGTTCACATTTAAAGAGTAGCTCAGTAGGCATAATGCTCCCGACGACGACTCGAGGACGTTTAGCCTCCTTCAGCGAGACACTGTAACGTCTTTGTGATTATGTTTCCAACGCGTGTGTGAATCATGGTATGTGATGCCTCTCAGAACCAATGTCCCTGTCTCAAGACACTATTTAATAAGATCCTGGCTTGAATCTTCAAAGTTGTGATGTAGAGAGGGATGATCTATCATCTAAACCTCATAATCCCCACTATTCTTCCCTTTTTCCAACCCTTTCCCTCCTCAAGAGAATGTGGCAAGGACTGACATGTAGAGATGTCCAGGGTTCGATTCCACTCAAAGACTAAGTTCTGGATCGGTTATTATAGGAAATTAGTTGATACGTTTAAAATCCTCCAAGGAGGGCCTACCGATATGTCAGCACTTCTGACGACACATTCAAATGTCCATGTCAGGTTGTTAAACTCGTACACACTGGTCAGCTCATTATTATGTCATGATAGCCTAAGCTGGACCATGCCACACATCTGGGAGGGGATGTCAATCAACAGGGGGGGGGGGGTTATGTCCCAAGCCGGAGCCCAAGCCGGAACCCAAGCCGGAGCCAAAGCCCAAGCCGGAGCCAAAGCCTAAGCCAAAGCCCGAGCCCGAAGCCGTTGTTTCTAAAATGGCCGACGATTGATTTCAAGATGAGTTAGCACTAATGCCATGGTGATTTCTATAGTGACGTCACGTTTTGCCCAGCGATTAAGATCGATTCGTTGGCGAGCTCATTTCTTGAGTTGCCATTTCTCGGGGCTCGATGAAATCGAGCATACATTTTGTGTCGTCTTGTATATTAATTTAGAGCTTCCTCTATACAAAATAGGCTTGGAACTTTTTTAGTGCACTAATATTTTCTGCAATGAAAAAGTATTATGAATACAAATCTTCCTAAAATAAATTGTGTGCACAAACAAAAAACTACTTCTAATTTTGCAAAAAAATAGTATAGTGGCCTGACGTTTCGACCCTAGCAGACAAGTTTTCGAAGGTTAAAATTTTGCTTCTACTTTATGTGATAAAAATTGATTAAAATTGCTTCAAAAAGTTTTGAACAGTTTCTACTCAGAAAGCTTACTGGTTTTGAACTTGATTTACCAAATACCAGTGTCCATTACAAATAACTACAGAATCTACAAGAAAATGTTCCCCAACACTTCCGTTGTTTGTAGTTTGTTACTTTAAAAAGCCCGAGTGATTGCTGTTAACACTAAGTCATGGCACATGTTATTTATTTCACTGTTTTCTCCAAAGTGCAAACATACAAACAAACAAACAAACAAACAAACAAACAAACAAACAAACAAACAAACAAACAAACAAACAAATCTTCCTTCGTTACTCCCTCACTTTAAGATATTCAACCTGCCCCAGATCCTTACCAAACAATCTCTTGCTAATTCAATGAAGTTCTTTTCTCGAAGCGTAATGACCACATGTAATTCGATGACATATTATTTTCCCCGGGGTTGGTTGTTTGGTCTGTTTATTGATAGGGGATACACGTTTTATTGAAAACTAGGGGGTACAAAATGAATGTCATTCTCGCCAGACCGACATTACTTAGCCTTGAATTTGTGAGGAGATATCTTGGTGACTAAAAAAATATCAAATAAAATAACATGTCTTGAATTGGTTGAAAGAAATGATCCCGGTACAGTAGTTTCTTTTGTTGTTGTTAAAAACCGGCTGAGGGAGTTTGAAGATTTCCCCCACAGTATTAAATAACATATCGTGTGCACCACGAACGTATTCAATCTGACTTTACAATTAAAGGAAGACTGCGCATCGACAAAACAATTTATTCAAAAGACAGGAACATCCTTTAGACATCCGTGAAAGTAGATCCACCACATTCACTCCAAAAGGTATACCCTAAAACTGGTGTAAGGCTTACAAACTATAAGACCCAATCCGCAATACTAAAAGGAAATTCCCCCATGCGCATAATTACGTTTCACGCTGCCGGACTGAAACCCATCCGATCTGTAACAGTGTTTAATAATAATCAACTTATACATCAACCGCGCCAAGTTATACTAAAAGGGAAGTAACACACAAAGATTTTAAGCTATCGGCATTTTAAGGGCTCGAAGTGGATGAAAACAATAATATACAATGGAAACGTGTCTTGCAAGATGTTCGGCTTAATGTCTCTTTGAGAAGACGCTGTCCGGAAAAAAAATAACCTACAGTCTGTCCGCCCGCCGCGCCGCCCCTCACCTTTGTCGCTTTAATAATAAGAATCGATGAAGCTGACGACTATCTTTATTGGACTAGAGGTTTCTCTTTTTTCTTCAAGGTCATATCAAATGACATTTTAAATTAAACATCCACGTTTTGCACTGAAAAGATGGTCTCAGATTTCAGTTCGAATTGAAAGGTATTTGCTGGTTAGAGCTTGGCTCATCGGCGAACTGCAATCGCCACAATCAACCTTTGCACGCGAGTTTTAACTTGAGATAATAACTTATTGGGGCATGTCCTTGTTATGTTGTGACGGAGTTTGCACATGGGGAAAAATACTTTCAATTCAGACAACAAGAACAACAAGAACAACAAGAACAACAACAACAACAACAACAACAACAACACAAGAGCAAGAAGAAGAAGAAGAAGAAGAAGAAGAAGAAGAACAACAACAACAACAACAACAACACTAAAGACGACAACAACAACAACAACAACAACATCAACAATAGCAATAACAACACAACAACAAGTACTACAACAGCATCAACAACACGAAGATAAACCCCATGTGTCCTATTGGTAAAATATAACGAATTATTCGCCCAAAAGCCACGCCCACTTAACACAATTTGGCGCCAACGATTTATGACAAGCCCGAGATTTTCACTTGAAGGGTTTGCTCTAGAAACTGTCGAGTTCTAGACTTCCCCAAGATTCGAGGTCTCATACAATAATATCAATGAGTGAAGTGAGAATGGATTTTTTAAACGGTAACAGTAAGGTAAAGTTATGCTGAAACTTAAGTCAGATTTGGAAAAAACTTAATATCTCTACCAACGCGCATCAGCATGACACAATTTAGATTTAGTAGTTGAAATCAAGGACAGGTCATCTAGAATCCGAAATAGTGGAAAATATGAAATATTAAAAAAAATTGCAGCCATTTTGAAAAACTCCAAGATGGCCGCCACTCCAGTCGTTGAAACTGGTTCCCTTTAGGTTTTCTTGCCCACAATAAGATTTAGTAGTTGAAATCAAGTTGCTATGTCATTTAGAAGCCATGTTATTAATATATATATATATTTTGGCGGCCATTTTGAAAAATCCAAAGATGGCCACCTCGCACCCCTCGGGAAAAATGGAAACATCGGTTTTCTGATTAAAAGGGATTATGTACGTTTGGTAATTGGAATCCACTCTTTGTTTCAATCCTAGTTGTAGATATATACCATAGGACTAACCTGAGACAATTTCATTTCAAAAGGTATGGTAGCGTTTTTGAGATACTGCCGAAAATCTGGAGCGGTTATGTCCACGTAGGAAGAATTTTCCGCAATTGGACTACACAATCTGAGAAACGTTTCTGACCGAAACGCTCCTCAGATTCAAATTTTGTTGGATGAAAAAATGATATCTTTTTCCATAACCACATTACTTCAAAGTGAAATGTTTCTCAAAATGCTTTTTACTATCAGAAGCTGCTGTACTTCTTACCAAGTAAGTTTTTATTGCCATTGATTTTATGAGTAATTACCAAACGTAAGCAGACCCTTTAAGTATGCAGTATTCAGATTTCACAAACTTACAGTTTTGCTAATCCCCCCAAAACTTTAACGAAAATACACAACAGACCTGACTATGATGAAGTGCTATATATACCCAATAGTTTTACCATTGAAACAGCGCTGTAGAGGGAATCTCACGCAACTTTCAAATCTGATAACATTAATTTTTAGTCGACATGAGTGATTATACTTCAGATACCCTCGTGTGAATTTCTCGTTTATAAATACATTCGCGATAATGACGGCCTGTTTACAATTCTGGTTTGGTATCAAACACATTCAGAAGAGATACGTGTTTATTTCATCAAACTACGGATCCAGTGAAGACTGGAATGTGCTTTTTTTTTCACTGATCGATGAAAACAAACTTGTTGTGGATAGATTTTTTATAAATTACACAGAACAACGGTTAGCCAGACTGTAACGAAAATAAGTCTACCCCGTATGATGTCATGCTAAGGTGTCAAACCGAGGCTAAGGTGTTGCGTCTGCTATTTTATGGCAGACTAAATGTACGTGGCTTATTCAAAATGGCTGACGTCTTTGGATTAAAGGCTAAGCCGCTTGAGCTCTCAGCCAGTTTCATTACGCCGCTACGAACGCAGTTTTTTGCGCATAAAAACAGTGAATCAGGCAGGCCTTAAAGGCACTGGACAGTGAACACGTTTGGTAATTGTCAAAGACCAGTGTTCTCACTTGGTGTATCCCAACATATGCATAAAATAACAAGCCTGTGAAAATTTGGGCTCAATTGGTCATCGAAGTTGCAAGAAAATGATGAAAGAAAAAACACCCTTGTTGTACAAAACCTCTTTCTCAAAAACTACGTTACTTCAGAGGGAGTCGTTTCTCACAATGTTTTTTACTATCAACAGCTCTCCGTTGCTTGTTACCAAGTAAGATCATTTATTCTAATATTTGTTTTGAGTCATTACCAAACGTGTACGATACCTTTAAGTTTGACTCGGAAGTTTTTAGTGTATAATATATTTATTTTCATACACGCACTGCTTCGAAATGGCTCCCTGCTGCTATCATTTTTGCTTATTAATTTTTCTGTTCACTTTCGGCTTAGTTGTGATAACCGTTTTACCAGCCGTAAGAAGGTTAATTTTTGGCGTTGACGTATGGAAGAAACAGTGGGACAAGCGGCGATGCATCGATAGAGGATGACACTCGGATCAATCACCCGAGAAACGTCTACAACAGAGCCACAAATGACCACGGCTCTTTTCAGAGCCATCACTCAGATCCAAACGACATTTTACACATGGTTGTACCCGCACTAAGTTTACTATTTATTTATTTATAGTTACTCCTTAATTGTGTCTGTAAATAATTTCTGTCAAGCATGTATAGAAAAATTGAACCCAAACTCCAGATTGTCCTCGAGTGGCGGTTACGTGGTGTCCGTTACTCATCTTCACCAAAATCATCGACTTTTCCTTGCGATGTGCCATGACTTAAATAATAAAATCACTATCCAATAACGATAAAAGCACCGTTTCAGTTATTGAACTTGAACATTTTTTAAAAGTCTGATTTGTCACTTAATGTTTGACGACAGATGGTTGAATCAATTGAAAATGGTTATTGCAGAATTAATACTTTTTTAATTGGGTTACTATGGGGTCGCCACGCCTCGCTCGTGAACAAAATTAAAACAACCATGGCGTGCAAAGGAGAGTCTATTTTTAGATGTTGAGATTAAATGGAAAGAATAAATCATCATATGTTACTCGTTTCTACATCGTAAAAGGAGAAGATACGGTACGTCAGGAAGTATTTGTTGACTCTGTTGATGAAATAATTATTTACCAGCCAAAGTGAGACATCCCTCTGCTAGGGCCCAATTTCACAGAGCTGCTTAAGCAGAAAAAGTAGCTGGGCATAGGAACATTACGCTTACCAGAATAAGGTTACCAGCAAAAATGCCATGTCACATATACCATTTGTCACTGGTTACCTGCTTATACTTTGTTAAGCAACATTGTCTGCTTAAGCAGCTCTCTGGGCCCAGATTTAAAGCTGTTCAGAATAGACTTAATCAGCATGAACTAGAAGTCATCAATGAGTGGCCTAGTCTCCAAACCAGCTCGGCTTGGGCTCAGTCATCCATTTTGGAGCGGTGTTTTCAATATCAAACGGAGACCGAAGCCGGAGACGAAGCCTAAGCCGAGGTTTGGAAAAATTCCAGGGTCTCATCTCTACAATTGAGAATCTGTGGAATTATATTTTCAAGTTGGTTGGCTTTTACGGCCCCAACATGATGAAATTTACGCGAGGACGTTACGTAATAAAGTTTGGTTAGAAATCGGTAGGCCTATAGCTCGTTCCCATTCGGCCATTTTTGCATTGGTCTTTTCAGAGTCATGAGCCATTTTTGAAACAATGGCTAAAGGCTCCCTCTCTGGCTTAGACACGTTCCACTTGTTTGTCGTCCGTTACTGAAAGTGTACGTTTTCAATATCACTCCATGTCAAAACCCAAGTGGGAGCCCAAGTGGGAGCCCAAGTGGACGCCCAAGTGGGAGCCCAAGTGGGAGCTCGAATGGGAACCCAAGTGGGAGCCCGAGTGGGAGCCCAAGTGGGAGCCCGAGTGGGAGCCCAAGTGGGAGCCCAAGTGGGAGCTCGAATGGGAACCCAAGTGGGAGCCCGAGTGGGAGCCCAAGTGGGAGCCCGAGTGGGAGCCCAGGGAGCCGAAGTGGGACTCGAATGGGAACCCAAGTGGGAGCCCGAGTGGGAGCCCAAGTGGGAGCCCGAGTGGGAGCCCAAGTGGAAGCCCAAGCTGGAGCCCAAAAGGGAGTCCAAGTGGGAACCCAAGTGGGAGCCCAAGTGGGAGCCCAAGCTGGAGCCCAAAAGGGAGTCCAAGTGGGAACCCAAGTGGGAGCCCAAGCTGGAGCCCAAGTGGGAGCCCAAGTGGGAGCCCAAGCTGGAGCCCAAGTGGGAGCCCAAGTGGGAGCCCAAGTGGGAGCCCAAGCTGGAGCCCAAAAGGGAGTCCAAGTGGGAACCCAAGTGGGAGCCCAAGCTGGAGCCCAAGTGGGAGCCCAAGTGGGAACCCAAGTGGGAGCCCAAGCTGGAGCCCAAGTGGGAGCCCAAGCCGGAGCCCAAGTGGGAGCCCAAGCCGGAGCCCAAGTGGGAGCCCAAGCCGGAGCCCAAGTGGGAGCCCAAGCCGGAGCCCAAGTGGGAGCCCAAGCCGGAACCCAAGCCAAAGCCGTGGTTTCGATAATGACCATAATCAGACACGGAGTGCATCGTTGAATCTTCTTTATATATTCACGTTTAGCTCCTTGTCACCAAGGAAAAAATGCGTACCTACAAATTGAGAACGTTACTGTGATTGATTATCTACACTGTACATGTGTTCCTATAACTATGTCTACCAGGGTTGCATACTCGTCAAGAGTCGAGATGGTTTCGGTTATATGCCTTTAGGCCAGATGCATAGGAGATGATAAACAGTGTGAGGCACTTTCTGATAATTTTAGCCTTTAAAAACGCACGATAATGCCTATGGTTTTTAATTGCAATATTAACCGCACAGAAAATGCCCCATTTTAGTTAAACAGTATTATTGCCTGTGGAACTTTCACATCGAGGAGTTTAGTCTAGGGATAATGCACTTAAACCATTGTGCATTTACATCCCAGAGGTTCAGGCGTTGCACCTGACATACATGACATACAGCGGACTGTTACAGCTTATACAGGTGTTGGTCTTAAGCTTTATCCATCTTAAGTCAACCATGCCTCGCACTCTTCTACTTTAAACAAGAGCCTGGCCCAATTTCAGAAAAAATGCTTAAAGGTGAAATCTTGACGCGAGTTCAACGAACATTTTGATGCATTTCGGCCCTCTTGTGACCCATTCTCCAGATTTTGCGAAGGGTGCGGAAGGACCTCGTTTACAAAACTCATTATAATAAATTATTTTTGTGTCAAATTATATGAGATAAATGAAACAAATGTATTAATATACATATCAATTAATTTATTAATCAATATATCAATTTAATGAACCAATCAATAAATCGACCAATCAGTCAACAGTCACTAAATCAATAATATGTACACTCAGCTGTGCTTGAAGCGAGTATAAAAGTCACTTGAATTATCGTGTTCGTTTATAATTTGTAATTGTTGCCTCTCTCATCCTAGATCAACAGTTATAAAATCTTCCATCAGTTCCTTTGAAATGTTTTTTTTTGTTTCTTTTTCTTTTTATGGTTGGGTGCTCCAAAAGGTTTACAAATAATAATTGTTAAATCAAAATATACGACACATCCATTATTATCCATAACCAAGAAGTATGACTGCTGCTTCAATCATAGAAGTTTATGATTAATTAATCTGCACCTTGTTTCTTCATCAATCCCAACTTATTTGTTCATGGTATTAGTTCGTAACTTTAAGAAGGTCGTGCTGACAGCATTACAGCTTTACCAAATCAGACATGATCACAAACACCTCTTAGAAGGTTTATATTTCTTTAAAAGAATTATTTATATTTTTAATCCCTCCTACACGACACCAATAATAACGAAAACAGTATTTTAGATGCGTTTCGTTGGATCATTGCCACGTTCCAAACCCTACTTAAAGACAGGATCATAGATAAAGGTATCCTTTAGGTGACCTTTGGAAATTTAAACTTGTTGACCTACTTTTATTGATTTCAATCAACGGGAACACTTCAGACTTTCGCAGGATTTTTACTACCATAGGCCCCTATCATCTTTATTAAACAAGTATAGCTTTCGGATAAAAATTACACTCCCTTTTTTCAGGGTCAGTAACAAAGTACGACGGTAAAGGTATCGTAAACGTTTGGTAATGACTCAAAACAAATATTAGCATAAAAACTTACTTGGTAACAAGCAACGGAGAGCTGTTGATGGTATGAAACATTGTAGGAAACGACTCCCTCTAAAGTAACGTAGTTTTTGAGAAAGAGGTAATTTCTCACTAAAATAATAAAAACTTCTTGCAAGAAGTTTTTATTCCTGTCTGAAAGCACACAAATTTGTACAACAAGGGTGTTTTTTCTTTCATCATTTTCTTGCAACTTCGATGACCAATTGAGCCCAAATTTTCACAGGCTTGTTATTTTATGCACATGTTGGGATACACCAAGTGAGAACACTGGTCTTTGACAATTTCCAAACGTGTTCAGTGCCTTTAAGTCTCATCTACTCTATTTTGTGTTATCGCAGTATTTCTTTTCTTTCGTGTGTATGCGCCTTGATCGGTTTTCTGGAGAAGTGCGCATTACACATTTATATTATAATAATTATTCACATTTTGATAACATTTTCCTTTGAGCCGGTAACTCCTCGAGTAAGGCTACGTCTCGTAGCCTTAGATCTCGAGGGTTATTCGCAGGATCCTCGCAGTTCCAAGAAGCGCCACCTGCTGTAGCAGATCTACCATCACAGCCGTGCCTATTTTGATCTAGATGCTCTTGACCTTCAGTGTCTTCGGAATGGTGCAAGTGCTCCAACTACCACAGGGTCTTTACTCTACTTTCACCTGCCAAATCTTAAGAAGTTCCCTGGCCAAGTCTTTGAACTTCTGGATCTTTTCCACCTACTTCAAAGATATCACCTGGCACAGCTATGTCAATAAGATGACACATCCTCTTCGTCTCATCTAAGACTGCAACATCCGAACGCCATGTTCTATAACATGATCAGTCTGAATGTTAAAGTCATAGAGGGATCGTGATCAGTTCGGTCTCTACAACTTTCTCCGGAACCTTGTCGTACCATTTCGCAAGCACTTGGACACCATACCTTCTTTATACAGATGGACAAGTTGAGTATAATGTTAGGGAAGAACGCCAATGGTTTGTTGAGCATTGGGGCCTCAAATAACTCTAAGGCTAGGATGTTTTCAATGCGAATTCCGTGTCAGAATGTCCGTTCGACATAGAGGGGAATGTTAATTTGACACAAAGAGAGGTTTGTCTTTCGTCTCGATCTAACTGGATGAATTATCATTTTTGCCTGGTGCGCCCGATCAACCGGTAATTCAATAGCCTTTGTTTTTCTAATTATGAAAACAACAATGCAGTGCGTGCACTCAAGATTTAGGTGATGGAAACTTTACCTCTTCCATCAATTTTGTCCTTGGGAATAGTAGGATAGCTTTTAAACCGACCTATATTTAAATAGACATTTTTTGTACTCACGGACAGTAATCAATTTCGATTCAATACGTGCTGCAAAGATTTTCTAGAATTGGGGCTTTCGCCCTTGCCTCCGAAAATTTATATAGGTCTTTAAAAAAAAATGCTGCAAACAGTGTGTTTCGTCCATTTCTTTGCGGTATTCTCCAACTAGAAAACCTTGTCCACGATCAGACAATGTCAGCGAATGTTGATTCAGTGTCCATACCACGCATGAACATATCGGCGTTGCTGAGTTTCCGCAAAAGTACATAATCATCAATCCTTCAGTTTGCAAATAATGATGAAACATCATGAATGTTTCGAAATGGAAGCTCACGTTTCTTTTACCGAGACACGGTTACATTATTTGTTTTGTGTTTTCGTTGATGTTATTATATTACGATTTGATTGTCAAAAAGGGCATTATTGAATTTCAATCTGAATATAATACATAGTCTTATATAACGCACGTAATAAGGTACTCTAGGCGCTTGAACAAACAGAAACAATTTAAGACAGGTTTGTGAATGTTTTTGAATTACGAGACCAATTATTGTAACACCTCATAAAGGGTTTACAAGATGTTTACGTGGTACAAAACTTGATTGTTAATGAGAGGCTTTAGAAAGCTGCTTGGCAACAGTAGTACGTCAGATAAGATGATGGAATTAGGTGGTACTAGCATGGAATTTGGCACACAGTCCATAGACGACTAGAGCAAGCTAGTCGAAACGTTGAGACCTATTAATAACTCACTCCGTGGCAGTGTAGTTGATAACGAGAAGTCCCCCGATCCACATAGCGAAAGTAGTAGTCCCGCCCGATTTCCTACCTCCTGCCCAGATAGTAGTTAATCAGCAGGACAGTTCTTTTCAGAACTGAGAAGTCTCCCGAATTCCGAATATTCTAATCTGCGGCAGCAGAATAAAAAGCAAGACAAGTTCTCAAAGAACAAAATCTACCTAGCAAGTAGATATACACATGGTGTTACCGCAAACCAAATACATATTAAGTGGTGTTTGAAGCTTTGCATGGTGTTGAAAGTAAGAAGACGAGCAGAGTATACTGTTCGAAACGTCGAGACCACACCGGTTCTTTTCAGAGCCAACACTCCTCCCAAAAAATATTTTTACACATGGTTGTACCCGCAAGTTTACTACTATTTATAGTTACTTCTTACAAATATGTATTGATACCTCACCATGCAATGGCTCAATTCCTATACAGTCAGACTATGTTATGAGAAATATATTTGGCCATTAGGGCCATCGCACATTTTGTCCTTTGAAAAAAATATAGGTATAAAATAACAAGCAATGGCAGCGATTTTGTAAATTTTAAATAATTTCTCCGGTCTGTCCCACTACAGACGGACCAAGTGAAACCGTGTCCGAGTTACTGACTATGGCTACGGCTGTTGCTGTTGTTATGGGCACCCTATGTACTTCAACGATCAAGTCACAGCCACATCCCGCAGCCACAGCCGCTAATTCCGACTTGACCTAAAGTTCCATGTTGTTGATGCAGCTCTTAGCAGGTGCACATTTCGGAGATTCAACAAGGGTGCACCACAGTAAATAAGCGTCCCAAAGCAACCAGTGCTAAATGTTAAATATTAAAAAAAACACTCAAGTCTCTCAGACTCTTAGATGTTTAACTTTGAGCTAGGCTTATCCACAAAAAATTGACCCCACACTTTACAGCAAAAAAATTAGAGACATTTTTAGACGGCAAGTGTACCCCCAAATGCTCCAGGATGAAAGTCAACAACCCCGGGGCACAATATTCCACCATTTTTACACAATCCATAAAGGCCATGACCTTCAAATCTTTGATTCTTAGAAAAAAGTTGTGGGTTTATATTTTATTCATGATGCTCCGCACATGCGGTACTCTCCATTAATGTAGTGCACCCTCAGGGTGCACCACACTAAATAGGCAAAAATTCATGCGCCAAACTGATTATCATAATTTGTAGGCCCTCAAAATCTGTTGAATAATAACGTTTTAAGGGTCATGCAGTTACTGGATTTTTCCACAATAACAATTTACCAGACCCTTGGGTTCTGTGCTTTAAATTCTGAAGAGATTTGATCAATTTAGGCTTTAGAGTTTGTCTTATTTGGCTTGCGAATTGGAAGAGTGCCTCATGAAAATTGGCAGCAAGTCGGTTTCGGAAATAGCACATTTTCGGGGTGTTTTTTTTCTGAGGTAATTAGCAAATATTCCAATCGGCTGACCTGCCAAAAATTGAAAAGAAATCTGAAGTTTAGTTGTCTGAAAATATATTTGGTTAATTTCAAGAGGCTGAGAGACTTTAAATATGTTGTGAGTATTTTTGAGTATTTAGCATTTAGCATTGGTTGCTATTGGAGTTTATTTAGTGTGGTGCACCCCGGGAAGGTTTTTCTTGGCAAGTCTGCTGCCACCTAGCGCCCATGAACGTTTCTCATTGTCTTGAGTTTTACACTATAGAAGCTTGCAATTTCTTCAATTAACAATTACTTTAAAGAAAATATATTTTGTCAAATTTATACAAAATATTTAATGAAAAAAAAATAATAATTTAAAATAAACGAAACAAGATGATCGCTGAGAGTTTACATGATTGACAACTAAATGGACGTCGGACTCGTGTACAAAACTCCTGACAAACCATGCCATTATTATTTGGTATTTTGTTTAATAAAACAAGACAATATTTGGATACAATTTCCACAAGTTGGTTGTACGGTCTGTTCACGGGAAACTAAACGATATGAAGTAATGTATTTTAAAGAACAAATTATGTAAAATGCGTTGAATGTGTTTTATTCACATGAAATTGTCCACAAAAGTCTTAATAACAATAATAATACACAACATTTATTAGGCGCTTACGGATGTTTCTAAGCGCACAATTGTCTGACTACAAATTGTTCCTGCAAGGTATATGGAGCTACGTTTGAAGTATATGAGGCCTATTCATTTATAGCACCATGCAATGGTTTACAAGGTGCTGTGGCGCAATATATGCTGCCGATCAGACCAGGAACACCTGGGCGAACCCCTTCTCTTTACGATAAGTGCACTGGGTTCTTTTACGTGCATTACACAACACACGGGACCAACGGCTTTACGTCCCATCTGAAGGACGAAGCATGTGGTTAAGTGTCTTGCTTAAGGACACAAGTGTCACGACTGGGATTCGAACCCACACTCTGCTGATCAGAAACACCAGAGCTTGAGTTCGGTGTTCTTATCCGCTCAGCCACGACACGCCGAAGTCCTAAGTCTTAAAAGACGTAAGAGAAGATACTTCATTAATTCAAGCCAACATTTATTTCAAACTACTCTTCTCGAAATAAAACATATATACAGAATGTTACATATATAAGCGAAATAATAAGCACAGAAGATGGAGGGGAAATAGTTAATCTATGTAGACCAAAATAAAAGAGAGTATGATGCTGTCAGATTAAGCCAAGGCTTGTAGAAGACAAACAAGACAAACAGGTAACAGAAAACAAAACAAAAAACAGACTGGGTTGCAATTAGAGAAATTACATTGATCGCAAAGATTCTAAAACACTATACAAAAGTTCATTATGCCAACAAGTTACAACAAGCAGATGAAACGCTGTACAAGAGACAATGCGATGTTTAGCCGGGTCGGATCAAACCACATTTTTTTCCCGTCATGGTTGATGGCATTTCAGACGCGTGATTAAAATAGAACCAGTGATTCTAACTTTTTCTCTTTTTCCCCCATTTTTTTCCCTTCTAAAGTAAGCATTTTAAGGGGGATTGAACATTCGTTTCTATTTCTGAAGCTCAACTTAAACTGTAGGATACTATGAGTGAAATACATTGGATTTTTATAAAGTGCAATATTCAAATCATTGAAACGTCACCTCTCAATACAATTGCATTATTGTGTTTAGGATTAAGCTAAAGTTCTTGCAAAATTGACATCGTGACTCAACGGGATGCATACGTGAGATGTATGCAGAAAATGGTGGACAAAAGTATAGTTCCTTAATCACTATTCAACTGCCGTGATCACTATAGTATTGAAAAATGATGGGATTACAAGTTAGTTCCTTATCCACTATTCAACTATCGTGTTCACTATTTTTGAAAAAAGATGGGAATAAACAATAATTCCATATTTACTGTTCAACTTTCGTCCTAGAGGAAGGGTAATGACCAATTCAATTCTTTAATGTACTCATTTTCCAATAGATAGAGTCCTCATGTGAGTGGGAAAAAAATTACCTCCAACCTCACGTCAAAATGGTGTAAATTACCATTGTAATCGATTACCCTTCCAGTGCAAAATTTGTCAACATCCAAAACATCTGATTACATCATTCTGAGACAAATGGGTCTCTACATTTGTGTATGGGGATGTTTTTGGTTCATCACTGACTTTCGATAATATTTAATCAAAACGGCCTTGAATTTGACCTTTTGACTGACGAAAAATTCCTCCTCGGAATGTAAAGATCAATTAGTTGTTGAAATCCAATGACGTCATGTTTCAAATTTCGCTCTGAGGACTCTATCTACTGGAAAATGAGTACATCACAAAATTGAATTGGTCGTTTCTCTTCCTCTTAAATAAACATGACGGGAACAAAATTATAGCACCTTATTCTTTGCTAAGCTCTCGTGTTTCTGAAACTTTAGTTTATCACTTTTAGAAGAACTTTGGGATTAATGTTCAGGGTAAATGAAGTTATTTGTGTTGTTACATTTTCAAATTTAAACCACATTGTCCTTCATCACGTACAGAGAAGCAAAAATGATGCATATAGTTGTTGGGTATATTCAATGTGTTATATGAAGAATATTTCTATTTTTAGCATGAGCATATACTGCAAAAACTGGGGTGTTAAAATTAACACCATGGGTGTTGTCACACATATATAGATACCTAAAACAAGAATCAAAACCTACACCATAGGCCCATAGGGTGTAAAAATAACACTAATTTCTGCAAAAACCAATTACATTGGTGTTATTTTAACACCCTATGATGTTAATTTTGATTCTCTCTTGGTTATCTATATGTGACAAAACCAATTGTGTCAATTTTAACACCCCAGTTTTTGCTGTGTATTGGATCATTCAAAAACCCATTTACACCCACCAAGGACAGACCCTTAAAAGTGTAACGTTAATTAGTTTGCTCTAATTCAGTGCTGCAAGTTCTCTTTTATACTGGTATTTCTCAAAATACAAGTACTCTTTTAAAACTGATATTTCTGACAATAGAAGTACTCTTTTACATACTGGTATTTCTCAAAATTCAAGTACTCTTTCAAACTGATATTTCTCAAAATAGAAGTACTCTGTTATGCTGGTATTTCTCAAAATACAAGACGAGTACTCTTTTGTACTGGTATTTCTCAAAATGGATTTAACTTTAAAGGTTTACCGTCGTACTTTAATGACCCCGAAAAGGGGGTTATTTCTATCCAAAAGCTTTTTCTTGTTATAAAGAAGGTAATGGATAGTGAACATCATGCGAAATTAGTTCGTCTGAAGTGCCCCTGTTGATTAGAAACCAATAACAACATTTGAATTTGAGTGAATCGTTTCTCAGATCTCTGAGGGTTGGTGTCCGCTCGCGAAGTCTGCGGCCATGAGATGCGGTTGGTATACCCGCTGCCACCTCGCTAATCGTGTGGATGGATTCGACGTTCCTGTGAAAATACCGTAACAGTTGTTTTCCTGTTTTCTCAACAAGTAGACACTATATTCAGCTGAAACTTTCACAGGTGACTTTTATTGTCATCTTTCTTGATAATTTTGACAATAAATTAGCATTACGTTGACAAAAAATGTATCTGTTAATGAATATCACATTATATAGGCCTAGAACCCACATACAACATTTTTATGGCTAAGTAAACATGGAATGAAAACAGTCACGACCACACTGCTGAATTTACGTAAATAACGACGGATGGTGGGCAACGCTCTTGCCACGCACAGTCAACCAACTATACATATAGATAAGCCATCCGTGACAAGGGGTTGATGGGAAAAAAGTACACGCTGACGAGTTGAAGGTCGACACTGATAATTCATGCAAGTGGAAACACGCGTCTTAGCAGCCATACTAATTAATACGCATAGTTTCATTGGTATTTTACTTCAGATGTTATGATCAGATGTTACTCTGAGAAGGTTGTTTTCCCAAAATGGTTCATTAAGGAAATGTAATTAGCAAGAAATGTTACTCTTAGACTCATTATTTCCTAAAAGAAAACCCGAAGTTCAATCTGTGTAATCAGCTCGGTCAAAACATAGAGTGAGCTGTATTTAACCGGTTTATTTAACCAATGGTTATCTGTCAGTTAACTAGGGTTTTAATATTTAACACCGGTTATCTGTCAGTTAACCACTTTGTTTTAACCCTGGCATGGTAACCTGTAAGTTAACCTGGGTTTATTTAACTCTAGTTATTTTTCAGTTAACCGTGTTTAAAAAAAAAACCTGGTTACCTGTCAGTTAATCTGGGTTTATTGAACCATTATCTGTCAGTGAGTTACCCAGGTTTCAAGTCAGTAATTTCGGTCGGACACTGCGACCACCGCTATTCTCTGTGCGTATTCCAGTCGTAGATGCTGACTCCCATTATACAGACAGAGGGGCCAGACTAATTTAGTTCCAGCCTCGGTTTGAGTGAAAGACACACACACAATACCTGCAGCCATGATACAATGGCTCTTATGAAGCAGTCGTATACAGCGGCTACGGCACAGCCCTTTTCGAAGTTACGTCTTTGGCTTCTGATGCTCCGTCGGTAATTTTCAAAGCGTGCATTTTGAGTGCCGGGCCTCAAACAGGCAGTCGTAGTCGAAAGCCGTCGTTTCAAAAAGGCCCATAAGCTATATTCACTTCATAGTAGGCCTATGACAAACTGTGGAAACTCTTTCACAATGCCAATTGATCATATTTTTGAACGCATGAGGGCGCTTTCTTCAGGGAATGTCTTTTCGAAACCAAGGGTTGGGTTTGGGCTTGGGCCAGGGCTCCGTCCACACCTGATTGAAGCCCCGTAACGAAAACTCACATTTTCCAAATAACATACAGAGCCTATAAAGCCCAAGCCCGTAGTTTCGAAAAGGGCAATTAGATATTAGGCCTAGTTGTTGTTGCGGAAAGAAGTCGTCTTCTTGCAAGAAATGTCATAGTGTCTAATTTCAGTGCATTTACCAATCGTCCGTATTTATACAAACGTTATTAAATTTCAACACTTCGGTTCTAGTGGATTGGATTCTTATCTGAGCTGAGCGCCGTTTACTACCGGTACGACTTGCGCCGATGTGACGTCACGCACGAATTGACTTTAGCTTTACATGTGCATAGGCAAAGCCACTTACGATTTGCCGTTTTTTGCAATTAGTGGGACTGCAAATATGATTACGTGTCATTAGGTGCATATGTCATCTCCCAAATAGTTCACCTGAGGCTGCAACCACATTGTGTGTTGCTATTAAAATAGCAATCACTGAACCACAAATACTGCATGTTATTATCCAATTCAACGCCATTTCAACACAAGTTAATAATCACCAGCAGTCGACGAGTGCCCGGGAAAGGATTAAGGTTTAATTCACGGGACCTGCCTCAATGCTAAAACGGAATTGTCGGGTCATGATTGGCTGGTGTTAAAAATGAAGGTGTTGGGATTCATCCGGAGTGTGACAAATCAGGGCCGCCATCTTTCCCGTCCCTAGTGTCCCTGTGTATGTGCATCGCGGTATTGAGTCTTGGTTTCAGCCGGTAGACAAAAGAGGGCCAGACTACTAAGCCTGAAAAACAAGGTCTCTGCGCTATCCATGTTTGCGCTGTCTGTGCGGACCAAACAATTTTTGAGAAATTATTATCACAACAATTATACAAATATTATTTTACGGTTTCTGGTCAAAACAGTTCATTTTTACCACAGGTTGCGAGTGGGCGGGGGGGGGGCAAGAAACAAAGGTGGGTGCCCTCTTTGTTTGGAAATTGTGATTTACAATGCAGCCTATAGCAGTCGCCTTCTCTGGTCTGAAACAGAATTATAAAAATGTATCCAAGGTTCAGCATTTTAAATAGACCCCAAGTTGTATGGGACGTTATAAGCCCAAAACAGCGCCCTCACTGAGGTCAATGAAGACCTATCAATGGCTGAAAGTTTTGCGCGGCGCGTACTAACGTGCACGTTTCCATTTTTCGACCTCAGCCGATGGCAGCCAATGCAAGGGGTCAATTCGCCCTTTGCACGGTCAGCCATTTGCGTGTAGAGCCTCGAATTGGGGACAGCAGTGAATAGAAGCATTATATAACTCTGTATTGTCACGGGTCCAAACAGATACATAAATACAATACAAATGAAGCATGAAGTCGAGGCTCTACACGCACATGGCTGACCCATGCAAGTAGCGAATGCAGACGTTTTCTATTAAAAACACAATTTACGCATGCCTCTAGTTTGGTGCATCAAATGATGTGTTTTGTACGAATGAACTTTTTCATCTCAGATATAGGCAATTAAGGCTGGGTCACACTAAAAACGGTAATGGTGCAAGTTAACACTTACAGAAGGAAAAAGCTAGAGTAAAAAAACAAGAACAAACAAAGGTTGTGAGAGCAGAGAGGGTTGCAGGACCAAAACCTGCCAAATATTTACCATTGTTGCGACATTGTTTCCGCTCCCCACTTGTAATAATAATATTAATAAAAGAGACATATGGCACTGGTACCTGCCAGTTTCAACGCCCCCAGTCACCGGGGCTGTTTATTTCATTATAAACCATCCCAGCTCCCAGGGAGTATATGCAACCTGTGCTCCCAGTAGCCACAAAACTAAAACAATCACAAGAACCACCTCTGCCTACCCATTCACTCCTGGGTGAAGAGAAGCAATTAAAGTTATTTGTCTTGCCCAAGGCGCAAGTGTCATGATGGAGAATCGAGCCCATACCCCGGTGACTTTAGCCACCAGTACTTGAGTTCGGTACAAGAACTTTCTCCTTTGTTGCTGCTGCTGCTGCTGCTGCTGCTGTTGTTGTTGTTGCTGCTGCTGTTGTTGTTGTTTTATATTTTTCTAAGGAAATTAATTTGTTGAGTTACGTTTCTACTGTTTTTGATTTATGAGATTGGACTCTACACTCCACCGAGCTTTCCTCAAACCTCCAGGTTGGAAGATATTCTCATTCCCATCACCTGCGCCAAGAAGACATCAACCAGAGCCGAAGGCATTCTACCTTGACCCCCAGCTTAGGTCACTCAAAGACTACCTGGTTCAAATCCAAGAGTACTCTGCTTTGTGCTCGCATTACTACAACAAAATAAACACAAAATGAGCTTCCTAAAAAACACAAGCAATGCTGGAAGCGATTTCTTGATAACGTTCCCAGGATCTGGGTTATAATAACGTTGAGATTTTGGATGAGAGCGGGCACGGCACTTTATAGTCTTTATAGTTTATAGTCAGAAGGATGAGCGTGTGGTGACGGAACAAGGCCCCCGTGTTTTGACACGAACGCACCGCTTCGAGGTACGGGTTGATCGGGGTTGACATATGGTGAAATGACGGGGTGAATGGTCAGTTGACATACAACTGTCACTGAGTGAAGATCGGTGCAATGAACTTGTTCAGCAACTGCTTTTGATACCAAAGTGAAAAGTGTCAACTCTGTGCAGCCCGTTGGAACGTGTTTCACACAAGAATTACATTTTAGAATACGCTAGTTTTCAAAATGGCTGCCATTGCTTGCAGGAAAAACCTGCAATGGCCATTATATATAAATATTTTTCTCATGACATACTCAGACTGTGTGTCAAACGGTGACTGCTCTATATTCTGACACCCCTATGTTCCAACAACCCTATGTTCCGAAAAACCCCTCGTGATTTACATGCTAGGATTAGTGTTAGGGTTAGGGTTATAGGAATAGGAAAATACACTAGGGGTGTTGGAACACAGGGGTGTTGGAACATAGAGGTGTCAGAACATAGGTGTTCAACCTGTCCTATTCCATGCTTGTATCATCAAAGGCACAATTATGATTCCCTTATATCTGCTCCATGTTCATCAGTTATGCTTTTCAACACTGAACTATAGCCAGCCGGACTGCTTCCAGACTGGTCCTCAAATATTTGAACTTACATTTTGCCAGGTGGACCGTTGTTAAGGAAGAACAATGATGATGATTATTAATACTACTATTACTAATTCAGGAATGCCTCATAAGTGAACTTAATCACTGTAGCTCTTAAGCTTGAGGAAACCTGTACAAGGGTGCTTGCTATAAGTGGACCAGAAACACTGGAGTTAACCCATACTCCTCCACGATAAGTGTTCTTGGTTTCTTTTTACACTACCTGTACCAAACCTAGTGCACGGGACCTACGGCTTAATGTCCTATTATGAAGGACAAAGCAAGTACCTTGCTCAAGGACACAGGCGTCAAGACCGGGACTCGAACCCACGCTCTGCTGGTCAGAAACACCATGAGCTTGAGTCCGGCGCTCTTAACCGCACAGCCACGACACGCCACAAGCGTGTCATAATGTTTCTTGTTCATCTGCAGCGGGGGGGGGGGGGCAGTCTATAATATAGTAACTAAGATATTTTGCCTGCATCCACATTCGGCATAAATTATTTGAGCTACAGCAGGCGGCGTCCGGTGGTGGAACGATCAAAGTGTAACGTTCGTACATAATAAGAATTATTTCTGCACCACAACACCGTCCAATTTATATGGTAATTGAAGTTTTTGGGAAAAGCGGAAATCATACACCGTGTGTCATAAAGCAATACCCTTAATTATGGAAACTGCATCGAACGAAAACGACGAAGAACCTTGATGAATTCCATTGCTTTAGATCAATCTGTTCAAAAAGCGAAATACAAAGCAGTGTTGAGATGATTCTATGCACTGCAAAAACTGGGGTGTTAAAATTGACACCATGGGTGTTGTTACATTATAGCTACCCAACAAAGAATCAAAATTTACACCATATAGGGTGTTGCAATAACAATAATTTCTGCAAAAATAATTACATTCTGGTGTTATTTTATCAACCTAAGGTTTTTATTTTGATTCTCTCTTCGGTATCTATAATGTGACAACACCTATGGTGTCAATTTTAACACCCCAGTTTTTGCAGTGTAAGTATCATAACTCTTTACATTTGAATGTTTTCGTATAGAAAACCCCCAAACAAACCCGAAGGGTAACAATAGTTTTACAGAATACGTTCTCGATATCAATTCTAAATCCATAAATTAATTTTTATTTGATAACGATGTATGTACATTACTGTTAACATTTTAGTACATTCATTCAAACCCTATATTTTATATTTCAACCTTAACAAAAACCCCCGTGATTACAGTATATAAACTTGTAATCAGTATAACACAATACGGTATGTGAGTATTACTTCATGTTTTTTAATGTCATGAGTCACCTGGTTTGCTCCCGGTCACATCAAGCCTTGAGGTAACCTGCACTTTCACCAACCTGTGGTTATTATTTTAAAGTGAACTCAAGAATACTTGATTTAATAATTCAAAGTGAAAGTTGTTTAGCAATGTTGTCCACGTCCTACTAGTCCCTTGAGCTCGACGGAGCATTAATGCTATTACAGTTTCGAAAGGGGAATGAACGCGCACACCTGTCGCCCTAGCCTGTAGGTCTATAATTAGAAACACCATCACGTGGTTAAACTGATTGGACAATGTTCCTGAACAGATTACTCATTGACAACATTGAAATATTGTTTTTGTTTGGTCACACGACACAGCCTGTTCGCCATAATTACCGAAAGTGCATTTTTTTTTTTTTTTTTTTTTTTTGGGGGGGGGGGCTTTTCAAGGGGAGGTCAAGGTACACTATGTTTAGTGAAAACGAGTCTTCAGTTTGTTTTAAGTCACCTGAAAATCCTAAGCGCCATAAGCTGTCGTGAGTAAACGACGAACAAATTCTTTTCGAGGAATCTGAACACCGGCTTTAATCCCAGGATTTACACAAATGCAGGAAGGTTCCACGAGTTTCTTGCTCCCAAGCAAGCCAACAAGTTTGATTGGCAGGGGGAGGGGTGTTGGAAACTTCAGAACCTCGCACAGGCTGACAGAACGTGGAAACCTGCTACAAGGAATAGATGGCTCCACTTTCTCAGAGTGTTAGATCTGTAGGTCCGTGTCTGTACAATTTTGTGCACAAAGTACACGGGTGAATATATTTTTCAGCCACTCAACAAATAAATAAATTTAACACACACAACAAAACTACAATGCTCTAAACCCTGATTTCCCTCTTAGATAAGTGGAATGGTCCAATCTAGGATATCAAGGACTTTGACTCCTCAAGGGCCGTGCACTTTTGGGGAAGCACTGAAATAAATAAAACGTGCCATGACTTTAGTGTTACCATCGCTCACTTAAAAGGGTTTTAATGAACACAATTGTGTACCTTTTTATCCCCCCCCCCTTCCCACCAACATTTCCCCATTTTGTCTTGGTAATATACAGTAAACTAGACAGGCCAGGTGCTTTTGACCTGTGGATTTCACAGAATTCTCGTAGGTGCGCTGAAGAGGATGCGACAAGTAGCAAAAAGCTATAATCGTTTTAGACTCAGGTGAAAACATAGTTGTCTTCGATTTAAACTCGTTTATAAATCAAAACCACAACGAGCGCAACTCTGCGCCATAAAACAGTATTCACTTTTCAAAGAAAAACGTCACATGGAACGTAATGGGACGCTTGTGAATAAAACAGAACAGTGCAATTAAGAAGCAACTGCTCGCTTTATTGAGAAATCTTCAAAAAGTTGTTACGCATATGAACAAAATTGCAACAAATTATACAAAGTGCAAAACAATTCTCCTCAACTCATGGATTACGAATTTAGTAATTATTATAATTATAATATGATGAGTCACCTGCCTGTAGATTATTCACTAAACAAAGGGAAGGTGGGGTTGTTGTCCCAGGTTGATGATCAAACATGAAGTCTCTCTGAAATGTTACGTCTTCCATAATAACAAGAACTGTGCATGCCAAAGTTTAGCTGGTAGCATCGGTTTCTGCAAAGGCAATAAGCCTGAACATCTGACGTCACACTTCGAGGCTCCGAGCGTGAATAACGACAGATACCTGCATTGAGCGCCCGGCCAGATCCTGTCAGATGTACCTTTGACCTCGCATCCATTTCACTCGGAGATTCGCAGTCAATTCAATGTGCACATAGTGAATAAAACAACATTACATGCATACAAATACAAACATTATGCACACGCTGCATGCAGACGTTCGAAAGTGCAAGCTGACAAACTACATCGCCTCGAACCAATCATGACACAGATAATGGAAAGCTTACGTCACTGTACGTTTATCCAATGAAATCATCGTATCCAAAGAAATCATAAGAAATCAAGACCAGTTTATGTCTGCTTATCATTACAGTAGCGGAGTAGACCAGTAGAAGGCAATAAGGCAATGCCTGTTGGGAGGATTGTGAAACTAAAGTGGGCGTACCAGAGCCTCTGCCAGGCCCAAGTTCGCACAACGACCATTTTTGTCGACTAGAGGCCGATATTAACTGGTACTCATGCTCTGCTCAAACATATGTGCTGGGTACCAGGTAAAATCGGCCTCCAGTCGACAAGTGGTCATTGTGCGTACTTGGCACAGGTGATATCTCCCAGGGCCCAATTTCATAGAGCTGCTAAGCACAAAAGCATGAAAAGCACAAAATTTGAAAAATAAAAATACAGGATAACCAAAGTTTTTGTGTGTTGCATGTTTGTTGTGTTACTGGTATTGTTGTTGTGTTTATCCAAAAAAAAACGTGGATTTGGTTGGTAATCCTGTTTTTATCAAGGAAGAAATTTCATGCTAAGCAAATTTTTGTGCTTAGCAGCTCTATGAAATTGGGCCCTGGTAGGACACAGTTGTAAGGGTTTATCGGGATAGGTATTTTGGTGTTGCGCACATTGTGTATGGCCTTTATTATCCATCCATGTCAATCCTTTGGCATTATTTTGTTTATCCCGTTGTCCTTGTTTTCTAACACTCTTGTCTAGCAACTCTGAGTCGCAGTGAATAATTTTGACTGGCCAAACAGAGCTCTTCTTTTAAGAGCCATCAGTCTACACTCATTATTTTCAATCCTTTCATTGACCTCATTAATGTCTGTTGGGCTATTGTCCACATTGTCTCCTTGTTTATAAAAAGAAGAAAAAAGGAAGAGCAATTAAGATTTGTATTTGAACAGTTCGGTTGTTTTTCCTTGTTAAGTTTTATTCAAACCGCAGATTTGTTTGTAACGTGGGACTGTCATCGCCCTTTACATTCAAACAGATATGCATTACACTGAATATTAGTTACGTTTTTTTGTTTGTGCATAAATTGCAGGCCCATGTAACTCTATCCCTGGATATAATCTCGGCCAGAGGCCAGCACATTGATTCACGCAATCCTTGGTTGATCCAGTGGAAGCCCCACCACTGTTGTTATTATTACATCTCAGCTTTGTGCGGGTACAGTTTATTTATGTAGGCCAACATTGTATATCTGGGTTGATGGCCATTTGATTAGGCTGATGGGGGGCTAACCTCTCCCTCGTCGCGTCTTAAATTAGTTCAGAGCCAAGGTCAGAGGTCATTCTAAAGGGGTCGTGGTCCCTTTTTAGCCGCATTTAGAGAAAGTCAACAGGGGCGGATCCAGGATTTTCCAAACGGGGGGGGCGTGAAAATATTCCAAGCAGCAAAATGATAAATGAAGTTTGTTGCCCCATTTCTCCCTCCCCTTCTCTCTCTCTCCCTCTTTTTTTCTTTTTTCCCTCTTTTTTTTTTTTTATATGAAAAAGGGGGGGCGTGCGCCCCCACGCCCCCCCTGGATCCGCGCCTGGTCAATCGGTGCTTCTGCGGCGCTTTTGTGGATAGTACAAAATTGTCCGTACGCTGGTTAATATTTGTTTTGTCATTCAGAAAGCACACAAATAATTAAGCACAATCAGACTAATTGTCGAGAACGTACATTGACCTTTAGAATATAGACCTGATGCATTGAGGGATCATCAAGCCGCCATCTTAGAGGTAAACCGATGGTGAAACAATAGAAACCCGCAGATTTGGCCAATGAACAGCCTCCTTTTGAACTCTAAGCGAGGGCGCCCTACTCAAATGACGTCATGTGCATAAGGTATATTATATTATTATTATTATGTTTCATTCTTACATCGATGTGTGTATAACACTGTATACTCAGTATTTTTCCGAGTCCTGTGAAGAAAAAAACCCACAGGCATAATGCTTGGGTGGGATTCAAACCCACGACCTTTTCCATTCTAGAGAAGATGTCTTACCATTAGACCACCAAGATTGCCCAGTAGATAGAGGCAGTTCAAATTCTTTTTTAAGAGCGTCTATTATATTCAGAGGAAAATATTAGCTCTCTTTCTCTCTCAATTAAAAAATTCCCAACTATTCAATTTTACAATTCACTCGAACAGAATTAAAACTCAGCGCAGCTTTTCGAAGTTGCGCCTATCTGCTTAAGCGAATGCCGGTTTCGCATATAGTTAAAAAGAACGCCCTAAAGTCGCACGCTTCAAAGTGAAATTTAATAAGGGAATAAAAGAGTAGGCGACGAGTTCTTAAACGGCCGTTTAAAACCGGCAGGGTCGTGGCCGTGTGATAAAGGCCCGAGCCGAAGGCGAGGGCCTTTATCACACGGCCACGACCCTGCAAGGTTTTAAACGGCCGTTTAAGAACGAGTCACTACTCTTTTATTCCCATTCATAAATGCCCTTATGTTAAAAAAAGCAATATAATATCACAATTATAGACAATGTCACACTGTTTCTTTTGCGAATTTTTCGAAGTTTGCAAATTTCCAAAAAATTTTGTAAAAATGTTTTGTGCGCGTCGGTCGGTGTGTATACGCGCGTGTACGCGCTGTTACTAATAGCTATGAATTGCGTTCTGCGTAATTTAAATTGGTGTACATGAGCTTGCGCGCCCAACACGCGAAGCCAGCCGGTCTTAAACAGCTTCAGCTGTGTCTTTATCAACCGTTTAAACACCCCCACGTGACGCGCTCTCCACCAATAGGAGTAGCGAAACTGTCTGGGGTATTTATGAATGACGGTTTCAACTGAAGAAGCTAACTTGTTTTAACCCTGCGTCTAGTGGAGGGCGCATTGTTTTTTCTTCTTCAATAAGTTAAGAACCGTTCGGTCAAATCCGGTCATAGTAATCCTCTTTGAGAACCCCCATTTGAGATAGTGTAGTCATCCATGGGGTTTAGTTCACTAACAGGTCACCATCACCCTTTGAAGTTTGCCGGCGGCAGTCCCCAATGACAGGTCCACACACAAACAAACATACGTTGTACACATCCATTGAAACACGTATATGATTTTCGCCTATGCAAATTTGTACACGAACCCTGCATTTTATTTCTAGATAAGGTCTGCAGCCAACACAATGTAATCTATCTATCAGCAGGCTACTACAAAGTGTTTCTAGCATGTGAAATACATTGGGACCACCCCCAAACAGACTAAATTACCCTTTAATTTAAAGTGCCTTCCAAAGAGGCTGGTGGGATAAGCCATTTTTTGGGGGGGAGCCTCGGGGCGCAGGGTAAAAGCTGACTTTTGCCGAAAATGACAAGTTAAAACCTATATTATTTTTTAAATTACACTTTCTTTGATTTCCCCAAACAACAAAATGTAATCTGTCAAATTGTTTTTTTAAACACGGGTTTGTCGATCAGTGCATGAGTATCTCCCTTTACAAATGATATGTAGGTCAGTGCCTTATGACTAAATTACCGTTTTACGTCCGTGTGTAGGAAGGTACCGGTTTAATGTAAGCAGATACAAGCTAATTTGTGCACCGCATTAATTTTCCTCAATCCCCACAAGCCCAAAAGGCGACCGGGCAATCGATTTAGACATTGCATAAACAAAGTAAAACAGAACAAGTGTCTTTAAACTTATGACAAATGCTCTAATATGTCTAAACAATCTAACAGTTGAACGAGAGTTTGCAAATGATAAAAGACGAGACCCATATTTTAGTCTCCGAGACTCCAGAGAGGCGGGAGGGTTGTGAAGGGAGCAATACTGCCGTTAATCCCGGCCGTCGTCAGGCGTAGCCCCACACCGACGGCTCGCTGGATGATGAACATCTCGGCATTTATATTACAGTGAATGATTCGAACTGTCAGCGAACAGTAGTTTGCACTGTGTCTATATAATAGATTATTTCGACCAAACCGTGTACGTGCGGGCTGCCCTGCCGCCACGATAATTACCACACATCATCAGACGTATAGAGGGACTAAACCTCGGTCCCAGACTGGGATGCTTCCACGTTGACCCCCGGGGCAATATATATGTTACTTCTCCCCCGAACAACACGTTCTCAGAATCCGCTCTAGACTTTAATAAAAGCTAATCGAATGAGTTGACATAGTTGACAGAGTAAGCGTTGGGAGGCGTAAAAAACAAACAAAAACACACACACTACAAAGGATTCAATATTATACAGTGACAAGGTTCAATGCCAGCGGCGATTTGATTAAATGTTATTCGGTTACAAACCTTGCTTAATTCCATGCGCTTTTATTAGTCGGTGAAGTTCAATATCTCATTATTACCCGCAACCGAATAATCGTATCCGATAAAACATTCGGGCTCGCAGGACGTGCTTAGTTTGTGTAAGTGCTCGATACTTTACGCTCGTATCGTATTCGTTTCGGGTTTCCCTATCGGTATTCGACAAGCGAATAACCGACCTCTGAAGTTATAGATGAGCGATGTAGTCGGGTAAAAAAGGTTCATGGCTCATTTCTTGACCTAAATAATCGCACTACGGCGATCGATTGTTTTTAAGTTGTCACGTACTTTGTTAGAGGTTTCACAACTCTCAATCACGGGTACCCACTCATTGTCGACAAAAACACACGAACCCGGTGGCAATAACCACTAGCATGTCTGTGAATAATTAATCGATTTGCAACGTGCTATAGGTCCTTTTGAGTGTCTTATTTCCTACTGGTATGGTGCGCTAATATAAATTGACGGGAAAGTCGTCTACGGCAGCTATAGCTGTTAAATAGAAAAAAAAAATTCCTGTTATTTTGGGGTTGATCATCTCAAAAATAACATAAGTAAATAAATAATTAAATAAAAACATACATAAATAAATATATTAATGAATACATTTATGAATGTGTAATTGATGTGTAATTGTTTGGTTGTTGTTGTTATTGAATAAATTAAGCTGTATAGCTTCAATGCATGCAAGAGCAGAACAAATGAATGAATAAATAAATAAATTAATTAATTAATTAATAAACAAATCAATAAATAAATACATAAATGCATATAGGCCTAAAAGTATATAAATGTATACGATAAAATTAAACTGAAGTAATTCTGGCTGACTATTTATTTAAAACAATTAGTACTAATGTAATCTTATATCGATCAAACCCGGACCAAGAAGCCAGGCTTATTTATAGATCGAGGTTGTGTGAGTGTTATTATTTACTTTCCGTTCCTGCCACTGATAGCGAGTCAGGGTCTATGCTTGTCCACAAGACCGTGAAGTTGTCACACACAAGCAGCGGCCATTTTGAAACACGCAAAATACATACAGTGCGTATACAAAATGTGATTGTGAATTGAAGAAGGGATTTTGATTCATCAAAACGTTTTTCTTTATTCCTAAAGCTTGTTTATGCCCACAATGTAATTATATGTAGGCCTATAGTATACTTCTTTTGAAAATTTGCATCAAAACATGCACGGCACGCGTTGATATTGTGCTATCATGCGCGTTTCAAAATGGCGTCAACTGTCCCCAACACACACACAACCCGCTATCCAGTCAATGATAGAGATCAATGGTTCCCGTCCTAACCTTAGAGCCATCATTATCAGGTTTAACACTATTCTCTCTTCAATTCTGACATTCTGTTTTAAGACCAGTGAAGTTTGTCCTCTATTCAGCTCACGGACAAACAAGCTGACCGTAGGTCGCGATCTACGCATTTCGATGCGTACAGTGCTACACTTAAAACAGCGCAAGATAAACATTGACGTACACTCATGTATACTCAATGCTGCCTATGATGCCACTAAATGCTCAATGCGTAGGCTGGTTACATACGTGCATTTCATCTCAATTTTCGTGAAACCCGAACAGAGTATCCTTGTCATCTGTATTTTGATACTATATACCCCCAAATTGCCAAATTTTCGAGTTTCCCGCCTTCGCGCACCATTGGCCTTTTTGAGATATGGTGGACACTATAGGAGTGCACTGTAGGATTTGGGTGTATTTATACAGACAAATGTACCAAAATCAAACAGTGTTATAGTAATGGGTCCGCCATATCTCAAAATGGCTTATGGAGCTAAGCCTACCAATTAGCTAAACCTCATCAGCAGTGCTTAAGTAGCGTATACCAAGAGAGTCCATCGCATTCTCCCGAAGACAATCGGAACATAGTGAACGAAACGTCGAGTTGTTAACACCGGTTCTTTTTCAGAACCACCACAGCTCTAGTCATGGAGAGGGAGCGTTTTATGTACACGGTATCTCCGCGAAACCCTACTAGATTGTATTTCAACCAAATACAAGTTTCAAATCTGACTGATTCAAATCTGACCTTGTCTCAGTAGTCGATCGTCGACCTTGTCTCACAGCAAACCTCGTTCCAACGTACGGTAGATACAAAAAAACAGTGTACAAAGTTCTGTGTGCTTGACAAGTTCCTTCCTTTTTTGGTTAGCTACAAAGTTGCATGTTTGATTTATAATGTCATTTTTAAAACCTGTACGCCATCGAAATGTCCTGAGATGTGAGGGCAGTGATGTATAATCTCTGCTTCATTCGAGGCATCCTTCAGTATGTATTGAACAGTCAGTCAATTTTTCTTTTATCGAAAATGGGGTTTTGGGTGGCCCAAAACATTTCGAAATCAATTTATAAATGTTTTAACATTGGTTATAGCTCCCAGGATACAGAATTTCAGAGGGACGTTACCCAAATTCACAAAGGTGTGTTGGAGCGGACTGAAAGAAATGCGCGGGAAGAAAAACAAAATAGGTGTCACCCTGTGAGAACTGCGCCGACTCGGATCACCTATAGACGGTACAAGGAAACACAAACATGCAATGAGTCGAATTCATCAATTTACAGGAAACATGTTCCCTGTCTCTGAAAAAGACCCTTGTACGGTGCTCATTGGCCAATGTCGTCCACGCCAACTCATTGCATGCTTTGTATCAGGGCGTGTGCGCGCCACTGATGACACACCATTTTTAATTTTCGCGATACATTCTCCTCACACGTAGCACACAGTCCCCCACGGCTCAATACGTAGCCCCCTTCATATTTCGTAAATTGATTTAGTTCTTGAAGGTCAGACCTCCGAAGTGGCTGGGGGGTTGGCTGTGGGGGGGGGGGGGCTCTTCGTCTATAAAGGGTGAATGGAGTAATTTCATTAACTAGAATGAATGAATTTGTCTTTGTGGTTGGTGCACCTGCACCGTCTAACAAGTATGCTAGGGGAATGTTGTAATTATTAAAAATAACATCTTGTACTCCGCCAATATATATATATATATGGGGTCTGTGATGTTAATTATACCCCAGTGGATTTACAAGGTCGACTTGTCTCTGCAGTCTAGACTGTACCGGTAGATCGAAACGAATATTTCGGAGTGCTTTATTTTAGCTGATGTATAACTCTCGGTAGGGGGGGGGGCTACACAAAAATATGATTAGATTTTTGTTTGAGGTTTTACTTATCGACGTTTCATCACCAGGGCCCAATTTCATAAAGCATGTAAGCACAAAAAACTTGCTAAGCACAGAAAACTCTTGCTTATGACAGAATAGGTTACCAGCCAAAATACCATACAGTGAACATTGATGTGACTGGTACCCACTCATTTCTTGCTTTGCAAAGAAATTTGCCACGCAGAATTTTCTGGTAAACAGCTTTGTGAAACTAGGCCCAGGTCTTCAAAAATATTAATTCTTCGTTCAACTTGACTGCAGTGATGATACATCAGGGATGACATCAATGTTTTGGGTGGGGTTTTTTCAGTTTAAATCAATTCAAAGTTACATTTATTTCCACAATAACATTCGTAAATAGGGGATACAATGACTTCAATAACGCGGAGGCATGTTCCGAACAAGCAGGGCTTGTCATCAGGGAACGGCCAGTAAACAGAAAAACCAAGAACTAACACAAAACAACAACTATAACAAAGGGGACTAAACAATTTGTACACACATACTACGTTATACAAAGCAGTATTTTAAAAATGTTACTACTGTCAAAGCGTTGCTATTGTAATGCGCATCCGAACGTCATTTTGTAATGCAATTTGCGCAGTAATGAGTTACTAATTCACAGCATTGTTTTGTGGCAGGTTTCTAAAAAAAATTAATTGTCTAGTTACAGTGAACGTTTCGTGAAACCAACCTGAGAACTGTTTTGATAAAAACAGCGAACGACAACGTTTACTTTACTTCATCCCCTTACAAAAGCATTGACAATTTGTTTAAATCGGTTTGCTAAAATTGTTCGTGATACTAACTTTTATTACAATCATTAATATTATTATTTTTAATTTCTGGTAATGAAACCAAGTGTGCCTCATAAGTGAACTTGATCACTGTAGCTCGCGAGCCTGAGGATACCTATACAAGGGTGCTTGCTGCGTGAACCAGAAATACCGGGGTTAACCCCTACAATGGTCCACAATAAGTGTTCTGGGTTCTTTCATGCGCACTACCAATCATAGTACACGGGAACTACGGCCTAAAGGTATCGTACACGTTTGGTAATGACTCAAAACAAAAATTTTCATAAAAACTTACTTGGTAATAAGCAACGGACAGCTGATAGAATAAAACATTGTAGAAAACGACTCCCTCTGAAGTAACGTAGTTTTTGAGAAAGAGCTAATTTCTCACTAAAATAATAAAAACTTCTTGCAAGAAGTTTGTATTCCTATCTGAAAGCACACAAGTTTGTACAACAAGGGTGTTTTTTCTTTCATCATTTTCTTGCAACTTCGATGACCAATTGAGCCCAAATTTTCACAGGCTTGTTATTTTATGCATATGTTGGGATACACCAAGTGAGAACACTGGTCTTTTACAGTTTCCAAACGTGTGTTCAGTGTCTTTAATGTCCAGTGTGAAGGACAAAGCAATCATGGCGAAGTATCGTGCCCAAGGATCCGGATACAAGCATCGTGACTACCCAGAACATGATTCGAACCCGCACTCCGTGTTGAATACATCATACAAATACAAAAATATGGTTTCGTAATTATCTATAAAGAAGTATTGGCATTAACAGTTTGACGGTTTTTGTTAACAATTTCCTCGCAACCTTCATCAAGTTTCCAGGGTCTTGTTTTACCTGGGGTCGTGAGAAATCCCGGCCGTGGCCCATGCATCACTCATCGTACACAACGCGGGAAAGCGTTCACACAAAACTTCTCACGTAATTGCAACGCGTTACAAATGAACTGAATGACAGTTTGGGCCCACTCTCTTCATAAGCACACACATCAGCTAAGCATTTTGCCTACCAGAAAAAGATTACCAGCCAAACTACGATGGTATGTGCACTGTTTGCGACTGGTTCCTTTCTTGTTTGTCCTTAACAGAAACTTGTTAAGCGATATTTTTCTGTCTTGAAGCAACTCTATGAAATTGGGCCTAGGTACATTGGAATCACTGTGACGTCACGGTCTACGACGTCACTACTCTGATGACATGTTTTACAGTTTATTATTTCATAATACACAGAGACGATACACACATTAGACATGCACTTTGTTTTAAGACAATTAGTCCAGATCAATCAACGTATCGTGTCTTTAACATCGATGGATTTCTTTCCATCTCTTTCCAATTTTGCTTGGGTCGGACAGTCATTAAAAATTGTTGGGGTAGATCGATCTGTTTAATGTGTATGGTTGTTGCAAATGAAGATAACAAATTGGATGGGGAAAAGTAAATAAATACAAAATGCTGGACAAGCCACGTGCTCAAAAGTGTACAAAATGTAGCAAAAAAGGGGGGAATCTCCACCACGTGATCAGTCGTCCTGCACTGGTGCCCCCATCTCACGCGCCCATCCTTTCGTTTTGTTACTCAACGTACATTATTTGAACAAAAACATTAGTTTGGAAAACAGTTAACAATTTATTATCTGCAATAGTGTTAAAAGTAGGCAAAAGAAATTATAAAATAAGAACGGTGGACGGTTGACGGAACACGCCCAATAAGCCATTTGCGTGTTAGATTTGAATAATGTCTGGTACAATGACTGGCTTGATAACAAGTTACCGCTTCGATTTGAATTCCTCAGACTATCGAGACAGTTGCTATGTCACAGGATTTGGGGCAAGCTTTTGCGTAGTTCTGTAAGAGACGCTGAACACCCGTACACAATTTTAAATGAATGTGTATGGCACAATGGTACCAGGGTTTGCTCATCTGGAGGTTTATGTACAAAAGATTGCCCCGAACTATTTGACATAGCAACTGTCTCTATAGTCTGAGGAATTCAACTTTAAGCGGTAACTTGTGACTAAGCAAGTCATTGTACCAGACATTGTTCAAATCTAACTCGCAAATGGCTTATTGTAGAGAGGCAGAGCAAGTCAAATGAAACCAAACACAACACATCACACGAAGAAAACAACATAACAAAAACAAAACAAAACCAACAACACAACACATCACACGAAGAAAACAACAACAATACAAAAACAAAACAACACAAAACCAACAACACAACAAATCACACGAAGAAAACAGCAATACAAAAACAAAACAAAACAAAACCAACAACACAACACAACACACGAAAGAACAACAAAGCAAAAAAAACCCCAAAAAACAACACAACACACGAAGAAAACTATAATACAAAAAACAACCGCTGTATGTAACTATCAACTTGGCGGAAGAATTTTTTAGTGGAAGGATTTATAATAAGAGGAACCAGCTTGATATCCCTGTAAATGCCCACAACCAAGTAAAATCCCTTTCAACGACAACACCGGAACTTTTCTCCCTGAATTTTAAAACACCGTTGTTTTTAGACACCTGGTAAATCGAGAACTTCTCTTTGTTCTCCATTATTGTTCTATCGCCCTATTGGTGTTGTACACACAATTGAACTGGGCGCGTGCTCGGTCCGTTACGCCACATGGGTCCGTTTTGTTAAGGGTCTTGGTGGAACGCCTTCAGAAACACCCACTGAATCTGAGCATTCAGGGTAGTGAGCCACCGATAGCAAGGTCTTTAATCCAATACAAAATTGAAAAATCAAGTGTTGTTTTCCAGAAAAATTCAACATGTCTACCTGTCGGTAAAACCTCACTAGACTGTGCAAGTCTCGCGCGTATCGGAACGAGAAAACACGTCAAACAAAGAAAAAAAAATTCTCTGAAATAAAATCTTTGTTTTAAACTATATCTAATGACAAAATCTGAACAACATTCATTACATGTTAAAAAAAAACAGTTTTAGTTTGTATAATAAATACACAATTAATGTGTTAAATATTATTGAAGCAAGTAAAACTCTTGGACAAGGATGCTTATTTCTTAACTTTATGCTTATTCTTAACTTTTCAGAAACCACTTACGTGGATTCGTGATGGTCACACGGGCGTAAAATTAACGCTTGACGCAGTTTATAGAGGACGCTGACGCCTCAACAACCATAGACTGAAATAAAAAATGCGTCGCGATGCAATTACAGCATCTGGCGATTATCATCGCTCATCCAAAACAAGTGTTTACATAAGTTTTGTGATCGGAGGTGAGCACAAAATTCTAATTTTTTGGCAGCAACCGGAAGCTGAGGTCAAGTTTAATTCTCGGGTTTTCTTTGTTATATTGTTGAATTGATTTTATTTTCATATTTCTTATCACTAAGTATTACATTCCCAACAACATATTAATTTTTCATGGTAATAAACTACGTTAAACTAAAATAATTGACAAAACAAAATCTAGCCCACGTAAATCTCCATATGGTTGGGACCACAATAGTCCCGGAAGTTCAAATATGCGCGAGACTTGCACAGTCTATTGAGGCTCATGTGTAAAGGGCAAACATAGGTTCGACAATAACCGAGCGGTTAAGAGCACTGAACTCATGCTCTGCGGTGTTTATGATCAGTCTGATACTTGTGTCCTTGAGCAAGATACTTTTCCATAATTATCCTTCAGATGTAATATTAAGTCATGTGTCTTGTGTACTAGGATTGGTAGTGCACGTAACAAGAACCCAGAAAACATCTTGGAAGAGTAGGGGTCATGGTGTTTCTGGTTCACATAGCAAGCACCCTTGTGTACAGGTTTCCTCAGGCTGTGCGAGCTACAGTGATTAAGTTCACTCATGAGGCATCCTTGGTTTCATTTACCAGAAATGTTATAATGATTAAAATAACCAAAAGGTGATTCTTTACACGACTGCAACAAGCCAATGAACCTTGGAGTCGCCTTAATGACCTAGCATGCCTTAGATCATTGGACCGTGTCATGTCACATGACACCTCCTTATCATTACGCCATAACGTTTCTTTTGATTTCAGCGATACCGCCACCTCCTTCCCCTCAACCTCTATCTCACTCCTCCCCTTTGTCAGTCGTCGCGCACTTAAAACCAGCTTGTTATTGTACTGCTACTCACGTCAAACGCTGTGCAATCAAGTTTGTTGTAACTGGTATGTGAACTGTGGGGGACTGATGCCGGTTTAAAAGAAACAGATAGAGGCGCTGATAAAATAAATATAAGCCAGGGCTAATTAAGGTCATTGAGGCATGACTAATTAAAGGATTATTTTTCCTTCTTTCAAATTCTTCTCAGGTTTGGTTGGTGTTAACTCATGAGAGATGTCACTGCAAGGACGCGCGCCCTCTGGCGGTTACCGCAGTGATGCATTAGATATTATGCTGGCCTGTATAATAATAATTACAACTCAACAAAGAGGGTGCAAGGTTTTTACTCGTCTTGTCACCTGAAATAGCCACGCCTAAAATACTGTCATATTGTCATACTGCCATGCTATCAAGCTGCATGCCATACTGTCGTATTGTCATGCTATCATACTGCCATGCAGTCATTTGGTCATTATTATCATGCTATCCTACGGTCATTATACTGTCATCTTGTCATGATATCCTACTGTCATACTGTCGTTCTGACATACTGTCACACTGTCATACTAATATAGTGTCATAATATCATGCTGTCATATTGTTGTGTTGTGATACTGCCATACTGTCATATACCATAATAATACTGTCATACTGTAGTATTGTCACAATATCATACTTATAATGTTATGTTGTCATATTATATTGTCATACTGTCGTATTTTCATACGTTCATACTTTTATATTGTCATGCTCTCTTATACTGTCGTATTGTCATACTGTCATACTGTTATGGTATCGTCATGCTGTCATACTGTCGTATTGTCATACTGTCATGCTGTTATAATATTGTCATACTGTCATACTGTCGTATTGTCATACCAGGCGCGGATCCAGGGGGGGCGTGGGGGGCGCACGCCCCCCTTTTTCATATAAAACAAAAACAAAAAAAAGAGGGAGAAAAGAAAAAAAGAGGGAGAGAGAGAAGGGGAGGGAGAAATGGGGAAGCTTTGTGTTACGCAGGCGCAACAAACTTCATTTATCATTTTGCTGCTTGGTAGATTTTCACGTCCCCCCGTTTGGAAAATCCTGGATCCGCCCCTGCATACTGTCATACTGTTATAATATTGTCATGCTCTCTTACTGTCGTATTGTCATACTGTCATACGTTAAATTGTGTCCCCTAAAATTTTCCCCCTGTTACGGCGCTGCACCTCGAATAGCAGCTACAGCTTGTATTGAGGGAAACGTTTTTAAAAAGAAATTTAGATTGCGATGTTTTAATTTAATACGGTTTGAATGACTAAAAAAAAGCTATATTTAGTAATTGTAAGTTGTACAAAATATTGCAAGTGTTTGAAAAAAATATATATATTTAAAAGCTGACCTTAATTTTCGCTTCACGTTTGACCATAAAGAACATGCACTAAATGGCGATCGTCGTGATCCTTGACGTACCATTGCAAACAAAAGCAAGCTGTTACATGCGCGAAACTTGAAGGTCGTTGTTGAAAGCTTTTATCTGGCATCAAATGCCTTACTGATTAATTGCTAAGTCATAAGTTTTTGACATTATCATGATGATGAAAGAAAATTACATTGAAGTCAAATAACTTAATCGTTTATAATTTTAAAGGTCAGCTGTGAAGGGGGAAATTAATAATGGTCTATCAAAGCCTTTACAAATAATGTGTTAATCCTTTAAAAAACAATCGCTATCAAAATTACACGTAATTTTCTTTCATCATCACGAAAATGTTTAAAATTTATGACTTGGCAATTAATCAGTAGGAGCATTTGATGGCCTTCAACAACTATTGTATTTATTCTTATACGTACAAAAACGTCGCCATAAAAATTACCGGTAGCCGTTAACGAGAGGCACTTGTTGTTCCCTAGGGGCCTATTACTTCTGAACCTGAAATAATATGTTATTCAAAGACAATATTAACGGAAAGGACGATAAATAACAAGCCTTGGATACCGGTATCTTTTTAAATTTGAACCTGGAGTCTATAGTAATTTACTGCAAGAGTCTTAAAAACAAAACATCTTTTCAGCAAACTCGAGCGATGGGGATGGGGTCGAAAAAAATCAAATAATCGAAACATATTTACTAAAAGTAGGGGTTGCTTTAGTATATTCCAGCACCCCCATCAAAATAGTTGGGGGTGCTGCAGCACCCGCAGCACCCCCCGCTCTCGCGAGCCTGTCTCCAAAATGACATCTCACAAGAGTTTCACAGACTCCACGGAATTTATTCTGTCAAACGTAATCTCAACATCTTCAGGACAGAGCTACAAAAACAGCCAGTGCGTGTGAACAAAATACTGTGAAACATCTTTGGGGAAACAGAACTCTGTCTTTCCCTACAAAGAGAATTTTCTATACGAGACTTCATTTCACAGGTAGACGATAATGTCACTAAGTGTCTGCGCAGTTCAAGATTTTCTAGGACACTTTTTAAAGGCGTAATACATGACTGTTTTTTGGGGAAGATTAAATTCACCACCGTCCGCTAGTGTTTTCATTGCTCATTGAAAACTTGAGGATTGGGGAAAAACAACTTGTTAATATTTCATGGAAATCAGTGATTCCGTTTTCAGTGAAAACAACAACAAAAAGGTTTAAAGGGACACGTTGCCTTGGATCGGGCGAGTTGGTCTATAAAAAGCATTTGTAACCGTTTGTTATAAAATGCATATGGTTAGAAAGATGTTTTAAAAGTAGAATACAATAATCCACACACACATGTCTCGAAATTGCGTGGTTTTCCTTTTACATCGTGAACAAACACGATCGGCCATTTTGTGGAGTCAAATTTTTGACTCCATAAAATGGCCGACCGTGTTAGTCCGCAAAGTAAAAGGAAAACCACGCAATGACGAGGCAAGTTTATGTGGATCATTGTATTCTACTTTTATAACGTCTTTCTAACCATATGCATTTTATAACAAACGGTTACAAACGCTTTTTTTTTAGACCAACTCGTCCGATCCAAGGCAACGTGTCCCTTAAAGGTTGGCAGGGATTTTGTGTCACTCACAATACGTACTTATTTTGATTGCCAAAATCGAGCCGAATCATGAATATTCGGGGTCTTAATAAGCGATGTGAAAAGCGACTTCAAAGTGAAAAGTTTCTCAAAATGCATTTATACTATCCAAAGCCTGCTGTACTTCTTACCAAATAAGTTTTTATAGCCATTAATTTTCAGAGTCATTACCAACAAATACAAACCCTTTAAGACCTTTATAATCAGTGAGGTAACATATTGAAGGGTCTTGATTTTCCTGCACGTTTCTCTTTAACGTCATGTAATCGCGTGCTTGGATCTATTCGTATTAAATCTCTTCAATATGTTGAATTCATTTAGAAACTTGAAGAAGTCATCAGAACGAGTCGGCACAATATTTGATTAAATTAATTTTAATTTGATAAAGTCACGAACTAATGTGATTCACTGGGTCATATAGTATGTGTGCGTGGGGCCGCTTCTCTACATCGCTCCCATGGGAATTGGTTTGGGTTTATTTCGCTTACATGAAAACAAATGCAGTTTTTTACTCTAAAGGGAAATTCCTCTAATATAGCAAGTCAAATTTGATGATAATATGCATCGGGGGCAAAAGAATAATATTGTTTTTTACCCTTCACCGATGTGTGATAAGCACTGTATAGTCAGTATTTTCCTGGGTCCTCCGGGGAAAAAAAAAGATAAAATACAAAAACTACTTCTTGATTTATTTATTAAGGTAGAAGCACAACATTACAATAAAACATCATACTTGAAGTACCAGTGTTGCAGTATTCGTAATCGGTACTAGTACTCGAGAGTACTATCTCGAGTACTATCTCGAGTACTACTCGAGACTCGAGTAACTTAACTTAACTTAACTTAATTGTATTTATAAAGCGCTTTAACACTGTTTCAAAGCGCTGAGTACTCGAGAGTACTATCGCGAGTACTATCTCGAGTACTACTCGAGACTCGAGTAGTACTCGAGACTCGAGTACTACTCGAGAGTACTATCTCGAGTACTACTCGAGACTCGAGAGTACTATCTCAAGAGTATGCATCGGGGGCAAAAGAATAATATTGTTTTTTACCCTTCACCGATGTGTGATAAGTACTGTATAGTCAGTATTTTCCTGGGTCCTCCGGGGAAAAAAAAAGATAAAATACAAAAACTACTTCTTGATTTATTTATTAAGGTAGAAGCACAACATTACAATAAAACATCATACTTGAAGTACCAGTGTTGCAGTATTCGTAATCGGTACTAGTACTCGAGAGTACTATCTCGAGTACTATCTCGAGTACTACTCGAGACTCGAGTAGTACTCGAGAGTACTATCGCGAGTACTATCTCGAGTACTACTCGAGACTCGAGTAGTACTCGAGAGTACTAGTCGAGTACTATCTCGAGTACTACTCGAGACTCGAGTAGTACTCAAGAGTACTATCTCGAGTACTACTCGAGACTCGAGTACTACTCGAGACTCGAGTAGTACTCTCGAGTACTACTCGAGACTCGAGTACCGTTTTAATGGTACTCGTACTCGTACTCGGCTAGAAAAAGAACTAGTACTCGAAGTCTATTCTTGAAACTCGACTAAAAATGTATCAGACTCCGATTTTAAGTACTCGTGGTCAAAATACCACTTTCTTTAATTTCCGCTTTCCTATAAAGTATTTTAACGCAAGGAGTAAAGGAATAAAGCTCTGCAAAAAGGAAAGCAAGTAATAAAAAAAAGGAATACAGGTTTTGTATACCTCATTTTGCAGTAATTTCTTTTACAAGTAATTGTACTTGTACTCAGAGATCCAAGTACTTGTTTTTTACCTTTGTATATAGCGCTTTGAGGCCTTTTTGACAATTTGGCTTTATATCTTTTTATTATTATATTATTATTATTACACGACTGTTGGACTCGGCACTCGGATATCAGAATACTTGGTACTCGGACACTTATACTGGTACTCAATGGCCCCTAGTACTCGTAAGTTAGTACTCTTCGGCCTCGACCACCTTAGTACTCGACAGTACTTAATTGATACTCCACTGAAAAGTACTTGATCTTCAACACTGGGGAAAAAAAACCACGAGACAATTATTACAGCATGGACATTTTAGTTTCCTTCCATTCTACCCATTACAACCAAACCGAGGCTGGAAGGTAGACAAATAGTCTGGCTCCTTCTTTTAAGTCAGAATTAATGGTGTGTAAATGAGGTACCTAACCAGGATGGTCAATGCTTTTTAAAAGTATATTGACTAACTTCACCTCACGGTATCAGCACAATATTTTGAGGTCCAGTGGTTAGACTGCAGGACTTGCAATCACAAGGTTGTGGGTTCGAATCCTACCAAGCTAACCGCTGATTTCACAATGACTACAATAAGAATTGTCGTCTAGATACTGAATCACAATTTCTTGATTTGTGCAATTCATAATAGACGTTAAACCAAATATTTGTCTAAGAGAAATTGGCTGTTGCCAGCTTGACGTTTATATCCCCTTGTGGGAGTTTGCCAAGTTCCCTACGACGGGAAGATCATAAAAACAAACAAACAAACAAACAAACAATAATCTTGGTTGCGCCATTTTTTTTGGAGTCAGTTTCCTCGTCTATTACTGTGTTAAACGTTCACCATTAATCTTTACATACACTTTGACTCCCAAAATGTCAGATCATAGTCAGACAGCAGCTGACGTGTGTGACGTCAGTACAAAGGGTCATATTATTTACGTGAATACTTACGTAAGTATTCACGATTTGTGCCTCTATCGCAAATGTTTAGGCCTACGTAAATATTTACGTGAATATTTTCGAATTGGGACACAAATCGTGAATATTTACGTAAATATTCACGTAAATATATATGCTTGATGTCCCTTCAGGGCCACCATAGTCTAGGCCTTTAGGTGCATTTTTGTATCGCGCCTTATTCCTGCTGAAAAAAATGTAAGTGTGTCAAGGTTGCCAGTATACCAGTAGTTTTCATTTAATCTCAGTCTGACGCGATACCTTTCTGAGAAGAAGTTATACGCCTGAAACGCTGTCACCTTCGACAAAAGTACACTTTAAAGGGAGTGTATACGTTTGGTAATTGGAACCAGTTGTTTGTTTCAATCCTATATAGTTGTAGATATATACTATAAAATTAACCTGTAAAAAAAATCATTTTAAAAGGTGGTAGCGTTTTTAAGATATTGCCGAAAATCTGGAGCGGTTATGTCCACGCAGGAAGAATGATCTGCAATTGGGATACACAATCTGAGAAACGTTACTGCAGTAACGCTTCTCAGATTCAAATCTTTGGGGATTAGAAGTGATATCTTGTTCCATAACCGCAGTACGTCGAAGTGAACAGTTTCTCAAAATACATTATACTATCCAAAGCTGCTGTACTTCTTACCAAGTAACTTTTTATTGCTATTAGTTTTCAGAGTAATTCCCGGACGTATACACACCCTTTAAATCCAATCCGATTTCTTTGGATTGCAATGAGAAAGACCCCTTTGACAGCTGTGAAAATAATGATAAAACATTCATTGTAATAATTTCAGGCGATTTTCTCCAAAAACCTTGAACGCGAATCTGGCATGTTTCATGGTTTCACGACTGTACTTTTAAGTAAATTTAATTTATAATATCACTTTAATATACAACTGAGTGGTAGAATGCAGTCACGAGTTCCAAATGGCAATATTTTGTTTCGATATCGGTGGATCTACAATTATAAGCATCGTCTCTAAAAGGAAAGACAGACATATACTGTTCTTATCCGTCAGCAGTCTTCATTTTGTCTGCTTCAAGAAATATTTTCTTTAGCGATCAAATTTGTCTTCAGTTGATCAAACAGCATTGTGGAGTCTGGAGCCTCGATTTCAACATGTCCCCGGGCGTTGATCCAACGACAGAAGTTGATAATGCTAGCTGGCAGTCCGTCGGGAAAAGTCAATATTTCTAATTGCTTTCTATGATCCAGAAAACGACAAGAGATCTCCCCACTGTTTGGACGTGGACTCGAAATCTACAAATATTAGCAATCGGGTCTATATAGCTTCGACTTGAGGTAGCCGCAGGCGTGTATGACTTTACCTCTGTGTTTGTCAAAGTAGGTCACTAGTTGTGGAATATATCTGTCATAAAAAAAATACAATAAAAAAGCCCCTCACCCGTCAGGACATTTAATAACAGAGGGTAAATATTTCCAAAACATTCCCTTGCGGTTTTTTGAGTTATTGCTTTGGCCTGCAACCACACTGCACATTACTCGCAAACATTCCGTTGCTTTATACCTCCCAACAGGATTCATGTGTATCAAGTTGATTGTTGAAGATGCGAAAGAGGATCCATCGCTCGTTGAGCGGAGTATGGGGTTCTCTTGCTAAGTCGTTGTTTAAAGGTATCGTACACGTTTGGTAATGATCCAAAACAAATATTAGCAAAAAAACTTACTTGGTAACAAGCAACGGAGAGCTGTTGGTAGTATACAACATTGTAGGAAACGACTCCCTCTGAAGTAACGTAGTTTTTGAGAAAGAGGTAATTTCTCACTAAAATAATAAAAAACTTCTTGCAAGAAGTTTTTATTCCTATCTGAAAGCACACAAATTTGTACAACAAGGGTGTTTTTTCTTTTATCATTTTCTTGCAACTTCGATGACCAATTGAGCCCAAATTTTCACAGGCTTGTTATTTTATGCATATGTTGGCATACACCAATTGAGCACACTGGTCTTTGACAATTTCCAAATGTGTTCAGTGCCTTTAAAGTTAGCGGTAGTTTCTGTATGATCGAGATGTTTGAGTGTCCTATATAGACCGTGTGACATTACAATGTTTACAAAAGAGCCACAGAGCCTGGACTTCCTGCAGACACGATTTGTATACAGCCCAAAGGAAGACAACATTAAATCTTATATTTTATGGAGGTTGCACTGTCTAATTTGGTCAACTTTTGATATAAAGAAAGGGAGCACACATCTCCAAACTTGTTCAGCTGTTAAATTTATAATTCTTGAGTGTATGTGGAAATTATGACACACATTGTACAACTTCCCACATATGATCCAGTGTAGTAACTTGCCTGCCAGGAAGTGCTCTAGATTGTGCAACGTCACCCTTTTTGTAAACAAAGGTAACATTGGTCTATACACGCCCACTAGCACCCAAAAACAAAGGGTCATTTTAAAGCTTGTTTTTTTTTGCATTGCCTTGAGTGGTTGGCACTGTTTGTAACTTTTAGAGAGGCAATTTTTAAAATAATCGTGAATTTCATTAACATTTTGTTACTTTTGCATTATGGTGGATGTTTCGCATGATATCAATTTTTTAAATTGTAACTTCGAATAGCTAAATTAAATAGAAGCTTGGGCCGTTTTTAAAGTGACTTATCTTGGTGAAATTCAAATTGTTATTAAGAATGATTTTAGATACGTGCAAGATTGGCCACACTAACAAGATAAGGTTAAGTCTATTTGTCTTCATTTTACTATTTATACTGGTGGCCTGTGTATACTTGACACCCAGTCAGGCCTATTGAATATTTCAGCTACCCCCACCTCCCCGCCCATTTTGCCTCATCCGTTTGAAGCCATCTACTAAATGCAGACAAAAACCGGCAACATCTATGAACCAGTAATTCAGACCGAATTGATGTTTGCGGGCCAGCTGGCCTCTAATATTACACATAAGTCCTAATCGCCCATTACATCCTGTTCTATACTAACTCCATGTGACGACCATTCAGATGAGCGTAACCATGGTAACAGGAGTGCATCATTAATGCCTAATTCTATAATCTCATACACATGTTCTAGATAATTTCTCGTCACGACAAGCTGTACACACACACACGAGCTCTCCTACTCATCATCTCCAGAGAGAATGCAGAAACTCGACCACAAGTCAAAAATTAGTCTCTCTGGTGAATCGGAATTACGCAGGTCCATTTTGTCAACTCTATTCTAAGAGGCTCAGCCATAAATCATCTTATAATCCCGCGCTCGCGTCTTTAATATTACTACCCAGTTTAGTATAAGTTCCGTCCCAGTCGGCCACCCAATCAAAATGTGAAAGGTACGGTGTGCTTTGGGTGAATATCGGGGAAAACTGAAACGATAATCAATCAGAGCATACAAACAGTATCACATTGTTGCTTTTTGCTAAAATTAATGAGCAATTTGATAGTCTTGAAAAGTAATATAGTCGAACATGTAACAAGCAAGGGTCATTTTAAAGCTTGTTTCTTTAATTAACAATAATGGTATATTGAGGAACGATCGTGCGGGTTCTAAGCGCGTACACTGCAAAAACTGGGGTGTTAAAATTGACACCATGTATGCTGCCACATATAGATACCGAAAAGAGAGTCAAAATTAACACCATGGGGTATTTAAAAATAACACTAATTTCTGCAAAAACTATTACATTGGTGGTATTTTAACACCCTAAGATGTTAATTTTTCTTATTTCTTCGGTATCTATATGTGACAACACCCATGGTGTCAATTTTAACACCCCACTTTTTTCAGTGTATATCACATTTGTGGGCTAAAATTCAACATCAGTTTAGAGCTCAAAACGATATCGCATAATACACAACTAAACGATAATTCGGAAATTGTTGGGTGTGGTTTTTTTAAAACAAATTATGCAGGTTTATTTTCTTGCCTTGCAAAGCAAGCGTAAGAAGAATTTTACTATTTTACCGACACCGACATAAAGAATAGCCGTTGTATAAAATATTGAGAATGTTTTCAATGAATTTGTAGCAGGTTTTGGACAACTTGAGAAAGGGTATGAACGTACTTTCCTTTTTCAAAACCAAAAGCACGATGTAAAACGGCCATTAATCGTGTCCAACGCATTGCCTCCGTTATTACACCGAGAATGTACAAGATCAACAAGCAAACCGCCACCCTGCTCTGATTGCAGTTTTTTTTTTTAAAGATGGTCTTTCACATTCTGAGATTCCTTCCTCATCAACTCCCGGAGTATAAATGACAGTCTCTGTCCTCTCCAAATTGCATTCCTGGATTATTTCTCATTGCATTTTGTGAGAAGCAGGCTCGCAGGTTGACGGTAACACATTTCTGTAACCTCCGAGGTGATGAATGCCGTCGAGACGCGTCATCTCTCACCCCAATTTGACATTTTCCTCTTGATGGGTATTTTTGTTCTTCTTCTAGAGATTGGATGGAGAAAATCTAACTTATCTCTGACATACCTTAGTTTTAAAAAAATACCTTTTAAGACAACACACCATTCAAGACAAGTTTATAAAGGCATATAGTGGCAGTCATGTATTTCCATCTTCTAGATTTTAGCAAGAACACCAACCAACCGAACCAACCAATGACAATTAAATTCAACAAAAAGACAACTCCGTTGAAGTCGAGACATCGTAGACCGTTTGTTGTGTCTGTATGTTTTACAGTCATATCCGAACGTATTTCGAAAGCAGTAATCAAAATTAGCAATGGTGACCCCCCCCCCCCACCTGTCCCCATACCAATCTTAAATTCGACAAACGGGAATTAAGGCCCAATTGCTTAAAGCCTGTAAGCAGACATTTTTTGCTTACGGAGAGACCATTAGCAGAATTTATATTTCCTAAACGCTGTTAAAAGTGTAATCAAAGCAAATGGCATGCTAGCTTGCCGGGGGTTTCTGTAAGCAGATGAGAAGAGCAATAAATCCATTGTGAACGCACACACGCGCGCTGTCAAATCTTCTCGATCGTTTGTGAAATACACTTTTGCTTGCGCATGTTTTTCTGCTTATAGTTAGTACACAAATTTGCTAACCGGTAAACAGCTTTTATGAAATTGGGCCGAGGTGGCAATGGTAAGGGGAATGAACCTCACCCCAGTGAGCTAACAGATTGAAACTTGTTATAATATTTATTATTATTATATAATGTCTGGTAATAAAACCGAGGATGCCTCATAAGTGAACTAGTGGCTCGCAAGCCTGAGGAAACCTGTAAACAAGGGTGCGGCCTTCTATGTGAACCAGAAGCACTGGGGTTAACCCCTACTCTTCCATGATAAGTGTTCTGGGTTCTTTTACATGCACTACCAATCCTAGTACACAGGACCTACGGCTTAATGTCCCATCCGAAGGACAACGCAATTATGGTAAAGTGACTTGCCCAAAGACACAAGTGCCATGACAAGGACTCGAACCCACACTCTGCTGATAAGAAACGCCATAGCTTGAGTCCGGTGCTCTTATTAACCTCTCGGCCACAACACGCCACTTATCAAAGGTTTTCTGATAATTAATAACACTGTACGTTTTGTCTTTGGATGAAATATATAAAAGCAGAAGCAGATACATCTCTTCTTGAAGTAGTTATGGAACATACCATCGAGCAACAAACTTGTCACTGCCTGGAATTTAAAACAAGATACGGGTGATAAGATTAATCAAGTAACGAAATCTGACATTTTGATTAAAAACATTGAATAATTGGCTTGCGGTAACACCATGTGTATATCTACTTTGCTGTGTAGAGTTTTGTTCTTTGAGAACTTGTCTTGCTATGTATTCTACTGTCGCGGAGTAGATATCGAAATTCGGGAGACTATTAATATTGCCGCAGATTAGATTTTCGGAATTCGGGAGACTACCAAGTTCTGAAAAGAACCAGCCCCTACTATACTACCTGGGCGGTAGGTATATAGGAAATCGGTCTGGACTACTACTTTCGATTAGTGGATCGGGGGGGGGGGATTTCTCGATATTAACTTCACTGCTGCGGAGTGAGTTCTTAATTGTTCTCAACCAATACCGGTACCCCATGATACAATGCCTCAAATCCTATATTGAATAAGTAGTCATAAAGAAAACAAAAGCACATATGTAACAAAGATTATCCAAAATGACAAATTTTACCAATATGAATCCGAGTACTTGATGAATGTCGTTAATACACGTCGTGTCGCTTGACCCGCTAGTATTACCTGAAGTATACGGAATATGTACTCTGGTTTTCGCAATCAAACCCTTTAGAGATATATATATATATATATATATATATATAATGATTTTGGGTTGAACAAAGAAAAATTGACTAGAGTGGGATTTGAACCAACGACCTCCGGTTTAACGTGCCGGCGCTCTACCAACTGAGCTATCTAGCCCTATGTTGGCGGTCTCCTATTTTGTCAATATCTTTGTTCGGGGTGCCAGTCAGAAAGCCATTCAACCGCAAACTGCCGTGTAGCCAGGGATCACACCCATACGATACAACCTGATGCGACTTTTTTATATATATCATATAATTCAAGTAATGGACCACAAGGAAACTGACTGGGTAAATATTAAATGATTTTGGGTTGAACAAAGAAAAATTGACTAGAGTGGGATTTGAACCAACGACCTCCGGTTTAACGTGCCGGCGCTCTACCAACTGAGCTATCTAGCCCTATGTTGGCGGTCTCCTATTTTGTCAATATCTTTGTTCGGGGTGCCAGTCAGAAAGCCATTCAACCGCAAACTGCCGATCACACCCATACGATACAACCTGGGAAGCGGCAGCCGGGGATCACCTTAAGGGGATGCGACTTTGTATATAAATATCATATAATTCAAGTAATGGACCACAAGGGAAACTGACTGGGTAAATATTAAATGATTTTGGGTTGAACAAAGAAAAATTGACTAGAGTGGGATTTGAACCAACGACCTCCGGTTTAACGTGCCGGCGCTCTACCAACTGAGCTATCTAGCCCTATGTTGGCGGTCTCCCTATTTTGTCAATATCTTTGTTCGGGGGGTGCCAGTCAGAAAGCCATTCAACCGCAAACTGCCGTGTAGCCAGGGATCACACCCATACGATACAACCTGGGAAGCGGCAGCCGGGGATCACCTTAAGGGGATGCGACTTTTTTTTATATATATCATATAATTCAAGTAATGGACCACAAGGACCACATATATATATATATATATATATATTAGTTCTCATTCAGAATTCTGCCGCCATGGTGCAACAGTAATGCGACACCAAACGCATCCAGTAACTTAAGTCAATAATTGACGTGACTGAGGCACTTGCACAAGCTCCCTCAATACTGGTCTCCGAAAAAAGTTAATCAAAGTTAGCACAGGCGTAGATTTCTATTTTTGCAACTCAGTCCTCGCGCCACACGAGATGGTTCACGAGAAGAAAAAAAACCCAACAGTATAGAGAAATAGGCAGCGAGATTCTTTCTTTATAGTGCCTGTAGAGAGTCCGTTCAGGTTTTGCCTCGCTAAAACAATCCGTAACTGTACGACAGTGCCGCAAGGTACTCCCCTGGCTCAGTATTCGTTGTCATTCTTGTCTTGGGAGACGTCTTGAGTGTTTGCTCAGGACTATACGCCGCATCTTCTCTTAATGTTGCATATCGTCTTTGGGGAGGTCGATTATAAAGAAACGCTAGACGACTGTTTGAGGATTCGGGTGTCAAGCGACGCGCTGATGAACTCGGCAACCTGGCTGTAGCTTGTAAACGAGACCATACTTCCACATGTGGATACTGTATTAACAAAGTAAACGGGATGGAGGCAATTATCGACAAACCCTTCGTGATTCAAACTGTAATTTTTAAACATCCATTTAGGTGGTGAAATGCCTTGAAACTTGTAACCGAGCGTTAATTTTCAATTCAATGCCTTTAAAGTGCTTTAAAGGTAAGAACAAATTGATGTCTTCGATGTAAGTTTAACATTTTCTTTTTGGAGCGGTCAAAACGCATGGCTATAGTCTATGAAACAGTCGCTTCTCTCCCGGGACCTATTGATATTATAGTCAAAGCATATACCCGGAACTATTTTCAGAGGGATGGTCAGTGTTTGTAAACTGCCCGCAAGACTAGCAAATAGTTTAGATTTCATCTTTGCTATTTGCATACGGATACTCAGTAAGTCGGGGGAAAACGTCCACAAGTCTTTCGGATTCCCCCCCCCCCCTTGAGCAGACGCCACTCTCGTATTTGAAGAATCTATTTGGCTGGACAGCGCGCTCGGTGAGAGCGAGGAAATATGATTGGTTATGAAGCATCGACTCCTTGGAGTGCCTCTTATTTCCTTAAGTCAACACTCTGAGACGTTTTCTAAGACGAACTTTCGCGAGGTTCGCGATTGCACTTTTTTTGGGCGCGCAAATGCCGGATGGGATTAAAACGCGAGTCTCAAGGGGACATAACCAAGGTTTCATTCAGCCAATTTTTTTCTTTCTTCTTTCTCAAACGTCTAGAACAGAATTTCATCTTGAAGAAACTAAAATAACTGTGAGAGGTTTAAGACGTTTATAAAGTACATACTTTAGGAGGAGGGTAGATGGTACTTGCGTATACGCTTGAGATGGAGCCGGAGTCCAGGCTAATCTAGACTTTATATGGAATATGTATCGACGGGTTTAACAAACACAAACAGACGGATACATTAATAACAATCGAGTGGAACTTAAGTCATTCGAAAGGGACAAGAAGTCACCAAGCACGTAGATAAATATTTGCTGGATGGTCAATGCAAGCTTTTTAAATGAGAGGGAAGAAATTCAGGTTTCGAACGGCACTGAGACCTTGACGAAGACCGAAATGTAGGTCCGAAACGTAGCCCGGTCGTTTGGGGGCTGAAAAAGACCGGGCGTGAAACCACTTTGCCCACTGGTGTGGTTACGGTGTCTCCAATTTGATACCAAAGAGTCCTTTGCGATATCAGACAATGTGATTATATGCCGAGCCCATAATATTCTTAATCAAAATCACTAACACTCGCAGTTACAACATTGCAGGCTTTTGTTCTGTCTACCGTTTTTGAGTCCAAATTTGCACGCAACTGCATCATAATTTTGTTTGATTGTTGTAACTTTCCACCGTACTTTCCACAAATACATAACAAATACGTCATAAAGGTTGCTTTTCGACTCCCAAAATGAAATAGCAGTAGCGAAAGTAGAGGGTAACGTCCCGTGCGAAGGGTCTAGCCCCAAAAATATTGGCTCTAGAACCGCGCCTGAAGAAAACACACCTTGTGACTGTAGAAGTGTTCAGACTGGTAAGCGTCTCGAGACTGGACATTATTTCAAAGCCTTGGGTTCTCCGTGTCTTCAAGGGCACTGTCTCAGCCCACCAAGACTCGCCGTTAAAGATGTTACCCAGGATTGGTAGAGTCAACAAAATAGCCGCAGACAGTGTTCATGTTTTGTTTAATCAACCATGAAATAACTAACCTGTGGAAATTGGGGCTAAATCCGCTGCGTGAGTCAGGAGAAAAAATGGAAAACCATGCACAATTTTCAGCATGTAAACACATTGTCCTGGTAATTTTGGTTGTAACAACCGAAATCAGCTGTTGCGTTTTATTGTGTTTTGTTGAGGTTTACAGATACAGTTTTTCTTGAATATGACTTCATTTCAGAGCGATTCTTTTCACAGAAAAAAATGGTTCTATTATGAACTTCAAACTAAAATTAAACTATGATTTATTTATCCTTTATACCAATCCTGTATAATACATTGAACTCTTCCCCTTTAGAAGAAATTTCATTCCGTGGGAGACAGAAAATACAAATCAAGGAATACGAACCAGATGGTATAAGGACTTTACTCAATTCCACGAAGGACTTGAAAGATTAGACCGTCTTCTCGTAGACAAAGCCCCGGGCGTTGACCCAAGCCGTATCACACGTTTCCCTAGTTGCAAAATCTCTAATTAGAAATTCTCGATGTTTTCATTTTCAAATTTCGGGGAAAAAACAACATAATCGACTTTTCATCTGTAAAAATACTGAAGAAAACCCTGCCCTTACCGAGAGGACCGTTTCTTCTACATCCATTAGCAAAATACGATGTTACCTGATAGAGGAGCCATCTGGTGAAACTATCTGTGATGATGAAACGGTAGACCTATAATGAGGTACATAGGTGGCGCTGTCGGTGAAAGTGTTGCCAACGCTCCGCTTTTTTACTCGCTATGAATCAAGATAAGGTACAACAATTGAAATCTCCCAATGAATACGTTTGCTACTGGTTAGACAACTGCAAGAACTAATATAAGGTTGGCAAAACTGTTTTGCTTATTACCGTTGAATCAAGATAAGGTACGCTCCTCTATGCTTTCAAAACTGTAACTACAATAATTTCGTAATACTAAATTATACTCGGTTCTTATACAGCGCACATATCTAAGAAGCTAAATCAAGACAATACAGAACATTATCCCTGTTCATCAGTATAATTGGTATATATCTACAATTATATAGGATTGAGACAAAAAGTGGGTTCAAATTACCAAACGTATACAATCCTTTTAAAACTATTCCTCATTATTGTTCTTAGTTCCCATGGGGGCATACAACCTCTCAAGCTCTTTACATTGGTGCTACGCGGGGTCTAATCCAACACTGCAAGACTGTCTACGCCCTCGCAGGTTCCCATTTATACACCTGGGTTAAGAGAAGCAATTATGGTTGAATGCCTTGCTCGATGACATATTAGTGCCATGACCGGGATTTGAACCCATACTACGATGATTCAGGCGTTAGAACTTGAGTTCGATGCTCTAGACCGCTCGGCAACGACACGCCACAAAATGTACAATATTAGTACACTGCAAAAACTGCGGTGTTAAAATTGACACCATGGGTGTTGTCACATAAATATACCAAAAAGAATCAAAATTTACACCATAGGGTGTTAAAATAGCACTAATTTCTGCCAAAACAATTACATTGGTGTTATGTTAACACCCTTTGATGTTAATTTTTATACTCTCTTCGTTATCTATGTCACAACACCCATGGTGTCAATTTTAACACCCCAGTTTTTGCACAGTGTACAAATGCTGTCAAAACTGTTATTAATATTATTGACACTGCTTTATGAGCTCGAAGAATTTTCTGCTATTAAGCTATCCGAGTACAGTCAAAGATTACACCGTCAACAATTAACAACAAAACTACCTTTTCACAAATTAAAGAAGCTCAAAGAAGCTCTCCAAAATTTTGCTCTAAATTTAAATTAATTTTTTACAGAGCGCGAAACTTATAAGCTTTCATTTAATGTATTGCAAAACAAACATACTGCCAAAGATAAGTGGTATGTTAATTACAAATTAAAAATTAATTGCTGTCGGGATCCCGACATTATTTCACGTCAATCAACATGTACAAACATTTTTACAAGTCAAATGTATTTTTTTGAAAAATTGTGTTCTACATTTATTTGTTACTTTTTCTTCTTCTATCTCATGTCCCCATTATGTATTTTCTAGACTTTTATCAGGCTATTTCTAAATGTTTGTTTTATTTCTGTATTTTGTATTTCAGCATTTTCAGCGGTTTTTATCGTCTTGTACTCATTGATCTTGCAACTGGTTTTTTATATATTTTTTTATATATATGTATATTTCTTTGTACTGTTAATCGTACTGTATTTGGTTTTACCCGTACACCGATATCTGTAAAGCACTGTATACTTAGTACTTTCCCGAGTCCTGTGAAAAAAATATTACATGCATATTACTCGGGTGGGATTCGAACCCACTAACTTTGCCATGGCTGCAATGCATAGTAAAAACAAACCATTGTGAATGAATGAATAGATGAATTGTCTGTGGCATTGTGCGAACATTTTTGTATAATTTTTTGTTTTTAAACAGCAGTATCTGATGTCAAACTTCGTTTAGAGAAAAATATGTTTATGTAAAAGCAAGGACTTATATTCCCAATTTTACGTTTAGTCTCAACGATATGCGATCTTGAAAACGCGGAACGACAACCAAGCCTGCAAATAAACCAGGAATCTTATGGGTCACTTCTAAGCCTCCGTATACCAAAGGTTGATAATAATAATAATAATAATAATAGGCATTTGAAATGCGCCAAATCAATCTAAAGAGATGTTCAAGGCGCAGCGAAGCAGAGACAATGCAAACAAAACAATACATACGTACAAAATATATCCAATGAAAAGAAAACCAAATAACAATTAGGGAAAACATACGATAATTAACAATGGAAAGCAACAAAACTATGAATTAAAGAAATACATCTTGAAAAGATTAGTTTTGAGAGGTCACCTCTAAGCCTTCGTACCAAAGGTTCATGCCCCCACCCCCAATAAACGGAAATCCCTCCAGTCATTCGCTAGTAGCGTGGTAATTCCTATTTGCCAATCAGCGCGAGAAATGACTCGCAATACAATAAAGGAAATGAAATTGGCTAAAAAACAAGTCAGCCATGCCGCGGTATAATAGGGCGATTTATAAGGCCATTACGGTGGCGGTTCGAAGCCAAGATCCCCCGTGCCGACAAAACCCGTCTTGGTTGTAAAAACTAGGGCGTAATTTTACATCATTCAGATTTTTTTTCCCTCCCCTTGTGTGGACCCAACTTGCAGGTCTCCTATAGTTGGATTTCCTCGACTGAGTCTCCGTAATGGCGGATTTAGAGGGATTGGCGAATCGCTTTATCGGGTTTGAAGCCCCCGATTTCTTTGCACAAGTGATATAATTCTAATCAGTGAACAAGAATTTAGACTATTTCGCTACTTATTATATATTTCTACGAGAGTTTTAACAACCCTGCAGGGAGCTGTTTGGTTGCAACGCCCCCCGGTACGTTGTCGGCACATGCTGACCTTTTTTTTTTCTCCGTAGGTTAAAATGGTTTGATTTGCATTTTGTTCAACGGGTTTTATCCAAGTGTGTTGCTTATACACATGACCAGGTATTGTCAGTTCAATTCAACTCGATACATTTATTTCCATATTGGTGAAAAAAAGGACAACAATAAACAAATTAGAACAATGATTTAAATCAAAAACAATCATGAACTGATTCAGAGAAAAATAAATAAATAATGAAATCAATAAATAATTACATGAAAATAATATAATGAAATGGAAACGGAGCAAACCAATAAGGGGGCATTTTTGCTGATTTGTTTGAATCAATTAATCAAGTTTTTATAATTTGTTTCATCTACCATTACAAATTGGCAGACCGATTTTGTACGCAAAAGATTCTGGCAGATTGTTGTCCTACCCCTTCTAACCAAATCGCTTTCCTATTTGATTGACACCCCCTCTAGGTCGTCTGGCAAGGTCCAGCTCATGGCATATGAGTTGACCAGTGTGTATGATGCTGACAACCTACCTCTTTACATGTTTTTTTCTAAGCAGCTCTATAAAATTGGACTCTTGGCATTTCCTGTTCAAGAAAATATGACTGAAGCTGAAGGTAATTGACAAAACAAAAGGTAAATGTCACAACAATAAGCGAAAACAGAGGAAAGTAATCAAGCCATGGAATCTTGAGAATGGTTCACTCATTTTACATTTTACCATAAACGCAAACAGACAGATTTTGTCAGATTTGTCAAAAGCGATCACCGTAAGACCAGTAGCGTAACTGAAATGCTACAGGACCTCAAATTGGATACACTTCAAAGACGCCGCACCATAGCTAGACTTAAAGGCACAGAACTTTGGAATTGTCAAAGACCAGTGTTCTCCCTTGGTGTATCCCAACATATGCATAAAATAACAAGCCTGTGAAAATTTGGGCTCAATTGGTCATCGAAGTTGCAAGAAAATGATGAAAGAAAAAACACCCTTGTTGTACAAATTTGTGTGCTTTCAGATAGGAACAAAAACTTCTTGCAAGAAGTTGTTATTATTTGAGTGAGAAATTAGCTCTTTCTCAAAAACTACGTTACTTCAGAGGGAGTCGTTTCCTACAATGTTTTATACTATCAACAGCTCTCCGTTGCTTGTTACCAAGTAAGTTTATATGCTAAAATTTGTTTTGAGTCATTACCAAACGTGTACGATACCTTTAATACTACACTTTACACAGAAACTCACTCCATAACCCCGTCCAACATTAGTAATCTTCGGTGCAACCCAAGGAAATAGACCAACAACTCGGCAAAATCAGACTCTACATTATAATACAATCTCATCAAACAGAGACTGAGCCTTTACTCCTTGTATCCGAGAACAATACCAATCTGGAACTCAATTCCGCCACAGGTTTAATCAGCCACTGACACCAATAAGTTTAAGTCACTCCTTGAAAATACAAAATTCTAAACTTAGGAGCTTGCATGCATGAGGTTCTGCACGTTTATGGCCCAGTGGCGGCGGTTTGTGCAATATGAACAAGACAAGACGGACGTGGGACAGGGGCAAAAATATTACTGGGTATATGAACATAATTACTTGAGAAGAACTCTCAAAAGCATTCAAAGTAACTTACTCTGTTTTGGCGCAAGCATGCAGTGCACTTATAAAAATTACTCCCATCAACCCAATGGGCTGAGCCTTCAGCCCTCCACACTCATGATGTTGGCTGGCCGCACCCAAAAGGCCAACTCACCCTAGCCTAGCTTTCTCTGCCCAGAATTCTGTGAAACTAAGAACTAAAGAAATGTCATTGAATAGAAATAATAAAATAGAATTGGCTGTTGCAAACTGCTTACCAACCAAAAGGACCTATGGTATAAATGCAAAAAATAGTTAATGGCCTGACGTTTCGACCCTAGCAGAGTCTTTCTCGAAGGCTAAAATCCTGAATAGAAATACTTTGTTAACAACTGGACATGCTGCTTGTGAATGACGTAACTAAACAAAAGCAACGACTCAATTGGTGTTACCAAAAGAATGTATAGTCCAACAGGTGATGATTCAACGCGCACCGATTGGTTAAAAGAACCCTAGTTCAAAGGGAAATATGTGCGTCAGTCGCCACAAGTCACTGACTATGGGCGTTTACGAATCCACGGCTTCGGCTTCGCCTCAGGCTAGCTAGGCCCCTCAGTTGTTTTGACTATGCGTGCTATGTGTTCAGGGATTCAGAAGAGAGAACGGAGACTGAAGCCTAAGCCTGAGCCTGAGCCTCCGTTTCGTAAACGCCCATAGACAAGTCCACATCTCCCACAGGGAAGGAGGATGAACTATGGACCAAACCACAAGAGTAAAAGGGGGTATAGTTTCACTAGAATATTACTAACTATGTATTCAGTGAGCCTTGCGGGAATATCCACAGTGTCATTTCGCTCTTTTCGAAACCACGGCTATAGGTTTATCCGGCTTACTCCGTCAGTTATTTTGAAAACGTGTTTTTGGGGGTGATGAGATTCAAATAGGCGGACGAGAGCCGTGGTTTCGATCATTAAGTTGATTTAAGAGATGAGGGCGCCTTTTTTGAGTTGGGCACTTTTTGTTAGAGAACTGCGTAAACATGTAAAACCATCAAAATGGAGGTCAACATCTTCTCGTATCGGAAAAATAAATTTCACAGGATAATCTTTAGAGGTAGAGTCAAAGATTGATTTTTGTCAACTGAATGCTGACTTATAGGTACAGTGAAGGATACAATAAAAGTAACATGTGAAAGTTTCAGCTGAATACAGTGCGTAAACAATAAAACAACAATATTGTAACAACTGTCACTGTATTTTCATCAAGAACGTCGAATCCATCCACGTTTAGCGAGGGGACAGCGGGTACCAACCGCATCTCTGGCCGCAGCATTCGAGAACGGACACCAGCCCTCAGAAATCTGAGAAACGATTCATGCATGAATCGTTTCTCATGTTCCAACTTTTTGGGGTGAAAAATTATCCATACAATATTACTTCGCATGGAATCATTTCTCAACAGAGTTTATGCTATCAACAGCTGCAGTGCTTTGTTAACCAATCAACTGGTGTTAGTGGCGTGTCGTGGCCGAGCAGTCTAGTTTATTGGACCAAAGCTCTGGTTTTGTCAGCAGCAGAGTGTGGGTTCGAATCCCGGTCATGACACTTGTGCCCTTGAGCAAGGCACTTAACCATAACTGATTCGTACAAAGTTGGAAAGGTAGTGCATTCTGCTCTACCAGCCAGGCTCCTAATGGATGATACCCATGCCTACATCCTTACGGACTGTGAAGGGGGTAACCCTGTTTCAGCCCGGGGAGTAGGTGGCAACGTGCCCCTGGTGACAGTTGACTTGGGTCGACAGCGCAAATCAGTTAAGTGTAGCCCTCACCTTGAGGTGGCCGTCCGGCCTTGTGATGTTAGGCGATCTATCATAAACAATTAAATTAATCTGTGACCCCACAAGTGCTTAATCTGAGAGGGGAAGATTTGACGCTGTGTCGGTACTCACCATGGCGTAACCAGAATCTAATTTACAGTGCACCCACTTATCTAGGGGAAGTGTTGTAGGCAAGCACTTTCAGTCGAGTATCAAGTACTGCCAAGTACTAAAGTGGCCGAGTAGTACGAGTAATTGAGCCATCGAGTATGAGTATATAAAAAAATGTTTTCTAATATCCGAGTACTGAGTACAACAGACGAGTACCAATGGATCTCCTAGTACAAGTACGAATACATTATAAAATAAATTACTGCAAAATGAGGTATAAACTCTTTTTTTAATGTTTCTAGAGACGACAATGTGTGATGGTGAGGCCTATAATAATTAGCTTTTAAGCAAGAAAACATCGAAGACCTTCAATTTTACTTTCCCCAAAGCTTTATTCCTCTGTTCCTTGCATTAACCCTCGTATAGGAAAGTGGAAAGGAAAGTGGTGTTTTGACTATGAGTACTTCAAAACGGAGTCCGGGTGCCTTTTCAGTCGAGTATCGAGTACATGGCTTTGAGTCAGATCATTTGTCAGTCGAGTATCGAGTATGGACTTCGGGGGTACTTTGGTAGCCTAGTACAAGTACGAGCTATAGTACCATCAAAACAGTACTCGAGTATGAGTACCGAGTACCATCAATACTCAAGTATGAGTACCGAGTACCATCAAAACAGTACTCGAGTAGTAATCGAGTATAAGTACCAAGTACCATCAAAACAGTACTCAAGAAGTACTCGAGTATGAGTACCGAGTACCATCAAAACAGTACTCGGGTATTACTCAAGTATGAGTACCGAGTACCATCAAAACAGTACTCGAGTAGTACTCGAGCATGAGTACCGAGTACCATCAAAACAGTTCTCGAGTAGTACTCAAGTATGAGTACCGAGTACCATCAAAACAGTTCTCGAGTCGTAATTGAGTATGAGTCCCGAGTACCATCAAAACAGTCTCAAGTAGTAATCAAGTATGAGTACCGAGTACCATCAAAACAGTACTCGAGTAGTACTCGAGTATGAGTACCATCAAAACAGTACTCGAGTAGTAGTCGAGCATGAGTACCAAGTACGAGTACTACATCATTGTTTGAGAGATTTGGACACTTTTTCAAGAGTATATAGCATAAATATCACACAATGTTGGGAGGGGTGAAGGAGGGGCTGGAGGAGGGGGAATAGGACACTCTAAAAACTTCCAGGTCAGAATTGACCTAGATCCCTGGATCCCGGATCTCTTTAAATTCGGATTCTGCGTCATTTTGACAAATTTCTGTGTCATTTTGACACAGATTCCCGGTCACACTGACCCTAAAATGGGTCAGGCCACTTAGAACCCGGAAGTGGGTCAATTCTGACCCAGGAGTTTTGAGAGTGCAGAATGAATCTTGAGTGTCTCTCCTGAGTTAATGAAGTGGAAAATAAAGTGACTTCCGCCAGAAATGACCCCTTAAAACGGGGAAGAAAAACATCAAACTCCGAATCACTTGAAAAAGTTTGATCATTTTGATAGGGTTTTTCGTATTCTGGATTTTATTCATGGGCGACTGCAAAATGAAGAATTTACTAAATTTAATTAATTCCACTCAACATTCTTAATAATGAGGGCACCTAGCTGCGGGTGTCCTTCGAGGCCCCTTGTAGTTACGCCACTGTCCCTCGCCTAGATAGCTCTAATATTGCTGATAGCTATCACTGACCCGTACGTATAATGACGGCAGTGCAGTAATATATTGCTTCCGCTACTCGGTCTATTGAACCAAATTACAATCGGGGTCAAACATCGGGGTCGTTCTCATACATGATTAGACGTCACATATCATGACTTCTTTTAATATGATTTGCTCTTTGCGGGGTGACTTCGTATTACTCTGTTAATTTACGGCAAATTCCCCATCGCCCGTAAATTGCTTTTAGGTCAATTGGCCCGTCTCGGGAAGGCGTAGCGTTTATGCGGGATTGGGCGACAGGACGAGCTCACGTCACAAGAGACGACGCTGTCGTATACCGTGGCCGAACTGTGAAAATAGAATCAAATTAAATGGTGCCGCTGTTGAAATAACACTGCGTAAACTTTTTATGTTTTCTTGCCGTGAGGATTTTGTGAGCGCTTATAATTGTTCCTTATGTCTAATTGGCACATCGAAACAAGACTTAGGGTTGGGGGAATGTTTTTCTTTTCGTCGTGCTTGGCAGTATTTTCTGACGGAAATATAGTCAACGGGGTTAAAATATTGGCAACAGTAAACCTTCAAATCAAAGAGAAAGAAATCTTACTGAAATCATTTGAGGGAAGTATACTATCTATAAACAAAAAAAATTGAAAGAGTAAATTACTGTTCACCCCGAGTTTTAAATAAACACACCATTCAACCAACCTGTTTAAAAGTTCTTCAATTTCTGAGGTCGCGTTTTGGCAAAACACTAGAAAGTGTTCATGTGTTGTCCGGAATTTGTGTCTATGGTCACATCGGGCATAAAAATGGGAATGTGGCAATCAAAATAAGAAACGTGTTAGCACACGAATAAATATTATAATTACATTTCTGGGAGACTAAAACCCAATTACAGATCCCGAACTTTGTCTGGAATTTCCCCCTAAATTATAAAAAAAAATCTGATTACAAAAAGACACCATGGACTTCTAATCAAATCTTAGAGTGACCTACTTCAATTGTTCGTGGACTCCCTGTAGTTCTTTAATAAGTTAAGGCCCGCTGATCCATGCGTTTGTTTCTTTATTATGCTCACATGAAACCTTTCAAACGCTATGTTCCAAGTCGCCAGCCACGGTCAAAGGCACTCAGTCGAAAATTCACGCAAGACCAAATTCAAATTTTTATTACAAACCAGTACCAACACCACATGTCAGTTGTTCATACAAAATTGTCAACAACAAAAAAAGGTTATTGATGTTCAAGGGGGTCTCGGAAAAGAAGACAAGCTTCGTGAAGATTTACAGAATTTGTACGATGTACTTTTCAAGGGTAAATAGACCCATAGAATCAAGCTTATTTGTTAAACTGCGCCAGACAATCTATATTTCTGGGAGATAACTTTGTAGCCAACCACAACAACATTAAGCAAACAGATAGTTTTTTTCACTCGAGTATAGTCTTGCCTTTGAACGTCATTTATTTTATAGGGTACATCAACAATCTGTTAGGCTAGCAGACTGGGACGGTAGAGGAGATGGTGACAGAACATCCAGGGGGCAGATGTCACCACTCAACTTATTGAAGTTGAAGTGATCGGTGTAGATAGAAATACATAAACTCAGCAGAAACTAGGGTACTATTCTCTGTTTGTTTGAGTTTCCCCCATATTAACTTTTGAAAATGGAATGGAAACTTACAATCACCACACGACTTTAATTATGATAATAATAAACGGCTTTTATATAGCGTCCTTAACCCCAAAACAGGGTTCCAATGCGCTTTACCAAGGATAACAATAATTGGGGGAAAATAAGTAATACTGAACAATTTAAGATAAACAGATTAAGAAATACTTAAGGACAAATAACAACGTACAATTACTTTGACTGGAAAGGGGTCATGAAGTTCAAGATGATAACAGTTCCCATTCATAAATATAAATAATTATGTTTTAAGGCAAGGTACTTTCCACAAAAATAATGGTTACATTGAATTTAAGCAGCTCTTGTAACTGTACTATAATGTATGAGCATGACGACATCAATCATTTTTTGATCTCCCACAAGGCTGGAAGTATATCATTATTTCTGTCAACTGCAACGTTCAGCAAGACATTAGCTTCAGAGAAATTGTAATAGGTTAAAAAAACTAATGATATAAATTTACACAGTACAGTCAACCTGCTTATAGTAATAGCCGCCTTTACCGTGTACAAATGCAGAGTTATTAGCGCATACAATTGTAAAAACAAACACCTTTAACAATAAATTTCTTTGGAGTATGTGTTTGAATTTACAAAATGCATCCAACCAAATGTCAATACATTTACATTTTAACTTTAACTTATTATCGGTAATTGAGTGCTGTTTTTGTTTTGTTAAGTATTTTGCAAATTCCGGATAAACGATAACTAATAAATGCCAGAAATGGCAAGAGAGAACAAAATATCGTCTAAAATTGCGATAATAAACAATTGTGTACCACGTGATTGTATTAAAGCCTTCGAAAAGCCGCGTCCGAACCAAGCGACTTCGGCTAAGGCTATGACTGTTGGTTGTAGCTTGAAGAATAGGGCAGTTCTGCGTTCCGGCCATAGCCACTACCGAAGCCGTCACTTCTAACACGGTACACTATAGATATAGGGTCGGTGATTTCTTAAAGGTATCGTACACGTTTGGTAATGACTCAAAACAAATATTAGCATAAAAACTTACTTGGTAACAAGCAACGGAGAGCTGTTGATAGTATAAAACATTGTAGGAAACGACTCCCTCTGAAGTAACGTAGTTTTTGAGAAAGAGGTAATTTCTCACTAAAATAATAAAAACTTCTTGCAAGAAGTTTTTATTCCTATCTGAAAGCACACAAATTTGTACAACAAGGGTGTTTTTTCTTTCATCATTTTCTTGCAACTTCGATGACCAATTGAGCCCAAATTTTCACAGGCTTGTTATTTTATGCATATGTTGGGATACACCAAGTGAGAATACTGGTCTTTGACAATTACCAAACGTGTTCAGTGCCTTTAAAACGTCTGAGTTCGGACTTCTTCGTATCGGAAACTAGTTGAATTGGCTGGATGGGTAATCGATGTGAACACTCTAGTAAGGTTTGCGGTAACACCATAGACACTAAATCTCTCTTATGAATTATAGGTCTAGTGGTTCTGAAAAGAACCGGTGGTGTAACAGACTCGACGTTTCGATCAGTATGCTGTGATTGTCTTCGGGAGACGGCTGACTCTGATGATGCACGTTGTATAAGTACTCTGGAGAAGAATGTAAACGATCTGGTTGTCGTGTAAGACAATTCTACAATTTGAGAAGTTAGTAAATCAATTTCGGAACGATCAATATTATTATAACACTATACCTGTTTCCAAATCGATATGTCATACTCACAGTTGCTTAAAGGTATTATACGGGATTGGTAAGGGGAAAAAAACATTGTTGAATTTTAGTAAGGATAAAGAAATCATTGTTTAATTTTAGTCTGAAAGCTTACTGATTATGAAGTTCATTCTAAAAGCATTTTTTTTTCTGTGAAATATTTCCCTCTGACATGAAGTCATTTTCGATAAAACTGTATCTGAAAACCTGGGGAAAAAACCGCATTAGCTGACTTCGGTTGTTACCACATTAAGGACAGTGTGTTTACATGCTGAATATTGTGCGTGGTTTTTCACTATTTTCTCCTGACTCACACAACGGATTAAGCCCAAATTTCCGTCGGTTTGTTAATCACACAAAACATGTACACTGTCTGCGACTTTTTTGCCAGATCTACCAACCCTGTATAAGTCATTTAACGTAGTTATTGTCATAATGACACAAATCTCCTGACTTTCATCGTCCAATATAATTTCAAAATGTATAACAAACGCTGAAAATCCTCAACTCCTTATTGAGCAAAAAATGAAGAAAATCTCTTCATTCACTGTCGTCACCATCTGACAAGAAGGAAATTCGGCTCCCACCAGAGGGCAGGTAACCGAAAAGAAACAAAACATAAAGGGAAAGACGAGTGGTGTAGACAAGGTTCACTGCCACCTTCTTGATTGAAGGAAAGAGGAAAAAGAAACCTCTGCAATATTTCAAAAAAAAAGATGAAAAAAGAAGAAGATAATAATAAGATAGCGTTTGCCTGGAGGGGACGAGGTTGACGTAGTCAGGTGGTTTTCTCAGGTGTCGCACTCGGCCGAGGGGCCCCCCGGTCACTAAGCGTTAATTCATACATCTGTGTTTTCATCAAGTATAACATCTGTACATCAACAAAAAGGGAGGGGACTGCATTATGTAAATGTCTGATTGGAAAATAGTGCTTGGCGATTTATATACTATAGTAGAAAAATGAAGGATTGGTGGCCTGAGCTTTCGATCTGACCCATATTGTGGTCAGTGGCATATAGTCACATATATTATTGCATGATAAAGTGTAGGCAGAAGAAAGCACTAAATGGTTTATGCATCATGTAAATTTATTATTAGAAAATATTGCTTCTTAAAGGCACTGAACACGTTTGGAAATTGTCAAAGACCAGTGTTCTCACTTGTTGAAATCCCAACATATGCATAAAATAACAAGCCTGTGAAAATTTGGGCTCAATTGGTCATCGAAGTTGCAAGAAAATGATGATAGAAAAACACCCTTGTTGTACAAATTTGTGTGCTTTCAGATAGGAATAAGAACTTCTTGCAAGAAGTTTTTATTATTTGAGTGAGAAATTAGCTCTTTCTCAAAAACTACGTTACTTCAGAGGGAGTCGTTTCCTACAATGTTTTATACTATCAACAGCTCTCTGTTGCTTGTTACCAAGTAAGTTTTTATGCTAATATTTGTTTTGAGTCATTACCAAACGTGTACGATACCTTTAAGGGTTTGTATACGTTTGGTAATGACTCTGAAAGATAATGGCAATACAAACTTACTTGGTAAGAAGTACAGCAGCTTTGGATAGCGATTTAACATAATTTAACATATTGAAGTGATTTAATACGAATAGATCCAAGCCAACATGCGATTACACGACGTTAAAAAGAAACGTGCAGGAAAATCAAGACCCTTCAATATGTTACCTCACTGATTATAAAGGTCTTAAAGGGTTTGTATACGTTTGGTAATTACTCTGAAAATTAATGGCTATAAAAACTTACTTGTTAAGAAGTACAGCAGGCTTTGGATAGTATAATGCATTTTAAGAAACTTTTCACATCGAAGAACTGCGGTTATGGAAAAATATATCACTTTTTAACCCCCAAAATTTGAACCTGAGAAGTGTTACTGCAGTAACGTTTCGCAGCTAGTGTATTGCAATTGCAGATTTTTCTTCCTGCGTGGACAACCGCTCCAGATTTTCGGCAATATCTCAAAAACGCTACCACCTTTTGAAATGAAATTTGCACAGGTTAGTTTTATGGTATATATCTACAACTATATATGATTGAAACAAACAGTGGGTTCCAATTACCAAACGTATACAGACCCTTTATTGACGATTTATATGTATGTATTATGTGTAAATTTATATTTGCATATAACCAAGTACCGTAGCTGAATAAATACGTTTTAAATTTTAATTTGAAATAGAATTCACCTTTTTCAATTCAAGCTATTGAAAGATGTGCAGGTTTTTTTATCTACAGGGGAAAAAACGTAGATAATACTTTCAAGATCACAGATTTGTACATAACTTACATGGCATAAAGATAGTCATGGTGGAAAACTTCCCTTGAAATATTTTTACTTGGAATGCTAAAAGTTTGGGGAAATAAGTAATCCAATTAATTTTGGTCTCGTGGGTCCAAAACCCGATGTCTGGAAACATTGACGACGCCTTACTTGGACCCTAATTGGACAATGACTGGTGTACAAAAGTCTAACGTAAACATGTTGTACTCATTCAGTATTCACCATGTTCACAGCCAGACTATTCTAATTTGCATACGTATCCAAAATATTTGGGTATGCAAATGATCCAATACCAGGCTGAGAGAGCGGTCAACCTCGTACTGCTCGACACACCTTGGGGACGAGGTTGTAGTAAACCCGACTTGGGAGTAGGGCTAATCGAGATAACCCCAGGGTTTAGCCAGGCGCGGATCCAGGGGGGGGGCGTGGGGGGCGCACCCCCCCCCAATTTGAAAAAAAAAAAAAAAAAAGAGGGAGAAAAGAAAAAAAGAGGGAGAGAGAGAGAAGGGGGGGGAGAAATGGTGAGGGAAGATTTTGCTGCTTGGTATATTTTCACGCCCCCCCCCCGTTTGGAAAATCCTGGATCCGCCCCTGTTAGCATACCGAGTGTTCATTCTTCCCAGGAAAATTGCATCAAGTGTGAAGTGAACATGCGGGTGACGGTGGGGTTTAAAACCCCCGGGAATTTCCTGGGGTTCATTTTCCTGAGAATTGGCTCTGTGATGTGAAAAGGGCTTAAAAGCATTACAAATGAATTTGATGAAACGTTCGGAGGTTGGTTGTATTGTGCTTTTATTGAAATTTAAAAGATGAAAACAAATTATTTAAGTCCAAAAACCAATGATGCACTATCACTCATACTGGATCCATTACGGAGATGACTTTCGCCTGATTAATAGTGCAGCAAGAGCAACACACAGAGTTGAGAAACCTTTTATGAGCATCAGTGGTGATATAATGCTTTCAATTATATTCTTTATACCGAGTCAACTGAGGGGAAAGGATCTCTCAGAGTTTGATACGTTTAATTAAAAGAATTGAAAATATCTTCTTCTTTTTTCGTATTGACCATAGGCCAAGTTTTTCATTTAAAACTGATCAGATACATCCCGCATGCAAGCTGTCGTGCGGGATCATGTTCAAAAAAATGCATTTTACAGACTCATTTATTCCTTTCAGCTCATATTATGATATAAGAATGACCGCTGGCGGATAGTGTATAGGCATTTATTAGCGATTGGTAAACATTACTCAAATTACTGTAGACAATTTGTTGTGTTTTATTTACGACATCAAAGAGATGACTACAAATTTTAATTGTCCAGAAATTGGGATGATAATCTCATTTACTTCTTATAGGCATAGCTCATTGGTCTCATAGTTCATCCGAGCACCAATCCTGCAGAGAAATATTTTCGTATGGAATACCGCAAAAGGTACAAAAACTGCGGGAACTAATTATTCCAAGCGTTCGAAACGAAAATCTCCTCTTCTTCTTACCACGCCCCAAAAATACATATCGGTATATTTCTTTGTTTAATACTTTGCGAAGTTCTATTCTCTGAATCAGTGTCACTTAAAGTAGCAATTATTTGGGACAATTTCAAAATTTAAAGAAGTTTACTTTGATACAATAGAAATAGCCGTGTTAGACTGATAGACAAAACAATGAAGGTAGTGGTAGCACTTTAAAGGCATCGTCCACATTTTGGTAATTACTCTGATAATTAATGGCAATAAGGACTTACTTTGTAAGAAGTACAGCAGCTTTAGATATAATGCATTTTGAGAAACTGTTTACTTCGTAGTACTGCGGTTATGGAAAAATATATCACTTTTCATTCCCAAAAACATTTTGAATCTGAGAAGCGTTACCGGTACGATAGTAACGCTTCTCAGATAGTATATTCCAATGCAGATTATTCTTCCTGCGTGGACATAACCGCTCCAGATTTTCGGCAATATCTCAAAAACGCTACCACCTTTTGAAATGAAATTTTCACAGGTTAGTTTTATGGTATATATCTACAACTATATAGGATTGAAACAAACAGTGGGTTCCAATTACCAAACGTGTACGATGCCTTTAAGACCAAATAATTACATTAAAAAGATGCATGAGCTTTTGCAGCAACAACTGCTTTATCAGATGCAATATAAATAGTCTACAAAATAACATGTACTTGGCTTGTCCCCTTCATTGCATCATTCTGATGAGGTAGTTGTTGCCACGAAATCCCATGCAGTTTTTTAAGTAATTGGTTAGTCTTAATGTGCTACCACTACCTTTTCTTACTGGTTATACACAGACATATTGATCTATTCAAATTAATTCTCAAATCGAAACGCGCCATCACACGTCGAGCACACACCAATACCCTTCACTTACAAAGACTCACGCATGTACCTCACTTTATAGTGCCTCCCATCTCAAGTATAGTGGCTCAATAGACTGTGCAAGTCTTGCGCGTGTCGAAAACGAGAACAAAATAGAACGAAGGCCATATGTTTCTATAAAAACCAAATCTTCTTTTTAAATTATATTTATATTTAACATTATTGAGAATTAAAATTCCCACAGCAAGTTGTTATAAATAAATTTGCAATTTTTGTATAAGACAAATAATTTGTTCAAATTAAAAAACAAATCTAGAACTTGGGACGAGGATGCTTATTGTTAGAAACCCCATTTGCCAATCACGCCCGAATGTGTGCGTCTATAGTAAACTAAAATAATTGACGAAACAAAATCCCGCCTACGTAAAACTCCATATGTTTGGGACTACAATGGTCTCAGAAGTTCGAATAATTTATGCACGAGACATGCGCAGTCTGTTGTGGTCCCAACCATATGGAGTTTTACGTGGTCGGGATTTTGTTTCGTCAATTATTTTAGTTTAATGTAGTTTATGGCCATGAAAATTATATATGATGTTGGGAATGTAGTACTGAGTGATAAACACTATGAATGTAGATTCAATAAAATAACGAAGAAAAAAAGAGAGTAAGACTTGACCTCCGTTTCCGGTTCCTTGTAAAAAATTAAGAATGCTGCCAAACCGACATTTTGTCATTAAACCTATGTGATAGACGCACACATTCGGGCGTGATTGGCAAATGGGGTTTCTAACAATAAGCATCCTCGTCCCAAGTTTTAATTTTGTTTCAATGTTTATTTGAACAAATTATTTGTTCTATACAAAAATTGAAAATTTATTTACAACAACTTGCTATGGGAATTTTAATTATCAAGATTGTTTTATTAATATAATTTTAAAAGAAGATATGATTTTATAAAAGGTATAGTCGTCTGAGTTTTTTTTTCTCATTTTCGATATGCTCGAGACTTGCACAGTCTATTGTCCCGGAAGTTCGGAAATGCGCGAGATTTGCACAGTCTATACTTGATGTCTGTTTTATTCGAAGAGTTTGAAATTTACAACTTTATGCTTGCCAGTAAGTCAAATTTGAATTAAAGTCATGCGATTACGAAATAATTGAATTCAACTTTAGTTATTTAAGTTATTATTGTGCAAAGACGACGTACCAGATTGATATTAAAATACATGTTTCGTACCAGCATAAATGCAAAATTCCTTCTTTGCAGGTCACGGAAGGTCAAGAACGGTTGCATTGTTTGAGGTTCGTTCGGGCATACCAAACACCACAATCATAATCATAATACGGCTGGTGATGTCACCAGAACTAGTATATAATGTGCATGGCCATCGATTACTCATTGTGATTGCAGCTGTCGACCCTGGGATAACCGTTCGTGTAGAATCGTCCTCATTATGTGAGAAAAGACTCGGGTTCGTTGTCTTAAAGGTATTGTACACGTTTGGTAATGACTCAAAACAAATATTAGCATAAAAAACTTACTTGGTAACAAGCAACGGAGAGCTGTTGATTTATTGTAGGAAACGGCTCCCTCTGAAGTAATGTAGTTTTTGAGAAAGAGGTATTTTCTCACTAAAATAATAAAAACCTCTTGCAAGAAGTTTTTATTATTCTATCTGAAAGCACACAAATTTGTACAACAAGGGTGTTTTTTCTTTCATCATTTTCTTGCAACTTCGATGACCAATTGAGCCCAAATTTTCAAAGGCTTGTTATATTATGCATAATGTTGGGATACACCAAGTGAGAACACTGGTCTTTGACAATTTCCAAACGTGTCAATGCCTTTAAGGAACCCTTTCAACCATTACTTACTTTAAATCATGTAAGTTATGTGTGACTCTGTGAACATTTGTGTTTTTCGATCTTACCAATAGTGTACAGGGCCTTTAAGGAATAAGATATGGAACCACCGGTAAGAGCTGCTGCCAGTGATAGCGATTCGTTGCTTTGAATCAAGATTAGTTGCAGCGCTAATCATTGTGATTGGGGGAACTGCTGGTACTGATTCAAATTGCCTCGATCATTACTCTCAAATCTCCTGGGTCATAATTGACCCGGATTCTGGGTCGAAGGGGGGCTGACCCATTTTGGGGTCAGGGTGACCCGAAAACTGATTAAAATTTTGGCTCGAATTCTGCGCCAGTTTAACATAGTTTGGGTTCAGTTTGATGCAGAATCAGAGTCAGTGCTGACCCCGAAGTCTTTAGAGTGTGTACATATTGGTAAATGTTAGTTTCCACTGATAAACAATGATAAAAAAAAAATGCTGCTGTTTACCGGGCCCAATTTCATAGCGCTGCTTAACGGTAAGCAAATTTTCGTGCTAACTGTAGCAGAAAAATTTGCTTGCTCATAAGCTTTTTTCACAGGTTAGCGAAAAAATTAGGCGGCCATCTTGCGTGTCACCATGGATTTGCATTGTTACGTCATTCCTTTTCATACAGTGAGCACCGGAAGGTTAGCATGCCTCTTCGTGTGCTTACGGTTAGCAGCGCTATGAAATGGAAACTCGCTCAGTAAGCACTAAACGTGTGCTTAGCAGCTCTATGTAATTGAGCCCTGGTGAGAATGATCTCGTTGAATCTGATGTAAAATACAGCATTCGTGGTTTCTTGGAAAACCTGCTGACATTGGTTTGTTCAATCTCTTTAAATCAGTATAGGCCTATAGCATTGATTGTATTTGGAGGATGCTGCTACTGGCAAGCTTTTTACTCTCTTTGAATCAATATGAGATACATCATTGTTAAAAACGGTTGCTTCCGGTGTGTATACTTGCGGTTGTTTATTGTCGTTCTCACCACAAATATCCCGATTTGGGATGTATTTTTAGTAGCCAGATAGCACATCCCCTTCCCAACTAGTGTCTTATTTTTTATTGAGAGCTCGAAATCCCTGGACCCGACCCCTCACCACCGATCCGGCCAATGACGTCACCATCTACAATGGGAAATACGGCCATATGGTGCCGTTGTGCGAAGGACATCACTCGTACACTCGTCATCAGTTGTTTAATTGTTCATCAAGGACCGGCACGACTCGTTTCCAAGCACTTAAAGTTATTTTTAAAAGTGTCTCAAAACACCTCGCTCTCCTTAAGACTATATTACAGTCTACCGCTGTCGTCTCGAAGACTGCATCCCTCACTAGGAAACATTTTGAAAGATCAATCTAATTTTAGTAATTTGAAGCGTCGGCAAAAAAAACACCCCACATCATTAAAAAAGGAATGGACAAAGGCCAGAGGGGCTCGGACATTCCAGCGGGAGTAGAGCGTATACTGCTTAAAAAATCATTAGCAGATAATCACAGTGGATGGAATGGGGTATAACGAGACAGGTGTCAAATACCATGGCTCCTATAAATCTAAAGAATATTGTAGATTTATTGGAAACCAGAAGGCCGGTGATCATCGTTGCTGTGTAAATCTGTTTTGCATTGTGTGTATTTTAAAACAAACATTACCACTGCGATGCCCCGCCCCGTGATTTACACGAATGCCATTGGTTACTGCAGCCAGTAGACCGTCGGGAAACGTCGTGTATTACTCCTTTGTAATGTTGATTTCATACTTGTTCAAAGCTAATAACCTGTCCCGATGTTGTAGAGACAGTTTGGCATACACGAAATTACAAATATACATTTTTAATTTTGTTTGTGTTAATTAGTATGTGTTTAAACTGTAAAACCGCAGTAATTTTTGTGCACAAGTCTATGTAGAAAGTGTTTTCTAACAGGAGATTCCGAGTCCATGGGTCACACTGCCCATAGGGTCATAGACTATGTCAATCGGGCCTATCTGAGGATAGAACTTTAAAAGGTTTCACATGTTTTTGCCAAAAACCTGAACGAGTAATTAACTAAAATGTGTTTTCGGTCTACTGGCTGCAGACCGTAGGCCATCGGGGAGTTTTAACAAGATGTAGGCCTACTCTCGACTATACTTTTAGAGTTTGAAAATGTTGCATAGTGGGGAAAAACAATCTAGACGGCGATACATTAAAATTTCTCTAATTTGCTGTGCTGATTTGGAAAAGACCAAGGGATGTAACAACTCGACGTAACGATAGCTGCACTCCTATTGTCTTCGAGAGACCAACAAAAATTAATACTATTTTCAAAAGTTGGAAATCGTACACGTATAAGCCAATGATACAAAAAACGTTTGTTCAATTTGTTTCCGCTCTTAATTCGGCTCAGCTGTATTGCAATTTCATATTCGTAAAGATCAAAAGGTCATTAAATGAAAAATGCTTATAAATTTGAAAACAAATTAATCATAATCAGCAAATAAATATTTTACTTAGAAAATGAATATTACTTTTTGCCAAACAAATACTCTGAAGACCACTCTTGATCAATAAACCCCATTTACCAGGAGCTCCAAAATATGCAAAAGCAATTTTATGAAATCCTTGCAAATTACACAACCTTATAGTCCTGAGCAGACGAGTTTTCGCTTCAAATTTTTTTGTTTAAAGGTATGCAGCAAAAATGTTGTCTTTCACTAAAATATACAGAAACGGGACAGCAAGACTCCAAATTCCAGCTAAATCAAGAATGTGCCTACCGTCTATTTATTTTGTAACGATTTAATTTGATATCTTTCTCTAGCTGATGCCCACTTTTTCTTACAAATCGGAAAGGTCGGCAATTAGCGGATGGATCAAACGGTTTGCTGGGATCAAAAGATTTGGAGCATTTGGTATGCTGTTAAACTGAATCGAAATCACGTTCTGACCTAGTGACCTATATATTTCATAATGGTGGACGTCAGGTGGCGCCGTAGTCTGACCGAATAGCTCCATCAGAACTACATCAGCAACGTCTTCAAAACAAAACCAAGTTAATGCCTAATTTATATCAAAATGCAATCATTACTTCTACAGACGCATCTTTTTTCATTTTCGTTTTTATTCCCTCTACCCCTCCTGTTTCCTTATTCATTGTTTACCCCTTGCTTTTTCTGTGTGCTTTCTCCCCCCAACTCTCTCTCTATTTGTGCATTTCCACTTGACTGTTTCTGTTACACTTGTATACCTGTTTATGTGTGTTGTGTTGTGTTGTGTTGTGTTGTGTTGTGTTGTCATTTAGCTTTCACTCTGCTAAGATCGAAACGTCAGGCCATTAACTATTGTTTTGCATTTTTAAAATAGGTCTTTTTAGTTGGTAAGCAACAGCTAATTCTATTTTCTCTTTTTTTATTTGTTCTTGAATCACACGATTTACACTGAAGCATGTGCGCTTTTATCAACAGGAAAAAAGTGCACTGAATTTTGCTCAAGAAATTAGTAGATAGGTTTTATTATGTATTCAAGTTTGTTAACATGTTTTTTCCATGTAAATATATTGGTAGATCAAGGGTGTGTGTTGATTGCTTGGGGCTCTACAACGAAAGGCACTCTCGGCGCATAACGTCACAACGATGCAATTTGCAAAAACAAAATGGCGCACACATAAGACCATTTATCAAGCGGACAATAGGCCGCATCCGAATTGGCGACTAGCTACGGCTACGACTGTTGCTAAGGGTGTTGCTAAGGACGTCCTATTCTTCAACGCATGATGACGCGGAAATCTAGCCGTAGCCGTAGCTGTAGCCGCTAGTTCGGACACGGTCCAACATTCATTGGAATTTGCGCTTGAAACAAACACTTGGACCTCTGTCATGAAAACTGCCTCGCCAGTAAGTTCAATAATTACAAACTTATCTTGGCGCATTAGGAATCCGAAATGCATAAACATTTCATCAAAATAACCCCGAACAAAACCTTTGTAATTTATTTTAATTTACGTCATTCAGTAATCCAAACTGGACAGTTTTCAACCCTTTCTTTTACGACTTCTAAAATTTGTCTCTTTACAACTAGAAAATTATACGTTGACATTTAAATGTGACTTTCATAACCACAATTTATCGGTTAAACTTTAATTGCTTTAGGGTCTAGAGACGCAAATTTACTTGGCATCGCTTACAAGAATTTAAATTTGTTTTTTAAAGATGTCGAGTTCCGTCGATGATGTGTCCCTGCCTTTCCAAACTAAATACACGATGAAAGATTAATGTGACTTCGATAAACCGCAATTATTGGCTATAAACTTTTTGATTACTTTACACAACGCAAACTTATACTTGGCATCGCTTAAAAACAATATATAAATTTGTTTTTTCAACAGATCTATTTGAATACCTAATGAAAAATAATGGATTTGTGTAAACGGGGTCATTTGGATATTGACAGCTGTGCATACTTGGATGTGAACTTCGTAACATGTCCTTCTGATTGTTTTCCACTTCACTACTAATGGCCCGCACTTAACCAAAAAAACGCCTGCCCGAGAATCGCTCACAAAGTGCAGATAGACCCAAAACAGCAAACAGGTTTTCCTTTAATACTCGTTCCCCTCTTGTTTCTGTTAATAATCCTCATTAGTCCAGGGGTGAACTTCGTATCCAATTTACAAACACGAGTAAGATTGAGGATGTAAGGGTCTGGCACTTAGTTGATCATGAACGTTGGATTCTAAAACCTCCCCCCTTCTCCTTCTTCCACCCCAAGCCCTGGATGCCTCGTGACGAATCGCTGAATATACTCATTGCTTCGAGTGTCATGCTGCTAGTGATCAATATCAACCCACCAGGTTGATATTGGCCACTTCAGAAGCAAACGCGATTCTCCCGCCAAAAATAATGAACGTTTCCCGCCATTTATTACACTGGCGTTGAACTCAATTTGCTGTAAACAGTGGTAATATACGTAGCAGTGGCACAGGGCACAAACCCTTTCGTGCACAATTGCATTTTTGCGGTTAAAATCCATCAAATTGACAAGATAAATATATGTTTTATCAGCTTTGACGGATGGATGGTCACTTTTAGCTGAGGGTCCCCCAAAAGGATAGAACCTGCATGGAGACAGTTTAGGACAATACATATTTGTGGATAACCTTTGAGAGAGAAAGCGCTTCGCATGGATGTTTTACACGAAGGCACGTACGTTTTCTGTTGTGTTTGATGTTCATAAAAAGAAATACGTAGATATTAACGTCAATTGTTACGGTTTTAGACGTACTTCCCATAGCCACTGTTATCACGCAAAACGTACTTTTTTATGATTCAAACTCGTAAACAGATCTACGGAAAGATGTTTATATCTCTATAAACAAAGATATATCAAGAAGCGATTGGGAACACACGTATCTCAACTCATCCATATTGTTGTATTTTAGTGGGTTTTAAAAAATAAATTTCTAGATAAGCCTTGGGTAGGAAATTTCAGAATGGAACACAGAGTAAACCCAACCTCGTCCCCATGGTTTACTTTATTTCCAACCATGTTTACAACAGTAAACCCTGGGAGGGAAACTCCTTACTTGGACCCTGATTAGACAACGACTCGTGTACAAAAGTCTAACGTAAACAATCATGTTAAGTTGTACTCATTCAGTATTCACCATGTTCACAGCCAGACTATTCTAATTTGCATATACGTATCCAAAACATTTGGATATGCAAATGATCCAATACCAGGGTGAGAGAGCGGTCAACCTCGTACTGCTCGACACATCTTGGGGACGAGGTTGAGAGTAAACCCTTTTCCCACATTTCCCCTCAAGAAAAACGAACAATTTTTTTTCATTTTGTTCTCACTTTAACGAGAACAAAACAGGAAACCTCAACTAGTTTGGTGCTTAAATCATAGCACAAATTGTTACGGGCCATTACCACAGCTGCACCTTTTTTCCCTTTGACATTTTAAACATTTTTACCCCTGTTTAGATGAGAGAGCAATGAGA